>JANFCV010000112.1:640000-1240000 GCA_024500475.1 Phthorimaea operculella
TCTGTCTGTCTGTCTGTCTGTCTGTCTGTCTGTCTGTCTGTCTGTCTGTCTGTCTGTCTGTCTGTCTGTCTGTCTGTCTGTCTGTCTGTCTGTCTGTCTGTCTGTCTGTCTGTCTGTCTGTCTGTCTGTCTGTCTGTCTGTCTGTCTGTCTGTCTGTCTGTCTGTCTGTCTGTCTGTCTGTCTGTCTGTCTGTCTGTCTGTCTGTCTGTCTGTCTGTCTGTCTGTCTGTCTGTCTGTCTGTCTGTCTGTCTGTCTGTCTGTCTGTCTGTCTGTCTGTCTGTCTGTCTGTCTGTCTGTCTGTCTGTCTGTCTGTCTGTCTGTCTGTCTGTCTGTCTGTCTGTCTGTCTGTCTGTCTGTCTGTCTGTCTGTCTGTCTGTCTGTCTGTCTGTCTGTCTGTCTGTCTGTCTGTCTGTCTGTCTGTCTGTCTGTCTGTCTGTCTGTCTGTCTGTCTGTCTGTCTGTCTGTCTGTCTGTCTGTCTGTCTGTCTGTCTGTCTGTCTGTCTGTCTGTCTGTCTGTCTGTCTGTCTGTCTGTCTGTCTGTCTGTCTGTCTGTCTGTCTGTCTGTCTGTCTGTCTGTCTCTGTTTGGCTGTCTGTCTGTCTGTCTGTCTGTCTGTCTGTCTGTCTGTCTGTCTGTCTGTCTGTCTGTCTGTCTGTCTGTCTGTCTGTCTGTCTGTCTGTCTGTCTGTCTGTCTGTCTGTCTGTCTGTCTGTCTGTCTGTCTGTCTGTCTGTCTGTCTGTCTGTCTGTCTGTCTGTCTGTCTGTCTGTCTGTCTGTCTGTCTGTCTGTCTGTCTGTCTGTCTGTCTGTCTGTCTGTCTGTCTGTCTGTATGCCGCGCCCTCCTATCTTCGTCAGTTTTAGAGCTATCAACATGAAATTTGGTAAAAAGATAGATCGTGTTGACCCAAATATAGAAATGTTAAGAAAAAAATATTTAAAATGTTTTTTGGACCCCCTCCCATACAAGTGAAAGATTTTTCTTCTGTAATATTGAGTAGGGTATCGTTGAATAGGTCTTTTAAAAGTAAGGTGAGGTTTCTTTGAAACAAATTCTCTAAAATGTTTCTGTCACGAGATATTTGCTTTTAAAAGGGCGTTTTTGACCCATAATTTGTTCCAGCTGTAACTTCTAAAGTATAAACGCTAAAAATTTGAAATAAATTTGGAATATAGCTTACAATCTGAAGTTACAATGAAAACTATAACGGATATCGTACCCTTAAAGGTTTCAGGAAAAATTGAGTTTTTCTATTTGCGGTTGGTCATCATACTGCTGCTAACAAACCAGCAACAAAATTAAGTTTGTAATGCTGAAAAACCTGATATTTAAACGTTGACTACGAAACCCTATTTGTGGGCGTGTCTGACACGCTCTTGGCCGGTTTTTTTTTTTTTCATTTTCAAACAAACTTTTTAATTAATTATGTGAACACCCTTTGACTGACCCGACTGACGTTCCGCCATGTAAACATGTTTCACTTACACGGCACGCACACTAACAACCAACCAATCACAGCACGGCGCGTTTGGCGCGTAATTTAAATTCATCGAAGTGTGTGTTTCTAGGACAAACTGGGTGCACTTTTTGCGTTTCGTTTTTTTTTAGTTAAATGCAGTTTTCTCGAAAACTAGCGTGTAGATTTCTTTAAAAATTTGCCTAGTACATGCTTATATTTTATTTGATCTGCCCCTAAAATATTTGCAGTGAATTTAATAGGACCTTGTATAAGCAGCTTGTGTAGTAGGAAATTTATATTTTCATTTTGAAGTACATACCTGTGCCCATCATGCTGCCCGTGATGAGTCAAGCTGATAGTCAGTCCATTGTCCACGGGATCCATCAACAAAGCAGCGATATTGCTGTACGGATACTCAGCGAGCACCACCTTGTCAGACGGTCTGACCAGCACCACGCCTTCTGAACCCACACCAAGGAGGACGTTGGGACCTAGGAAATTAATTAAACTTTTTAATTTATCTTTCATAGTTCCTTTAAATTAAGACTTAATATTGCTATCAACAATTAAAGCCAATAGCTAGCCAAGAGCACTGCTAATCAAAATTGGTTTAAATAATTTGACTAGTTTGGTGTCGTGACCACGATAATTAGTAAAAGTAAATGCCATTATGATATTTACTGTATCCTTGTCACGGCACCAAATGTAACGACCCCTTATCATTACAACCGACTTACGACTCCACACATGAGACGCATGACGTGTGACGTGAGACATTGCGACGCTTGAAACCTTTCCATAAGAGACGCAGTCTACACACGTGAGAGGCACGTCGCATTGATAACGACTATCACTTGTTTGACAGATGTAATCTTTTGTCCCACGTCTTCTATGTAAAACTTACGCCGTACAAAAGACTTACCATGTGCCCAGTATCCCTTATACAGGGAGTAACAGAAAGGGTATTACAAGCCGAAAGGAGGTGAAGGTCAGGGTGACCATCTCATCATATGGCGAATCTGCCAGAGACCCACACTGAAATCTGCCAAAACCTGCCAAACTCAATCCCTCCCCAAACCTGCCTAAATCTGCCAAGTTCCCTCGATAAATCTGCCCAACTAAACCCAACAGAACTCGACCCGAAATAAAAAACCAACACGATTTTTACATGAAAAGTAAAAGTTTTATAAGAAAGTCCATCTAGATTTAAGTTTTAATGCTTGATAATTAACAGATTTCTTTGTAACCATTTAATTTGATGTTTTAAATTAAGATTTGCACTAAAATTACAAGATTTTCCTCGAAACCCCCCAAATCTGCCAAAACCTGCCACTTTTCCGATCCGTCAACATAATCTGCCACAGTAAAAATTTAAGAGTCAAATCTGCCCAAATGGCAGAATCCTGCCACAAATGGTCACCCTGGTGAAGGTACTCATGAAACTGAACAACTTTCCCCATGTAACATAGGTCGAAATAAGAAAAAAAAATTCGGACCTCCCATAATAAATCAGTCAGCTGATCGGCGATTTTGTATGTGAGGTCCAAAGTTTTTTTCATATTTCGACCCATGTTCCATGGGGAAAGTTATTCAGTTTTATGAGTACCTTCACCTCCTTTCGGCTTATAATACCCTTTCTGTTACTCCCCGTAGATGAGAGGGTATAACGTTACCCCGTATAGTGGGTACTGCATCACGCAGGAGAGGTACAATGCTTTGGCAGTCAACTCCGCCCGACCCGCGCGCGCCTAGGGCTTGCGCTAGGATTGTAGCCTGGAATGATGACTTACCATGTGCCCAGTATCCCTTATATGTGACAGGGTATAGCGTTACCCCGTACAGTGGGTACTGCATCACGCAGGAGAGGTACAATGCTTTGGCAGTCAACTCCGCCCGACCCGCGCCTAGGGCTTGCGCTAGGATTGTAGCCTGGAATGATAAGACTTACCATGTGCCCAGTATCCCTTATATGTGACAGGGTATAGCGTTACCCCGTACAGTGGGTACTGCATCACGCAGGAGAGGTACAATGCTTTGGCAGTCAACTCCGCCCGACCCGCGCCTAGGGCTTGCGCTAGGATAGTCGCCTGAATGATGACTTACCATGTGCCCAGTATCCCTTATAGGTGACAGGGTATAGAGTCACCCCGTACAGTGGGTACTGCATTACGCAGGAGAGGTACAATGCTTTGGCAGTCAACTCCGCCCGACCCGCGCCGTATTGACAATTGGCTTGTGCCAGGTTTGTAGCATGGAATGATGACTTACCATGTGCCCAGTATCCCTTATAGGTGACAGGGTATAGCGTCACCCCGTACAGTGGGTACTGCATCACGCAGGAGAGGTACAATGCTTTGGCAGTCAACTCCGCCCGACCCGCGCCGTATTGACGGTGGGCTTGCGCTAGGATTGTAGCCTGGAAACGAACAATTATGTTATTTATTTTCAAAAAATCAAATGCCAAATGTGTGCCGAATAAATCAAGTTGTTCTTGGAAGCAAAATAAGTATGAATGGCAAAACTGACAAAAAAAAATTTTAATATTGAAATAAAACAATAGTTACTAGAATAAAACTAGAATTTCGCGAATAATACATGACATTCATACATAAAACATAACCCTGGAACCCTACACTGTTTTTGACTCACTGATATCCCTGCACTTGCCAACCTTTTTAAACATCACCTACACACTTTCACTTTGTACGGCGGTCGACGCAAGTATGACCATTCAAACGTTAATCGCCTGAGACAAATTTGCACTTCAGGTCAAGTCAGTGCTTTTGAAATCAATTAATTAATGACCAAAGACACTGTGGGGTGCTAGCATCCCGGGTTAAATTTAAGTTCGGTGGATAAAAACAACTGTAAATTTTTACCCATTGGTGCGGCTGCCTCGCCCTGGCGATCCTTTGCGGCAGGAATTGCTCCGGATGCGAGTAGTAGGCGCGCGTGTGCGGCGGCGGCGGGGACGGCGGGGGTTCTCCTAAAGACACTTGAGCTTGGAGTCCGGCCAGTTGGAGTGCTACTTTCTCTGATACGGGGAATTCGTCCATCTGAAAGTGAAGGTCGTAAGTTAGTCACAGTGTCGTCTCAGTTTTTTAACGTTCTAGTCATAGAGACGGCATGAATTTTTATACAGAAAAGTACAAGTATTAGTACAAGTATTAGTAAAAGTAAAAGTACAAGTATACATGTACCTTGGTACATGCCACAAAATAAGTACGTAGGTCTTATAAACTCGCGACCAATTTTTTGCCGACATTGGGCATCCTTTCCTAGGAATATGAAATAGTAAAATAAGCCGTGCGCTGTGTCAGCACGCATTATCATGTTTCCAGTACCTTCCAATTTTATTGAATTGCAAACGTACCTTGACAACACTATGTACAGCTTGTGCGTACAGCAAGGCCACTTCGACCGGATCGTGGGGCAGTTCTCTACCGCCGCGGAATAGGCGTCGTTTGAACACGAAACGATTGTCCGCCGATCCACCGCCCGGGCCCTGTTGCCTGTTGAGATATAGTTTTAGGTTAAGATTTTGTCGACACTTAGCAGAAAGCTTAATACAAGGAAGTTTTACAGGTCTTTCGAGATTAGGATTCCTGTTGTGCAAATTATTACTTTAACACTTGTTATGCAGTAGATAAATTGCCAGTATGCAGGTTGAGTGTACTGATCGTTCTTTTCGTGAAAATCAGCTGTAGGTATGCTTACATTTCCTAAGCAGCTATGATGTCATACAAGTAATGCGTAACTCTATGTAGTATAGTACTACATACAGAACGGACACTCTCCCCCCCGCACCCGCGCCGCTTACCCGCCCCCGCCCGCGAAATGTCAAAAAATTAGTGAAGACTTAAGGCGTTCCGCTTTCCATACAAAAGTTCAATGGAGTTATGTCTGTAAAGGAGACACAAGTCTGATTAAAAAACCTGACGGGGAGTCCCGTGGGTATATAACATTTTCGCAAAACACGAAAACGAATTTTTAAACCATCAGATTTCCCCGTAAAAACCGAGTCGCCACTTTACGTAAATAGATGGAGCTACTGCTGCAATAAATACGTTTAATTTTATTGCGCAGAAAATACTTATTTTCTTTAAACCATAAGTAGTTTTGCGACAATTTTACGTGTGCCTTCATCATTTCACATGAAGTTTTTTCAAAAATTTGCTCTGCAACTCATGTATAACCCGACTGAAGTGCAGTTTTTCGTTTGTATGGCGTAACGATCCACCTTAAGTGAACCAAAGTGCTAGGTATGGTGCTGGACTTGTTGCAAGTTCGTTTCATCCAAGAAGGTTTCATCGTGGTTTCTTGTAGATATTAGACTGAAACGAAGGAGGTGCCGGCCATATTCATGTCCATAAAAAAAAAGGCTCGAACATTTGAACTGAGTTCGCCTTAGATTCGCGGACGGATAAAAGTATTTCTTAATAAAATTGTTGGATAAAATAAAAAATGGTGCGATATTGTGCCGTGTACGGCTGTATGTCCACAAACAGAGACCCAGACAGTAGTCCTAGCGGTAGTTCAAAACATGCTGCACCTGAGAGAAGAGTTCTGAAATTTGGTACACTTAATCCTTAGGGTAAGTGAATCGATTTGACCCGTAGTACACAATTTTAAAAAAATCCTATGAGGAGTAATGACGTCATCTTTTTTTTGTATGGAAAAAAAAAAATTTTTGTTCCAAAACCTATCGTGTGTGGTATCAAGTGAAAGGCCTTGCTAAGCCGATTCTAAAAATATATCACATTATTATATTTAAGTCACTTGTATAAAATTAAATAGGAAATAATTCTCGAAACATGCCAAGTTTGGGCTTCTCCAGGTATGATACGGTTGAATCATTACTTATGAAATATACGTAATATAATGTGTAATATCCTCATCTCTAACCTCAAGAAAGGTACTACGGATTTTTTGTCTTTAAGTATTTTTTTTTTTAATTTTAAAGTTACAGATATTTATGAAAACACACTTAGTTGAAATTTGGCATCGAAAGTTCAATTTTGGACACCGAGAATGATAAAAATATAGCCAGTTGAGATTACAATCATATTATTATGTACGTCACATCATATTCGTTTTGCAAAAAGAATGTTATGTGCTTCGGAGAGCACAGTTAACCCTCGGCCCCATCGCAGTCGCTCTCTATGAATAATAAGACGGCGGCGGTCCGTCAGGGTTGTCAGTTAGGGCTGAATAGTAACCATGGTTCATCGGGTCGTTCGTAGACTCGGTGTCCACTTTTCAGAACAAGATTTATTAATAATAGGATGATAAATACAAATGCGAGAGAAGTTTAAAGTGATCATTTCTCTATACGCACATTATATACACACCGGCAAAATTAACGGAATCTATACATAATAATAAAGTTGTAGAGGTCAAAGCCTGTACATAAAGATATTGGAAAATAAATTGTCAGCGAATTCTTATTTATTTTTGACAAAAAACTTGACGACTCTAAGCAAATTTTCCATGAAAAATAAATTTCTAAAAGAACAAGTGGGACTTAAAATGTGCTCACTTGTTCCACCGTAGAACTAGTGGGAAAGAAGTTCCCACCTGTTCTACCGTAGAACTACTCAGTAGGACAGGTGGGAACAAAGGCAGCTAAACTACAGGAGACACATATTATATAGTCCCAATGCAAAAATTGTTTAGCGCGATGGGACGTGTCTGCTGGAAAATATAAATCGAAGGTTTGGAGAACTACAGGAGATACATATACGTCCCCGAAGAAAAATAATTCCGCTTGATTGGGCCCTCCTGCTAGCAAATAGAAATCAAGGTTTTGAAAACCTGATATAGACCATCAGGAGTACCAAAAATAGCCCAGCTTAAATAGATACATGAGATATACATATGGCCTCAAGGAAAGAATATTTAGCATGGCGGGACATTTCTGCTGGCAAATAGCTAATGAAGGTGATGGATACCCTGGGAATAAATGTAAGGATGCTGGTATGGGAATAATGTGTGTATAGACAAATGAAAATTATAAAGATGAACCAAAACTCCTCTCGCATCTGTATTTATCATCTTATAATTAATAAATCTTGTTCTGTCAAGTGAGACACTGAGTCTACGAACGACCCAATGAACCATGGTTACTATTCGGCCCCTATCTATCGACCGTGACCGACCGCCGCCGTCTAATTATTCATAGAGAGCGACTGCGATGGGGCCGAGGTTAACCGTGCCCTCGAAGCACATAACATGTTATTTTTCAAAACGAATATGATGTACATATAATTAAAATCTCATCTGGCTTTATTTTATCATTCTCGGTTACAAAATTGAACTTTCGATGCCAAATTTCAACTAAGTGTGTTTCATAAATTTCTGTAACTTTAAAATTCAAAAAAATTACTTAAGACAAAAAATCATGTACTTTTCTTGAGGTTAGAGATGAGGATATTACACATTATATTACGTATATTTCATAAGTAATGATTCAACCGTATCATACCTGGAAGCCCAAACGTGGCATGTTTCGAGAATTATTTCCTATTTAATTTTATACAAGTGACTTAAATATGATAATGTGATATATTTTTAGAATTGGCTTAGCAAGGCCTTTCATTTGATACTACGCACGATAGGTTTTGGAACAAAAAAATTTTTTTCCCATACAAAAAAAAGATGACGTCATTACTCCTCATAGGATTTCTTTAAAATTGTGTACTACGGGTCAAATCGATTCATTGACCCTAAGGATTAAGTGTACCAAATTTCAGAACTCTTCTCTCAGGTGCAGCATGTTCCATACATTCGGCCAGCGAGCCGCTAAGGCTACAGGAGATTTTTACGTTTTTTTCGCGGGAATAAAAGAGGCAAGAACCTACCTACCTAAGAAGTAATCGGTTCGTATTCTTAACTACTTTCGACTCACATTTAATCGTAATAGATCGATGTAGGCCCCAAACAATGTTAAATTAGCAGCAACTAGTCGGTACATTATTTTATTTATTACATACTCTTTGGTAGGTAGGTACTGTACGTAGTCATTAGTTGTATCAAAATTAACCCGAATGTCAACCCTGCACTCACACGCACACAAACATAAGTAAAAATGACAGTTGTCTATAACGAGCCCGTTGTATGGAAGTGTCCGAGGTGTGCCCCAACCCCAGTTTATCCGCAAGTCTGGCCGCGGCCGCAGCCGCAGTATCGGCCGGGTGCACATCGATGGCCTTGGTCCGGCTGTTCTAGACTAAATTCTTAGCAAAGTTTGTCACAGTAAACTTACATTTCCCAAGCAGCGATGACGTCATACAAGTAATGCGTAGCTCTGACATGCTCTTCTTTCCCGCCCCTCTGTTGGTACACCGCCCATCCAGTCCTCGACTGAGGGCCCAACCCTAGTTTATCCGCAAGCTTGCTAGCCACAGTGCTATACCCAACTTGAAATACAAAGTACTTACATCTCCCAAGCGGCTATGACGTCATACAAGTAATGCGTGGCTCTGACATGCTCCTCTTTCCCGCCCCTCTGTTGGTACACTGCCCAGCCAGTCCTCGACTGATCTAAACCCAGCTTATAATATACTTACATCTCCCACGCAGCGATGACGTCATACAAGTAATGCGTAGCTCTGACATGCTCTTCTTTCCCGCCCCTCTGTTGGTACACGGCCCATCCAGTCCTCGACTGAGGTCCCAATCCCAGTTTATCCGCAAGCCTGGCCGCAGCCACAGCTACAGTGCTATACCCAACTCGAAATACAAAGTACTTACATTTCCCAAGCAGCGATGACGTCATACAAGTAATGCGTAGCTCTGACATGCTCCTCTTTCCCGCCCCTCTGTTGGTACACTGCCCATCCGGTCCTGGACTGCGGTCCCAATCCCAGTTTATCCGCAAGCCTGGCCGCAGCCGCAGTGCTATACCCAACTCGACATACAAAGTACTTACATTTCCCAAGCAGCGATGACGTCATACAAGTAATGCGTAGCTCTGACATGCTCCTCTTTCCCGCCCCTCTGTTGGTACACGGCCCATCCAGTCCTCGACTGAGGCCCCAACCCCAGTTTATCCGCAAGCCTGGCCGCTGTCGCAGTGTCTGTAGTGAAGAGCTATAAGCAACTTGTACTTAGTACTTACATCTCCCAAGCCGCGATTACGTCATACAAGTAATGCGTAGCTTGGACATGCTCTTCTTTCCCGCCCCTCTGTTGGTACACCGCCCATCCAGTCCTCGACTGAGGGCCCAACCACAGTTTATCTGCAAGCCTCGCCACGGCCGCAGCCACAGTGCTATACCCAACTCGAAATACAAAGTACTTACATCTCCCAAGCAGCGATGACGTCATACAAGTAATGCGTAGCTCTGACATGCTCTTCTTTCCCGCCCCTCTGTTGGTACACGGCCCAGCCAGTCCTCGACTGAGGGCCCAACCCCAGTTTATCCGCAAGCCTGGCCGCAGCCGCAGTGCTATATGCTACTCGAAATACAAAGTACTTACATTTCCCAAGCAGCGATGACGTCATACAAGTAATCCGTCGCCCTGACATGCTCTTCTTTCCCCCCTCTCTGTTGGTACACGGGACGGCCCATCCAGTCCTAGGTTCTAAACCCAGCTTACAATATACTTACATCTCCCAAGCAGCTATGACGTCATACAAGTAATGCGTAGCTCTGACATGCTCCTCTTTCCCGCCCCTCTGTTGGTACACGGCCCATCCAGTCCTGGACTGAGGGCCCAACCCCAGTTTATCCGCAAGCCTGGCCGCAGCCGCTGCTGCAGTATCGGCCGGGTGCACATCGATGGCCTTGGTGCGGCCGTCGAGGAAGAAAAAGCGGCAGACTATGGTGCCTAAGCGGCGCATCGCCTGTGGGGAAAGAATACAGTGTGAAAAGGGGTTTCTAAAATTTTTGTAGTATTGAGACTTATAAAAAAAAATTGCCAAATCCTATTGCAATAACATGTTGTACGGGCTCCAAGTAATTGGGATAAGGGCAGGAAGATGATGATGACGATTGAGACTTTGATGGTAGTTTACGAGTTATTTCGTAAGACATGGAAAGTCGGTTGCTATGTTAGGTGAGATGGTTGTTACCTGACTATTGGTATGTTTTCGTGACTAGAAGTGTGTTTTCTAGACGAAAAATGCGTTTGCTAGACAAAAAGTGCATTTTCTAGACAAAAAGTTTTGCTAGTAAAATGTAGACGAGAAGTTATTTTTAAAGATTGTTGATTTACGAGATAATCATTGTAAGATTTTAAAACTGTGTATTTGATTAGAAGATTAGTTACCGCAATCTCCACAGTACTGGGCGGGAGCTGTCTAGGCGCGGCTCCGCGGCAGTTGTCTAGGCACCACTGCGCGCAATGCAGACAAGGATAGCCGACCCCAGATGATGGAATAAGGCTAAGAAGAAGAAGGCGAGTGTGGGATAGGAACATTACTTACCGCAATCTCCACAGTACTGGGCGGGAGCTGTCTAGGCGCGGCGCCGCGGCAGTTGTACAAGCACCACTGCGCGCAATGCAGACAAGGATAGCCGACCCGATGGGATAAGACTAAGAAGAAGAAGAAGAGTGTGTGGGATAGGAACATTACTTACCGCAATCTCTACAGTACTGGGCGGGAGCTGTCTTGGCGCGGCGCCGCGGCAGTTGTCCAGGCACCACTGCGCGCAATGATGGGATAAGGCTAAGGAGAAGAAGGGGAGTGTGTCGGATAGGAACATTTCTTACCGCAATCTCCACAGTACTGGGCGGGAGCTGTCTAGGCGCGGCGCCGCGGCAGTTGTCCAAGCACCACTGCGCGCAATGCAGACAAGGATAGCCGACCCCAGATGATGGGATAAGACTAAGAGGGAGAGTGTGTGGGATAGGAAGCTTTCTTACCGCAATCTCCACAGTACTGGGCGGGAGCTGTCTAGGCGCGGCTCCGCGGCAGTTGTCCAAGCACCACTGCGCGCAATGCGCGGCTTAATCATTATAGATTTAAACATTGTGTCTGGGATAGTAAGCTTTCTTACCGCAATCTATACAGTACTGGGCGGGAGCTGTCTGGGCGCGGCGCCGCGGCAGTTGTCCAAGCACCACTGCGCACAATGCGCGGTATAATCATTGTTTGATATTAAAACTGTAGGTAAGTATATGGGATAGGAAGATTAGTTACCGCAATCTCCACAGTACTGGGCGGGAGCTGTCTTGGCGCGGCGCCGCGGCAGTTGTCCAAGCACCACTGCGCACAATGCGCGGTATAATCATTGTTTGATATTAAAACTGTAGGTAAGTATATGGGATAGGAAGATTAGTTACCGCAATCTCCACAGTACTGGGCGGGAGCTGTCTAGGCGCGGCTCCGCGGCAGTTGTCCAAGCACCACTGCGCGCAATGCAGACAAGGATAGCCGACCCCAGATGATGGGATAAGGCTAAGAAGAAGAAGGAGAGTGTGTGGGATAGGAAGCTTACTTACCGCAATCTCCACAGTACTGGGCGGGAGCTGTCTAGGCAGTTGTCCAAGCACCACTGCGCGCAACGCAGACAAGGAGAGCCGACCCCAGATGATGGGATAAGGCTAAGGAAAAGAAGGATGTGTGGGATAGGAAGCTTTCTTACCGCAATCTCCACAGTACTCGGCGGGAGCTGTCGAGGCGCGGCGCCGCGGCAGTTGTCCAAGCACTACTGCGCGCAATGTGCGGCATAATCATTGTTAGATTTTAAAATTGTGTATGGGATAGATTACTTACCGCAATCTCCACAGTACTGGGCGGGAGCTGTCGGGGCGCGGCGCCGCGGCAGTTGTCCAAGCACCACTGCGCGCAATGCAGACAAGGATAGCCGACCCCAGATGATGGGATAAGGCTAAGAAGAAGAAGGAGAGTGTGTGGGATAGGAAGCTTTCTTACCGCAATCTCCACAGTACTGGGCGGGAGCTGTCTCGGCGCGGCGCCGCGGCAGTTGTCCAAGCACCACTGCGCGCAATGCAGACTAGGATAGCCGACCCCAGATGATGGGATAAGACTAAGAAGGAGAGTGTAGGTATGGGACAGGTAGATTTCTTACCGCAATCTCCACAGTACTGGGCGGGAGCTGTCTAGGCGCGGCGCCGCGGCAGTTGTCCAAGCACCACTGCGCGCAATGCGCGGCGCGCACGTTGCTCGTATTGCGCGCTCGCTGCCGCAGCCACGCGCAATAGTACCGTTGTAATCCCCGTGAAGGTTGCCACGCGACAGCGCATAAGCAGAGGATCAGCCACACGCGCTCCGCCCATTCTTCTACTGGACATTCCGTTATCTAAGGGAGAGGCATTCGAAAACATGAGTTGTTTAGAAGATTCAAAATTCAGCTGCAACCCGCGTGAGGGTTGCCACGCGACAGCGCAAAGGCAGAGAGTCAGCCATACGCGTTCTGCCCATTCTTCTACGGGGCATTCCGTTATCTGAGGGAGAGGCATTCGAAAACATGTGTTGTTTGAAAGATTCAAAATTCAGCTGCAGCCCGCGCGAAGGTTGCCACGTCACCGCGCATAAACAGAGAATAAGCCATACGCGTTCCGCCCATTCTTCGACTGGGCATTCCGTTATCTAAGGGAAGACAGGCGTTCGAAACCAGGTTAGAAGGAAATTTAAAACATCAACATTAGGAGTAAGCTCCATAGAGTAGACGTGAGAGGTGAGACATAAGATTACATCTGTCGTCTCACGTGTGTAGCTTTGTCATTTCAGTTTCATACATTTTATATGGAGTGGAAACTGTTTCAAGCGTCACGTTGTGGCACGTTTCACTTCTGACGTCTAACGTCTACTCTGTTGAGCTTGCTGCGCCTTATGATGGTACCAATCAGGGAAGTTCTAAAAAAGCTAGCCTCTCTCAAGGTATTTCTTAAATTGAAATCCAAGACACAAAAGCAAAACATTGCCCTACAAATAACTTACCTGTCTCACACACTGCACTAGGATCTCGTCGCGTAGCTCTTCCCGTTCGATTCCCTTAGATATCAAAGATTGGATCACTTCTCAAGGTATTTCTTAAATTGAAATCCAAGACACAAAAGCAAAACATTGCCCTACAAATAACTTACCTGTCTCACACACTGCACTAGGATCTCGTCGCGTAGCTCTTCCCGTTCGATTCCCTTAGATATCAAAGATTGGATCACTTGCGTTTCTTTATCCGCCGTCAGTTCACCGCGCATGTAGCGACAGAGGTCCTGAAAGCAAAATTATTTGTTACAAATACCAAATATTATGAATTTTTATTCTGAGCTCCGACACAACTACGAAAATCACGTCGCATTGCAAATATACCTAACTCAAGGTGTAAAAAAATCAACTGCAAATATTTTAAGGCGTGAGTCAGCCCATGAAACTAGACAACTATAGGTCGAAATATTAAAAAGAAATTTGGATGTCCCATACAAAATGTACCAGCCGCCGAGTCAATATGTATGCGAGGTCCAAAATTGTTTTCATTTTTCGACCTACGTTCCTCGGGGAAAGTTGTTCAGTTTTATGGGCTGATTTACCTTTTACAATATATGCAGTTGATTTTTTACATCATGTATACCTACGATGACATATCTTAGACAAATCTCATTAAATGTTCGCAATTATGCCCTAAAATCACACTTATGTGCCTATAAATATTTTGTTTCCTAGAAATTACCGAAGAAGTACTGTCTCAAATTGCACAATCTACAAACAAAATTAAAACAAGAATAGTCTTACATCGAATATTGAACCATAGGATTTCTTCGTCACATGTTGCAAGATTCTATCCCCGCACGCACAGCATTTTAATGTTTTTGATACCTTGAATTACGATTAAAAATCAGGTTTTTGTATTTATTATTTAAACCCCTATAAGCCAAAGGCTTGCTGTACCTACTCGACCGTGGCGAGAGTTAGACGTTGTCTTATTGACGTATTGGATCAGGCCACTGATCGGATCATAGTTAGATCGTCTATGCATCAGACACATAGGCTAGCCAGTCAGCTACAATACAATACATATGTCGCAGCCAACTGGTTAAAAACGCTGTGTAATTAAACAACTAGTTGTTTAATCAAACGCCGCCATCAAACCAAACAACTAGTTTACTGGCTGAATTTTGAAGCATTCCAAACGTTCAACACAGCAGCGGACCGATAACCCGCTGTTTAATTGAATAAGTACGTTTTGTCGCCACTGCGGCGCTAGAGTCGGTTTGTTTACAAGATGGCGTCAGAAGCACAAAAATCAAGACCGTATTTTGTTATTTTATGTTAAATAATCAGTAATTTAGCGTCATCAGTGCTGTTTCATGATTATAAGTGATGGAGGCGCCTACGGGGGAAACGTCTGAACAAAAATTCAAACAGTTGTTTGAAGAAACTCTGCGAAATTATGAAATCCAACATCAAGGTAATTTTGTTGTTATTACACGAATATTGAGCCATGAAATGATTATTAAACTGTCACAAACCTAATAAAACATGGGTAATTCGTTACGTAATCATTCAATTTGCAGTATCTACTAATTTTCGATGAAAATAGAGTGATGTGAACGTAGGTACTTACAAAGTATAAAGCCCTATGCAAACTGCAGGGGGATTCGGATGGGTACTTGGGTAGCGTAGTGGAACTCAATCGCTTGACAATATGTACCAGTCACAATACCGCGTACCCACGTACAGAGCCGGTTCCGCTCCGGTTTGCATAGCTCATGCTCGGGGCTAGACTGTAGGGGAGACTGGGGTTGCTTGCACTAGGGGGGCGGCCATACAAATGACACTTTTTCAAAATTTTCTTAGTTAGGGTGGTTTCACTGCTCGAGGTGTATGAAAGGGGGCTGCCTGTAAAAAGAAAAAAAAATACCCTCCCCTTTTCCCCTCTACAACAAGCCCCCTTGGGGTCATATTGACCCCCCTGTTTTTAGACGGGAATGTACAGGGTTGCTCATCAGCAACAATGTTTACCTAGAACACTTTTCTCTGAAGGCCCAAAATCGGTCAGAGGCCCCCAGGGCCCCGTTAAAGGATCCCATGGACCCCTCTATTTTTTGACGGAAATGGATAGAGTGGCTCGTATACAACAACTTTTATCTACAAAGTTTTCATCTGGGAGGCCTAGATTAGCCTGTAGGGCCCTACACCTACAGTCTTAATACTGGGACTTAAAAAATAATTCGACCTGTGGGTCGCCATGATGACCTTCAATTTTTTGACCGGGAATGAAAAAGGTTGCTCATCAGTAACAACGTTTGCCTTAAACACTATTTTGCGGCTTAATATCAGCCGGTAGTCCCTTGAGGGGCCTTAAAGGGTCATAATGGACCCCTCCATTTTTTGACGGAAATGGATTGAGTGGCTCATATACGACTACTTTTATCTACATTTTTTCATCTGGAGGAGCCTAGATGAGCCTAATCTAGGCCTTTTATGGCCCTGGTGACTACTGCCTGTTTTTGAGGCCGCAGAAAAAAGTGTACTACGCAAACGTTGTTGCTGATGAGCAACCTTTTTAATTCCCGATTGAAAAATTGTAGGTCATCATGGCGACTCACAGGTCGAATTATTTTTAAGTCCCAGTATTAAGGCTGTAGGGCCCTACAGGCTAATCTAGGCCTCCCAGATGAAAACTTTGTACATAAAAGTTGTTGTATGTGAGCCACTTTAGCTATTTCTATGGGATCCATTAACGGAGCCCTGGGGGCCTCTGACCGATTTTGGGCCTCCAGAGAAAAGTTTTCTAGGTAAACATTGTTGCTGATAAGAAACCCTGTACATTCCGGTCAAAAAACAGGGGGGTCAATATGACCCCAAGGGGGCCTGTTGTGGAGGGGGAAAGGAGAGGGTTATTTTTTTCTATTTACAAGCAGCCCCCTTTCATACACCTCAACCAGTGAGAAACACTAAGCAAATTTTGATTAAGTGTCATTTATATGGCTGCCCCCCTAGTTTACTCCAACCCCAGCCTCCCCTATAGTCTAGCCCTGAGCATGAGCTATGCAAACCGGAAAGGAACCGGCTCTGTACGTGGGTATGCGGTATTCAGACTAGTACAATTAATTATCAAAAGATTCAGTTCCGCTACCCATATACCCATGCGGATTCCGCTGTAGTTAAGAATAATTAAGTAAAGCCCTATGCAAACCGTTGTGGAACGTGGGTACGCATAATCTGAAGAGTAAAAATATCAAGTAATTGAGTTCCGGACTTCCGGTACTCACGTACCCACCCGGATTCCGCTATAGTTTGAATAGGCTTACTTTCAGATCACAGAATCAGACATACGCGGGCTCTGCGCGTGTTGGCAGTTTGGTACGCACCCACTGGGCAAACCACGCGTTGCCATATTTGAACCACGCGCTGCCCTTGCGTTTGCGACTCGCAACGCGTAAGCTGTGCGTGTGACATTATAATAACGCACGTGGAGCCCACGTATGTGTGAATATGCCCTAACACACATGGCTACCCTAGCAAATTGAACGTTAGCCAGTTGGCTAACCGTCATACAGCTGTAGTGTAGAACGTTATCTTCAACCACTTAGCTGATGAATGTATAGTTGTTTGGTTAGATGGCGACATTTGATTAAACAACTAGGTGTTTTATTACACAGCGTTTTTAACCAGTTGGCTGCGACACATATACGATTTACTGTATTGTTTTGATTGGGTCGACGCGCGGATCGACTAGTAGGTAAACATGCGGATACTTTTCTTTTTCCTCAACGTTTCAAACAGGTTGCACTGTTCGTGGTCGCGAGGGGACGAGTCCGCATATTTACCTACGATCCGCGCGTCTATCCGAAAAAATAATACAATAATATGAACAAAACGCGAAAGTCTTTAAAAAAATACGATTTTCATCCCCTCTATTCAAAAAACTACGCTTTGGTCGCACTTAAGTGGGATTAAAATAGGTCATTTAATCCCAAGGGATTAAAATTCATTTGAATTTGGAACACAAATATTTGCAGCCAATCAATCGAAAATTTACTACAGATAGGTTTTTTCTCTGCAACACTACCTGTTATCTGTTATTTTATTGAGTATTTTACACCTAGTATGTAGCTCATAAAAGACCTAATTCCTAAAGTAATGTGTCAAATTTTATTTTTCTTTTGGCGCGATAACTGGCCATCAGTCAGTGATAATGTTTTTGTAAGTATTGGATGTTTATAACGCAGTTTATATGATGTACTTATTGTAAAATAATGGACAATAGCAAGCAATATTCGTAGATTATGTAAGTATTTATTGTTTTTCTCATAGAGGGGGATGAAAAGTAGTATGTATCACTCGGGTATAAAGTTATTTATTCTCGGGCGACTTACATTGAATCCCTCGCTTCACTCATGATTCTAATTTAAAATCCCTCGCTACGCTCGGGATTTTACTCTAGAATCCCTCGTTCCGCTCATGATTCAAAATAGCGCCCTCGCCCTAAATATATCACTTTATTCCCTTGTTATAAAAACTACTATTCTATGCTAACAGGGAAACAGACATCAAATAGCTGTGCTAATTGCAAACTCACCCTGAATATATTAACAGCAGCCGTGACGCTATCAGGGTCGTGCAGCTGTATGTGCGAGGTGGGTATGTTGTTGCCTTTGTGGTACGTGATCATCTCCTCCTTCGTGAGCAGCTCCATCGACTTGCTTTTGCGGGTCAGAGTCGCTATTATTGTGCCTAGAAAGACGTGGAGTCAATCACTGACTTTGCTAATAGAAAACTCACCCTGAATATATTAACAGCAGCCGTGACGCTGTCAGGGTCGTGCAGCTGTATGTGCGAGGTGGGTATGTTGTTGCCCTTGTGGTACGTGATCATCTCCTCCTTAGTGAGCAGCTCCATCGACTTGCTTTTGTGGGTTAGAATCGCTATGTTTACCCTCTGGTTTGCCGGTAGAGAATGCCGTGTGGCATTAGACCCGCCTTTTGTACTTTGTGCAATAAACTATTAAAATGAAAAAAAGAAAACTACTGTGTTAATAGAAAACTCACCCTGAATATATTAACAGCAGCCGTGACGCTATCCGGATCGTGTAGCTGTATGTGCGAGGTGGGTATGTTGTTGCCCTTGTGGTACGTGATCATCTCTTCCTTGGTAAGCAGCTCCATCGACTTGCTTTTGCGGGTCAGAGTCGCTATGTTTACCCTCTGGTTTGCCGGTAGAGAATGCCGTGTGGCATTAGACCCGCCTTTTGTACTTTGTGCAATAAACTATAAAAATGAATATAGAAAGCTTCTGTGCTAATGGAAAACTCACCCTGAATATATTAACAGCAGCCGTGACGCTGTCCGGGTCGTGCAGCTGTATGTGCGAGGTGGGTATGTTGTTGCCCTTGTGGTACGTGATCATCTCTTCCTTGGTGAGCAGCTCCATCGACTTGCTTTTGCGGGTCAGAGTCGCTATTATCGTGCCTGGAAACGAGACGAGGAGTCAAAATAGAGCGCAGACAATCACTGGCCTTAACACCATAACTGTACTATAACAGACACAACAGTCCATTGCTGGACATGGGCCTCCCCCTATCGGGGAGTATTGCCATACTCACCACGCTTGGCAGGCGGATTGGTAAGCGCAGTGCAAGATGTTGCATCAACAGGAAACGCTGCTGCCCGTTCCCTGGATGATTACCCCATAGTCGCTTTTTACGACACGCACGGGTAGCATTGGGGTGATGCAATTCTAAGCCAGCATCACACAGCATGTGTTTGATTCCGAAGCTGATCGACCATTTAGTTTTAGATTTTAAGATAACTTTAATTTGCTTCCACTGCGCTAAGATCAGCTTCGGAATCAAACATTTTTTGGTAGCAGAGCGTGGTTGCTTTATTGCAACATAGTTAGCCGTAATTTAGTATTAAGCGTGTTTTTATATTACCCACATATTTTATTAATTTTGGAAAATATTGTTTCGGTTTTTTTGTGACTGTATTGTTTGCCTAGTGAACGGTACCTTATCAGTAAGGTCTAGGCCAGTCAACTAACATTTATTTTGTGGTATTTGTTTATTGGTTTTCGTTTTATTAAGTCGAGTGTGTAAAAGTTGGTACCATGGCTCCCTCGATCGCCAGGTATAAGGCTGCTATAAAGACAGAATTAAGGTGGTTTACTACCACAGCGGCAATGATCGGCCGCGAGGACCGGGAGGACGCGCTCTTGAAAAGTGCACTACAGGCAGATGAACGGGTTCGGGTTGTGTCGGAACACCTCACAGAGTGCCTCATGCTCCTTGAGGAAGCTCTAACCCTGAAGATAAGGAGCTGGTCGAGGGCGATGTAAGCCAGTGCTTGGAGCTGGCACAGGACATTGAGCAGGCAGCTGCGGACATATCTAGGCGACGTGACGGAAAGGAAAAGCCATTCCGTGGTAAAGTGGGACAAGGATTACAGGTGCCTCTTCCGCCTGTTACGGTACCAGTCTTTGCAGGCGATTACGCCGACTGGCCGGCGTTTGAGGACCTGTATAGCAGTGTGGTCCACACACGGACGGACATAACGCCGGCGTACAAGATGGCTCAGCTGATGTCCAGGCTACATGGAGAGCCTCATGAATTGCTGACGCATTTGGCTGTCTCGGATAGCAATTATGAGGTGGCGTGGAAGATCCTTACCGACCGGTATCGGAACAAGCGCCTGATTGTAGACAGGCTGTTAGACCAGTGGCTGTCAATACCAACCATAACGCGAAGTACGGACCTCCGCGAGAAAATCTTCCACCCAGTCAGTGTCGCGGTCAGCGCACTAGAGCGACAGGGTTTGCCAGTGGCGGGCTACGGTTATATCTTGGTCCACACAGTGCTTCGCCGCCTGCCGAGCGAAATGGTCGCTCGATTCGAGCAGCTCCATGGGGCAAGTCCTCGGACCACCTCCCGACCTACGAGGATCTGAAGTCGTTCCTCGAGGCCGAAAGCAGGCGAGTGGACGTCCAGGCTGGTGAAGCCCGCAAGGAGACCTCTGCCCCTCGCCACCCGGAACGGCCGGGTGCACCGGCGCGAGGAGGCAACAGTAGGCAACCCAGGCGGTACAACACCGCATTGGAATCAGGGTGTGCCTACTGCGGGAGACAGGCCACGGGGTGGCAGCGTGTCAGGAGTTTGCTGCGCAGCGGGTTCAGAGGAGACGGGGTGTGGCACAGCAGAGGCGTTGGTGTTTTCGGTGCCTGGGGCCGCATCAGGTGCGAGTGCCCTTCAAGCACCAACTGTAGGTACTGCCAGGGTGCACACCATCCGCTGCTCTGCATGAATCGCTCCGGAGACGCCGGGGCAGCGCTGGATCGGGTCAGCGAAGGGCCTGCCCACCAAGGAGGGAGCAACGCTCCCACCCCCTCAAGGAGGAGCCCACCTCCGCATCGTCACAGGGACAGGCAGGGGACGTCAACAGACGGAGCCCACTTACCCAGGACGTGGGGACGATCCCCACCACGGCAGCAGGTGCCGGATTGGGGAACGGCACAGGAACGTGGCCAGGACACCCATCCCAGGTACGGGATCAAACGGGCGGGTGTCAGGGGGCACTAGGCAGCCACCAGGGTACATGCAGTATTCTGCGGGCTTGAGCCACCTGGTTGGGTCTCAAGACCCACGCATGCCTCCGCCTGCCTGTACCCGCGGCTACAGGCGCAACCTCGGTACGGACGTTTGCCGTCGGGGTACTATAGAACTCCAGCCATGGCCTTTATGGGCAGACCTCCCTACCAGCAGGAGTGGGACCCATACACAGGTTTGGGTAGCGAGGATACCCCGCGGGACGCGGCCTCACCGCGTTTAGATTCCCGCTAGGTAATCGCCGCCTACTCATCAGCTTCGGCTCCCCGTCCAATCACGGTACTTTTGCCAACGGCTAAGATTTGGGTATGGGGATACGGTGGCCGGACCATTCAAGTAAGAGCCCTACTGGATACAGGGGCTCAGGGATGTATTGTATCGAGTAAGCTGGTGAGTAGGCTAGGCCTAAATGTACAGCCAAGTGAGGATGAAGCTGTAGGCATCAGGGGCCTAAATGTGCCTGACATTCGGGGTCAGACGAACTTTGAGTTCGCATTAGGTAGCACATGTACAGGGGTCAGCTATCAAGTCTCAGCCGTGGTGCTGGATGAAGTGGTTGGGAAACTCCCTCAGGTTAGGTTACCACCAACGGTACGAGGGTTAACCACAGGGTTGGAGTTAGCTGATCCTGATTTTGATACTCCTGGTACGGTGGACGTACTTCTCGGGTCAGACGTCCTCGGGAGATTATGGTGCAGTAGGAAGAAGGTACTCCAGGAAGCTGGTTTGGTGGCCGTAGATACCACAGGGGTATGTTGTTTTCGGCCCAGTTTGGAGACCTCAGGACCTACCATAATGGTATCCGGTCCTCTATGGTAGTGTGCTGTCAGAGGTGCTGCAGAGGTTTTGGGAGTCTGAAGAGCCGCCCACGGCGGACAGACGGAAGCCAGAGGATGACGAGTGCGAGTTGTTCTATCAATACAACACTGCGAGATGCCCGTCAGGCAGATTCGTGACCAGGCTACCTTTTCTCCCAAACCGCCCCGCTTTAGGTAGTTCGCGACAGCTCGCGGAACGGAGACTACTCGGAATGGAGCGGAAGATGAGGCGAGACCCAGCACTTCGGCAGAAGTATATAGAATTCATGCGGGAATATATTCAATTGGGCCACATGTCGGTGTCCAGCCTGGATTGGAGGTGTGTCGAGCATTATTACATTCCACACCTGGCTGTCTTGAAGTCACCTGAGGCGAAAATACGGGTGGTGTTTGACGGTTCTGCTCCTACCTCGAATGGTGTGTCTGTGAACCAATGTTTGCACGCGGGTCCTAAATTGAACCGGGACATTGTGGACATTCTCACAGACTTTCGTTTGCACCAGGTAGCGTTCGTCGCAGACGTCAAAATGATGTTTCGCCAAACCATGATACATCCGGATGACCGTCGGTATCAGCTGATTTTGTGGCGTGAGCCCAGATGAGCCGATGGTCACATACGAACTTAACACGGTGACGTATGGACTTAAGCCAAGTCCGTATTTGGCAGTACGTACGCTGCGAGAGTTGGCCGCACAGGAAAGGGTAAGATACCCTCGAGCCGCAGCAGTACTGGATCGCGACGTCTACGTGGACGATATCTGCACGGGTGCTGATAGCGTGGAGCAGGCGCTAATTCTACGAGACGAGCTGATCGCGATCATGGGTTCAGGAGGTTACGAGTTGCGGAAATGGTTGTCCAGTTGCCCAGAGCTCCTGGCTGGTTTGCCAGGCGAGTTCCATCAGGACCCGCACCTCTTTGAGAACCCGGACAATCCAAATACGTTGGGCATCCTCGGGGTGCAATATAGGCCAACGCATGACGTATTCACGTACAAGATCGAGCCCGACCTTTTGGAGAAAACTTGGACTAAGCGGTCGGTACTGTCGACAATCGCTAGAACGTTCGATCCTACCTAACGGATGGATCGCCCCGGTTACGTTCATGGCGAAGTGCTTTTTACAAAGGTTGTGGCTAGCCAACTTAGGATGGGACGACCAACTCTCCGGAGAGTTGTTGAAGGATTGGCTCAAGTTTGTGACCACCTTACCAGGGATTGTGCACATCGCGATACCCCGCAAGTTAGTCCCATCGGTGGGATGTAAGGCTACCCTACATGGGTTTTGTGACGCCTCGGGGCGAGGGTACGCGGCAGCTGTATACCTTCGGACAGCAAGTTCAACGGGAACTGTGCACGTGCGTCTGGTTATGGCCAAAAGTAAGGTGGCACCAGTCAGAACTAGATGGACCATCCCCAAATTGGAATTGGCAGGGGCAGCTCTTCTAGCGCGCTTGCTAAATCATGTAACCTGCAATCTGCGTGGTACCATCAACTTGGATGAAACGGTGTACGCGTGGACTGACAGTCGGATAGTTCTGTGCTGGTTGCAGACGTCGGTACATACACTTGAGGTTTTCGTGGCAAATCGGGTGTCACAGATTACGGGGTCGGAAACTCCGTTAGTGTGGAGGCACGTACCGGGAGAATGGAACCCAGCGGACTGCGCTTCGCGCGGGTGCAGGGCACCTGATTTGGTGAGTCACCCACTGTGGTGGGGACCTCAATGGCTGACTGAGTCGCCGCAGGAATGGCCATTCAACGAGTGCAGGGCGCCGCTTGGGCCACCTGATCGAGGTTTGCGAGTGAACGTGGGGCAACTCGTACCGAAGCCTAACCCAGCTTTCTTGCTGGAACGGTATAGCTCCTCGACAAACTTCTTGGGGTGACAGGTTGGATCAAACGGTTCGTGAACAACTGCAGGAAGCCTCAAGCAGAACGGAACTTTACACCTGTCCTCTCGCCTGCGGAACGGAATGCGGCTCTATGCTCATTAGTTAGAGTCGTCCAGGCGGAACATTTTGAAGAGGAGGTCAGGCTGCTCAGGGATGGACGTGGAAAGCTGAAGGGAGGAATTGTGCGCCTCAACCCATTCCTGGATGAGCAAGGTATGCTCAGGGTTGGAGGCAGACTTCGGAACGCTAGCCTGCCCTTTTCGGCTCGGCATCCACTGTTACTTCCAAAGGGGACCCTTAGTTGAGCTCTTAGTCAGGGATCGTCATGAGAAAAACTCGCACGCGGGCTGTAATGCGCTATTGGCCATTCTACAGCGCGAGTTCTGGATCTTATCGGGACGACGAACGGTACGTAGCGTTGTGTTTAGGTGCTTGCCTTGTTACCGCTTGAAGGCAGCCACAATGCAGCCACAGATGGGAGATCTTCCACCGGACCGGGTGACGGAGGCCTGGACGTTTGCAGGTGTGGGAACGGATTTCGCAGGCCCTTTCATGGTAAAGGCATCACGCCTACGGAACGCAAAGTCTATCAAGGCGTACTTGTGCGTGTTCGTGTGCCTAGCCACCAAGGCCGTCCACTTGGAGCTCGTGGCCGACCTTTCTACGGAGGCCTTTTTGGCAGCGCTGGAGAGATTTACGTCGCGACGAGGGCGACCAGCGCTGATCAGGTCGGATTGTGGTACCAACTTTAAGGGTGCTGATCGGTGTATGAAGGAAATTGTAACGTTCTTAAGGGAGAACGAAGAAGCCATCAGCACGGGCCTCTCCCGTCAGGGCATTACCTGGGTGTTCGATCCACCAGCGTGCCCTCACTGGGGTGGTATTTTTGAAGCGGTTGTAAAGTCCGCTAAGACGCATTTGTTGCGCGTTGTAGGGTTAACAATTTTGACTTTCGAGGAGCTGGCGACCGTGTTTTGTAAAATTGAGGCTGTACTCCATTGGGTATGTAAAATGTATAGGTTTAATATTTTTTTCTAAAACTTTATGCTATTTTACGAAACTAATTTGGTTCTTTTGATTATTTGATTATCCCTTATTTTTTTATAATTGTTTAAAAGTTTTTCATTGATGACGTCATCACTGGGCAACTAATGAAACGAACAACTTTATTTACATACTCTTTGCGAACAACCACCATGCAAATTTTATTGCAAATTCCACAGACATAATATTGTCTGAGTTCTGTCAATGTAGAATGCGGAAAAATAATGTTATTTCCTTTTCTCTCAAACGGTTTTCTGTAAGGAGATTGAGATAAAATATTGTCTGTCAGATCCCTTTAATTTTCGAACGCGACTGTTTCGCCATTTTATAGTGCCAACAATTTATGGTACGTCAAGTGTCAAAGTCTTGTAAACAAAGTGCGATTTATCAGTTTTTTCTTGAAATATTATTTTTGCAGTGCATTTTTAGTGATAAAAGACTAAATTAAGGAAATGACATCATGCCTGGCTGTTCCTTAATACAGTGCGGTGCGTCTTATTAAAAATCGCCCTGAAATTAGTTGCACACGTAAGTACACAAATCTGTTATTTTACTTGAAATTTATAAGATTATATGTAATAAAAAGCCACGAGCAGCTATTTTTCGCAATAAAGCAGCAAACTATAAACTTTTTTTTCACCAATATATTATTAATTTCTTTATTTCTGCCGATACTGATTTCATACAAACTGATCGTCGGCTAGGGTTGGGGTAGTACATAGTCACGGTATCGATATATTTTGCCAGAATTCGTAAGAATGGAAGGAAATAATGAATCTTGAGAGTTCAATTCATTAAGTTATAGGTAATGTGCCAAAGTTACCAAGTTATTTTTGTATATACCTGTTTAATAATTTAAATACTTTTTTTACAGATAACCAAAAAATTAAGTTAAAAGAAGGAAATGGCTTGATATTTATTGGCACCGAAAATATAAATCCACGTCATGGACATGCTCCCTGTATTTTGGTGTCGAGTGTTATAACAGAACTCTGGATAAGTTATGCCAACGTGAAGAAGCCTTGCCTTGCCAACCCCTTTTTGGTAAAACCTAAGGAAATGATAGATCTGTTTGACTGAACAGCAACAGGAACAAAGTGGAAGGAAAGGAAAATTTGGAATAGCACAAGAAATTCAACCTGTTGTTATGAATAGTTATG
This sequence comes from Phthorimaea operculella, assembly GCA_024500475.1. NCBI lineage: Eukaryota > Metazoa > Arthropoda > Insecta > Lepidoptera > Gelechiidae > Phthorimaea > Phthorimaea operculella. The sequence goes on from JANFCV010000112.1 coordinate 665,883, forward strand.
ATAAATTATTATTTTTGGCTTTTGTTTGATTATTATTATTATAAATTTTACCCCTACAACTTGTTTTAGGGTTTCGTAGTCTACTAGAAACCCTTATAGTTTCGTCAAGTCTGTCTGTCTGTCTGTCTGTCTGTCTGTATGCCGTGCCCTCATATCTTCGTCAGTTTTAGAGCTATCGACATGAAATTTGGTAAGAAGATAGATAGTGTTGACACAAATATAGAAATGTTAAGAAAAAAATATATTAAATGTTTTTTGTACCCCCTCCCATACAAATGAAAGGGGGGCAAAAAAATTTTTTTTCTTCTGTAATATTGAGTAGGGTATCGTTGAATAGGTCTTTTAAAACTAAGGTGAGGTTTCTTTGAAATAAAGTCACTAAAATGTTTCTGTCACGAGATATTTGCTTTTAAAATGGGCGTTTCTGACCCATAATTTGTTCCAGCTGTAACTTCTAAAGTATAAACGCGAAAAATTTGAAATAAATATGGAATATACCTTACAATCTGAAGTTACAATGAAAACTATAACGGATATTGTACCCTTAAAGGTTTCAGAAAAAAAAATAGTTTTTTTATATGCGGTTGGTCATCATACTGCTGCTAATAAACCAGCAACAAAATTAAGTTTGTAATGCTGAAAAATCTGATATTTTAACGTTGACTACGAAACCCTATTTGTGGGCGTGTCTGACACGCTCTTGGCCGGTTTTTCTTTTTAACAATTTATTTACTACACACAAAAAACAGTTAAGTATTATGAAAATTCACAACAGCATAAGCATAATACAGTAGTAAGGTACACAAAAAATATCAACAGCGTAGGCATAATGCCCGTCAAAACCATCATCATCTTCCTAACCTTATCCCAACTAGGCAGTAGGCAGTTACCGACTATCAATATCGATTTTTGGGTCCAAAATGATTACAACCCTACAATAATCCGCCATTTTGTAGGTCAACATTGTTTAGGTATTCACGCACATTCAGAGGGTACAGCCAGTCCATAGGTTTGTGATGTCTTTGGCAAATTCAGTGTTATCGATAGTAGTAGGTACTATCGATAGTTTTGCAACACTACATCAAACGTCAACTGACATGACAGAAGCAAGCAAGGGTGAAGCAAAGAGTAGGTAACTTTTATTGGGAGGAAGTTCGTTATAGGCAAAGTTATAGGCGTCTCGAAAGAGTTTCATTTCATTTTTTGCACAGTATGCACATCACAAAGGTCAAATAAAGGTTATTTAGATTTTTGCAAAAATCAAAGTGATCTTTAACTTTTTAGAACTAAAAACATGAAAATACTATAAAAGACCAAAATATCTCCAAATGGATTTCTTATTTTACGTCTTCGAGTTAAGCTTTACATGCCCAATTCGCGCCCTTTGTGTCCGCTCAGCTCAGACCCAAATGATTTAGAGGCCCTGACGCCAGGGCATTTCTTAATTGGCCGCCCACTTAACGCCTTGCCGGAATATCCCTATACGGAGGTGAATAGCAATCGTTTGTCGCGTTATCAGTTGTTGCAGCAAATGACTCAAAACTTTTGGAAGCGTTGGTCGCTTGAGTACTTGCACATTCTGCAGCAACGCCTTAAGTGGACGGACAGGACTGAACCCCCCTGCATTGGGGATCTCGTTCTGGTTAAGGATGCCAACCTACCGCCACTGCGTTGGCGCCGGGGGCGCATTCTCAACCTGTTTCCGGGTAGTGATGGCACTCCTCGAGTTGCAGAAGTTCAGGTGGGGGATTCAGTTCTTAAGCGAGCAGTAGCTACATTATCACGCCTGCCATGCATTGAGCGGACCGATGGGTCGGTCCGGGGCGGGTGAATGTTCAGTTTCGTATCAAATGGGCGCGCGGCGCTGGCAACACTGTTCGTCATTGTCTCGTCCTGTGGCCGTGCGCTCGCATCGTTGATGCGAATTTTAATTATAAATGGTGTAATTTAGTGTGCTTTCGGTTTTCTCGTGTGGTTTTCCCTGTTCGGTGGGGAAGTGAACCAAGTGGATTTGGTTCCGGCGCTTTGATTGAGAATCACGCGGCGCCGGCAAAATATAACCTCACTTTTCGTCGCTCGCGTCGCGGCTGCCGATAGCCACATATTTTTAATTGTTTTCTTGATTGGGGGCCAACGGGGCCGATTTCTCATTCGGAGAGAAATCTTTTAGTTATTTTTGTGTTAAAAACATTATTTGAAGTCGAACTGTGAACTATAGTGAGTGTTGGAGGGAAGAATTTCGAGAACAAGCGGATGTTCCAGTGCAGTGAGTTTAGGTTATTCTCTATTCCTGTGCTCCTCAAATATCCTGAATACCTGATTCCTGTCATACCTAGACTCACAAAGAAACGGCGTCATAATTCGCACGGTAAGCAATTCGCTGTTAGGTTCTGTATTGCAGTGATTTAGCAACATTACGTGGAGGTCACCACCCTGATGACCTTTGGTACAACCGGAACTTGGTACATATACTTTAGACATGAGCTGCGATAGTGCAGTAGAATATTAGTCATATTGTAGGAAATTAAGGGCCGTTGCAGACGGATCCCAGAATTTCTCGGCCGGAACGGAAACTTTCCGGAACGAAAATTTTCTCATTAAATTTATTTTATTTAGCTATAGTAAAGAGCACTACGAATCGTAGTCAAATGTTGTTCCGAGGCTGATCGACCATTTAGTTTTAGATTTTAAGATAACTTTAATTTGCTTCCACTGCGCTAAGATCAGCTTCGGAATCAAACAGCATGATTTATATGAAACAAATCTAATACAAGATGCAGACGAAATGGTGAAAGAAGACGCTCAGCGTCAACGGAAAAGATACGCACTCTTGATTTTTCTGATATCAGATAGAGATGAATTCACCAATCATTATAGTCCATCGGCCCATCTAGGAAATACCTACATCACATGAATTCAAAATGCTCATGGCAGCAGGTCGGAAAAGTTTTGCAAAGCAAGTATCAGAGGAATCAATCAGGAAATAGCCGGACGTAAGTTGGACGGGTCGACGGACTAATAAATCAAAGTAACGTTTGCGACACAATACTGAATTTAACCGAGTGCAACAAGGAAAGACTGCATCACCAACGTCACTTTGGTCTACCAGATGGTGGTTTAGCGTGAGACTTTAGGTCAGCGATGTTACTGTAGCGGAAGCTACAAACTAGCGTAATTTCACGTAGGTGGTTAGTTAGTATATAAGCTATATTATTATTGATAATAAATGTACATTCACAAGGAGCGCGTTAAGAATTAATTATCTCCGCCTCTAGTCTTAGTCTGAATAGTTACCTTCAGGCGATCTCGGGTGGTCATTGAAGTAAAGCTTAGCGAACTCTGCTAAGTCGCTCGGGGCGTCAGCTGGAGGTGTGGTAGGCGGGACCGCGGATGGTGGCGCCGCTTCCATCTGATGTAACCTTCTCTCGACACGCTCCTTACGTCTGGATTAGCGATATTACCTTCAGGCGATCTCGGGTGGTCATTGAAGTAAAGCTTAGCGAACTCTGCTAAGTCGCTCGGGGCGTCGGCTGGCGGCGTGGTAGGCGGGACCGCAGATGGTGGAGCGGCTTCCATCTGATGTAACCTTCTCTCGACACGCTCCTTAAGATTAGCGATATTACCTTCAGGCGATCTCGGGTGGTCATTGAAGTAAAGCTTAGCGAACTCTGCTAGATCGCTCGGGGCGTCGGCCGGCGGCGTGGTAGGCGGGACCACCTTCTCTCGACGCGCTCCTTAGCTTTTGTCTGGATTAGCGATATTACCTTCAGGCGATCTCGGGTGGTCATTGAAGTAAAGCTTAGCGAACTCTGCTAAGTCGCTCGGGGCGTCGGCCGGCGGCGTGGTAGGCGGGACCGCAGATGGTGGTGCCGCTTCCATCTGATGCAACCTTCGTTCGACACGCTCCTTACGTTTGTCTGGATTAGCGATATTACCTTCAGGCGATCTCGGGTGGTCATTGAAGTAAAGCTTAGCGAACTCTGCCAGATCGCTCGGGGCGTCAGCTGGAGGTGTAGTAGGCGGGACTGCAGATGGAGGCGCCGCTTCCATCTGATGCAACCTTCGTTCGACTCGCTCCTTACGCCGCGCGCTTTTGTCTGGCTGGAATAGCGATATTACCTTCAGGCGATCTCGGGTGGTCATTGAAGTAAAGCTTAGCGAACTCTGCTAGGTCGCTCGGGGCGTCAGCTGGTGGCGTGGTAGGCGGGACCGCAGATGGGGCTGCGGCTTCCATCTGATGTAACCTTCGTTCGACACGCTCCTTACGACGCGCGCCTTTGTCTGATATTACCTTCAGGCGATCTCGGGTGGTCATTGAAGTAAAGCTTAGCGAACTCTGCTAGATCGCTCGGTGCATCGGCTGGCGGCGTGGTAGGCGGGACCGCAGATGGAGGCGCTGCTTCCATCTGATGCAATCTTCTCTCGACACGCTCCTTACGTCGCGCGCTTTTGTCTGGATTAGCGATGTTACCTTCAGGCGATCTTGGGTGGTCATTGAAGTAAAGCTTAGCGAACTCTGCTAAGTCGCTCGGGGCGTCGGCCGGCGGCGTGGTAGGCGGGACCGCAGATGGAGGCGCCGTTTCCATCTGGTGTAACTTTCTCTCAACACGCTCCTTTTTATCTGGATTAGCAATATTACCTTCAGGCGATCTTGGGTGGTCATTGAAGTAAAGCTTAGCGAACTCTGCTAAGTCGCTCGGGGCGTCGGCCGGCGGCGTGGTAGGCGGGAGCGCAGATGGTGGCGCTGCTTCCATCTGATGTAACCTTCTCTCAACACGCTCCTTTTTATCTGGATTAGCAATATTACCTTCAGGCGATCTTGGGTGGTCATTGAAGTAAAGCTTAGCGAACTCTGCTAAGTCGCTCGGGGCGTCGGCCGGCGGCGTGGTAGGCGGGACCGCAGATGGAGGCGCCGCTTCCATCTGATGTAACCTTCTCTCGACGCGCTCCTTACGTTTGTCTGGATTAGCGATATTACCTTCAGGCGATCTCGGGTGGTCATTGAAGTAAAGCTTAGCGAACTCTGCTAAGTCGCTCGGGGCGTCGGCCGGCGGCGTGGTAGGCGGGACCGCAGATGGAGGCGCCGTTTCCATCTGGTGTAACCTTCTCTCAACACGCTCCTTTTTATCTGGATTAGCAATATTACCTTCAGGCGATCTTGGGTGGTCATTGAAGTAAAGCTTAGCGAACTCTGCCAAATCGCTCGGGGCGTCGGCCGGCGGGGTGGTAGGCGGGATCGCAGATGGTGGCGCCGCTTTCATCTGATGCAACCTTCTCTCGACGCGCTCCTTACGCCGCGCGCTTTTGGATTAGCGATATTACCTTCAGGCGATCTCGGGTGGTCATTGAAGTAAAGCTTGGCGAACTCTGCTAAATCGCTCGGGGCGTCAGCTGGCGGTGTAGTAGGCGGGACCGCAGATGGAGGCGCCGCTTCCATCTGATGTAACCTTCTTTCAACTCGCTCCTTACATTTGTCTGGATTAGCGATATTACCTTCAGGCGACCTCGGGTGGTCATTGAAGTAAAGCTTAGCGAACTCTGCTAAGTCGCTCGGGGCGTCGGCTGGAGGCGTGGTGGGCGGGACCGCGGATGGTGGCGCCGCTTCCATCTGATGTAACCTTCGTTCGACGCGCTCCTTACGCCGCGCGCTTGGATTAGCGATATTACCTTCAGGCGACCTTGGGTGGTCATTGAAGTAAAGCTTAGCGAACTCTGCTAAGTCGCTCGGGGCGTCGGCTGGAGGCGTGGTGGGCGGGACCGCGGATGGTGGCGCCGCTTCCATCTGATGTAACCTTCGTTCGACGCGCTCCTTACGCCGCGCGCTTGGATTAGCGATATTACCTTCAGGCGACCTTGGGTGGTCATTGAAGTAAAGCTTGGCGAACTCTGCTAAATCGCTCGGGGCGTCAGCTGGCGGTGTAGTAGGCGGGATCGCAGATGGTGGCGCCGCTTTCATCTGATGTAACCTTCTTTCAACTCGCTCCTTACATTTGTCTGGATTAGCGATATTACCTTCAGGCGACCTCGGGTGGTCATTGAAGTAAAGCTTAGCGAACTCTGCTAAGTCGCTCGGGGCGTCGGCTGGAGGCGTGGTGGGCGGGACCGCGGATGGTGGCGCCGCTTCTATCTGATGTAACCTTCGTTCGACGCGCTCCTTACGCCGCGCGCTTGGATTAGCGATATTACCTTCAGGCGACCTTGGGTGGTCATTGAAGTAAAGCTTAGCGAACTCTGCTAAGTCGCTCGGGGCGTCGGCTGGAGGCGTGGTAGGCGGGACCGCAGATGGTGGCGCCGCTTCCATCTGATGCAACCTTCGTTCGACACGCTCCTTACGCCGCGCGGTTTTGTCTGGATTCTGTTGAGACAAAAGTATTCAGATTAAACGATTGTCAATATGATACTGATTAAAAAACTAGGTAAATGGATTTTTGGTAGCAGAGTTGTACAGTCTCTCACGCTAACTAACGAACAACTCTATTTTTAAGATTATGATTTTCTTGTGACTGATACAGACAAGCCAGACAAAAACTACAAAGTACGATTCAATAAATGTTGCTGCATTTAGAGAAGTTACAATTATTACTGTACGGTTTGGAAAAAATCCTAGCATTAAATTTTGGATTGTTCATGAGTGAGCGAAAGAGACTGCACAAACCGTAAATTTTAGTACCCAAACATTAAATCTTATAGGTTTATAACTTACCGCAGATTCTCCGTTCATCATAGATGGCGGACTCATACAAGTGTCCATCGGAAGCGGAGGTGCTTGTATAGCAGCTTTCTGTAAGCCATTGCTTTGAGTGGACTTCTGTGACGTCATATTAGTTTACTTATAATGAAGCTACTTACAGATTCTCCGTTCATCATAGGTGGCGGGCTCATACAAGTGTCCATCGGTAGTGGAGGCGGCGGTGTAGGAGCTTTCTGTGAGCCATTGCTTTGAGTGGACTTCTGTGACGTCCTACTACGTAATTGAAGCCTCATACTTTTGATGTTACTTGCTCTATAAATGCGTCATAAAACCTACAATAAAACTTACAGATTCTCCGTTCATCATAGGTGGCGGGCTCATACAAGTGTCCATTGGTAGTGGAGGTGGCGGTGTAGGAGCTTTCTGAGAGCCATTGCTTTGAGTGGACTTCTGTGACATCATACTTCGTAATTGAAGCTTCATACTCTTCATGACACTTTCTCTACAAATGCGTCATAAAACCTACAATATAACTTACAGATTCTCCGTTCATCATAGGTGGCGGGCTCATACAAGTGTCCATCGGTAGCGGAGGCGGCGGTGTAGGAGCTTTCTGTGAGCCATTGCTTTGAGTGGACTTCTGTGACATCATATTACGTAATTGAAGCTTCATATTCATACTCTTCATGCATGATACTTTCTCTACAAATGCGTCATCATAAAACCTACATTATTTATAACATAACTTACAGATTCTCCGTTCATCATAGGCGGCGGGCTCATACAAGTGTCCATCGGTAGTGGAGGCGGCGGTGTAGGCGCTTTCTGTGAGCCATTGCTTTGAGTGGACTTCTGTGACTCCATACTACGTAATTGAAGCTTCATAATATTCATGATACTTTATCTATAAATGCGCCATATATCCTACATTATAACTTACAGATTCTCCGTTCATCATAGGCGGCGGGCTCAGTTGTAGGAGCTTTCTGTGAGCCATTGCTTTGAGTGGACTTCTGTGGCTTCATACTAGTTGATGAAGCTACATACTCGTCATGATACTTTCTATATAAATGCGTCATAAAACCTGCAATATAACTTACAGATTCTCCGTTCATCATAGGCGTTGGGCTCATACAAGTGTCCATCGGTAGTGGAGGCGGCGGTGTAGGAGCTTTCTGTGAGCCATTGCTTTGAGTGGACTTCTGTGACGTCATACTAACTTACACATAACGATATAGAAGCTACTTACAGATTCTCCGTTCATCATAGGTGGCGGGCTCATACAAGTGTCCATCGGTATTGGAGGCGGCGGTGTAGGAGCTATCTGTGAGCCATTGCTTTGAGTGGACTTCTGTGACGTCATCCTAACTTATATGATATTGAAGCTACTTACAGATTCTCCGTTCATCATAGGTGGCGGGCTCATACATGTGTCCATCGGTAGTGGAGGCGGCGGTGTAGGCGCTTTCTGTGAGCCATTGCTTTGAGTGGACTTCTGTGACATCATACACGTTTACATATGACGTAATTGAAGCTTCAAATTCTGATAGATACTTGGTCTATAAAAGAGTCATAAAACCTACAATATAACTTACAGATTCTCCGTTCATCATAGGTGGCGGGCTCATACAAGTATCCATCGGCAAAGGAGGTGGCGGTGTAGGAGCTTTCTGTGAGCCATTGCTTTGAGTGGACTTCTGTGACGTCACACTGGTGGACATTCGTTGCGTTTGTGTGACGTTGTTCGGTAAAGGCGGGAGGGGCGCTTCGGGCTCTAGTTCCGGCTCTTTGTCACGGAATCTGAAAAAGTTTACTTCGTTAATATAGAGAGGTTTAAAAACAATTTGGAACACGTCGGTCAAATTCGATTGGCTGTTGAAATGTTAAGCAAATTTTTGTACACCTTACTTTCAATCTATCAACCGTATCTTCTCCCTATCTTTCAACCTTTATTTTAAACTAGCTAAAACCCGCGGCTTCGCCCGCGTACTTATAGGGGAATAACAAAGAGATGTGTATTGCGTTGTATGATTTGTTACACATAAATACTAACACCTCATCACCATTATCATCCGTTTTATGGGGTAAATCATAAAAAAAAATACTCCCTCTCCTCTCCCTCTCCTCTCCCTCTCCCTCTCCCTCTCCTCTCCCTCTCCCTCTCCTCTCCCTCTCCTCTCCCTCTCCCTCTCCCTCTCCCTCTCCCTCTCCTCTCTCTCCTCTCTCTCTCCTCTTAATACAATACTTTCTTAGCCCCTCTAGGGTAAAATATTGGAAATTACAAAACACAACAATCGTAACTTTGAAAGTTCTTTTTAAATACGTAATTTGAAGCAAATTATGTCAAAGGAATAAAAAGTTTCATGGATAATTTCATCCCTCATTTTACCCCCTTAGGGGAAAGATTTCAAAAATTCCAACTTTATGGATATCTACGTTGCTAAAGGAATACAAATGCCAAATTTCACGCTTCTAGCTCCAACGGTTTGGTTTTTATGACAATGCGTAATTTTCATCCTCTTTGTCAACCCATCGGGGGATGAATTTTGAATACTCCTAAATCAAAATAATATCAAATGTTTATTAAAAATAAGGTTGTCAAATTTCAAACCTGTTGCTTCAAGGGTGCGGCCCGCGCGTAAATACAATACTTTCATCCCCTTTCTTACCCCTTCAGGGATTTAAAATTGGAAAATGCTAAAACACGTCATTCATTTTTTTAGAGTTCTTTCTAAATACGAAATTTGAAGCAAATATATCAAAGAGATAAAAAAGTTCATACAATCTTTCATCCTCCATTTTACCCCCTTAGGGGTTGATTTTCAAAAAACCCTTTCTTAGTAGATGCCTACATTGCTTAAGGAATACACATGTCAAATTTCACGCTTCTAGCTCCAAGGGTTTAGTTTTTATGACAATGCGTAATTTTCATCCCCTATGTCAACCCATCGGGGGATGACTTTTAAATACTCTTAAATCAAAATAATTATCAACTGTTTATTAAAAATAAGGGTGCCAAATTTCAAAACTGTTGCTTCAAAGGTGCGGCCTGCGCGTAAATATAATACTTTCATCCCCTTTCTTATCCCTTCAGGGGCTTAAAATTTATAAATGCTATAACACGTCAATCATTATTTTTAAAGTTCATCCTAAATACGAAATTTGGAGCGAATTTATCAAGGGAATAAAAAATTTCATGCAAACTTCCATCCCCCGTTTTACCCCCTTCGGGGTTGAATTTCGAAAAATCCTTTCTTAGTGGATGTTAACGTTGCTTAATGAATACACATGCCAAATTTCACGCTTCTATAGTCTGATTTTTATTCAGATAGACTAAACTGACAGCTGAGATCGGCCTTTTGTTTTTAAAATGTTGCAAGCATCAGGCTAGTGTTGTGGTTTGACTCATTCATTTTATTCATTGAACTGTTGTCCCATGATTCCTCGATGTATTTGTTTTTGTAAATAAATATGCTCAATAAATACTTGCGTATTTATTACGTACCTACATACTTTACGTTACGTAAAAGAGTATACGTTACGCGTATACTTTACGTTTATACGCAAAGTTTTCGTTTAGTTTATAGAATTCAAAAATGGATAATATTGAAATTTAAAATTTATATACTGTTCAATAAATTTACATTAATGATATCAGACTGTTACTAGTTATGTTCTCATTAGCTTTCAAATAAAAATTTCGTTAGACAGGAAATAAATGTGAAGTTACTTTGTTATAGGTACACATAGTAGTACAGTCCAGCAAGAAAGAGTAGACAAAAAATTAGGGCGCCACTTTGTATGAAATTTCAAAATTAAATGGCAACATTGACTTTGCCGTGTGGTGCCGGCAGATATGCCGTGTGGTGCCGGCAGAGTAGAATAGCACCACCCCCTCTCTTTCCGTGGGGGTCGTAAGAGGCGACCGAGGGATAAACCCGACCCAAACAGCCAGGGCCAACCGTATGGTGGCGGTTAATCCACCACAAAAGAATTCCCAAGGAGGGTTGACGTCTGGTAGGCGGCCGGTCGTAAAATTCAGCCAAATCCTTTTGCGACACGATTTTGTGTTCAACGAAACGTGTTGCGCCGACCCCAGGTAATTGGGATAAGGGCAGATGATTGACTATGAATAGCAACAACTTAGTATGAAATTATTTTAGTTCCATTTTATTTAATTTCTACTCTTTTTTTGCTGGACTGTATGTTTGTCAATTGGCCAATTTAATAATTTTTTTTTATCTATGATGGGCTTACTCTTGACCCCAATCTTACCCTAGAGCAGAGATGGGATCTACGGTGGAGTGAGCTTGCCCAGAAGATGCCTATTCACTCTAGACTTAGACTACTAGACTTATTTAAAAGTCTTATTTAAAATTGAAATAAACTAAATTTATTTCCATAAAGATTCTATCACAATCTTTGAATCACATAAATTGATCATTTGGGTACAACACTATTTATTTATTATTTTAAAATACAATTACGTGGCAACCCACCAAACGTCAGTTCAGTCCATCTGAATAAAAATCCTACTTTAGCTCCAAGAGTTTGGTTTTTACGACAATGCGTAATTTTCATCCCCTATGTCAACTCATCGGGGGATGAATTTTGAATACTTCTAAATCAAAATAATATCAACTGTTTATTAAAAATAAGGATGCCAGATTTCAAAACTGTAGCTTCAAAGGTGCGGCCTGCGCGTAAATATAATACTTTCATCCCCTTTTTTACCCCCTCAAGGGTTGCAAATTGAAAAATGCTAAAACACGTCATTCATTATTTTTAAAGTTCTTCCTAAATACGAAATTTGAAGCAGTTATATAAAAAGAATAAAGAGTTTCATACAAACTTTCATCCCCCGTTTTACCCCCTTAGGGGAGGAATTTCGAAAAATCCTTTCTTAGTGGATGCTAACGTTGCTTAATGAATACACATGCCAAATTTCACGCTTCTAGCTCTAAGGGTTTGGTTTTTACGACAATGCGTAATTTTCATCCCCTATGTCAACCCATCGGGGGATGAATTTTGAATACTCCTAAATCAAAATAATATCAACTGTTTATTAAAAATAAGGGTGCCAAATTTCAAAACTGTAGCTTCAAAGGTGCGGCCTGTGCGTAAATATAATACTTTCATCCCCTTTCTTACCCCCTCAGGGGTTTAAAATTGGAAAATGCTAAAACACGTCATTCATTATTATTAAAGTTCTTCCTAAATACGAAATTTGAAGCAGTTATATCAAAGGAATAAAAAGTTTCATACAAACTTTCATCCCCCGTTTTACCCCACTAGGGGTTGAATTTCGAAAAATCCTTCCTTAGCGGATGCCTACATTATAGTGGCTATCTGCATGCCAAATTACAGCCGGATCGGTCCAGTAGTTTAGGCTGTGCGTTGATGACAGTCAGACTTCTTGAGTTTTATATATTAAGATATGTTCGCAGTTATTCGCAACACCGCGATTTCGTTTTCGCAAACCACGATATGTCACAGTAGTTGCTGCTTCATGGCCATGAGTAAAGGTCAAAATAAAGACCGAATGCGGCATGGCATCCCCACACAAACCAGTTATACTATGAACGACACTGTCACGTTGATGGCGCACTACGACGCTGTCGCGCTCGCTCTATATTTTGACCTTAAGACACAATAATTTAAGTATCAGTCTGTAATCAGAACATCAGAATATACCAGCAATAAATGGTCATCTAAAACAGTTGCTCAATGCATGTGATCTAATCTTACCCATTCTCAGGCGGCAGCAAGGGCGGAGGCGGCGGCGACATAGGCGCCGGCGGTGTTTCTTTATCTTTCTGTATTTCTGCTCCAGCTGGTCTTGGGATTACGGATTCGTATATCGGCTCTTTCTTGCCGTTCACGATTGAAAGCTTGCCGTTGGGAATCACGCCGTTTGTAAGCTCTGGCGGGGTTGTATCTGTTGAAAGAAATAACAAATTACTAAAATTTTATGTAGACGAAGGTTCGCACTGTAGAATCGCACAATGTTGTTGTTTTCGACGGAATCAAAGATTGAATTTCTTACGCCTAGCGCAACAGGTCACAGGAATAGCATATTCTACTGAGTAGCATAGACTACTGAGTAATTGGGTATGATGCCTGTAAACAATGATATTCTATGTTACTAGCGTAACTAGATTCGCAGTACGGGCCCTGATTTGCTGTCACTTCGAGTATGCCCAAAAATGAAAGGTGGGCACTCTTAGACGTCAGTTCATATTATTCAATCTTGTAAGTGAGACATGTTTTCAAGTTTACGAAAATGCCGAAATGTGTAGTGAAACAGTGCTCATCGAGATCTGATAAAAACAATAAATCAAATGGCGTTAGTTTTTACAGGTAAGTTTGATAAAATTGGTTAAAATAATCCACAATTTCATGAGAAAATTAATTTCATTTCATTTTTCACCAAATGTTGCCAGCAACAACCGTTTACCCATTACCCACAATGTTGGGAGTTTCGACCAGGATGTATAGTCGAACTGCTTATATGCACCGAAATGGCGTTTGGTGGGTAGCCGCTTTTTTGGGAAAAATAATGGGGCCGTTTTAGCTATTGTCGTGTATCGCTTTAGTAACAGGTTGTCAGCCTGTCGCCTAAAATTGCAATACACATGATACCCTCGAGTCCTTTAGTCGCTTCTTACGACACCCACAGGAAAGAAATGGGGTGGTGCTATTCTAAGCCGGCATCACACGTATGGAAAATACAACGTACAATTAGAAATTCGACTATAGGTCTGTAACTGCGCAGTTGTGGTGCAGTTAAAAGTCCACGATTTTCATATAGAATGTACCTTCTCTAATAGGTTTTATGATAGCTTTTATAAATCTTTATTTTGATTGTAGAATACCCAGAGATCAAAGGCGCTCTCAAGCGTGGATAAATAACATAAGGTTATTGCGGAAAGAATCCAACTGGTTACCATCCTTAGCAACCGTCATATGTTCAAAACACTTTAAGGATGAACATAAAATTCTCCCTAAACACGAAAAAGGGCTTTCACGTTTGACAGACAACGCAGTCCCAATAGTTGATGTAAGTAACTACCAATAAAAACAAAACTGGCCAAGAGTGTGACAGCCCGTCCATGAATAGAGTTTTATATTCAACGTTTGAATAATTATCAGGTTTTTCAGCGTGACAAACTTAATTTTTTTGCTAGTTTGTTTGCAGCTGTATGATTACCAACTGCAAGTTGAAAAAAAAATTATAAATCTTGAGTGGTACAGTATCTGTTATAGTTTTAATGGTAACTTCAGATTGAGAACTATATTCCATATTATTTTACTTTTCTACTTTAAGAGTTACAGCTGGTACAAATTTTGGCTGAAATACGCCAACTTTGAAAACAAATATCTCAGACAGAAATATTTTAGTGACTTTTTAGAAAAAATATTTTTACTTTTTAGGATGAATATGAATCGATGGATTCGGAGATTCCACCTCAAGACGATAGGGGTCGTCTTCAGTTGTCAGACAAAGTATTTGTAATGGTTGTTGTAAGTTCTTATTTTACTTTTACTAACACATTTTCGTTGTATCCAATGGACAAAACGAATAGAATAAATTTATTGTATATGTAAATTACAATAATCAATCATTCACATGAAATAAACGTCAAATCACACATCATCCAGGTTAAGGGAAAGGCAAGGAGAGGCAATGTGGATCAGGTGGGGCAGAGGGTGATGCAATATATAATGTCAAAAAACTACCGGACCTTGTTTCACCCCAATGGGGATATGGTTACCGGGGCCCAAAGCCGTGGGCAACGGGAACCTGCTTATGTTTATTTATTTTACATTATACAGGGAGTCACAGAAAGGGTATGTAAAGGGTAAGCAAGTCGATAGGAGGTCAAGGTACTCATGAAACTTAACAACTTTCCTGATGGAACATGGATTAAAATAAAAAAAAATTGGACCTCTCATACGAAATGTACCAGCCAACCTGAGTCAATTTGTACGGGAGGTCCATTTTTTTTTTTCATAGTTCAGTTCATGATTACCTTGACCTCCTTTCGGCTTGTTACCCTATACCCTTTCTGTTACTCCCGGTATATGCAGAATTTCTGTAAAATTTTTACTTATAGGACGAAGGTGCATCGACAAAATTGGAGATATCCCCTAAAGATAATAATGTAAACAGTTGTTTTCAACTGTCAAACGATGCTGTTCCAATTGTAATTGTAAGTAATTATAATATTTTTACTAATATGCTTGTAAAAAAAAGGCATTTACTTATCTAATTTTTATTTTAAGGAAGAAGAAGAATCGTCAAATCTGAATTTTTCTACTAAAGAGGATTTAGTAAATGAAAACAGTTGTACACACAATGCTATCCCAATGGTTATTGTAAGTTAACTTCAAATTAACATGTTTAGGTACTGATAAAAAAAAACAAAGTGTATTCATAAAATTTTATATTTTAGGATGAAACTGAACCATTAAAAGAAGAATTTGACTTAAACGACGTTGAAACAGACGAAGAAATGAGGGAAATCTTAGAAAGCCCTAGAAAAAGAAAAATGCAGACTACCATAAATCGATTGAAACGTGTTTCGTCGAAGAGACTAAATTGCATAAAAAAATTGAGATTGCAAAATAAAAGACTTAAAATTATAAACAAAAACCTGACAGACTTAGTTAAAGAATTAAAAAATAAGCGCTACTTAAGCGAAGAAGAAGAAATGCAGCTGGGTATTACACATGAAATGTGTGCTTTAATGAAAGCTTTTCAAAATTCATGCCAAAAGAAAAAGTCTTTCAAAAAATTCCCTCTTGCACTGAAAAAATTTTCATTATCCCTGAACTTTTACTCACCAGCAGCATACAAATACGTGAGGTCAGCTTTGAATAATTGTTTGCCTCATCCTAGGACGCTGCTAAATTGGTACAGCAAAATTAATGGAGAACCAGGTTTTACTGCTGAAGCTTTTGATATACTAAAAGAAAAAAGTCAGACATCCAAAACCAAAATAATCTGCAACCTGGTGATAGACGAAATGGCGATACGCCAACAAAAAATATTTGACGGGAAGAAACACCACGGTTTTGTAAACTATGGAGTTGAGGACAACAACGAAACTTTAGCTTCTTCCGCATTAGTATTTTTACTAGTATGCCTTGATAAAACTTGGAAGTTACCAGTAGCACATTTTTTTACGCATGGTCTCACAGGAAAAAAACTTGCAACTTTGATTAACATGACGCTGGAAAAATGTGCTCAAACGAACATAGATGTTGCTTCTGTAACATGTGATGGCAGTCAGGTGAACATAGCCGCAATGCGAATATTAGGTTGCAAGCTGGACAATCCTACCGACTTAAAGCCCATCTTCAAACATCCTACTACCGGAAAAGACATTGTGCTGTTGTTAGACGCATGTCATATGCTAAAATTAGTACGCAACAGTTTCGAAGCTAAACAAGAGTTCATTGATAAAAATGGAAATGAGGTAAAGTGGCACTACGTACAACGCCTTCAAGAATTGCAAGACTCCGAAGGTTTACGGGCTGGCAATAGGCTTACTTGCCGACATATTAATTTCCGCAACCAGATAATGAAAGTGAAATTGGCGACTCAAGTTTTGAGCAACAGTGTTGCTCAATCTTTGATAATTTGCAAAGATTTGTCACCGGAGTTCACCGAAAGCGTACCTACTGCACAGTTCATAAAACTCCACAATGATGTTTTTGACGTATTAAATTCAAGAGGTACGACGAAAACATATGGTTTCAAAAGAGCTTTGAACCCAAAAAATAGAGACAGTGTATATGAATTGGTTGATAAGTACAAAGAATATATATGTAATTTAAAAGTAAAAATAACAACAAAAAAAACGAAAAAACGAAAAGGAGCACTGCCTGTTGTGACATTGAAATCGGAAATAAAACCAGTCTTGGAAAGCAAAATTAAAACCGGATTTTTAGGGTTGCTAGTTTGTTTAGAAAGTCTAAAAATATTGTATAAGCAATTGGTTGAAACCAAAACCCTGAAATACATAGCTACATATAGGCTGTCACAAGATCACTTGGAAATTTTTTTCGGGTGCATTAGACAAAAAGGTGGGCATAATAACAATCCCAACGTCCTTCAGTTTAAGTCAGCTTATAAAAAGATGCTTAACCATTTAGAATTAACTACGGCATTCAGAGGAAATTGTATGCCACTCGAAAAGATTAATATATTGAACTGCACAGCAGAAAATAGTCTAAAAGAAATAAACAAGACATTAGTAGGTCACCGAGAAGAGGACAACGAAGCCGAGGAAAATGATGCCGACTTGAAAAATGAGTGGGAAGAAATTGATTTAAGCAGTTGTCTTATTACCGGATTCACAAAACAAATAGTAGGTTATATAGCTGGATACGTCGTATCAAAAATAGGTAAAGAGGTGAAGTGTGAAATATGCCTACAGGCTTTGCTTTCACCACAAGTTCTTTGGTTTCATAAAGTTATTAAAATTAAAGACAACGGTGGCTTATGCTATCCAACTCAAGAAGTTTATGAGATATGTTTAACATGCGAAAGCATTATTAAATTTGCTATAGCTATGTCTGGTGGGACCTCATTGCACCCTAAATACAATGCGACGTATTTAGCAACCAAAACCCTAGAAAAAATCCATGCATCTTCATCCATTTCAAAATTTGCTATTCATTCCACAGAACATGTACCAGCTATACAGATGGATCATCCTCTTTTATTAATTAAAGCAATTATTGACAAATACATCAAAATAAGGTTCTACCACGAAAGCAAAACCTATACATTAAGATTAAAAAAAGAAACTAAAAGACAAATGTTCAACAAACTAACGTTACACAGTGGTGTTTAAATTCTCAAGTAGGCTTATTGTAAGTAAAAAGAAAACTTGATATAAAGTTTCAATTTGAACTGTAATTATATGTAACTATAATGTGACAGACAGATGAAATTATACAGGTTTGTAGTGGACTATTGAGTGCAATGATTAAGTGTAAATAAAATAAGTAATCTTGTTTTTGATTGTAAATAATACTGCTGTTAGAACCGGTTACCACCAGTTACCATAATATAGTTTTATGTTGTGTTAGTAGCATAAATAGTAAAATGGGCTTAAGACTATATATAAAACTGATGTTACTATCAGATATTTTTTTTTATAGAAAGTATAAAATAAGATAAGAACAATTCCCGCATAAGCTTCATTCCCATAGTTACCTAACGCTGTTACATAATTAAAAATAAGAAAAAGACTGACTCAAACTGGTAATTGATTGAATGTAAATGAAATAAATTGCAAATGTTAAATTAAGTTGTAATATAATGTAAAATAGTAAATATTACAGACATTACCGACCAAATATGAGTTGAACTCGAGCACAAAGGTCTCAGAACCATTATTCTGAGGCATTATTGCAAAAACGTGTCACTTTTGTTGTACGAGAGCTAACGTTTTGTTAAATATTTCTTTAACGTTTTGTTTAATATATTCTATTTAAAATGATATAATAGTTTTTTATTATGGTGGCAATAGAAATAGGTATGTAATCAGTGAAAATAATAACTTTCACGGTTTATAAATAAGACTAGCGGCCCATTATCGGTTTCACCCGCTGCAACTCATTTTCCTGAAGGAAAAAGGCATGTTGCAGGTGTGAGTTATACATATTATTATTATAAAATTTCTTCTTGAATCACATAATCTACAACAAAAATCCGCATAAAAATATGTTGCCTGGTTAAGATGAGTTACCAAATTCCACGACAGACAAACAGAGAAACGCAAAAAGTGACTTAATTTTATACTATGTTTCGATTGATTCAGCTTTTATCATATTATCGATATAAATGGCCATTAAACACGATTTTTGCTGGAAGAAATATTAATTTTCCTGTTTTTATTTGTTTATAATATTATCAGAAATACATCGCCATCAAATATTTGACTGACTTTTCATTTACATTTTAAGTAAAAAAATTACTCATGTTGGGGAAAAATATTCGTGGTCTGGCAATTCAGTCTGTTTCTCTATGAAGATTTCTTGTCTCATTCTGACGCCATTTGTTCATGGTGGAAGAAACAAGTCAGCAATAGATAACAATGGAAAGTATGACAAATGTGACAAAGTCAGTTGCAGGAAAAAGTGGAAACATTTTTTGGTAAAGAGTTTGTATGGCACTA
This sequence comes from Phthorimaea operculella, assembly GCA_024500475.1. NCBI lineage: Eukaryota > Metazoa > Arthropoda > Insecta > Lepidoptera > Gelechiidae > Phthorimaea > Phthorimaea operculella. The sequence goes on from JANFCV010000112.1 coordinate 684,768, forward strand.
TCGCCCCTTGCCTGTAAAATGTAATGGTAAGCAAAACCCGACTATTTCTAGCTCATCATCTTCCTGTCTTTATCCCAATCAGTTGGGGTCGGTGCAACATGTTTTGTTAGAACACAAAATCATGTAGCAAAATGATTTGGCTATGTTTTATGACCGGCCGCTTGCCTGACGTCAACCCTCTTTGGGAATGCTATTGTAGGTGGTATCACCGCCACCATGCGGTTGACCATAGTCGACAGATATTCAGCCGAAGTCAAAAACTCTACGTCGCCTTTTACGAAACACCCTGAGTGGACTAGAGGTTGGCAGTATTCTTAGCCGCTACCACACGGATACCGACTATTTTTAGCTACCTTTGGCAACAGGCGGGGGTGGGGGGGGCGGTCCAGCTGGCTCTGGCAACACACAGGGCGGTGGTGGTGGCAGCACTGGCGACGGCTCCGTATCCTCTTGAGGGGGGATATGTCCATGTCTTCTGTAATGGCGGTGATATCTACCTACCTTTGGCAACAGCCGGGGGTGGGGGGGGGAGGTCCGGCCGGCTCTGGCAACACGCAAGGCGGTGGCGGCAACACTGGCGACGGCTCCATATCCTCAAGAGGGGGGGATATGTCCATGTCTTCTGTAATGGCGGTGGTATCTACCTACTTTTGGCAACAGGCGGGGGTGGGGGGGGAGGTCCGGCCGGCTCTGGCAACACGCAAGGCGGTGGCGGCAACACTGGACGGCTCCATATCCTCAAGAGGGGGGGATATGTCCATGTCTTCTGTAATGGCGGTGGTATCTACCTACTTTTGGCAACAGGCGGGGGTGGGGGGGGAGGTCCGGCCGGCTCTGGCAACACGCAAGGCGGTGGCGGCAACACTGGACGGCTCCATATCCTCAAGAGGGGATATGTCCATGTCTTCTGTAATGGCGGTGGTATCTACCTACTTTTGGCAACAGGCGGGGTGGGGGGTCCGGCCGGCTCTGGCAACACGCAAGGCGGTGGCGGCAACACTGGACGGCTCCATATCCTCAAGAGGGGGGGATATGTCCATGTCTTCTGTAATGGCGGTGGTATCTACTTACCTTTGGCAACAGGCGGGGGTGGAGGGGGCGGTCCAGCTGGCTCTGGCAACACGCAAGGCGGTGGTGGCAGCACTGGGGATGGCTCCATATCCTCAAGAAGGGGGGATATATCCATGTCTTCTGTAATGGCGGTGATATCTACTTACCTTTGGCAACAGGCGGGGGTGGAGGGGGCGGTCCAGCTGGCTCTGGCAACACACAAGGCGGGGGTGGTGGCAGCACTGGCGACGGCTCCATATCCTCTTGAGGGGGGGATATGTCCATGTCTTCTGGCGGTAGCGGCGGTGGTGGGGGTAAGATGAGTGATGACGTCATCGCGTCGCCGTTCGACATCGGAGATATGCCTGTGGACACTGGAAAACGGTATTCTACATTTAATATCTCGTTTAAATTGAGCAAAAGAAAATAATGGATCCCGTATTGGCAACATTATTGTTTGCCTCGTCTAGGGGATATGTATTTGCCTCTCTACCGTATTATATGACATGAGCAGGATGTTTGTGAAGGGTTAGATTTCAACTAGCTTATGAAACTAAAGTTACTTCCCTAAGAATCATTCGTCCTATAATCCGGTGGCGTAGCGTGCTTTGTCAGAGCCCTGTATAAAGCTAGTTTTGTGGGTCCTATGAAGAGTATAAAGATCGGCTACTTACTTATCTAGAGGTACGGTAGATACGGCTGTAGCTACGCCCCAGCAGTAATCATAGCTTTTTACATACTGTTTTGTCATTGCGAATACCTTTGATTCCGCCGTTCATAGAGTTGGTCATGCTGGGCGGCATCATAGGCGGTAGCGGGAGCGACGATGGCGGTGATTGGGTCATCTCTTCAGACAGTGCATCATCAGGTTTGGTTCCGTCTTATCCTTGCTTAGCTCTACAGTACCTTTGATTCCACCGTTCATAGAGTTGGTCATGCTGGGCGGTATCATAGGCGGTAGCGGGAGCGACGATGCTCCATCAGGCTTGCGGTCTGTACTATCCTTGCTTAGCTCTATAGTACCTTTGATTCAGCCGTTCATAGAGTTGGTCATGCTGGGCGGCATCATAGGCGGTAGCGGGAGCGACGATGGCGGTGAGGGGGTTATCGCTTCAGACGGTGCTTCAACAGGGTTACGGTTTGTACCCACTATCCTTGCTTAGCTCTATAGTACCTTTGATTCCACTGTTCATAGAGTTGGTCATGCTGGGCGGCATCATAGGCGGTAGCGGGAGCGACGATGCTCCATCAGGCTTGCTTCTGTACTATCCTTGCTTAGCTCTATAGTACCTTTGATTCCACCGTTCATAGAGTTGGTCATTCTGGGCGGCATCATAGGCGGTAGCGGGAGCGACGATGCTCCATCAGGCTTGCTTTGTACTATCCTTGCTTAGCTCTATAATACCTTTGATTCCACTGTTCATAGAGTTGGTCATGCTGGGCGGCATCATAGGCGGTAGCGGAAGCGACGATGCTCCATCAGGCTTGCGGTCTGTACTATCCTTGCTTAGCTCTATAGTACCTTTGATTCCGCCGTTCATAGAGTTGGTCATGCTGGGCGGCATCATAGGCGGTAGCGGGAGCGACGATGCTCCATCAGGTTTGCTTCGGTCCTATCCTTGCTTAGCTCTAAAGTACCTTTGATTCCGCCGTTCATAGAGTTGGTCATGCTGGGCGGCATCATAGGCGGTAGCGGGAGCGACGATGGCAGTTAGTGGCTGATCTCTTCAGACGGTGCTCCATCAGCCCTGCGGTTCGCTTCTGTACTGTCTTTGCTTAGCTCTTTAATACCTACCTTTGATTCCGCCGTTCATAGAGTTGGTCATGCTAGGCGGCATCATAGGCGGTAGCGGGAGCGACGATGGCGGTGAGGGAGTGATCTCTTCAGACGGTGCTTTAACAGGGTTACGGTTTGTACCCACTATCCTTGCTTAGCTCTATAGTACCTTTGATTCCACCGTTCAAAGAGATGGTCATGCTGGGCGGCATCATAGGCGGTAGCGGGAGCGACGATGCTCCATCAGGCTTGCGGTATGTACTACCCTTGCTTAGCTCTATTACCTTTGATTCCCCCGTTCAAAGAGTTGGTCATGCTGGGCGGCATCATAGGCGGTAGCGGAAGCGACGATGCTCCATCAGGCTTGCTACTGTACTATCCTTGCTTAGCTCTATAGTACCTTTGATTCCACCGTTCATAGAGTTGGTCATGCTGGGCGGCATCATAGGCGGTAGCGGGAGCGACGATGGCGGGGAAGGAGTAATCGCTTCGGACGGTGCTCCATCAGGCTTGCGGTTCGCTTCCGTACTGTCTTTGCTCAGCTCGTTCATTTCCGCCGCTAATACGTGTTCCAGCTGCAAAAAGATTAAAAGTTAGCTTCGTGAATATGTTTCTTCAATATTTTTTATCGAATGATAAACGAAATGCCTCCAAATCATTTGTCAGACGTGGCGACAACGGCCGTTTTTACTCTGCCTACCTTCAAAGATAAAAAAGTGACGTACATACACGAGCTGGATGTAGGTGAATGAAAGAGTTGGTAGTTGTTGCAGGGCTCAAGTGCAGTCTCTGTATCTCTGATTTTTTCAAGAAATTAAACCTATGCCTTTATACCACAATCAAATAGTTCATTTAGCACGTATGATGTTGAGTAAGATCTTAAAATGGGTATCTGAAAATAGTAACATAAATGCTTATTTATACGCTACGTAGTAAAATCCAAATTTTACAAATACGACTTGACGGTATCAGAAATAATGCATAAATGTGTGTACCCCACAATGTTTCCTCACCTTATGATGTAGATCATCAGCCAGTCTCGCCATGGAGTCGCCGATCTCCGCAATAGTAGGCTGGTGAGCTGGCTGGCCGTCAGGCGCCCCTCTTTGTGTAGGAACTTCAGCCAGGAAGTCAAATAAGTTGGGAGATCAAGAGCGGTAATATAAGCCTCTTACCTCATGATGTAGGTCATCAGCCAGTCTCGCCATGGAGTCCCCGATCTCCGCAATGGTAGGTTGGTGAGCTGGCTGGCCATCAGGCGCCCCTCTTTGTGTAGGAACTTCAGCTAGGAACTCGAAAACGTTTGGAGAGCGGTAAAATAAACCTCTTACCTCATGATGTAGATCATCAGCCAGTCTCGGCATGGAGTCTCCAATCTCCGCAATGGTAGGCTGGTGAGCTGGCTGGCCATCAGGCGCCCCTCTCTGTGTAGGAACTTCAGCCAGGAAGTCAAATAAGTTGGGAGAACAAGAGCGGTAATATAAGCCTCTTACCTCATGATGTAGGTCATCAGCCAGTCTCGCCATGGAGTCCCCGATCTCCGCAATGGTAGGCTGGTGAGCTGGCTGGCCATCAGGCGCCCCTCTTTGTGTAGGAACTTCAGCCAGGAAATCGAACAGGTTGAGAGATCAAGAGCGGTAATATAAACCACTTACCTCATGATGTAGATCATCAGCCAGTCTCGCCATAGAGTCGCCGATCTCTGCAATAGTAGGCTGGTGAGCTGGCTGGCCATCAGGCGCCCCCCTCTGAGTAGGAACTTCAGCCAGGAAATCGAACAGGTTGTCCAGATTGACGGAATCCGCGCGCGCGGTAGCAACGGGCAAGCCACGGAGTTGGTCGGCCATGTTTTCTAGTTCCGCGCGCTCTTGGTTCGCTTTTTCGGCCAGACTGAAATGTGAAGAAACACTGAAGTAAGAAATTTGTAACAAACAATTCATCAAGTGTTGCTATGATGGCGGCCGTTACACAAACATGTCAGAGGCCTGCTAATTGCGTAGGCGGTTGAAAAACTCTTGACACCGACTTGATGTCCCACACGAAGAAGAAGAAATGAGAATTTCCGGTTCATGTTCATGAGTACCTACGAACCACTAATACTGAATTTACCTATTCCTTTCTTCTCTTAGTTTCATTTCCTCATTCACCCTCTTCATTTCTCTCAACGCCGCAGCCACTTCCCTCGCGAAAGCTCCTCTCAAATGCCTTTGTAGTGTGAGAGCTGATCTTCTAAGCCTTAGGAAGTGCGCTCGTTCTTTCCAACCCCGCCAGGCTGATTGGAGTCTGATGACGGCGTTACGCCATTGAAGGTACTGGCGGCGTTTCACGCTGCCCTTGTACCACTGTGGGTGAAAAATGGGATTATATAGTGGAGTAATAGAATATAGTGGAGTTATTTTCAGTTTTGTGATATATTACAAAACTGCTTCTGAGGATGTTTATTATTGCTTCTCGTAGGCTCTTTAGGTAAAGTGAAGCTCAAGTCCAGCTACACACTCGAACCGTCAATTTAAATCTTACGCACGCGCCATAAGAACTCTGCCAAGTCCAAATTGAGTGACCCAGTTTGAGCTTGGCTATACATAACGGAAAAATTATTTTACAGAGAGTAGGAAAAGTAATCATAAGAACTAATTAGATACTCCACAGACGATACAGTGATGTACTACTTTTCGTTAAGTTATCCTGTCAAAATAATAAAAATAAAGACTAGGTTTTCTTACCTTTTGTATTCTAAGAGCCGAAGTCTGCAGTAGCGCCGACCTCTTCGCCTCTAAGGGCGCGTGCACTGAACTCCTCATGAAGATCTTCGTGTGCCCAACCTGCCAGTCGTCCTTGGGTGCACTCACTAGGCACAGGATCCGTCTAAAAGCAATCAGTGAATAATATAATCAAATCATGAATATGTGAAAGAACAAGCGATGAACAAGGAAACAATATTAAACAAAATATAGAACGCTTTACGTGGCGCCATCTTTAATAACATCGGTTACCATGAGAGCTAAGAAAAAATATCCTTTAGATTTCCGTGATAGAGGATTCTCATCTCCACTGTATCACTTTACAAGACGAATATAAAAGGGTTCATAGTCTGCCATAGAGCACACGCAGTTTGTGCAGTTATTCACGTAAGTAACGCTGTTATTTACATAAGTAACGCAATTCTTTACGCAAGTAGCGCAGTTATTTACTAAGTAACTCAGTCATTCACGTAACTTGCGCATTCAATCACGCGTTTCACGTTACTTTGGCTATACTCACTCGACGTCCGGATGTTTCGGTCGCGGGTGCGGCAACAGGCACCTGTATCTGGCTTGGAACTGATCAACTGGCAGATGTACGGGGTATCCATCTCTATAGATTGTGCAGTTATTTACGCAAGTAACGCAGTTATTCACATAAGTAACGCAGTTATTCGCGCAAGTAACGCAGTCATTCACGTAACTTACGCAGTCAATCACGTGTTACACGTTACTTTGGCTATACTCACTCGACGTCCGGATGTTTCGGTCGCGGGTGCGGCAACAGGCACCTATACCTCGCTTGGAACTGATCAACTGGTAAATGTACGGGGTAGCCATCTCTATAGATTGTCCAGTTATTAACGCAAGTAACGCAGTTATTCACGTAAGTAACACAGTTATTCGCGTAAGTAACGTAGTCATTCACGTAACTTACGCAGTCAATCACGTGTTTCACGTTACTTTGGCTATACTCACTCGACGTCCGGATGTTTCGGTCGCGGGTGCGGCAGCAGGCACCTATATCTCGCTTGGAACTGATCAACTGGCAGATGTACGGGGTATCCGTCTCGTCGTATCCGCACGATCTCGTTCATGCCGAGGTAGCGTAACTGTTCTAGCACTAGTGTGTCGTTGTATAGACCAGCTTCTTTGTTCTCGTTCGGCTTTATGCAGCGGACGTACCTGGAAATTAATAATATTTTAATAATATGATTTTTATTTCAAATATTAACTCGTCAATTGTTAAGTATCGACAAGCAGGTTGGGCAGCGCTGGTTGGTCTGCAAGATCGCATCAGAAAAAAGCTCCCAGTAAAATTAAGAAAAAACGCACTTGGCGCAACCGGTAGGATACAGTAAGCCTAGATTTTGTAGTAGGGTGGTGTTATCTGGACAGGAAGAAAAATAATTTGAGGTGTAAAAAAATCAACTGCAAATGTTTTAAGGAGTGAACCAGCCCATGAAACTGAACAACTTTCCCAAGGAACATAGTTCGAACATAAAAAAAAATTTTGGACCTCCGATACAAAATGGCTCAGCCGGCTGTTACATTTTGCAGTTGATATTTTTACATCCTGTATAAATGTAGTAGATTTCTTACCACACGTCTGTAGCTTGTAGCATGTCGACAAGTGATTGCAGTTGCGCTCGGAATGTATCGACAACTGTTGGTCTGCCTTTTGAGGTACCGCGCTGAGTTGTGCTTGTTGAATTTGGACTTGATAGGGACATGTCCTGCAAAATACCATTATTATCTTAGTAATCAAAATATATTATTTTACTCTTAGAGAACAACATTAGTAGTTAGGTATGAGTAGAATCTGGGATTATCGTGGAAAATATATCGGAGGGACCTTTCGTGGTTTAGCTGTGGATCATAGATCAACTCAGTCACTAAAGTCAGAAGGTATAAAGTAAGTAGATAAGTGTTCAGGTGCCAAAACTTACAAACTCGTTTTGTGATAGAGAGAATCTTGCTGCGTATCTCTGTTTTTATACACAAATCCTTGCACGATATTCAGTATCGAGTATATTATAATAACAGTAAAGAATACTCACATGCCAAATCAGCTACATAGTCCGCCAGCTCTCTCACAAATGGATTCTGCGACCGACTCAAGTGGTCTATAAACGCGTCTTGCTGCGTATCCCTATTCTTATCCACGAATCCTTGCACACTATACGACAGCCTCTAGCATTATAATATACTTATAGAATACTTACGTGTCCAGGCGGTGCCAAATCAGCTACGTAGTCCGCCAGCTCTCTCACAAACGGATTCTGCGATCGACTCAAATGATCTATAAACGCGTCTTGCTGAGTATCCCTATTTTTATCCACGAATCCTTGCACACTGTAAGTGACGGCGCCCGCGTAATGTTGTACCCCGAATTCTTCCTCCCATTTTCTGCGGGAGCCTTTGACGAAGCTTTGGTGTTCACCAAACTCGCCTTGTATGTTTGTTAGGTAGGCACCGTCTGAACCCTGAAAAAGCAAAAGCTATAAGCTATAAAGCAAAAGTTACTAATAGGCCCTTCTATAGATTGCAAAGAACACTCGTGAGTTTCATAATTATCCTAGCTGTGGGCATAGCAATGACATCTTTTATTTCGTACCTAGAGACTTTGACATTGGGTAAAAAGCTAACATGATTTTGATCCTAATGAGGATAATTACCTTTGGCATATGGCATTGTTCGCTAAGCAGCTTTAGTAAACTTCTAGGCGGTTTTTCAAGCAGCTCCAAGCAGGCAGAGTTGTCCGTAAACTGAATTTGGCTGTACTTGATTCCTTCTTGTTTGTACTGAAAATAAAAACAAATCATTAGTTCGAAGATATAAAAAAATACTATCATATTCTCGCCAGGGTCAATGCGGAATGTTTAAATTAATATTACAGTTTGGATTTGATCATTTTCTGAAGTCAATCCTAAAACTATAAACCAAAAACTCTCTCTCTCTCTTCGTGTGGGACACCGAGTCGTTCAACTACCCGATGAACCCTGGTGTCAACCAAAAACTTAAATTCTAAAATTACTTACAATCTTCCTGTTCTAGTGCGAAAACGTAGTTATTGAAGAACATGTGCAGCTTTTCGTTCGCGTAGTTTATACAAAGTTGCTCTAACGAATTCGCCGCAAAGTTTTCAAAGCCGAAGATGTCCAATACTCCTAAAGCCCTGGTACTAGAAACCTACAGGTATTATTAGCAAAAGATTTACTTACGATCTCTTGTTCCAGCGCGAATACGTAGTTATTGAAGAACATGTGCAGCTTTTCATTCGCGTAGTTTATACACAGCTGCTCCAAGGAATTCGCCGCAAAGTTCTCAAAGCCGAAGATGTCCAGGACTCCTAGCGCCCTGGGAGCTTCCCGGCCCGGGGCGGAACAGCTGTTCACGTGGCGAACTAGCCACGCGAACGTTCGCGAGTACAGAGCGCGGGCCATCGCGTGCCGGTTCTCGCGGGCCTGGAGATAAAGGAAAAAAATGATTATACAACGTGTCACACACAGAACAACAAATAAAGCGGAAAAGAGTTCAAGGTACTCATGGAACTGAACAATTATCCCCATGGAACATGGGACGAAGTAAAAAAAAAATTGTACCATGGATAGTAACTCTAATCAGCTGATCGGTGATTTGTATGGGAGGTCCAAATTTTTTTTTTATATTTCGACCCAACGTTACGTTACGTTTATACGTTACAGTGAACAAGATTATCTGCTAGATTGGCTTAGATAAGAAGTGAAATCTACTTCTGCAGGCATTGGTGTCCCCCAATCTACTGCCCTACTAACCACGCTTGGCAGGCGGATTGGCGAGCGCAGTGCAAGGTGTTGCAGATAATTACAGCAAACTCTGCTGCCCATTCCTTACATCCATCCCTTAGTCGCCTTTTACGTTACCCACTGGTAGAAATGGGGAGATGCTATTCTAAGCCGGCACCACACGGTAAGTGAAATCTGACAGACTTAGAATAATCGTTGCCAGTAATAAAACAAAATTATTACATAGAAGAAATGAGATATAAATATTGTCCTTTCCCCTCACCTCATGCAATCGTAGCGGGATATCAGTAACATTCCCTCGAACATTAATCTGTCGTTCCAGTAACACTCGCTTGGCGGTGGGCAGAGGCAACCCTAATAAGTTAGCCACCGCGTCTACCGCTTCGGAGTCTTCCTGGGCTAGGGTTGTGCGTTCACCGTCAACGTCCTGAAATGAAAACATTACGAAATAAGCTTTTGTTAACGGAACGAGAAACTCATGATGAAACTTGAAAGACCTAAGAACATCTATAGGTGCGAAAAAAAACGATACATCTACGATAGATTGGACTCCTTATAAGTCTAGTTATCAGTCTGTGCTGCTGTACCTACGCACAGTTTTCACTATTCTGCCAGAAAAACTAAATAAAAAGATCCAAGCCGAACAAATAAAATAACATGGCAGCTACAAATGGGCAAAAAGAGCCGCTTTATTTCAAAAGCCGTTAATAACCTGACTTGGATCTGGACATATTGAAGAGTCCCCCACACATGTGCCCTGCTCGCCCTGCTTGCCCTGCTCGCGCGGCCTGCCCTGCTCGCTTACCTGGAACTGCACGTTGCCCAGCCACAGCACTGCAGCCAGCACCTTGAACAGCCCCTCACACATGTGCGGCGGCACTTGCAGCACGGTCAGAGCGAGCTGCAGCGCTTCCAGCTTGCCCTGCTCGCCCGGCTTGCCCTGCTCGCGCGGCTTGCCCTGCTCGCGCGGCTTGCCCTGCTCGCGCGGCTTGCCCTGCTCGCGCGGCTTGCCCTGCTCGCGCGGCTTGCCCTGCTCGCGCGGCTAGCCCTGCTCGCGCGGCTAGCCCTGCTCGCTTACCTGGAACTGCACGTTGCCCAGCCACAGCACTGCAGCCAGCACCTTGAACAGCCCCTCACACATGTGCGGCGGCACTTGCAGCACGGTCAGAGCGAGCTGCAGCGCTTCCAGCTTGCCCTGCTCGCGCGGCTTGCCCTGCTCGCGCGGCTTGCCCTGCTCGCTTACCTGGAACTGCACGTTGCCCAGCCACAGCACTGCAGCCAGCACCTTGAACAGCCCCTCACACATGTGCGGCGGCACTTGCAGCACGGTCAGAGCGAGCTGCAGCGCTTCCAGCTTGCCCTGCTCGCCCGGCTTGCCCTGCTCGCTTACCTGGAACTGCGTTGCCCAGCCACAGCACTGCAGCCAGCACCTTGAACAGCCCCTCACACATGTGCGGCGGCACTTGCAGCACGGTCAGAGCGAGCTGCAGCGCTTCCAGCTTGCCCTGCTCGCCCGGCTTGCCCTGCTCGCTTACCTGGAACTGCACGTTGCCCAGCCACAGCACTGCAGCCAGCACCTTGAACAGCCCCTCACACATGTGCGGCGGCACTTGCAGCACGGTCAGAGCGAGCTGCAGCGCTTCCAGCTTGCCCTGCTCGCCCGGCTTGCCCTGCTCGCGCGGCTTGCCCTGCTCGCTTACCTGGAACTGCACGTTGCCCAGCCACAGCACTGCAGCCAGCACCTTGAACAGCCCCTCACACATGTGCGGCGGCACCTGCAGCACGGTCAGAGCGAGCTGCAGCGCTTCCAGCTTGCCCTGCTCGCCTGGCTTGCCTTTGTACGCCTCTTGGTCTTCGGGTCGGAGGTAGGTGAATTTAACGTCGTCGCGTAGCCGTAGAGTTGTTCGGAGTTCTGCGTTGTGCTGTGGAACAGAAACAAGCAATCGTTGAGAACTAAACTAATATGACACTAAAAACACTTCTGCTATAGGCCGACAATTCGTGCGCGACCTTCCTGCGGGGTACAGACGGTGGCAGGGCGAGGAAGCACGACATTTTAATATGACACGCGGCGCGGATGCACTCGTGTCTCTTTACGGCTACACCTAGGCTGCCGTTACCCGATGTCATCTTGGATTCCTCGTCCCCTACCGTCTGTTATGGAAGGTCGCGCGCGAACTTGTCGGACTATGGTAGTGCCTCTCCGACTAATGTAGTTGGCAGTCAGCTCCGCATATTTCTTTCTACCTTTATCTTCAAATTACACCAAAGGTATGGAGACCAGTTTAGACTATTTATTCGTCTGGTGTTTTTGAAAACAGCTGTTTTTCTTCGCTCTGAAATTTTAAATAGCCACGCACCTACCGAAGGTTCTTCTTTAATATTTCCAACGACTTGTTACTTACCCTTGCTCCTTCAACCAGTTGATAGAACACGTGGTAGTTGGTTTCCCGTGGCGAGGGCCCAGTGATCCTCGCTCTTTCTAGTAGGAAATCCCTGAGCACTGCTCCTCTAATACCTCCTCGGTGATCCAACCGTACTTCCACGAACTTGCCGAAACGAGACGAGTTGTCGTTTCGCACTGTTTTCGCGTTACCTGAAATTAGTGATAAGTGGAATAATGAAAATCTAGTTCACTTGATTAGATGAAAGCACATTAGTACTACCCTAATCATAGAACTAGCACTGGAATTACATTGATATAGACCCTCACATCACGATTAGAAGGCGGATTGGTGAGCGCGATTAAAGGGATTCTCCTAAATTATTTGCGTCACACAGACATTGAGGTTTTCATCGTTGGTGTTTTGGGATGCTTACCAAAAGCTTCTAACACAGTGTTGGCCTCAAGGATCTGCTGTTCAGCCCAAGACGCCTGCCCGCCGGCAGCGCAGAGGTACTGCAGGATAAACTTGGTTGTCTCCGTCTTGCCGGCACCACTTTCCCCCGATATCACTACCGACTGGTTCTTTTCGCCATTCTGAAAAAGTTGTTGTAACGTTTTTGTCAATTAGAAATCAATCATCCAAGGCATACATAAATTCATTAGGAATAAGCAGTACCTGTTGTACCATTTTTCAAATGAAACTATGTATAAATTGTATTGTACAATAAATTGTTAAATAAACAAATAAATTAAAGGTTTTCCTCCATGTTCACTTTCGCAGTAGCTTTCAGATTAAGTCATCTTAGCTCAAAACATTTCCTTCCGATATAAGCTTCTCCAGTATTCCGTAAAGATAAGCTTTCAGCCATCGTCGGTCACAAGCAGCTCGTTAAAGCAGTAACCGGAGTGTTACGGACACATAAGGCGGTATCAGCTTTGCCCTTGCCAATTTCTAATTCTTTTGTTTTTAATTAATCATTTAGTTCTAAGTTTTGCCGCACGCGCCTTCAGCGCCGCGAGCCGACCACCGGCCGCCATTTTTGATTTTCTTCCTGTTCGAGTTTGCGCCGCCGGAGTGAGCGTCACTCCACATTTTGTAAAATTGTTATAGCGGCTGTTTGATACCAAAAGTGCAAATAAACATTGGAAAACGATCGTGGACTGTTTTTATCCATATCCCACGTGTTTAGTGTGCCCCTGTGCCCCACAAAGTGGTCTTCGAACCGGATTCTTGTTGAACCAACGCACGCGCGCCAAACACGTGGCCGCCATGTCGCGCACGCCGCCCCCTTTGGATAGCACGGCGGCGCGCGCCGCGCACGGCCCGCGCATGGATAAGAAGCAGCCTGCACAAGTCATCACGAAATCAAGCCAGCACTCCGGGCGCTCCTCATCCCGCGCCTCCACGCGGAAGCGCCTCGAGTCGAAGTTGCGGCTTGCCGAGATTGAAAAAGAAATCGTGAAGTTGAAGCTGAAGCTCGGTCTGGATGAAACAGAGTCATCCCAGAGCTCGCACACATCGTTAACCAGTGAAAAGGGACCACATCGCACGATTGACGAATGGATTGACGACGGGTTGGATTCCCAACAAGATGGCGGCCGCACCATTGAAAATCAAAGTGACCACCATCAGCTTGATGAAAATGTCGATCCATCCACCAGCGATCTCCCTAGCAGCACGAGCGGGCGCCGCACTGTTGAAACCCCGCGCAGCGCCCCCACGGACCCCGATGAGTATCAAACGTGCCGCACCTTTGAAGTTTGCCGACGTGAGCAGCGCACTGTTTTTCACGGCCACGTCGCGCCCGATTGTTTTGATGATTGCCGGCATGTGCAGCGAACTGATTATCAAGGCCATGCCGAGCCCCAACGACGCAGTGACATTCTCGAATTAGCAAATGTCTTACGTGAAGTTGTTACAATACCTAAACAACAGAACAGCGAGTTACTCGCACGATTGGCCACGTCGAAAGATCTGCCCGTCTTCAGCGGCGACCCCTTGGAGTGGTTGCAGTTTAAGGAAGCCTACAGTGAATCGACACGCATGTGCAAGTTTTCTGACACGGAAAATATGTGGCGCCTACGCAAATCCATCAAGGGTGAAGCGAGACAAATGGTAGCCTCGCTGCTAATTGGCAACAATAATCCTGACACTGTGATGTCAACATTACAGTTGAAATACGGAAGCCCTGAAAACATGATTAACAGGATGGTCGCACAAATGAAGAAGCTCCACCCACTACCAGAGCGATACCACAGCGACATCGTTAACTTTTCGATACAAATACAAAACTTTGTGACGGCGACCAAGGCCATTGACCTGCCGGAATACCTACACAGCCCGGAATTAGTAGGTAGTATCCTAACTAAACTACCTACTGCACTACTGGATAAGTGGGCTACCTATGTATACGATCATCAACATGAAAAGTCGAAGTTCGAACTACTAAATGACTTCCTACACAAAGAAGCTACTACAGCTGCGACCTCGGGCGTTTGTTACCTACCTACTACTCAAGCATACGCCCCTAAGCCCCGTAGATACCCGGCCGTCGCACATAATGTTCTCACAAGCGCCGGCGACGGGATCGCGACTGTCAATGTCAAACATAACGACAGGACGTGTAAATACTGCAAGGGCGAGGTGCACGTACTTGACAGATGCGCCAAGTTCAAACGCGCCCTACGCAAAGACAGATGGAGTTTCGCACGAATGAATAACTTGTGTTATCAGTGCCTACGCGCGAGGCACGTTGACCCTGCTACTTGTAGAGGATCGCCGTGTGACGTCGAGGAGTGCGGGCAGCCCCATCACCGCCTCCTGCACTGGACTGCGAGACCCCGGGAGCCACGACGAGACGAGGGCGAGCACGCGCCGCCTCCGCCCCCGCCGCAGCCGCTAGGACTAGAGATGGGCGGTGGGTAAATACCCGGGTGGGAAAAAACGGGTAAATTGGGTATTTACCCTTTTTACCCGTTTTTACCGGGTATTTACCCAAAAGCATGGGTAAGAACTATAAAATTATAGAATTTTGTTATAAGACGTTCTATTTAAATTTTTTCTTTAAAATATGAAGTAATGTAAACCTACCTATTCATTTAGAATCTATGTGTCACAGGAAAACCGCGAGAACGAAACCACTTAAACAGATAACGAATACGCATTGATCAATCGTCATCATTCTGCAAAAGAAACGAACAAATTTGTCATTTCAAATGACCTATAAGTTGTCAGGCGAGGATGCATACGCGCATACTATGACTTCATGTGTGGTGGTTTAACTTCTCGTACTCCACCGTAGCTTGCACATAAGAGCACCCGCGACCTTTCGTTAGCTCGCGCCCGTTGCAGTAGCGGACAGTTTCGCATCAGTCAAGCCCCGCTCTTGTCTCCAGTTAGTTGTTCTAGCTTAGTGTTTGATGGGTCTTTATGGTTTTTTATGTGGGTCTTTAGTGCTTGTTGAGTCGTAAGGGTTTGTAGGTTGGGTCGTAATGGTTTGTTGGGTGAGTCATTAGGGTTTGCTGGGTCGTAAGGATTTGTTGGGTGGGTCGTTAATGTATGTTGGGTCATAGAGTTTTGCAAATTGGGTCATTGAGGTTGTTGGGTGTGTCGTTAGTGTATGTTGGGTTAAAAAGGTTTGCAAATGGGGTCTTTGAGGTTTGCTGGGTCTTAAGGGTTTTAGGTTGGATCTTGGGTCGTTAGTGTTTGTTGCATCGTGAGGGATTGTAGGTCGATTCGTTGGTGTTTCTTGTGTCATAAGGGTTTGTTTGGTGGATCGTTAGGGTTTGCTAAGTTGGTCGCTACGGTTTGCTGGCTCGTAAAGGTTTATTGGGTAAGTCGTTAGTGTTTGTTGGTTCATAAAGAATTGAATATTGGGTCTTTGGGATTTGTTGGGTCATTACTACGACTATGATCCAAAATTCAGATAGCGTACTGGATAGTACCCTTAGATATTGGGTTTGATCCACCCGGACACAATTATTGTTAAGGTTTTTTAAGTATTTGTGTTGAGTGTTTTCTGTATATGTATTTGTATAAATATGTATTTATTTACAGAATAGTATATCAGTATTAATATTAGTGATTTTGTTTCCATAGTGCTAGCTTCGCTTAGTTTGAGGCTAGATGGCGCCTCGTTCAGGATATTTATTATAAGTTTTTGTAGGTTGGTTCTAACAAACACTAAAAATTAAAACCTCACCCAATTCAAAATTCTATAATTTATTTCTCAGTAGTAATTTACAAGATTCTCTTTAAGAAAGTCACATTCTAATTCAAACTTAAAAAAGAGATAATTACTAATGCCATTTTTTTCTCTTTTATAACAATTTGTGTTCCTACTCTAAACGCGGCTCGGGCTCAGGACAATAATCCCTAACGACCTTGAAAACACTACCGACCCATCCAGTAACCTGTTACGTATGACCCAACTAACCTTAACAACTCACACAAGTAACCCTTACTTCCCAGTAAACACTAACGGCATCTTAACAAACACTTGCGACCCAACAAACTCTTTCGACCCAGCAAACACTAACGACCTACACAACAAACCTTACCGAACCAACATACACCAAAGAGCCTACCTACAAACCCTAACGATTGGGTCGGTTAGTCAAACACTAACAATCAATCCAACAAACCTTTACGGTACAATAAACCCTTACGACCAAGAAAACACTATAGACCCACACAACAAATCCTAATGACCCAACAAACACTAACAACCCAGCCAACAAACCTTTTCGACCCAGCAAACACTAACGAACCGCCCAACCAACCCTAACGACCCAATTGACCCTAATAACTCACCCAAACAACCCATACTACCCAGGTAACACTAACAAAATCTTAATAAACCCTTACGATCAAACAAAGATCAACGGCACAACTTACAAACCCTACCGAACCAACAAACACTAACGACTCATCGAACAAACCCTTACGATCGAACAAACCCACGGCCTAACAAACTCTTACGACCCAATTAACCCTTACGACGCAGCAAACATACAACCCAATAAACACTTACGACCCAACAAACTCTTACGACCCAACAAACCCTTACGACTTAGAAAACACTATCGACTCATCCAGCAAACCCTTACAACCCAAAAAACCCTTTCGACCCTAGCAAACACACTAATGAACCGCCTAACAAACCCTAACGTACCAACAAATATAAACGAGCCACCAAACAGCCTTACGTCTCGAAAACATCCACAACCCCAACTACATACCCTTACGACCCAACAAATACTAACGACCCACCCAACAAACATTTAAGACCGACCAAACACTAACGACTCATCCAGCATACCCTTACAAGCCAACAAACACTCACGACCCACTCAAGAAACCCTGACGAGCCTACAAACCTTTACGACTCAACAAATCCTAACGGCCCGCCCAACAAACCCTTACGACTCAAAAAACATGTACGACCCGCCCAACAAACACAAACGAACCGACGTACAAATACTTACGACCCACTTATCGGAAGTCCCTCACACACGAGGAAAAGAACGAGAGATTCGTGTATCGCGGAACAAAAAAGTCGCATCTATGAACATAGTCTAAGTAATGCACGACAATACCGGTATAAAAGCAATAAACGAATGACGATATCTTTCAACCTTAATCGTAAAATACGTAAAACAATTCTTCTTTACATTGCACGGGTAAATAATAAGTGTTCTAGTAACCTAGTACGAATTCTTTTGCAAAACACGTACCTTAAAGGCTGTAATAAATATGAAACTTATAAACGGGTATTTACCCGGGTAAAAACTAATTCGGGTAGGAAAAAACGGGTAAGAATGGGTATATACCCAAATTTGGGTATTTACCCGGGTAGAATCCCATCTCTAGCTAGGACAGCCAGGCGGCGAGCCGCGCGGTGTCAATGACCCCGACGATACCGTCGCTGTCGCACACACGACCGCCGCGGCCGCCCAGCCTCGGCCTATTACCGCGAAAAGTGCTAAAAAAGTGTTGTTAAAAGTAGTGCCCGTTACGTTGTGTGGACCTAATGAAGAAATTCACACCCACGCGCTCTTGGATGATGGCGCGACCGTCTCGCTGATAGCAGCTGATGTGGCGGACCGCGTCGGACTGCATGGACAGGTTAGCACCCTACGTGCGCGCAGTGCCTGGGAGTCTGGTGACTTGGTGTGTAAATCAGAGACAGTGAGCTTACGTATAAAGAACAGTGACGGGAATACCTACGAAATGTGTGCACGTAAGCTGGACAATCTTAATTTGCCTATGCAAACCCTATCGGACATTGACCTCTCACAATACGAACATGTGAACCACAAATTTGACTTTTGTTATTGTGATGAGCAACCTAAGATTCTTATCGGACAAGATTTCTATGATCTGATTGTACCTATTGTTGTTATCAAGGGTAAAGCAGGTGAGCCTTATGTGACAAAGACGCCGCTGGGTTGGTGTGTGCACGGACCTGTAAGTACTAGGTTAAGTTTAAATACCTACTCTAACGCCCGATCTCCGTCCGCGCCTACCGCGTCCGCGTTTCTTACCTGTGCCGACTGTAGCGTTCTTACTACCACTGATAACGACAACATTGATAATGATAACGCACGCGCGACCGCGCCGCCGCCGTCCGCGCCCTGCGATTGTTTTGATTTGCATGAGTTTGTTCGTAAATCTTTCTCATTAGATTCGAGTGTTTTAGCTAAACCGCGTAAGAATAAAGACGAGTTACGCGCTATTGAGATTCTTAATCAGACGTCTGAGTTTGTAGACGGCCGTTGGTATGTAGGATTACCATGGAAGGAGGATGTAGGTATTTTACCTGACTCGCTACCTAACGCACTTAGGCGGTTACAATCGGTAGAACGAAAGATGTTAGCGAATGCGGATTACGCGAGCCGCTATAGGGAGAGGATTCAACACCTACTTGATAATGATTACGCGCGCGAACTTAGTGATGACGAGGCGCGCACCCGTACCCCCAACACTTGGTACCTACCGCAGTTCGGGGTCGATAACCCCAAGAAACGTAAACTTCGTTTGGTATTTGATGC
Source organism: Phthorimaea operculella (assembly GCA_024500475.1). Taxonomy (NCBI): domain Eukaryota; kingdom Metazoa; phylum Arthropoda; class Insecta; order Lepidoptera; family Gelechiidae; genus Phthorimaea; species Phthorimaea operculella. The sequence goes on from JANFCV010000112.1 coordinate 703,563, forward strand.
CGCAGCGGCTAGCCATGGTCGTTGCCTAAATGATTTTCTACTACAAGGACCGGACTACCTACAGTCGTTGTATGGTATCTTATTTCGCTTCCGCGAGAATCCTGTAGGTATTACCGGAGATATTAATGACATGTTTTTACGTATTAAGATTAGAAAAGAGGATCAAAACGCGTTGAGATTTTTATGGTCCGAAGATGGTAAAGTAAAGCACTATGCTATGACCTCGCTTATTTTTGGTGCGAATTGTTCGCCTTTTATAGCGCAATATGTTAATCAGACTAAAAACGCTTCACGTTTTCATGATGAGATGCCCGCTGCTGTTGACGCGATCCAGCACAATCAGTACATGGACGACTACATTGATAGTTTACCTACCCCGGCGGTTGCTAAGCAGATGGTACGCGAAGTTGCCTACATACAACGGCAGGGAGGTTTTGAAATGGGTAAATGGGCGAGCAATATACCTACCGTTTTAGATGATTTACCTAAAGATTCACTTAGTGAGAGTTCTGTAAAATTTAATATTGACAGTCAAGTTACGACTCTCGGCTTATTGTGGTACCCCGTGACGGACGAACTTGCTTTTGACCTGTCGCTGAAACGTATACCTACCGATATCTTACAGTTGAAACGCGTACCTACCAAACGTGAAACCTTACGTATTGTTATGTCTATTTTCGACATTCAAGGTTTCTTAGGGCCATTCATGGTAAAAGCTAAGATATTATTACGTAACATTTGGAAAGCAGGTACCAAATGGGACGATGAGATACCTAATGATTTGTTTATCGATTTTTCTAATTGGATAACTCAACTGCAAACTTTGAAGGACATTAGAATACCTAGATTTTATTTCCGCGACGCAGACGCAGCTGACCCCGCGATACCTACGTGTGAGCGAGACAACACGACACGCTCGGTACCTACTCTCGAGCTACACATGTTTTGCGATGCATCGCCTGCTGCCTATGGCACAGTGGCGTATTGGCGACAGATAGACAGCGATGGACGTGTAACTGTTACATTTATCGCTAGCAAGAGTAAAGTTGCACCTACGAAACTCGTTACTATACCGCGTCTGGAGTTACAGGGTGCTGTTTTGGCGTGCAGACTGGCGGAAAGTATAAAGAGAGAACATCGACTGATACCTGATGTTACCTACTATTGGGCAGATTCGACGACTGTACTACATTGGATTAAAAATGAAAACAGGAATTATAAGGTATTTATTGCCAACAGACTCGGAGAGATAGACGAGACAACTAGTACACGAGAGTGGCACTATGTGCCTACCGACATGAACCCTGCGGACCACCTGACGAAGAACACGGAGTACAAACTGGAGACTGGTGCTGACTGGTTCACTGGACCGTCGTTCCTCCGCGAAGCTGACTCCTCTCGCTGGCCGCAACAACCTGAAACTAAAAACAAATTAATGAAGAAATATTAGAGATGGTACACACTGTACATGAAAATACAGAATGTGACTTACCTGTTCCAGACCCTGAGCGTTTCTCCAGCTGGCTTCGACTGCTGCGAGCAACTGCAACGATGCTGCTGTTCATTGATAAGTGCAGAAAGCAGCACTCTGGACATGGACTTACCGTTGAGCTCATGAAGAGAGCAGAGACATTGTTACTCAGACATGCGCAGTTGGAATCATTCGCGTCTGAAATAACCCAACTGAAGGAAAAGAAAGAGATAAAGCGTGACAGTAAGCTTCTGACGCTCTCCCCAATACTATGTGAAGATGGACTTCTTCGGCTGGACAGCCGCATCAACGCTGCCAAGGAAGCTCCACCTGAAGTAAGAGCTCCAGTTATACTGGATGGGCGTAACCACATTGCAAGACTGATCGTGAAAGACTACCACGTACGAGCAGCGCATGGATCCAACGAGATGGTAGTTAACGAGCTACGCCAAAGGTACTGGATCATAAACCTGCGACCTACGGTGCGAACTGTGGGATCACAATGTCTTATATGCCGCATGAGAAGAGCTGTGCCTAAACCACCGCGTATTGGTGACTTACCTGAAGAGAGACTGTGGCACCATGAGAAACCCTTCACCATCTGTGGCTTGGATTTATTTGGACCCGTGGAAGTGATTGTTGGCAGACAGAAGCAGAAGCGCTATGGTGTACTATTTACCTGCCTGACAGTACGCGCAATCCACATTGAAGTCGTCACGTCACTTTCATCTGATGCGCTGATAATGGCCCTAAGAAGAATGGGAAACCGCCGTGGATACCCGCGAAGACTATACTCTGACAACGGCACCAACATGCGCGGCGCTAGTGTTGAACTCAAACGCGCATACGAAGAGCTGGACCGCGATGCGCTTGCCTCTGAAGCGCTGAACTATGGTGTCGACTGGCGATTCATCCCTCCTCTCAGTCCGCACATGGGTGGCGCTTGGGAGCGCCTCATAAGGAGTGTGAAAACGGCCCTCAAAGCGGTGCTGAAGGAGAGGACACCCAAGGAGGATACATTTATGACTCTGTTGGCTGAAGTCGAAGGTTTAGTCAACAGCCGCCCATTGACACATGTGTCAGTGGAGCCTAGCAGTGATGAAACACTCACTCCTAACCATTTTTTACTAGGCAGCTCCTCAATCCTGCCTACACCAGGTGTTTTTGATGACCGCGACCTCTGTCTGCGTAAACAGTGGCGCATTTCTCAGCGCCTCACTGATTTGTTTTGGACTCGCTGGATGCGAGAGGTATTACCCACTCTTGCCCCACGTCGTAAGTGGAGTCAAGAGGGGACCCAGTTAAAGGTTGGTGATGTGGTCTTTGTGGCCGACCCATCATCGCCGCGTGGTATTTGGCCCAAAGGCGTGATACAAGCCGTGTACCCCGGTAAAGACGGACGCGTACGTGTAGTTGATGTTAGGACGAGTTTAGGCGTTAAACGGAGATCGGCCGCGCGTATTGCTAAGTTCTTGGATGATGAGTGTTGCCAAGGCAACACTGGGGGGGAAGATGTTACGGACACATAAGGCGGTATCAGCTTTGCCCTTGCCAATTTCTAATTCTTTTGTTTTTAATTAATCATTTAGTTCTAAGTTTTGCCGCACGCGCCTTCAGCGCCGCGAGCCGACCACCGGCCGCCATTTTTGATTTTCTTCCTGTTCGAGTTTGCGCCGCCGGAGTGAGCGTCACTCCACATTTTGTAAAATTGTTATAGCGGCTGTTTGATACCAAAAGTGCAAATAAACATTGGAAAACGATCGTGGACTGTTTTTATCCATATCCCACGTGTTTAGTGTGCCCCTGTGCCCCACACGGAGATTCATTAGCCACTAACGCCTCTACTAAGCTACTGCCATATTTCCATACAATCTATATATTTCTCCGCAAGATTATGCATACGCACCTGTAGCGAACTGTAAGCGGACTCGGCCAGTGCAAATACGTGCGGGGGCATGCTCCCGAACGCTTTTCCGCGGTAGTTCTGCATAGTTTCCTGAGAATAAAAAAAGAATATCATCGATTTTTGCGAAAACGTTCCCGACGGCCGAGTGTTTCATCTCTAGTAAAATTAGGATATCATTTTCAACTGGCAACTCGCTCTTTGCATCAAATTATAGCTCTGAAGGAAGTATCTACCTAATATAAATAGAAACAGAAGGTAAAAATTGTGCTATACAATTTAGAACTATTTTGATAAGAGTAAGATACTTCAGAGGTTTTCAACCAGCACTAAAGCTTAAATTAGTTTTCCAGAGCAAAGCAATACAATAAATTCTATATATCGGAAAATCTAGCAATGCCGTAACAAATCTAGACAAAGCGACTCTCTTCATTTAGATGTCCATCTTTTCCATCGCGTCAAGTCTGCTCTGTCTCTGAATTGTCTAACGTCAGCTTTTCCAACTTTCCCTGATGCTATAATAACATTAATCTTCTTTATAGCCTTCGAGACTTCGGGTCCGCAGTATTACCAGTTTTAAACGCGACACAACAACGCTAAGCGTCTAGATACTTTTATTCTCTGCGAAAACGTGAAAGTGATAGCCATTGTATGGTGATTAATCAAAGAAAAGGGGAAGTGTAACCTTTATGTCTTATTATGACGCTCTTCCGAGCTGAGTAGCGCGTGTCGTTAGTAAAAATAAAAGTACTTTGTTGTGAAGAAGAAAAATTATGTCAACGGCAGTTAGAAACACTCGTTTTCAGACATGAACGGAAGTACCATGGGCCTTGTAACTACAATTCAGAGCTATTTAGTATTATAATTATAAGGCTTTTAGGTTGGGTTAAAATGAACTCAAATTATACCCCTATAACCTAAAAGTTTATGACAGCAAATAAACATTTCTCGTGCATAATTTTGTTTTAAATTGTAAACAGCCACGGTGACGGTACTTGACTCTGAGGGTAAAGCAGTATGTGTTAATGAGATTCCGACACATTTCGTTTAACGCATACTTGTTTTGACTATTACTTCTCATTCTCATACTAACTACGCAACAAAATGTGCCTTTTATACGATTAATAGCGATGAAACGTAATTTTCGGAGTCAGCGCAGCGTGATTCCTCTTCATACACTCTTTATACAGAGACAGATCATGATTATAGCCCTATGGACACGCACTGCTTATTATAAAAGCGTGGCTCTATCATAGAGATGTCATTATCTTTATTACATCGTTAGTACGATGATAGAAATGCGTAGCAAAGCTACCGTATGAATAGTCAAATTACAGTGATTGAATAGCAAATACTTAAAATGTAATTTACTTAAACTATGGTGAATAGACTTACCATACAGTAGCATCCCAGCTCCTTGTAAGGATTGACAGCAACTAGAATGGAGCCAGTGTATGTCTGTATTTTTCGTTAAAGAATTACAGTACAAAAAAGTAGAAAGAAAAATCGTACGTATGACGAGCGATGAAAGCTCGATCTCTCAAAGGGACGCAGGGGATTTGGCACAAAGGGAATCCATTGTATGTTTACTTTTATCAAAATTCTATCAGTTACGCGGTACGGATCAAGAGTTTTTGTAAATACCTTAGATTAGAACGATTTATTGGAAAATATGACCCAAATCTGTATTTCAAATATCCATTTTATATTTTTATAGAGACCTCAAACAAGGTTTTTTATTTACCCGTATTAGGTTTTTCCTGTACCGCAACGCAATAAAAATGTTAATGCTTAAGGAGCGGACTCATTTATTAATCGGATCCACGAGTTTCCGGCTAGGAGGCTTTTGTTGGGCTTGCAGAAACAAATTAGCTTAGGCGTCTGTTTTAAAGCTTCAGAGCAAAAGGCGAGCGAGCTTGTAGACTTCAAGACTTACTAATAAATCTTTTAGACTCTAATCCGGGTCAAGATTTATTAGAGTTGTACAACTTTTTACAGATATCACAAACATCGACAATGTTGCCATGACTTCAGCCAAGTTGAAGCCTTATGCCTTAGATACTTGTAGAGATGGGCGAATCTAAAGGGATTAAATTTCCATTCTGCAAATCAAAATAAGATGAATAAAGCATACGAACCCTGCCTGGAAAGCAGTCGTAGTACCTAACTAAATTATGCCCGCGACTCCAACCAGAAGGAAGCATGCGTTACTACCACTTACTACTACTAAAGCCAAGAGTCCACAGTTGGACATAGGCCTTCCCGATAGCGGGGTGTGCATATTCACCACGCTTGGCATGCGGATTGACGAAAGCAGTAGCGTTGCCTCTAAATATCTACAACACTGCCGATTGAAGGCTCTTTGAAAACAAGCATTCTTTTGACCGGGAGTAACAAGAAGGGTATGACAAGCCGAAAGGCGGTCAAGGTACTCACGAAACTGAACAACTTTCCCCATGGATTAATTTACTACAAGAGGTCCATTTTTTCATATTTCAATGATTACCTTGACCTCCTTTCGGCTTGTTATAGAAACCCGTACATCTTTTCGAATGTCATTCGACCGGGTAACCATTGTTCGAATGAACGTTTTAATATTGGGCATTTTAACGAATGAGGTCATGTTTGTCCGAATGAACGTTTGATATTATGTTATTTGTCAGAGAAAACCAGAGAGCGAATCACATTTGTTCCTCCCTGTATTCTCCGTCTTCCTGTAGTATTAGCAAAGGATACGTAGACGAGGTCGTGCCGGTAGCGCCGCTTGAGGTTCTCGTTGATGGCCGCCTCGGTGATCTGCGGCATCATCGTCATGTCGGGCACGCCCGCCCCCGCCCCGTCCTCCTCCCGCTCCTCCATAGCGGCTGTAACAAACAACACAACATGTTATTGCTTATGCATCATATTAGGCCGGCTTAGAAAGTGCCGTGTGGTGCCGGCTTAGATCACCCCGTATTTTTTGTCACTATGGTGATGCCTAGTCTTCTGAATGAATATCAAACTTTTGTCGTGATGTGCATACCTATGTATGTATCATATTAGGAAACAATGGCTGTGAATGTAGGAAACCTACGAAACTGTCCCCGAAAAAAGCTTCTGACGTGCAAATTCAAAATTCACCTTCACCGAAGGACTGTGGGAAACAAAGTATTGGGCGTAGAAGGTTCGCCATATCGAATTCACAGAGAACCCTGGTTTTGGCACCCTTGATATACTTCTATACCTATGTAAATAGCATCTGAACTTCCAATAGTATTCGAGCTTCAGAAGTATCTAGAACAAGCTGCAAGATTGTTGGGATATGTGAAGCCTCCTAATGGATAGACGTACTGCTCTAAAAGACCTATACAAACTAACCATCAGTAAAACTTTTCCGTTTATGCCATGGTGTATGCTCGACCTTTTTATATTGCCCTTGTCCTTTATTAGCTTTCAATCGCTCCTCAAATACGTTTTTTACTCGCATCACTATGCCATTCATGTGATCTGTTTTGTTCATATTCTTTACTTCTTTTGCATTTTTCTCGAATTTTACAATATTACAATAAAAACAGTTCCCTGCGAAGTTCTCGCGATGATTCCGTATAACGATGTCGGCTGACATACTTTTTGTGGGATTTCTTCCGAGCTAACATAGTAGAAAAATAATTAAAAATATTTCACATTGATTTTTCGGCAAACTTTCCTGTCATGTATTATTATTATTTATTCATTCATGTAAAAGTTTGACTTACGAATGCCAAAACAGAACATTGACGTTCTGATTTCGAAAATATTTTGCTTTTTTATTTTAAGCTCCTTGCCATGTTCTTAGCATATACCTACCTGCAAAGAGGTTTTATTGTATACAGGTAGGCCCTAGGTCTCAGTGTTAGGGCCGTATTTATAAATCGTTCTCAAGTCTGTGGTCGATCTTGAAAGCGATTTTGAGATGCAGTTTCTACTAAGTAAATGAAAGAAAATAAACATTTATTTACTGCTGATATTTATCGTAATCGCTCTCAAGATGGATCTCAGAATCGAACCAGAAACCATCTACGTCGCAGGCATTTGCACTACCACTGCGCCACATCGGCCATCAATTCAATTCATAGTAATTGTAATACACAGATCTTTACGCAGACCATTGAACGGGAAATCTTTTCCTACAATCAGATAACATTGGTATCGAAACGTCTCCCCTCTGATGGCTGCAATGTTGTCTCTAGGTCGAGGGTCAAGGCGGTATCAGGTCGATTCTGAGTCAGAAATGTGCCAGACAGCCAGACAACCAGTGTCAATAAATCACTTTAGATCTATAAGTGCCTAGAAAATGAATTAGTGAACCACCTGATTGGTCGAAAAGTAAGATGGCTAGCCGTCGGTTCCGGTTTCTGTCTATCTTCGAGCAACACGGATTCCATCCTGTCACGGAATGGGACGGAAAATCCGCGTTACTCCATGCAGTCTATGAATACTTAGATGGTGGTCGTTACACAACCATGTCAGAGGCCTGCTACTTGTAGTAGGCGGTTGAAGAACTCTGACACCATGGTGCATCGAGTCGTTGGACCACTCGACTTATATTCTGGTTTCAAAAATCCCTACATTTTTCGCAAGAAGATCATTGAACGGGCATTCTTTTCCTACTATTAGATAACATTGGTATCGAAGAGACGTCTTTTGCCTGCAATGTTGTCTCTAGGTCGACTCAGGTCGAGGGTCAAGGCGGGATCAGGTCGATTCTGTGCCAGACATGAGCCAGACTGCCAGACAGCCTTTCAGCGTTAATAAATCACTTTAGATCAGTTTGAGACTATACAGGGTGTTACCGAACGATACACTTTTCCGAGAACGGTAAGCTTAACAGATACACTGAAAACTTACCCTGAGGACGTGAGGACCCATAGAGTAACGCGGACCAACCAACGCTCAATGCCTAAAAAAATTGGACCTCCCATAGAATTGCGCGGACAGCCGATTTCTTTTTTTATGGTAGGTACAATTTTTGTAAGGCTTTGAACTTTGGTCGTTAGGAAAATGTGTTCAGTTTGACTTGTTGAACTTAGCGTTTTCGGGAGAGTGGGTTGTTCAGTACTTACCACCCTGTACTTTAAGAATAACGTCCCCTGAAAGCTTAGTCCCCTAATAAAAGCCAGATCAGCGCCACAGACGCTTAGATAATTAATTATTAAAGATTGAGCTGTAGATTAGTTTAGCACCATTAGAATAGCACAATTAGAATAGCACCACCCCCTCTCTTCCCGAGGGGGTCGTAAGAGGCGACCGAGGGATAAACCCGACCCAAACAGCAGGGCCAACCGTATGGTGGCGGTTAATCCACCACAAAAGCACTCCCAAGGAGAGTTGACGTCTGGTGGGCGGCCGGTCGTAAAATTAAGCCAAATCCTTTTGCAACACGGTTTTGTGTTCAACAAAACGTGTTGCGCCGACCCCAAGTAATTGGGATAAGGACAGGAAGATGATGATGATGAGCTGTAGATTAGTTTGAACTCTAGATAAAAGGTTTAAAAAACCTCGAATATTTTTCGCAAAACGACGTTCCGAGCCGTCTGGCCCGGCAAATTGTATAGTTTTTTTTAAGTCTATAGCAGAAGTCTTAACAGTAGGTCATAGAAATTGCATCAGCTGTCTTTCGGCAGCCTATCTATCTATGTACATCACTTTAATCTAAAGAAGATTTTTGTTTGGATCACTAAAAATACTAAAATAAAAACACCTGTACTCTTCAATCGATTTTAATCACAGAATAAGTCCGCGATCCTTACAAGTTGACCCTTACCCTAGAAGACTCCCTCAAATATGATTTTATCAATTTGATAGATCGCTAAACGGTTTTCGTGACTCTTAATACACGATTGAGCTTGCATATCTACTGGGGGAGCTAGCATTATATCTTCACAGGTAAATCAATTACCGTTAAGGTTGTTGCTTTAGGGGAAAACCGTCTGATGTTAATTGAATTTCAAGTGAAAATGTGCACGCCCTACGTTCAATTACGTAAATACGTTGATAATAATTGTAATTTTTGTACAAATTGGAGGGCGGGAGACTTCGAGCAACACGGTTTTGCGTCTCATCCCGTACCCTCGAAGGTGGGACAGGTACATTACATCATACATTAAAGGGATCTGCTTAAAATGGTTATTTTTAGTATCCGTACGTTAAATGGGTAGGTTTATGTGTTTCGTATGAGTCGTATGAACTTGCAGACCAACAAAGCAACATTAAAAAGTACAGGACACGATCATATCCTGTCCGACCTCCGAGTAGAGGAGCTGTGAACTAAAACGAGAGTGTAAACTGCTCTTTTATTTCCACACTCCTTTTTTATGCATTTTGTCCGGCAGAGAGACAAGGGACTAGTGATGTAATGAATATTCGCGAATGCATGTTTTGGATATTCGCATTTGCAAATTTTGTGCAAATGTTTTGCGAATGTGAACATAAGAAAAAATCTTAACTTTTAGAACAATATAAGGTGAATAAAGTTGATAGTAATCTAGTGAAATTGATTTACTCATGATAGATTACACCATCACTTATTTATTTTACGTACGTACACAGGCTAGAGTGATGTGCTACAGATATAGTTCAAATTGATTCAAATCTACTTTAGTCTAAGCGGGTACGGTCAAAAATCACCCGAAAGCTGTTTTGCCGGCACAGTTGATGCCGCTTTGCTCAGTGATACTAGGGACCATTGTGAATGATTCCATCCGAGGAAATGAAAAATCCATCCACTGGATTTCAAGATGGCGGACCTTCGTTTTTTTGTATGGCACTAAAAAAATAATTCTTCTGGAGCCCATCGTGTGGGGTATCAAATGAAAAGGCTAGACGAGACGATTTCAAAAATATATCGTTTTAATACATTTCAGTTGCCCTCTTAGAAAAAAACCAAGTTAAATTTTTAAAAGTAGTTAAAACATGCCAAGTTTGAGGTCCAGTAGGTACAAAATGGCTGACATATAGTTTCATAAAAGTATGCCAAATGATCCACCATATCCTCAACTCTAACGTGACGAAAGGAATTTTGAAAATAATAAGATTTAATGTATGTTTTGCAATGGAAAGTAGATCATTGGAAACTGCAGTAGGTTAGTAAGAACTGCTTGTGCGCCTTCGTAAATATTTAAGATGTAATTCTTCTCAAGATTGCTTTTACACTTAAAGCTAGATTATGATGTGCCGGATCATTTTGAATCTGCGGGCACGGTTGTGCCCCGTTGAGTAAAAAGCCATAGGTACCATGTTGCTTTACTCATGAATGCTATCTCAGTTTAGTAGGCCTGTAAGAAAAATTTATGTTAGAAATAAGTAGTGCCTGCTGTACCTTTTTTATTTTTGTATTTGTCCTGTATTTGTTTTTCATGATATTTTTCAATTTTTGTGTAGGTACCTACAATAAATGATTAAATTAAATAAAATTGTTTCTCTCGAAACAGTTCAGGCCAATTTCAACAACAACAAAACAACGATATTTTGGATAACATGTGAAACCTGTGTGTTAAGGACCCAAACAGTCAATAAATAAACATTCAATATTTCAAAAGATCATTGAATTCCTTAAATCTGTCACCCATTCGACGGACCATAAAACTTCTAAAGCACTTTTAGATTACATGTACCTAGGTATATGAATGAAGTGAGATCAAAAAGCCTTATGTAAAAATATGAGATAACATCAAAACACAACGCAAAAAAGCAAGTCTCACCACTCATTAGGTACATCTACCGCAAAAAAATGAGAGTTTTCGTACATAAAATATTGACTTCGAGTACGGTCGTTCCAATGGGCCATATTTGACAGCCCATACTAAAAAACACATTATCAAAGAAAAATAACCTTATATCTGAAAGTTGTCAAATATGGCCTTTTTGAGCGACCGAAATTAAATAATGCAAAACAAATAATCATATACTTACTACTTGCAAGATATATTTTGTTAAAGACACCGCCACTCCACCAGAAACGTTGTGCAATCCACGACGTCGTCGGTACAAAATAAGTTTAGAATCATTGTATTTCATATCTATACACTAAACACTAACATGATTCTACAATTAAAATTGCAATGAATGCTGTTTCGCTGTAAATTTAAAATGGTAATCCTGTGTATTCACATAGAATCTCATAGTTAATTGTTTTTTTTATTCTTAAACTTAAGTATTTTACTCCATTTAGAGCTTCTATATCTGCTAAATTAAATATTTCTATTTTTATCCAACATATCTTTAAAAGGGTCTCAACTTTGGCCGAAACTGCTTTAAGAGAAATATGGTACGGCAAAGCCACTTTTACTCGACTTGGCGGGGCACAACCGTGCCCGAAGATTCAAATGTTCCGGCACATCATAATCTAGCTTTAAGTGTAAAAGCAATCATGATGAGAATTGCATCTTAAACATTTATGGAGGTGCACAAGCAGTTCTTACTAACCTACTGCAGTTCCCAATGATCTACTTTCCATTGCAAAACATACATTAAATCTTATTATTTTCAAAATTCCTTTCGTCACGTTAGAGTTGAGGATATGGTGGATCATTTGGCATACTTTTATGAAACTATATGTCAGCCATTTTGTACCTACTGGACCTCAAACTTGGCATGTTTTGACTACTTTTAAAAATGTAAGTTAATTTTTTTCTAAGAGGGCAATGGAAATGTATTAAAACGATATATTTTTGAAATTGTCTCGTCTAGCCCTTTCATTTGATACCCCACACGATGAGCTCCAGAAGAATTATTTTTTTAGTGCCATACAAAAAAACGAAGGTCCGCCATCTTGAAAACCAGTGGATGGACTTTTCATTTCCTCGGATGGAATCATTCACAATGGTCTCTAGTATCACTGAGCAAAGCGGCATCAACTGTGCCGGCAAAACAGTATTTTTTTGCTAAGGACCATGACTACTTGGCAATTCTCGGAACAAGATATAAACGTGCTATTTATTCTAATCGTTTAACTCGAGATTTTTGCCAAATCTTTTGCCAAATCTGTAGTCGCTAAACATAATTTATATTCGCAAATGCGAAAGTCCAAAAAGTGTCAGTCTTAAGCTGCTATTCCGAACACTGCAGCCAACAGCCGACAGCCGACAGCATATGCTGCAACGGCTGCAGCTATTGGCAGTTGCAGCACATGCTGTTGGCAGTTGCAGCACATGCGATTCCGTAGGCACCGGCCGACAGCCGACAGCCGACAGCACATGCCGTGACTGCCGATAGTTGCATGTAGACTTAGGTAGATTTTATAGGTACCTACAAGTTAATAGGTACCTACATACATAAATCACGCCTTAAACCCTTGCGGGGTAGCGACGGCCGTAAAAATTCGGTCGTTATCGCCACGTGTAACAAATATTTGAGAGCCGTTCTAGCTATTGTCGTGTATCACTATAGTGACAGGTTGTCAGCCTGTCGCCTAAAATTGCAATACACATGTTACCTTCGAGTCCCATAGTAGCTTCTTACGACACCCACAGAAAAAAAGGGGGTGATGCTATTCTAAGCCAGCATCACACGGCAGAGTAGACTGTAGGTACTTAAGTAGTTATAATAGGTACCTACAGGTAATTCACGCACGAACTGTAACTACTTAGTTGGTACAATTCAGTGTACCGCAACTCGAACCTAGGTAGGTATAATAGGAACTTTTGAAATTACCGCTGTCGGGTTTAGTTTTTTAATAATTGTGATACTTAATTACTTCATAATTATTTCTGAACCACACATTTTACGTTTTATAGCAAAATAGCAAAAATAGATACGTGCGTATCGCACTGCCGTTGCAGCAATACTGATCTGCAGTCACGGCAGTTGCGGCATATGCTGCAGCGGCCGACAGCATGTGCTGTTGGCTGCAGCCTTCGGATAGCGTTCCATAGAACTCCATACAAACCAGTAGTGCTGCAACGGCTGCAACTGCCGTTGCAGCATATGCTGTTGGCTGTCGGCTGTTGGCTGCAGTGTTCGGAATAGCAGCTAACATCACTATAAGGGACCAAGGGACTAACTTATCGGACGGAAATGTCACTTCGGTATAACTACGTCGATTCGCACCCTCGCGAGCTATTCCACTTGCCATTATCAATATTGAACTGCCTTTGTGGTCAAGTAGTGCAAACCTTTGACTCTCAATTCGAAAGCGCAAAGAACGATTCTTGTGTGTCTGCAAGGAGATGCTGCGAATACATCTTTGAAGATATCGGACTGATTCACTTTTCTTTACAATCGAAAGTGACTCATAAAAAGGCTGTCGAATTGCCGCTCGTTAAAGAAAACCTCCATTTTCCTAGTTGGCGCTATTTTCTACCGGAAACTGGACCGCGAAGAAATAAAACGCCACACAATAACCGTTTTATCATTTTATTGCCCTCAAAAGAACAACACTTTCTCTCTTTTTATTTTTTTCTGCGGCATTCTAAGGCCTCCTTGTTCTAAGAATATTTATAACACTTTTATTTTACTTTTAACACTTGCCGGGGTGAAGAACAGCTACTTATTAGTTGAAACGAGGTTCTCAGCTCGGCAAATTTTAAAGTCTAGCTAGTTACTTGCTTGCTTGTTAGAGTGTTGACAGCAGGCACTCTGTTGCAGTCCAGAACTTTGCTACGTCGTTGTTAGATACTAAAGTTTAATAGTCAAAGTTTTATCAAAATGTGCCTAACCAATAATAGGTATAAAAACCTGAGGCAAAGAAAGACTAGTAGACAAAAATGCGGATCTTTTCTATAAAGCAAAAAATGCGGCATTCTCCAGACGAAGCTTCCTCCATTCGTGGGACTAATACGGCAAATAAACCCCACATAATGTATGTAAATAGCCACCTTTATGGCTATATCACAGAGTGGAGTGGATGATAAGTGCATCAAGTGTCCACTTTATAGACAATCATACTTCATTTTATGGTTAGCAGTAAAGACAAGACTTCCTGGGCTAAGTTACGCAAAGGGGCATGTATCTTAGCTACGTAAAGGGCATATGTCCAAACTTGGTAAGAACTTGTTTTCCAAACAAGATAGGATAGGTAAGTATATATTACACGCAACATGGTTTGCCACTCACGTGTACAATAACAGAGGGGTATAGTTCTGATCATAGTGACTTCAAAATATCCATAAGATAATAAGTACATATATACTTCTGGGTATATCCATGTATACTTTATTCTGATCGACATCAATAGTTATGATTACTATAACTGTCGCTACGAAGCGAGCACAAATTTGACGAGGGTTACCAAAGTCCTTTGTAACATTTCACTCACAGTAATGAAAACAAGCAGATTTATTAAAAAACAAAACCCGACTGCGGTGATTTCAAAGTTGTATTTTGCGATAAAAGTCCGCCATCTTCAATTTATGAATTTTTTAATATAGCCAGTGTCACTCTGCCGTTTGAGCTGTATGTAACCCGTGAAAACGAATTTCTGGATACATACATAAATACTATTGAAAAACATAACCCTTCTGAGGCAGTCGGGTAAAAATCAAACAACATGCAACTCTGTATCATACGAGTATCAACATTAACACCTGCTTGATCATAAATATGTACGTACATTGTAAGCTATATTGTAACTATACTTATGCTTTGCTTATAGCTTATTGTTCGAACAGACAAAGAGATATCAATCAGATGTCGCATTATTTACCAAACACGCTCGACCGAGGTCCCGGTCAAATAAAAATAACCTTTCTTAATCGAATTAAGCTCAGCTTTCGTGTCGATCAATCGAAACGTGGCGCCAACTCGATTGCGGACAGTATCGATAAGCGACAGCTTTGAATAAGTTTGTTTGATGCGTTTTGTTTAGCAGGAGGGGTGCGGGAGGGTCGTATTATTCCCAGAGGTAATAACTATAAAATCTCCTACGAATAAAGGCCAGTTGAACGCCAGTAGGACAATCAGAATCTGGGAAAAACATTTTTACTGTTTATGAATAAGCCAAGAAGTCGTAAACAATTATAGCTCCAAAGGAAGACGCTAATTGAAGAAACAATGTATTATCGCCTTAAAAGCGGATTATTTCTGTTTTCGTTGTTGGCTCCAACAAGCAAAGGTTCAAAAACTCATTTTTTTAAAGTCCATATAATGAATTTGTTTGCTTCTTTTAGTAATTTAATCGAATCTACACAAAAAGAAACTACAAATGTACGAAAAGTCGAGGGGAGACAAATAAAGGTCGGGCTGTGTGCGTCCCCTTCGTAATGCAATCAATTATCACCAGAAAAGTTTAATGAGTACCATGACTTTCGATTTTGTATTATTCCTTTAACACCAATGGCTTTAGTTCGTTTAGCTCTTGGGGTTTCCATTTGTCAAGCGCGTCATGGGATAGATGATAAATACTAGGTCGATAAATAGACGAGATCACTTTGTCAAAATATTGCACATTCACGTACCACATGTTAATCTATTGGGCTTGAAATAACTTTAGTTTTTATTTCATCAAAATCGGTCCGGTTTTACCAGAGATATAGTGTTGGAAAATCAACTACCCTTTTTGAAACTTTGTTTACCAATGATAGTATCAATCGTGCCTCGTGACGACAACAAACAAATGAAAATCTATGTAAAAACTAGGCTAGGATGGTGACGTCACAGGTACGATATTTTGAAGAGTAGTCGAATTTACAATGCTATATTTTTGGAAACATTGGCTCGAGGTTGATAAATGTGATTCTTATTTTGATCTCATTGATCTCATTTGCAACAAAGTAAGCATTTCTTTTCCCCTAGCAGTTTAATACGCGCAAGAGTTTTATCCAATAGACGGAACGTGACAGTGTATATGAATGACGTTCAAAAGCGTGCTCCCAGGAGACAGGGGAATAATCCAAGAGATGAGAGATAAGCAGTGCAACAAAGTTGCAATGGGAGATTTGTAACTGAGATTTAAATTGTAACTGACTCTAATATAAGTATTTACACGGTAAAAGCGAACGGAGTCGATATCGAAACTGAAAACAAAACAAAAGCACACAATAGGACTTCTTTACAGTGTTGTTTTCGACTCTAGTTATTATATAAAAGGAATTACTGGGAAAAGCGAACGGATTATTTTTTGAAGAACTGACTGAAAACGAAACATAAAACACAATTACTAGCAAGTCCGTGTTGTGTTGTTCTGTTTGAGATTTAATTTGGTTTAATAAAGAATTAATCCCGATTCCTGAATTCAGTGGGAGGAATTCCAAGAACGCGAAATGAGAGACAAAATTAAAAGGAATTCTTAATTTGTTTTTAAACTATACCAGAATTCAGAACAGTACTTACTACATATCTACGACGCTACACGATCATACTTATTTGAGATCTACATCTCTACAGATCTACAAGATTCAGGTTCTTTTATAAACCCAGCTCCAAACTTTTGACTTGCGCCATACCCCTTGACAAAGGTGGCGCCGGGCGCCTCCGCCCACGGTCTTTAGTCCTGGCAATGCTCTGGCAACTTTGTATTTGTGAGCTGAGACGCGCAGACCACCTTTCTCCTTACTCCTGGCTACTTTGTATTTGTGAGCTGAGACGGACCACCTTTTTCCGTGCTACACTTGTACCTTTTATACTCTCGAATGGGCAATCGTACCGCCCAGGAGTGTTTAGGTGGACTCACTTAGTATTTGCAACAGGTTCAAGTTTATGAATTTAGATTTGCAATAGTTTGTCAGTCAGATACAACAAAATTTGTATTTGCGGGAAATCCTTAAATGTGGATAGGTAAAGCGACTCTTTATTTGAAGCAATACAATTCATAAAAAGATAAAAGTTGTCTACGCTCCGTTCCATCCAAGGAAATATATCAAAAACGTTTAAAGTAGACGTTTGCTTGTGATCCACATAGTATTACGAAACCCAATTTGTTGAAGCAATCGTTCCAAATTGAACAAGCTTCGTTCAAGACGACGGATTTAATTGCCTATTCAGATGTACCAATGGGAGGATATTGATTTCATTACAGGCATCTGCCCAATCCAAACTTCTTTCTAGTCATAAAGAGAAATAAATTTATTTTAATTTCTGATTACAAATCTCATCGAGCAGAATAAAGAGCGGCTAGGCGTCCATTATTGTAATTGATATTAAACAATTTGAATAGATTCTGATTGATTACACTCCATTCAATTCCGATGAAAGGTATTAAAATATCGAAGCAACAATCAAAGGTATCACGGGCATTAAAACCAATTTCATAATCATGATAATTGTTCTATTAGCAACTATTCTTCTTCTTTTCGTGTGGGACACCGAGTCGTTCAACGACCCGATGAACCCTGGTGTCCAGAGTTTTTCAACCGCCTACTGCAAGTAGCAGGCCTCTGACATGGCAACTATTGATTCTCATCGTTTATGGCCAGTATTTTTGCACCGATAAACTACTTGCCACATCACTGCAAGTCAGTACAGCAAGAACATAGTGTTTGATTGATAATTTTTAGGATTTTTTTGCATCACCTTATTTCCATTCAAGCAAATACAAATAGGTAGTAGGAAAATAAGCGTGTAAAGATGTTGTCGCCTTTGTCTTTCCACCCGGACTGTCCTCATAATTTGTAGGTCAAGGGATGCCCAGGATTTAGGTCACCAGGACCCAATGTAATGACCAAGCTGAGGTTACGGCTTACAGTGCCCTAGTCTGGTTTTCCACTTCAACTATTCCCCTTCGGATAACTGTAAGACCCTTCTTTTTGAGTAATCCTCAGCTCGGACAAAGGATTAGCTGAGATTGTCTAATTTATTTTGAACTGGCGGCCCGTTAGCGCCTTCACCCGCAACTTATTAAAAAGGCATTTTCCTGGCATGTGTTATATAAATAAACCTTCTACGTAAATCATGCTTAACTGCAAAAAACCGCAACAAAATCCGTTGCATGGTTCAGGAGGTCTTAGCGAATTCCACGACAGACAGACAGAGAAACGGTTCTCTATCCATTTGCATAAAAATAATTGGCATAATATATTTTGGCACACTGTAATTTAAACTAATAATACTTACGCATAATTCATGTACGCATAACAGTTTAGGCATAATTTCTTTACGCACAAAAAATATTGCCATAATAGTACATAGGCCTAAAATACAAAACCATAAATTGTCATATCCATAATCAAAATAGGCATAAAAATCTGATGCATTAGAAGAACCCCTAAATTGTATAAAAATAACCTAACCTAACCTAACCTAAACTGACCTAATTTAACCTAATATATCTTAAAAAATACTAAACTGACTTACATTTCCTGCCATTTGAACTTAATAAAAAATATATTATATTAGTCCAAAAAAATTATTACAAAAGCAATTATGCCAAAATATTGTTAGTATAAAATACAATAGTCTAAAATATTATTATGCCAAGATAAATATTATGGCAAGAAACTATTATGTCAAAGCAATGGTAGGCGAAAAAAAATTATGCGAAACATGTTATGCTAAAACATATTAGTGGAAAAAAAATTATGCCTACGAAAGGGATACCCAGAGAAACACAAAAAAGCAACTTTATTTTATACCTACTAACTATTGATGTATTGAAGCGTGCGTTGGAAGCCTCGAGTTTTGTGACTATTAAATAGTTCTCTAAGTGGTTATTTATATGACCGGGAGAAAGTTTCGTTATCAAAATGTAGGGATACTTGTTTACTCAGCATGTATTCCGTATAAAAGAGATTACCACTGCTCCGACATTGAGTGGGCAGTGGATATTGTATAACTGGGTGTATTTATAGACCTCTCAATAATGGTCCAATAATCAGATAACGTCCATCTTCCAGAAATGTACAAATAGGTCCCTCTGGTGTCGTAATGATAAGTGGCTCAATTTCTGCTCCAGTGGGCGTAAGAGAAGTAAAGACCCGCGTATATCCAGGTACATTATCTACCAAGGTAGGAAAAGCAAGTTTCTCGTAATAAGTTTGTCCCTTTTAGATTGACGCCACAAAGGAAAAGCTCGACCTTAATGAATTACTTGCAAATTCGGGATATTTTAAATCTAACAGCTGCCTCTTCGTACCTCTCGTAAGTAAAGAACTTCAGACACTCATCAATACACAGTATAAAATGAAGTCGCTTTTTGCGTTTCTTTGTCGTGGAGTTCGCTAACTCCCCCCAAACAACGCAACGGATTTTGATGCAGTTTTTGTAATAGATAGTATGATTCAAGAGGAAGGTTTTCATGTATAACACATGCTCGGAAAACGTCTTTTTTCCGAGGGAAAACGGGAGATCGTTACAGGACCGTTAGTTGGTCAAAGTATAAAATAAAAAATAAGCAAGTCCGCATGGACCAGCATTCTTTCTTTACACCAGAACGTGATACATTTATTCTCAAGAAATCCCGAGACCAGCGTAGGCGTTCGAGGGTCACAACCAAGTCACAACAGACTGAAGGCAACATTCACAAGTTTAGGTTTCGTTACATTGCGTAGAGCATTAGGTCTCTCTTCGTCCAACGACCCGATGAACCCTGGTGTTAGAGGTTACAAAATTATCAACTTTGTGAGTGACCCCTCCGAAAAAGCAACAGTACGTCCTCAGCTGATGGATTGTTTGGCGCCGTCATAATCTTATGCTTTCAGGCACTTTCAGGCCTTCAGGTCAGTCAACCTATACTGGTTTTTCTTAAAAACTGTACTATAAAACACCAGTATAATTTGATCCTTTAATCGGGTAGTGGGATGTGTGTGCTGCGGATAGTGCCCGTACCGCAATGTAACTCGAATGTAACGTAATGTAACCCTTTCACCCTACTCGGCATTGTCACGTACGAAGCCTCGCCAGCTATTTGTTATCCACCATATAATTCAATATTTCACTGGAAATTGCTCTGCTTGTAAAACGAAATTGCACGGCCACTTGACAATGCACTAGAATTTTAATTGAGCTTTGCAGGTTTCAAAAATATTAAAACGGTAGTGAGGACCTATTGAATAGGTGCGGGAAGGAAAAATCTTTATTTTGATTTGTATAGAAGTTAACTCTCTTTACTTGTGGGTTACCGAGTTCCGAGTCGTCCAACGATCCGATGAACCCTGGTGTCACAGCTTTTCAATCGCCTACTGGTATCAGGGCAAGTCTATGTAACAAACCCGAACCCCGCCTTTGAAGGACTACACGCCTACAGACGCCAGCCTCTGTTGTTATGAAGATGATGTCTTGAGTTCTAGTGTTCATAGAAACCCAGACCTCAAACATAGTGTAAATTAATGGCTCGTGATATAAAAGTGATGTCTAGTTAATTATTGACCCATACGTTGTGTTTAAATAAAGTAATATGTAACCCAATAGTTCTTTTAAAGGTAATTGAGACATCTCTGCACAAGTTATTATAACAATAGTGATTCCATGAACAGGAAAGGGAAAAGGGCAGGAAAATGAGCTCCAAACGGGCCCCCGCTACTACGCCCGAGGAATGTGGAAGCTCAGCCTTATGCATGCAAATTCTTCATGCATAAAACTTCATTGTAAAGATAACCACTAGAGCGTCCACCAAATACAAACGGTAAATTATCTGCTCCCCCCAGAAGAAGGATAAATATGGTGAGACCTGCGTCTCTGCGAATAAGTAGACGCGCCATAACCACGGGCGCTAGTGGTATAACTACCACGAAGAAGGATATTAGATTCAGATGTCCTTTGCAGAACAAATAAAATAGTTTAGAATAAACAGTCTTATGACTGACCAAACTGACACCCAAGTGTCTAGTTGGTTAAGTAAGTAAGTATGTTGTAAGTAGGTATGTTATCAGTCAAATGACATGATTTCAACAATTATCTTTAGGTTTCCCTAAAGAGGTACCGGCAAGGCCGGTAAAAGCACCGAATATGAAATTGCACTGGTCAGTCAGTCTCCACCCACATTTAACTCCTACGGAAGTCAGAATATAATATGAGAATGCTTTATGCAAGTCCCAAATAACATATGAGCATACATTCTTATCAGTTGAAGACGAGAAAGCAATATTTTGCCCATCTCAATAGAGAGTAGCAGGATAAGATATGTTGTTCATATGAACTTCCTGAGAGCATATGGGCTTCTATGACCAAAAGCTGCCATTACAACCATATTGAATGCTAGATAATGAATAGTTAGGTATTCGATGAAGAATTGATATTGATAAAAGTTGTCCCATGACATTTGAGAGACATCCGTCGTAATTGTAGTCATAGTTTTACTATGATGGGCACCATTTTAGCCAGTCATAAGAAGAACTTTAAGAACTTCATGACTAAAATATTACTTTAGATATGATTCATCTGAATCTGTTATAGGATAGGATGATAGGACAGGATATTATCCATTCTACCAGCCATACACACATAATAGTACTTAACTATGATATAGCATAAAATATTATTGTTGTAAGTACATGTTGTACACTGCCGGACACATTCCATTCTGAAGATAACAAAAAAATATAGTTGTAAATAAATGTTTATCCATTGCTGGACACATTCCAATACTGAAGACAGTTTTCTTTGTATGACAAAAATACTGTTGTAAATGATTATTTATCCACTGTTGGACATAACCAAGCAGAAGTAGATATCTAACAATATCTACAAATGTATACTTCATACATAGTAACATTAGTCAATTAAGTCCATAGTCGCTCAGCAACCATAGTACAAATAGAAATCTGTCCACTGTTGGGCTAAGACAAACAGTAGGTAAGTAGATACAACAGGAACTTTATCAAGTAAATCCTTAATCGCTCAGCATTCATAGAATAGTAATTTATCCACTGATGACCACAGCAAATAATAGATAAATAGATACCAAACAATATCTACTTATGTAAGTTTTAACCCAGGAACTTTATCCTGGTCGCATAGCAATAATAATTAAAGTAAATTATTTTAATTGAAGCTACATTAATTTGGTCGTTAAAGTCATATATATATATATGGCATGATAGATAGATAAGTAAGGATAGGAATAATGGGATTATAGGGTAGCCTACCTATTCCTAACATCTAATTTACCTATCTACCGACACACTAATTAGCCAGATTTCCCTAATTAAAGATTAGATGCGTATACTACAAAGTTTGTATGAAACAATCCGAACGCAGGTTCTTTAAAGCATCTGAACCGACAACAAAACAAAGTTATTGCAATAAAATGACCTTAGCACTAAAACCAAAGCATAAAACCATGTTCCTAGTCGTATCAGCATTCAGAGAATATAATTTGAACAAGAATCCACGACTCTAAACCTCAAATAAGGAACACCTATCGCTGATAAGACAAGGAAATATTGAAGATTGTACTTATCCATCTGGAACTCGAAGCCGCCAGCACGCGAAGAACCAACAACGACGACATCCACCCACCAGGCCGATTCCAGTGCACGCTGATGCACGCATCCTCCTTATCAAACACCATATTTTCACGTGCTACACGGGTTCAAAACACTTTTCACAAATCAAACACACTCGCGAATCGAGGGGTGACCAGGCAAACGTCGAGACTCCCTGGCCCACGGCGCGAGTCTCCACCAAGACTGATAGGTAAACTAATCACTGCACTATTCCTTTTCTGTCCTGGGAGACTTCACAATTAGAACTGAACTGAACGCAGGCCGTATGGCTCGCTATTTATACCAAAAAGCTTCGAACTTACGAGAAGAATTATTTTCTAGAAAATTTGCTACGCATCAAGAAAGAAGATATTCTCCTCTCTTTCATACACATTTTAGAAGACATTCGACTATTCTAGAATTTTTTGGAATGTCTTGTTTCGCTACTTGTTGCCAGATACCAATTTAGGGAAGGGTCCTTAGGATCCACGACTCATCCTGACATCCAAGAAAGACTTATAGTGTATATTAAGTAAACCACGGTTTTACCAATATTTCTGTACATTTTACTGCTGGTTCATAGAATTCTCAGAAAATACATCAATTTTCTAAAAATTCCATAAACCGAAAGTGTGACTAATAGAATAAACCTTAGGTATTTCAGTTGCTAGGGCACTATAATAGGCCTAGTAGGACCCTGTCTAAAGTGACACTTTGCAGTTTCCGCTACTCGACAATAGATGGCTCTTAAAAAAAAAATAGCAAAATGTTATGTCCTGTATCATATAAGCACGAAAAATTATAAATGCTACTGCAAACGCTGTGCAACCATCAGACCAATTATCCAAAATTATTTAGACTTGCAAATATGAACGATATGATGGGAAAACCAAGAAAATAAATTACAACTTCAATGTTTCATACACATAGCGCCATCTCTCAGCTGTGTTCCTGAACTTTTATAACAATCTTGACAGAACAGAACCAAGTACTAATCGCATCTTATACCAATAGATGTCGCTGTTTTGACATACATACATACATCACGCCTTTATCCCTTGCGGGGTAGGCAGAGCGTCAACGACCGTAAAAGTACGGTCGTTATCGCCACGTCTGACACATATTTGAGGGCCGTTTTAGCTATTGTCGTGTATCGCTATAGTGACAGGTTGTCAGCCTGTCGCCTAAAATTGCAATACACATGATACCCTCGAGTCCTTTAGTCGCTTCTTACGACACCCACAGGAAAGAAATGGGGAGATGCTATTCTAAGCCGGCATCACACGGCCTGTGAAATCTTTATAATAAAGGCCGAAACACATATTAATTAATAAAGGCCGAGACACATATGTGACATCTACTTAACTTTCTTGTTTAGCCTACTTTCTTAACCTTTGTCAAGCATGACTTAACTTACCTACTTAAAAGTGTTATTAAAAAGCCTGCTGTCGTCATGTTTCCCCTAATTACCAATATTACCATGCTATAAGGAAGCCCTTGTCAATTTATGCGTGTTATACACTTCTTCATTCGCCCGAACGCGCAAAGCCGTCGGCTAGTATGACACGACCATAATAATAGCTCAGAGGAAAGCAATGTTCAGAGAGTACACTACGAAGATAAATGAAGGTACGAAAAACACATCTCACTCATTGGCAGGCATAGTTCTTCAGCGCAAAGTCGCCGGCTACGGCTATTAAGAAACGACCATAATACCGTCTCAGAGAAAAGCGGAAAGCATTCTACGAAGACGAGATTGTCTTAAGCAAAGAAATGTGTTCAAAATCAACTTGTTTAGTTGCTGTAGTTTGAATAAAAAGTACAGAATTAAAATATTATTATTTACTTACCTATTTGTATTTTGGTGAATTTAGTTGTGTGTTTAGCGCGTGTCAAATAGGTAAGTGAGACGAGTTTATTATTTTATTTCATTTGGAGAGCTCCACTCTTGTTGTCCGCACGGTTAACTCTGATAGTTTATTTACTCTGAGAATCCCATAATACTGAGCAAATAAATACTGAAGACGATGCGTCTAGGACATTGACCAGGAGACTTATTCAGAAACATTCATATCGCTTCGGAAAATATCAATACAGACATCCTTTTCATACATTGTTGTGGTCGTATTTTTACCCGACTGCCTCAGGAGGGTTATGTTTTTCGAGAGTATGTATGTACCTGTGTATTTATGTATGTAGACAAGAAATTCGTTTTCACGGGCTACAGCCCAAACGGCTAGGCAGATCTTGACATTGTGAGGTGTCCTTAGATTCGTCTCAGCAGCGCGAGTGACAACAACTTACACGAGTACAACTTTGAAATTCTCGCAGTCGGGTTTTTGTATTCTAATACATTTGCTTGCAGTCTTTCCGCAGTATAGATTTCGTCCAGTCATGCATCATCAGATCATTGACCCTTCCGAATATGTAATAGTAGGTTTTTCAGCGGGCAGCGAAATGCGACCTGCATCTTGGAATTCTTATTTCGATACGACAAAATCGAAGTTGTCGGAATAGGCCCGCCGTGTGTGGGCTGAGCTGTGAAATATCACTACAAAGTGCAGTGACTTTTTTACACATTTTATTATGGGTGCACTAAATTATGTTCCAACAGCAAATATCCCAATATTTGAGCAAGGCATAAAAATATTACAAAGAGGCCCAAGCTAGCCCAAGTGACTTAGTGGCCGTGTTAAAAGACCGTGTAATTCCGGCCCTTTGCTTACGAAAACCCAAGACAACAATCGCCTACTAAAGGATTGTTAGAATACAATAAAGTATACACCTACATGGTATTCTAAAGCTCGGTTCACACGCGCAGCGGCGAGCGTGTCGGCCGGCTCACGCTCCCTTGAGAACCACCATTTACATCATAACTTTGATCGCCAGTGCAGATACACAGGAATCTAGACTGGAAACAAAGTATGTTTACATAGAAGCTTACCACGTAATAAAACAACTTAGAAGAAGAAAGTACTTGCCAACGAGGTGTAAATCGTTGACGTTTACACGTTTTTGTCATGAATTTACTGAGCACCGCAGTATTTACATCATAACTTTGATCGCCAGTGCAGATACAGGAATCTAGACTGGAGACAAAGTATGTTTACATAGACGCAGCTTACCACGTAATAAAACAACTTAGTTAAAGAAGAAAGTACTTGCCAACGAGGTGTTAATCTTTGACGTTTACACGTTTTTGTCATGAATTTACTGCCTCTTATTTTGTAAGGAATGGCTGTGTTGTGGGTGGTAAGTAGAGATGAAAATTTCTGAAAGTTTCCGAAACATTGAAAGTTTCGAGGTAATTTTCAGGTAATTTACCCGAAAGTTACTTGAAAGTTTCCTCGCGAGGAAGTTTTCAAAAATGACTTTTCAACGTAAAAAGTTAGTGATAATCAGTATGTCTAAATGAAAATAAGGTTAAAAATCAGTATTTTGTATGTTATTTATTACGTCATTTTTTTCCTTAAAACTGGTTGTTTCAAACTTCCTTCCTTACTTGTTTACCTCCCCTTTTCGAATAAAAAACATAAAACCGGACTTATTATATTCCCTGTTCCATCAAAACTGTAGATACCAGAAAAAATTTAAGCAATATTAAGTTACTAATTAATATAACAACTGTTTTCTTAAGGTAAATAATCATTTTGAAAACTTCCTCGCCAGGAAACTTTCAGGTAACTTTCAGGAAACTTACCTCAGAAAAGGAAAGTTTCAAGGTAATTTTCATCTCTAGTGGTAAGGCATGAGGGTCTAGCTTGACTACATACTACTGATGAGATTCCCGTAGATAAGTACTGCTAAAGTCTCTCGGAGGACCATGTAAGGAGCCGCCGTTGCCTGGTTTACGACTCTACAAGTAAGTATAAGAGTCGGGCGCCAAACAACTTTCTGTACTGCGTTGTTGAGTGCAAATATGACTCTTTCTCAGCCTTATGTGACTCACATTTCTGATCCATACTATTGAAGTTTAGAGAATTTATGTAAAAATTAAAATGAAAATGTGTTCTTTGAACCCGAACCAAAAATCTTCAACTACTTCTAGTATCTCCACTCCAATTACTATTGTTCTTTTATGGAAAGTCTTGTCAGCTGTCGACAAGTGTTTGACTACAACAAAGCCTAGATGCGTACACGATGATAACTACTATAATGAAACGTAGCTATTATGCGTGCGAAGACAGACTACGCAGTTTTCTTAGAAAAGGCTTTGAAAATAAATTGTTAGTGATGAGATGAACTCCATTAGATTACACGGAGCGTGGAAAGGGGCAAAAAAGTGATATTGTGCTAGTTAAAGTGTCGACGACTCATCAAAGCTTTCTATTTCGTTTTCAGCTCAGCAGACTACGTTTTATTTGATGAAGTTTTTAAAGGATGCTGGAAATTAATTAAGTATTTTCAGGCCCTTTTTGAAGGGCTATAAAAACAACTTTTCGTGTTCCAGCCCACACCTGAAAAATAAAGTAATTGCTAAAGTACGCAACCCACGTCGAGGCCCAGACATTATTAGCATACTTTATAACCTCTCTGTGAGTATTTTGAGATAATTATGATATAAGCCAAACATGGTGAGTGCGAAAATGGAAAAAATATTCCATTTTGGTGAGGAGGGCCGTAAGTTCTGTAGTGATGAGTGGACTCATAGTAGCAGTTTTTTACACTGCATTGCGCATTATACTTTGCCAGTATATCTTTCGAATGAAAACAGTTTATGTAAGATCCCACACGACAAACAGCTTCTCGATTATGATTCTATAGAAAAATTTTCATTCAGCAGGTAAATACTAAAGTAAACATTGGTAAGTAGAGAGTATTGCTATGCATATGCTGAGCGCTATATCAACAATACCTCAACCAACCATTTGAGGGATCAACTTATAATGGGTTCTCTTAGAAACTGTATATAAAACCAATATAAGTATGTTGGTTACAATATAACTCGAGGCGCTGCTAATACTTAGTTAAAGACAGTCCTAATCTTACTCCGGGGACGCTTGAGCTTGCAAGATGAAGCGCAAAGGCGTCGACAGCTTTACGATCACGAACGTGTTACTTTACACTATTTTGCTCTTACGGTGATTGAAATAAGAACTATACAAAGTCCAATGTGTAAAATTTTACGTGGTCTGGACTGTACGAATCCTGGAGATGAGGAGGTGGTGGGGGCATTCCTTTACCTAATGTGGAAAACAATGCGGCTCAAGGATCGGCTACATGAAACGAAATTTATTTTTGGAATCCTGTGAGAAAACATCGAAAAATCTATCATTACTCGTATGAAATATGTGAAACGAAATATTTTTCTTTTAGATGTGGCTTTCAACGTAGAGCAAAAATATGTCAAGTCCCTGCTCCTTGCGAAGGACATCTTTATTTGCAGATCATTTTCAGGCACGACCCGTGGACGTGATCTTGCAAGATGAACAGGAGGCAAGATTCAAGATTTAAACTGTAAAATATTATCTACTTACATTAAAAAATGTACGCGGTTTTAGTTTTCTTTCATATGAATAAAAATATCAAGTAAAATTTAAGTAAATCTGTATTTCTTTATCCGTAAGACGTATTTCGTTCCTATACTTGTTTGTATGCTTGAGTTTCGGTCGAGCTGCAGATAGAAAAGCCACTTAGTATGTAAGTTACAATATCATTTGGAATTGACGGTAGTAACTTACGGTCAACAGATAAACAGACAAAAGCAAGCTGGGGAGCGTAAGAGGGAAAGAACCAGGCATTCCATGACCTAATGTGGAAGACAATGCGGCAGGACCATGTGAAAGTTATTTCGGGACTGGACGTCGCATCGAGCGGTAAAAAACCAGTCCACACATAGTTGCACACATTTGGTTTTACTGTACTAAAGTAGTCTCAGATTAAGCAAAGCTTAGATGAGCAGTGAAGCAAGCTTGTAGGGGTAAGAGTGGGGATGCAGAGGGGCAGTAACAAGGCATTCCATGACCTAACGTGGAAGACAATGCGGCAGGACCATGTGAAAGTTATTTCGGGACTGGACGTCGCATCGAGCGGTAAAAAACCAGTCCACACATAGTTGCACACATTTGGTGTTACTGTACTAAAGTAGTCTCAGATTGGGCAAAGCTTAGATGAGCACTGAAGCAAGCTTGTAGGGGTAAGAAGGGGGATGCAGAGGGGCAGGAACAAGGCATTCCATGACCTAATGTGGAAGACAATGCGGCAGGACCATGTGAAAGTTATTTCGGGACTGGACGTCGTGCCGAGTGGTAAAAACCAGTCCACACATAGTTGCACACATTTAGTGTTACTGTACTAGAGTAGTTTCAGATTGGGCAAAGCTCTGATGAGCTCTAAAGTAAGGTTGTTGGCGTAAGAAGAGGAATGTAGTGTAAAGGGGCAGGAATAAGACATTTCATGACCTAATGTGGAAGACAATGCGGCAGGACCATGAGAAAGTTATTTCGGGACTGGACGGACGTCGTGCCGAGCGGTAAAAACCAGTCCACACATAGTTGCACACATTTGGTGTTACTGTAATAAAGTAGTTTCAGATTGGGCAAAGCTTAGATAAGCATTAAAGCAAGCTTGTAAGGATAAGAAGGGGGTTGCAGAGGGGAAGGAACAAGGCATTCCATGTCCTAATGTTTAAGACAATGCGGCAGAACCATGTGAAAGTTATTTTGGGACTGCACGTCGTATCGAGCTGTAAAAAACCAGTCCACACATAATTGCACACAATATTTGGTGTTACTGTACTGAAGTAATTCCAGATTGGGCAAAGCTTGTAGGGTTAAGAAGGGGGATATGTAGAGGGGCAGGAACAAGACATTCCATGAACTAATGTGGAAGACAATGCGGCAGGACCATGAGAAAGTTATTTCGGGACTGGACATCGCATCGAGCGGTAAAAAACCAGTCCACACATAGCTGCACTTGTTTCGTGTTGCTAGGCTAAAGCAGCTGTACCTACAATGTAACAAAAAGGAAGAAATAAAACAGATAGTTTCAGTAGTTTTTGACAAATTTACCTGAGTTTCTATTTATGAGTCGGTTAAAAAGTACCTAATCATTATCCACTATTAAAAATTAGACTGTGCTAGGCTAGACTAATGAAATATAATTTAAGCTAATGTTATTCAATGCCGATTCAGCATTCTTACAAGAAAATTCTTCCTAATTAAGGTCAAAATGAAAGAACCTTCATTATGATTTGATAGCCGTTAATAAAATAATAACGAGAAAGGAAACCGGCCGAAAGGACTCAAATTAACTTGCTTGCTAAATACCTTTTAATTATCAACAGAGAGTAAACAGGATAAATATGGAAAGATGAAATAAGAGAATCATCAAATAAATGAAAAGCAGGCAGAGATTTTCTTTCGTTATCTAATCCAAGCTGCAGTGCAGTACCCTCTACTGAAAATGTTTTTGATTCGAGTCTGCGCAACGACAGCCGTCCGCAAAATGGCAGCAATATGAGTGGGAGACTCTCCTGTGTTCCCATCTGTCCTATTAATTAGTTCTACGGTAGAACAGGTGGGAACTTTTTTCCACTTGTTCTACGGTAGAACAAGTGAGCACATTATAGTTGCCACTCTACCTTTTTTGGGCTCTCTCTATCTACTATACGAATTTCATTATTCTATGGTAACGAAGTAGTGTAATGTCGAACACCACGTGTCGTTGTCCTTACATACAGCCCACAAATTAGTATCATCCCCCATGAGGAGGATTATGTGCACCGTATTATGGGTGTTAACGTCGGCTTAGCTTTGGCAGTTAACGTGTTAAACGGTAACGAAACTCTATTGGTGGTAAACTGGTGTAAGTACAGTATTCATAATAATTATCTGTAAGAAATAGGCCTGCTTTCGGTATTCTTAAGATCTAGAAAGCTATACTGGGTTATTTTTTAGTCAGTGCGCAAACTTTGCAGGGTGTTTCTACTCGTGATTACCTATGATAAATTTTTACTATTGGGCCACCAGCGAAATCGCAAAAAAAAATTTGGATGTTCCATAGAAAAATTCATACCTACTTGGCAAAAATGTATGGAACTCGCAATTTTTTTTTTTAGATTTGACAGGTGGCCCCATAGTAAAAGTTGTTCAGAATCACGAGTAGAAACATCCTGCAAATTTTGCGCACTGACTAAAAAATAACCCTGTATTGTGCTTTTCGCAGCAAAACTCGTAACTCTCGGAATGACAAAAATCTCGGAAAATCTTGTCTTACTTGACTTGGACATAGCGTCCATATTTCAAATACATAACTCGAAAATTTTAAATATTGGAAAGTCCATATTTTTCCTGAGTTTCTAAAGTATAACGTCGCATTGCATAGTTTCAAAAGAAGTACAAGTAAACAAAATAGCAAAATGCCATTCTGTTTTTTCATCTTAGAAACAATATTTTCGTTTGAATAATGTTAATCTAGCTAAGTAAAGTTAAGAAAAACAGAAAGAGAAAATGAAGAAAAAGTGGCGTGGACGTTGTTGATTAAGCTTCCATCAATGTCAACGAAAATGAAGTCGGGTTTTTAACTAAGTAAATATTTATTTCTTCTGTCCCTTGAGTCAATACAAGTGTAGCTGTATTTTGTATCAAAAATGTAATTAGATTTACAGCGTTATGAAAACACACAAGATTTTCATTGAAAAGAAATGAGTAAATCATTCAAATACCCAATCATAACATCCTTACTTCGGTTCAGTCTTAGATTCATAGGAAACTTGAGTGAAAAAGTTAGCAACGAGAAAATCAACAATGGTTAAAACTCTACTTACGCGTGCTATAGAATCACCAAGGTAATAGTTTTCATATGGTCGATATATTATATACCATACACCTATATAAGGTCCTATTAAATTCACTGCAAATATTTTAAGGGCATGCGTAAATATGTATAAGAAAAACACGTAAGGCATTTTAAAAAAATCTACACGCTAGATTTTTTTTTCATTTTCAAACATACTTTTTAATTAATTATGTGAACATCCTTTGACTGACCCGACTGACGTTACCCACGTAGACAGGATTCACTTACACGGCACGCACACTAACAAGCAACCAATCACAGCACATTTTTTTGGCGCGTAATTTAAATTCATCGAAGTGTGTGTTTCTAGAACAAACAGGGTGCACTTTTCTCGTTTTTTTTTTAGTTAAATGCAATTTTCTCGAAAATTAGCGTGTTCTTTAAAAATTTGTCTAGTACATGCTTATATTTTATTTGATCTGCCCCTAAAATATTTGCAGTGAATTTAATAGGACCTTATATATGATTTCACCAGTTATACAGCCCCACACCTTTCCTCGTTCTAACCCGGGGTCATCTACCTCTTAATAAATGCCATAACAAAACGAAATGAACATCTAACATCGTAATCCCGGTTTAAAAAACACGCGACAGTTGACACCCCCGCTCCGCTCTCATTCCGACTTGACGTAAATATCATTTCCGCCTCCTGATTTATGAAACCTCCGACTCACAGAGCAAAGATGTAGCACTCGCAACTACTAGAGGCGAAAGAGGATAATATCTCGTGTCAATTTGGGAAGCTACAGTAGCTCACTCCAGCCACAGGACAATAGTCCAGTGTAGCTGTAGCGTACAGGCAGAGAGCGAGTTGGCGAATCGCGCTGGTTTGCGAAACGAGCAAGTTGGCTTACCGCTCGTACTCCTACATTTCACATTTTTTTAAATAATGCATAATAAAACTTTTTATCCCAAAGTGTGGGTTTTTGCTGGTGGATATGCGTCTTTTAGGGAGTCAGCTGCGGCAATACCGACATTCAGTCATCTCATCACTAACGCGGCGAGAAATCGCCAATAAAAAAACATTTGTACAAGGTCACTATCAGGCTTGTTATTTAATGTGACTTGCAATAAAATGAACTGAAACTAAAGTTATGCTACATGTTTTTTAAAGGCCTCTTGTAGCGGCACGCGCGATGTCTTGCTCTGTGCTAATTTTACCAACATTTTATTACCTACACAATTTTTTCCTTTGAGAACGTGCCAAACATTTCTCTTTGTGATACCTAAAGGACAGAAATGTGTCCTTGGGAAGAAAACGGCGCTCCGAAATTTAGGTTATTCGAAACTCGCTCCGAAACTTCGTAAAAGCATTTAGTTAGGAACGTGAAGATTGTGTTTTATTTGTAAGAACCTAGTTGATCAATCATTGCTTATATTTGTTTTTAAAACCCGTTGTTTGGAAAATTATGCCTAGCTAAATCGATTTATCTCCTCCGCGAAACATTCTATAGATTTCATAATAATTGTAAGAGCAGTTTTCGGAATACCATTTTAAATAATGCACAAGAAATGCTCATTCAAAGGCACTAAATTGGTATTTTAACGGGAATTGTGGGTGACTGACTACGGTTGAGTGAGCCACGCATCCCATCGCAGACACTGCGATCAATAATGCATGAAGTGAACTGTACTGCGAGGGTCCTAATTACTTATAAGTAGTTCCACAACTGAGCAACGAATCTTGTAGAGTTTGTACAAGTGCGTGGGTTGGCGCCACGTCCAAAGACAAATGAGAAATATTTAAGAGGCGAGGAGATGAAAAGACGTTTTACAGACACTAAAGTAATGAACCTTCAAAGGTTTTGAAGATGCGAACGATTAGCCAATCTATCTTAGCAGTCTATGCTGGTAGCCCCGTCAATATCGACATAAAAATAAATAAACATTGCAAACGCGCATGTAACTACGATTTTTTTATATGTTGTAAGGTCTCTTGAGAGTAGTTAATACCCAAGTTTGCAACACTGAAAACCTTGTGCTGCCTCCACGGTGCTCAATAAACTGCGAAATTTTGGCCCATATTTCAGTTTTTTATAAAAATCTACCATAACGAAGATTTTTTCAAGTACGTTTCATGGAACTTTATTAAAGATAACTAAATTTGCTACAATTTAAGGGAAACCTGAGCACACTATGTCTTTTGGTTGCAAAGATACAGCAAGTCAAAGATGGGCAATTCTTCCGCAGTGCTAAGAAAGCTGTGAAATTACAGAATTTCCGATGTAACAGCTCTTGTTACATTTTTTTTTCAAAAAATCATATTATGTTGTCCGACTTGCACTAAGCCAGTTTTTAGGGTTCCGTACCCAATAGGGTAAAAAACGGGACCCTATTACTAAGACTTCGCTGCCTGTTCGTCCATCGGTCTGTCACCAGGCTGTATCTCATGAATCGTGATAGCTACAGAGTTGAAATTTTCGCAGATTATGCATATCAAAATCCGTTCAGTAGTTTTTTCGCGTGTATCTCATGAACCCTGATAGCAAGAGAGTTAAAATTTTCACAGGTGATGTATTTCTGTTGCTGCTATTACAAAAAGTACTAAAAACCAGAATACAATAAATAGTAAGGGGGGCTTCCATACAAGAAACGTGTTTTTTGTTGGTTTTTGTAAATAGTGTATCGGAGGCTGTTTCTCATGAACCGTGACAGTTAGATCTTTTAAATTTTCACAGATGATGTATGTTTATTGCCGCTATAAAAACAAATACAAAAAAACTGGCCAAGTGCGAGTCGTACTCGCGCACAAAGGATTCCGTACCATCATTTATAAAAATGACAGAAATATCATATCTGTTGCCCGACTCGCAATTGACTAGTTTTTGGTATTTGTTGTAATAGTGGTAATAGACATACATCATCTGTGAAAATTTCAACCATCTAACTATCACGATTCACGAGAAACAGCCTTCGAAACATTATCCACAAAAACGAGCAAAAAAATCTCGTTTCTTGTATGGGAGCCCCCCTTAATATTTATTGTATTCTGGTTTTTAGTATTTGTTGTTATAGCAGCAATAGACATACATCACCTGTAAAAATTTCAACTCTCTAGCTATCACGGTTCATGAGATACAAGCGCAAAAACTTCTGAACAAATTTTGATTTGACGTTGACATTGGCAGCACAGGGTTTTCAGTGTTGCAAACTTGGGTGTTAACTACTCTCAAGGGACCTAACAATATATAACAAAATCGTAGTTACATGCGCGTTTGCAATGTTTGATGTCGTTATTGACCGGGCTATGGTAGTTAAAGTGCTTACGAATTTATCTACTCGTGCTAAACGGAAGTTGCGAGAAGCCAATCTATCCGTAAGAGGATATTTTTATCCTGTGACCGAGATAAAGGTCCTATTTTCTTTTTAATTGCAAGAGCTGGCTGCGGAAGTGGCGGCAAATGAACATTACTTCCGTGTCACATGCCGTTGGCAGCCGATGCTCTATTTCCCATTTGCACCCTTCCCACTTCACCCCGTCATGCCCGAAGCAGCTTGTTTATGCCCTAAATGTGAAGAGGTGATTGCGAGGGCATCCATGATCGAAGTTACGGTTCAATTCTGCGTAAAGATTTGGGTACGAAGGGTTAAACATAAACATTGAAGATTTTGTCGCGGCGCAGACAATATGCCACAAAAGAAATGGTCGCAATCCCTTGTGCCAATCAGATATATCAAACAGAAGAATTCATAATGGATTCCATGTCCCTTATTAACATTCTCGTACATGAGTTACCTATCGATACAATGTACTTCTTTGATATACCTACACGAAATTGAATAGGTAGAGTCATTAAGGGCCCATCAACCACAATATTTACTCAATGTAATAGCTACGAATTATCGACTCGATACTTATCTTGTCGTGTTTGTACCCAACAATTATTCGATCAGCAATAAATAGCTTTGTATGGGGACTTAGTATCATGAATGGAAGAGGTGTCTTGCGGTACTAAGCGCTTAGACTTTCATTGGAGCTTTTGTTGGAAGCTTGCGTCACAGTGTCAGATGCAATGCAATGCAGCAATGTACATCGTAGAGCACTGTGAAAGCCGGCAAGACGATGGGTTTACAGCTTCGTATAGCCACTCAACAACGTGAATGGTCCACCTTATACTTAGTTAGTTGTCGTTAATTGCGTGCGGTCTAGTGGGACGACAAGATATTGCCTTTAGATTGATAATAATCGCTGTTTAACTAAATGCTCCCTCCGTGTGATTACAGGACACGGCCGCATTGCATTGAGTTAAGGAATGAGGTAGAAAACTGGAGAACTAATGGCGCCACTCTCGAGAGTGCCTTTTTTTGTGATTGGTTGAAAATGTGTCAATTTCAAAGTTTAGTTACTTCTAACTAGTTGTCGTTACGTCATTTAGGTTGTGCCTGCTGGCATTTGGGCATTTGCAATAAGCTTTGAGTTTTCCTCCCCAGTGCTACTTGGGCGATTAGAAAACAATTTATTTTAAAGAAAATATGGCTACAGAAACTTGGTATTTCAACAAACAAGACAAATTATAGAGCTTCGCGAGAACTTATTAAAACAAAGGGTTTCTTAAGACTTGTATGTGTGACCCAGTTTCTTGGGAACATTCCTTGCCTTACATTCCTTTCGAAGAGAGCAAAGGAAGATTCCAATACACAATATTTGAACTAGGGTTCAACTGATATCAGAATACAAAGTCAAGAAACGTCGATTGTCTTTAGAATTTTTGGTTTATGTATGACACTTTGATTTGAGAAATTCTTCTTTGTCGAATTGAATAGTCGCTTTATAATATTGAAACTAAATTTAGAAAGAAAAAGAATATTTTTTTAGTAATGGCGAGACTGATCTCTCGTAATTTGTCAAAGCGAGCGAGATAATATTTACGACCTAAATGAATGTATTTTGCACAGCATTTCAAATAATCCATTAGTAGTATAACTGGGTATGACTGGTAGCAGGCACATAGATGGAATTTATGCGGAAAATCTAGTTTAACCTGTTTAATTATCTGTTTGGAAATTGGCATTTGCAGGGCAGGAAAATTATTCCATTTATAACAAGTAATCAGCTCTCTATTTTATGTCAAGTTACACACCATCCTTATTACTGTTATTTCCTTTATTGATACAACAAAATGTCAACCACATCCGTCCTTTTTTCTGCATTTTTAATACCAGATTTCCTGACTAGAAAACTGCGCGTGCGACGGTATCTACGCCCATTTACTTTCCAATAATACCCTTATTTCATAGGCCATAAGGATGATGTTTCACAGGTGTATAAAGGTTGTCGTATCATAAATCTGCTACTATCTAATAGTTATAAAAGCGGCGCGTGTCGGGACGGAAACAGGAGTTAGTCCCGGTTTGCCACGCATAAAATACATGTCCTGATTCGTCACAAACAATTTAACTTTAAAATAGTCTAATTGAAACTTCATAAGTCATCCGTCTTAAGTCCTAATACAAAATCGTTTTTGGACTTTTAAAATTACAGCCGTACAAAACATTTTAATGTGTTTTTCTTTTCATAAATTTTTTTTAAACATTCATTTTAGTTGAGATAATTTTTTGCTCCGTGACATGCATGACAAACGGTACTAAACTAACCAATTTTAAAGCTGTGACGAAGCTAGAACATATTGAGTTAGTTATACTACCTGATTCATAGAACAAAGGAACCGGAAATGGCAACCTTATTTTTGACGTCTTGCTCAAACGTCATGTAAGTAGGTAATACGAAAAAGACGCAAACAATAATGTTGTTATTTCGGGTCCCTTCAATGAATCAGGTAATACCACACGAAAAGAGAGACAAGTGAGAAAGACAATTTGACGTACCGGGACTCATTGCATTAGAAATTTTCTCTTTTTTTAAGCATGTTTCTATGATTGAATTAGAATGTGACTTTCTTAAAGAGAGTCTTGTAAATTCCTACTAAGAAATAAATGATTGAATTTTGATACAGTTTTTGATGGCGAATTGGGACAGTGGCAAGCCGGGACTAGGTTGGAAATAGGCGCCTTCTTTTTTCATCTTCGCCCGTAATAGACGATCATAGGCGCGGTGCAGTGTAGACTTTATCTTTTTACGGCTATTAATTTTGTGCTTTTACTGCGGCTGGTCCATTATAAATTACATGTTTGTTTATTTTAAGGTGTTGGAAGAGTTATATTATTACTTTGGAGATTATCAATGCAGATACTCGATGGTAATAAAACCATTTAGATGAATTAGTTTAGTAGTTAGGTTTCGAAGCAGATATTTAGATGAAGGTAAGAACTGTAGAATTATTGTGATAACATTTTCATAATGTTGTATTGTAGGTGTAGGTAGGTGGCATAAGACATCCTTCCCTTTAGGTCAACTTTCTCCGTTTCGTAACTAATCTACCGTCCTCTGACAATTTATGCGAATCATTAACACGTTCATAATATTTAATCATGTCTCATTTAAAGAATTGTCTACTGACCCAAAAAAGTTTAAACAAATTCCACCCAACTCTTTATCAAGACTTTTCTACCCATTTCTAGACTTTAAATTAAGCGTGTTAAGGATCATATTAGGTACTTCTTGGACCTGTTATAGCACTTAGTATCAAATAAATGTCTAGAAACAATTGCGTTGGCGTCCGCAGATTGAATAAGGCGTTTAACCCGTGACTCCGGCTGTCCTATTGGAATAAATGATGGTCGTGTGGTCAAGAGGAGGTAATAGCTGTTTTCTATCTGCCATAGAGTTAGAAAGGACCTCCCAGAAGATGATAAAAGCACCAGAAGGTTCACTCGGGCCTATTTCGGATTTTCGCGATTGGCATTTGTTACATAGCCAGGGTTGCTACTGTCAAAAATCTCTAAGTATAAAAACGTCAAAACAGCAAATTCTGACAAAGAACGTCGTATGATTCTGAGCAAATTTGAAATCCATTAAATATGACATTCGTGTCAACCACCTTCTTATTTACCTTGACTTCCCTTTCCCTCAGGTACCGGTTTTTTCCAGATTTCGTTAGTAACGATTCGTAAGTCGCTAGTAGGTAGGTACTGAGTGAGCCTCCTAATTTGTGGTTAGAAGAATTTACAAGCTCTATCATGGTTTTAAGTCTGGGTCTGGGACGAAACTGCCTCAGTAGTTTGAATACGAAAAAACACTTCCCTTGTTAGGCATAGATAGGTACAGTACAAGAAGATAGATGGAAGAAGCGTCGTCAGTCCTAATGGCAGTAGTTTTGCAAGTATTATAAAGTTTCAAATTTATACTTTTCTCTTTAAATTTTCCCTATTTTCTGTGATAATCTTTGCCTCTACAATTAATGATCCTTCTCTATTTTAGCGTAATGACAACACTGAGCTTCAAGATGAAAGAAAGGATAAAAGAAAAAAATGCAGCATGAATGGTTTCGCGATTGCAGCACAAAGGATAGCTCCGTTCCGTTTTACCTATCTATAGCTGTACGGCTCACCGCAGCACTGCGCGGATTACACAGCCAGGATGGCAGGATGGAAAGGAACGTAGGAAAATGGAAAAATCCGACTCATTGTTATAGTAAGTAAGATTGCTTGGAAATGTGGTGTGGCTGGAGCGCACACCAAAAGTCTGGAATGAAGACAATGCATGTGGTAATTAAGGATCTGATCCCTAAGAGGATTTTTCTAATTTAAACTCAGTTTGACCTTGACCACAAAATTAGGATCGCATAATGTACGATTCGCTAAATGTATTCTCATCGCAGAATGTCGCTTTAGGCGTCTTTACTTAGGCCCTCGATCATCGATCTTGAGAGCAATTTTGTCAAATGTTAGCAGTTCAAACGGCATCTCAAAATAGCTCTCAATATTGTCTCAGAGTATATTTTTTCTCAAAGTTGTAAACGATTTATATATACGGGCCTTAAAAACTTTAGATTTTCTAAAATACTCTGAGGAGCACCCAAGTCCCTCTTATGTCTGCTACTTATATTTTAGTCAAGTCTACGAATCGACACACTTTTTTGCAACAAAAAGCTCGATGTTTTTCTTTCCACTATACCTACGAGTATTGTGCATTCCTCTTTCGTTTTAGTCAGTTTGCACATAAAATGGAATATTTTCTGTACCACGGTTTCTCAAGACAACATGTCTGTCGGGCAGACACAAGGTACAATGTATGTGGTACGTGATATGGCAACACTCTTCCAGAATACAGTTAACAAGAGCTGGATGTGGACGGCACACTGAAGTAGGTAATTTATCGCGACTGACTCAGCTACGACAGCTACCACAGTAGCTTAAGATGTTAGATGTAGGTACTTTAGTGGATAGATATGTACTAGATTTCTCAAGACAACATGATTGTCTGTCGGGCAGACACAAGGTACAATGTATGTGGTACGTGATATGGCAACACTCTTCCAGAATACAGTTGACAAGAGCTGGAGCATGTGGACGGCACACTGAAGTAGGTAATTTATCGCAACTGACTCAGCTACGACAGTAGCTTAAGATGTTAGATGTTAGATTTAGTGGATAGATAGGTACTATGAAAGTTCACGAATGGACAGTTTAGACATAAATTAGGAAGTCTGCAAGAAGCAGGTTTAGTTTTTTTTATCACTCATATCTCAAAGAGATTCGGAAAATCTGAAGGTCCTCAGACTAGTGGTTACTTGCCAATCACTGGTTAGGATCCTTAAGGTGTCTCTTGAAAAAATAGGTACTTAGTCGGTTGGTAACTTGAAAAGTGTTTTACTTCCAATAACCCCGACCCAAACAGCCAGGGCCAACCGTACGGTGGCGGTTAATCCACCACAAAAGCATTCCCAAGGAGGGTTGACGTCTGGTAGGCGGCCGGTCGTAAAATTCAGCCAAATCCTTTTGCAACACAATTTTGTGTTCAACGAAACGTGTTGAGCCGACCCCAAGTAATTGGGATATGGGCAGAAAGTTGATAATGAACTCAAACTGCTACATATATCACGCCTAAAAAACGGCCATTTACACCACGTCTGTCAAAAAAGGAGAGTCATTTGGATGACTGTGTATTACCATAGTAACAGGTTGCATAAACTCTCAAGCTCTTAAAATAGGAGAAGTTTCTAAGATGTTTTTACCGCTTTGGTAAAGTGTTCAAGGATTATCCAGTAGGTCTGCTTACGTAAGTAAATTGCTAAGGGAACTTTATAGTAATTAGCGAATTCCTAATTCAGAAACCCCTTAGGCAAATCCTGATTGCTTTGAACATTTTCTCGCCACAAGTTACACAACCAAATAACTAATTTTGCGATTAAATATCAGAGCATTGAGATATACTATATTCTTCATAATATTATAATCACGTCAGCTCGACCTATATTTCACATGAGTACGCCATAGGCACGATTTTCCATTTTCGCCATCCAGTCAGTAACTAACTACCAACTAGGGAGTGCAATCTTGCAGCAACATCGTCAATCTCGGTATTTGCAAGATTGAAGACGTCCAATCTCGCAAGATCTCGGTATTTTGCAAGATCTCGCAAATTTACAAGTATTTGATTTAATTTTATAAATATTTTGTTGAAACTTGTTAAATTTATTATTCTAAGAGCGAATTAATAAAAACATGATATATATTAGAAAAAACGAAACATTTTAATGGTTATTTTGGAAAAACTTCTTAGAAAACACAAGATATCTAGCGTATTGTCAGCCAACTGGCTTCGGATGCTTAAGCTGACTGCAAATGCTGCCCTTTTGCCCCACCTGATTCGTAGAGATTAATTTCTTGTTGTTTATCAAATAAGGAACCAGTTAAACATGAAGGGCGTTCTTGTGGGCGGGCTTTCAAAATCATTTCCAATTCTTCATCAAGAGAAAGAGTTGTGTTTGCGGCTGCTGATAAAGGTGTGATATTAGGATACATTTCGGAAGTGTGCACAGTCTCTCCATGACCTGATACCTCCGTCACCATTCCATCTCCGGTGCACGAGACGCCGGTTGGGATTCCACCCTTATATCGTAGACATCCCGCATATTCGCACAAAGCGCTTCGCTTCTACATTTTTAATGCGAACTGCTAAGGAGTGGAACTCCCTGCCTGCGGATCTGTTTCCGGAACGTTATAACCTGGGCCTTTTCAAGGCAAGAGTGAATAGGCATTATCTGGGCGAGCATGTTCCATCATCGTCTGCATCGTCACTTAACATCAGGTGAGATTGCGGACAAACGCTTACCCATAATTATAAAAAAAAAGATATCGTCAATATCATCATCAACTACTGTAACAAATGCATCTAAAGATGTGGAGCAAGAGCTTTGGTTCTGTACGTATAATCGTTCGATCAGTTTTTTTATTTCTTTTTTTGACTTAAGTTTATGGTGGCATACTGAAAGTGTTATCATTTACGAGCGAAATGCGTTGCTGTCCAATCTTGCAAATCTTGCGAGATCACGCGCGATTTTGAGTGCAAGATTAATCTTGCAAAATTAGTGCGAGATCTCGGTATTTCGAGATCTCGCAATACCGAGATTGCACTCCCTACTACCAACCGCCTTATACCTTAAGTGATATCTATAACTTTACGATTTTATTTTATGTTATTATTATTTACGATCGTAAATAAAAGTGAACAGATAAGTGTAGCTACAAATATATTTAAACTTTAATGTATGTAGCAGCTACATACATTAAAGTTAAATATATTTGAACCGCCATTAAACTTTCAAATTGATAGTTGCAGCCACCGGCCATATTGTGCATGGTTTATATCATATCATAACTTGCATCATATCATCATTTCCGGGCAGTTGGCCACACTGGAGCCGGATTTCGCAGCAATTGCATCGATTCGTCATATCAAGCGTGTACTATCACAATATAGGCCGTAGTGACCGGTATTGGCAATTGCCAGAACACTGAGGATGGGCTGGTGATATTAAGGAACAACAAACAATAAAATTTTAAAACTTCCTGTGTTAAGTATACAGTATACACCTTTTGAAAAACTTGCAAAATTTACCACTGCAGGCTGGATTTGAACCAGCGACCATCGCCATCTATACTGGCAAAGCCTCTACCATCTGGGCTACAACGGCTTATTCCTAGCCTGCGAATTAACAAAGTGCATCTTGACCATTAACGCGTGGTAGGACTCCAACGATAAAAAGGTCGAGAGAAGAAAATATTTTTTTATCCGTTTTAGATAATCAGCTGGTAATTTTGACATAACATTCCGCAGCCTACAGAAGCTTTAACTTGCTTTTTGCCCAGAATTGCAGATCACTCTCCAAAATCTAAGAAGTACTTGTCTTTGAAAGTAAAACGAACACTAGATCAGTCAATGGACGCCTCAAACCGTGCTCGAAACCAATAAAGCACTCTTAACTAAAAATCCTTCCAGTCTCGTTCGAAATACACCAGCAGTTTCCTTTAAAATTCCAACAGCGCTTCCAGCTCGTCCCGTTTTACCCCAAATTGGGTCAAAACTGAATATACAGCCACGCCCCAGAAACCTGGTGACCTTACTGTAACCACTACTGCATTCAACATGGGAATAGCGATGTGTGTGACATGCGTCATATTGTTAATTTACATTCAAATGATGACGTTGACGTAGCATTTTTTTATTGTTAAGTAGCTAAGGGTGTCGATTCGGTAAATTAATTTTTGGCTAAAATTATGCTGTAACCACAAATTAGGAAAATGGCTCGCGTGTGCAGCTCTCAGTCGAATAGGCTCAGAAAAGGATAGTAGACATCTAAGTTATGTCATGTTTACAAATGGCGAAGTACCTATGTGTTCTAGTATTTTAGTCGCCTTGTTTGCCAGATAAGCGTATTTGGCGTCAAATTATAAAAAAATAGTCAGGGTCGTCTTCATCTCATATCCTTTTAGCTTAGATACCTAACCGAATTGGCACCAAGAATACTACCTACATCTCCATCAATCATGTAAAAGCTCACAACACAATGCGTATTCACAAATCCAGTTGATTGAATTGGAAGTTTAGTTAAAAGCAACCTTATTACTTTTCCTGCCTTTATTTTGGGTGTACTACCAAGGGATTAACTTATACTGGTATTTATTAATATTTGTATAAAAAACCAGTGTAAGTTTAAGTTTGTCCCTTAAATGGGTAGCTGGATTTCCTAGTGATACTATCCTACATATTTCGTGGCAAACAGTGAAAATATAATAGAAAAAAATAATTGATTTAGTACTGTCAGAGGTATAAACATGATGCATGTAAATTAGGTCACAGCTAGGCTCGGTTAATGTGTAATGTATTGTTTAATTTAACGAACCCCACCTCAGGGCACGAACAGCTGACACGACATGAAAGGAATAAAAAATATACACACACGGGCAAAGAATTAACAATAAGTAGTACATACCA
Source organism: Phthorimaea operculella (assembly GCA_024500475.1). Lineage (NCBI taxonomy): Eukaryota > Metazoa > Arthropoda > Insecta > Lepidoptera > Gelechiidae > Phthorimaea > Phthorimaea operculella. The sequence goes on from JANFCV010000112.1 coordinate 747,383, forward strand.
GCAGAGTGCAAAAACTAGGGTAAGGTGGGGCACTATGAAACCAGTTAATTGTATCGAATCAAAGATACCAAAATAATCAGTATTTAGCTGTTTTTATAAGAAAAATACATAACCCCATATAAAACTTTCTGGAATGTTATAGATGGTAGATAATATGGTAAGTATACTACGTAAGTATGGAGTACGTATTCACATGTATCAGCCTACAAAGCGTTCTGTATCATAGTATTTATATTACCTACTCGTGCGTAACTTCTGACTTAATATCTGACTTCGCAAAATTAATGTTAGCAAGTCAGCACGCATTTCATATTTCCAACACAAACAATGTTTTATTGCTTCGTAAGGAATTTTGTGTTCTTTATTCAAAACATTTTCCTTATAAACAACTAGTAGCCCGCCGTTAGACTGGAGATTTATTTACAGTATCACCCTAATCGTAAGAAAAGTATCTATTTACGGATATGATGGAGTCCGGATGAACGAATAGATGATTAGAAATGAAGGTGAAACAACCTGGTACTTTCGTCATTGGTACCTACAGTCTATAATGAACAAAATTTAAGGTTTAGATTTAACGAACAACATCTCATACCTAACATCCTTTAAGCCGGTGTTAGGCTGTACCTACCCCATGAAAAAGAATATTCTTATCCGCAAATATACATACCCACGTACTTAAATAAATACATAATTCCCAAAAACATAACCCTCCTCCCGAGGCAGCGGGTAAAAAGTACTTAAATTAATATCAAAATCTACAACTGAATAAACTACGCTTCACCTAGTTGGGAAACCAGGCGCAATGCAAACAGTATGCTGTTTTACTTTATTTACCAAGCGAACTAGCTGAGCTTACAATTTCCTACTCTGTTTGGTAAGTCTACTTTCAGCTTTGTTGTTCGCGAACCAAACTACGAAATTGCCGACATACAGACAGATATGTCGTCGTGCGAAGACAAACTAAAGTTCGGAAGCTTGGTGAACTTCTAAGCTAAGTACATTAATATCCAAAGGCATTCCATATTCTACTTAGATGATATTATGTAACTCGTCGACGTAAGAGTCCTACACAAAAAGCCACAATAACATACCATGCCCCATCCCTTTGCATAATGATTCAAACTTACAATTTTATTCACCGCAGGCAGGATTTGAAACTGTGACTTTAGCAGTCTGTACCACGACGCCTTTACCAGTGGGCTACCGCGGCCTAATCGTAGCCTGCGAAATCAAGCAAGTGTATCTTGACAACTGTGGTGGCAGGGCTCCATCTACCGGGATAGTGCTTGTAAGTTTTCCAAAAATTGTATACCTAACACGGGAAGTGTTTTAAAATTCGGTATTTAATTATATTTTAATATTAACAAAACAACATCACCTTCCCCTCTGGCTATTTCTATTTCACGCAGTTGAGATCAAATTAGAGACTCGTTTTAGAGCAAACGGAAATACAACACAATTTACTTCAGAATGTGAGCTTTATTGTCGTTACAATAAAAAGTAGACAACTCCGGACTTATTGCGTGACTTTCCTTTATTAGCTTTCTTTGTTCTGTATTCCTAGATTGGAACGATAAGTGCTTTTCCTAGATACTCTACGAGATTGGGAAGACGTAGTTCATACGTAATGGTGTTGATGGGAAAGTAAACATGGTCTTACTTTTGGTGTGCTTATTTTTGTTCTATTTCTACAAAGAGACGTTATTTGATATACATGTGATGTACGCAAATTTAGGATTAAAAACATAATTCATCTCTGAGAGCTACTTTAGAAATGAATGAAGGATCCATTAGAACTCAGGGCCTATGGATCTTTGCTGCCCTGCTAATTGCCCACTGAACTTCCCCATTACTTTATTGTCCTCATACCTACTTCTTATTCTCACAACGATTTGAGTAGTCCTGTAATCTAGCGAGCAATATGTGAAGTATTCAATATGCAACTATGCAAGTCTGCTATGCACTTAATCAGGCGATGACTTCTCTTCAAGTTGTTGAGTCAGCGTCTTGGGAAATAGGCCAGTCGTGTTCGATATTCAAACACCACACCAGTCTATGGTTGTAGCATAACTAGCATTCAAATTATTAGATCAGACTAGTTAGGAAGAAGTTGCTCTGAATCACTGCAATCTCTATGAGCACAATTTACTGATTTACTCAACTTCTTTGAAAACGTGAGTCGTGAATATTACCTAGGTAGTGTAGGTACTGGCATCTAGACTAGTTATTAGGGATTATAGCTTTCATTTCAACGCTTGTGAATATGGGAAATAGGAACATCTGCGATATTTTCCAGTTCTATGCTTTGATTTGTTGTCTATTAGTTGTGTGCAAACAACCATGCATGAAAAATACTTATTTGGATTATACCTTCTTAGAATAACGACATGACTTGGCTTGGCAAGCTGCTGCTATACTGTATGGCTAATAAAAGTTTGCCGAGTCAGCTTTTCGGCGCCGTGGGAAGTAGGTTACTCCTCTATCAATCAAACAGAGCGACGTCCATCAAAGAGTGAAAATTGGAACGCGTCTTAGAGCCCATTTGACATTTTACCCAGCTGAATTTTGGAATTCGCCGACTTGATGACAGCCCGCGACCCGTCCGACCAGAACCAAATTATCTTGACCCGCTGTCGTCTGCCTCGCCGCCGTCGCGCTTTCTTGGTGGTTTATTGTGGTTTTAATGTTATGAAGTTTATGATGCAGTATGGTACCCAATCTGTATAATCTTTTTAAATAGAACAACTACTACTACTACAACCACAACAGTCCTCTGCTGGACATGGGCCTTCCCTAATTGGAAGGTGTTGCAAGCGGATTGGCTAGCGCAGTGCAAGATGTTCAATTTACAGTGAACGCTACTGTCCATTCCCTGGATGAATATCCCTTAGTCGCATTATAAGACACCCACGGATAGGAATGGGGTGATGCTGTTCTAAGCCGGCACCACATAGCAAGGTAAACAGCAACAGATAGAACAACTATTGTATGATTATTGCACCCTTCATAATCGTAAGTGAGCAGAAGATACTAAATATTAGATAGGTAGTTAATTTCAGGGGTACTAATTAAACATGCATCTTTTTATTAACATTTTTGCCTCTAAAAATATAGCACAGCTACCGAATTATTAACATGGCCACAAATAAAGTGCATCTGAATAATACTATCTTCGCCACAAGATAACATAATTATTGGGAGTAAATTTTAATCCCGCCATTCTTCTGGGCAGACAAATTTGCGAGCGCAGTGTACGTAAGGTAAGGTAACATTATCATAGAATAAGTTGCTCTTTCCTATAGCAAATAGCTAATCAAGTGTTGAATAGTGATTTAAATTGTGTGGTGAGACCAATATTAAGGTAAATAGTTAAAAGACATAGGCACTTAAATGAATTCATTTTTATTATTTTAATTCAATATATTATTATGAATCAATAAGTCGCAGAATCATGATAAAATTAGGTTTTTAATCAAAACCAGGCACTAGTTTAAGTCAAAGTTATATAAAAGTTAAAGTTTATAATCAAATTCTTCCTAGATATTATATAAAATTGCTTTGTTTTCTGATTGAACATGCTGCTTGAAGACAAACAGATGGGAACTGGCGACTTTTCATGTTAATTTATAATAAGACACTTTTTTCACCAAAACACGTTTTTGTCTTTTTTTCATTGTTTAATTTTAACAATTATACTGAATGCGAAAGGTTTCAAACATCATCGCCCGAAGATGCGAGCAATGACGTTCATATTAGATCCATTGTAACTTACAGCAGACGAGCTTCTCTTGAATAGCATTATTAACCTCTTAGATTCTAACTCAGCCACAATAAACGCGCCTCTCAATAAAACTATTTTAGCTGTCATCATCATCATCATCATTGGCCTCATAAGCCTGTGGCAGACGATTTATTCAGTGTCTTAGGCAAGATTTTTCATGGCTGTATAAGCCGATACGGGAGCGGCATGACTTTCCGCACGCTCTATAAGTGAAGGTGGAATTGGAGACTGGCACATGCATATTTAGATGTCGTTTTTATGCGAGACCGGCGAACCAGGCATCATCATGAGTTTAGCTGTAGCTTTATAAATATAACTCAATCAAAAATATGGGGTGAAATTTTACTAGTGACCGATAGCGAAAACTCAGGACCGGCTGGTGATAAGGAGCAACGTTCCCCAAGGTACATAGGTCGAAATACGAAAAAAAATTTTGTACCTCCCATACAAACTTGCCGATCAGCTGATTTCAGTTACTATGGGAGGTTAAAATTTTATTTTCGTATTTCGACCTATGTTCCTTGGAGAAAGTTGTTCCTTATCACTAGCCGGTTCTAAGTTTTCGCTATCGGTCACTAGTAAAATTTCACCCTATATTTCAAATTATTACTTAGTAATGAACTGTAATCTTCTTTTTTTGAGTGGGACACCGAGTTGTTCAACGATTCTATGAACCTTAGCATAGTTCTGTAACGAGCGCCGTCTGATAAATGCTTACTTTTTTAAGGATAGAATAAATTTTCGGGATACTGTAATACTTTACCGAGTGGTGCTAAAATTACAATGGCGAAAACCACGAGTGATTTAAAACCGAAAATTTGCTGGTGACATAAATCCAAATCTGGTGACAACAAAAATAAGTGGGTGTTGGGTGGGTGACATAAATAATTACTGGAGGACTAAAATAATAGGTAGGCGTCTAAGATAATAAACGAGCATAAAAAAGGAAGTGGGTGAATAAAATACATCTAACGAACCCACGACCTGACTAACCAGACCCGACCAACCCGACTCGACCCGCCCGGACCCATCCGATGCGACTCACCCGACCAACCCGACCCAAAAGAGCCGGCCAACTTCACCAACCCCACCGAATCAAGTGACTAATAGTATCAGGCGTTACTTTGCGGAACTCCATCTTGAAGAAAGTGATAGAAATATGTTAAGCTTCTTCCGCACTTACGATGGCTAAGTGAACCACACGTACGACCGCAACTTAATGCAAATGTACTATGTACTAGCGATGCACTTCTACTAACTAGACTTTGTTCTGCCAGTACTTGGCGACAGCAATGGCATTATCAGTCGCCAAGTTCAGATCTTCTTTACTGTAGGTGACCGGTAACAGAGAGCAAGCCAGTAAATGTGCCAAAGTTTGAGACAGGGCTCCACAGTTGCTGTCGGCGAAGCCAAATTTCACCATGTTTTCTCTGCACCGGCTAACCCGAATACGCAATCGGTTGAGCGATTTCCAGGTTTAGCACGGTAATTTATGCCCCCGCGGCAGAGTCTCGAATGGTGAAATAAACCCGGATGGAGTTGGGCAACGTGTTTTCCATAACTGCTCCCTTGCCTCTTGCGGAACACTGTCTGTAGAAGCCGTACACCTCAAAAAGCTACTGCGGCTTTTCAGGCGTTCAGGAGGCATTGAGTAGCTGTGTAGTGAGTGCTGAGGATCAGTTTTTTGTTTGTGTATCTCTTCTACACAGGCTAATTCTCACCGAACGTCCAGTGGACCAATAGGTACCGCTAGAGAGTACAGCATGCTAAGCGGTGTCGGTTTCAGGCAGCCTGTTATATTACGACAAGTCTCATAAGTGAAACATCGACAACACTGCAACTAACGTTTTACACTTTACACGTGTTTCGCTTAACTACTTTCGTTGTTCTAAAAAACTCGTAGCAACGGTGAAGAGGAAACATTCACCTGCTCGTTGAAGATGATTCCAGTACACCCATGTCGTATTATTTCTAATTGTTCCAACACGTTCAGTCTTCGGCCCTGTTACAAGTATGTAAAACTTTATAGGAATGGATGTCCGCTAAACTGTGCCCAGAGTCTGCGAAACACGTGCAGAGTGTAAAACGGTGATTGCAGTATTAGTAAAGTGCATCGCTAGTACATTTGCATTAAGTTGCGCTCGTTCGTGTGGTTCACTCAGCAGCATAACCTGCCATAATTAGTGCGGAAGAAGCTAAATAAATTTCTATCACTTTCACCCACCGAATCAACCCGACCATCTCAACCTGACAAACCCGAACCGACCAACCCGATCAAAACCACCTGACTAACCAGAGCAACCCGACCAACTAACTTACAAGCCCGATCAAGCAACCCGATATTTGTGCGAATAAAATATATGCCCGTTTTTAAGTAGGTATAACATGACCAATATGGGCATGTCATGAGGAGGGATGAAGAGCATGTAACAAAGATAGTAAAATGAACATGAATGTATGGATGGACGCAGAAGAAGAGGAAGGCCTAAAAAAGTTTGGATGGATTGTATAAAAGACGATATGAAAAATAAAGGCGTAAGTGACGATTTGACTGCTGATAGAGATGAATGGAAGAAAAAGACATGTTTCGCCGACCCTAAATAAATTGGGATAACGGCAGGCAGATGATGAACATGCAATTAATTGTCACTCAAATAATAATTTGTTCGCCCAAAAAAAATTATGTGTTTAATTGAGTTTAAATTAGCTGGAACCATATTGAAAACAACTAGGCGCTAGTTATTGTAAATATAGGAACAACTTTCCCCAAGGAACATAGGTCAAAATACGAAAAAAAAATTTGGACCTCCCATAGTAACTGAAATCAGCTGATCGGAAAGTTTGTATGGGAGGCCCAAAAATTTTTTTCGTATTTCGACCTATGTTCCTTGGGGAAAGTTGTTCCTTATCACTAGCCGGTTCTGAGTTTTCGCTATCGGTCATTAGTAAAATTTCATCCTATATTACAATAACTAGCGCCTATTTGTTTTCAAAATGGTTCCAGCCCTCAGTAAAAGGTCCTGGAGCAAGATCCAATTTCTAAAACCATACCGGGAGTAACAGAAAGCATAAGAGAGACGACACTCGCGCTCCAGACGCGCTCAAGGTCATTATATTTGCCTACCGTCTGGCGCTCTCAGAGAGACCAATTCGGTCGGGAGTGCGCTTCGCCGCGTAAGCGTTCGTCGCGCGGGTCAAATTTTGATTTTTCAGAAAAGTTTAGCCTTTCCTTATGAATATGGTGCTTATGGGTGTAAAAGTGATGCGAGGATGTATCTCAATCTTATTTTTTTTATTTGCCTAAAGATGAGCAAAGGTTCTAGGTACAGTAAATAGGTACCTACCATTCTTAATAGGTACGTATTGGTTTTGTGTTCTCTTATTTTTACTCACGTTGGTACCTACTACATAGTTTCAGTTTTCTAACCCGACATACCTACCTACCTACCGTAGGTAGGTGTCTAAGTTATTCTTAGCTGATTACGGTAACAAACAAATTCGTAGTCATAGCAAATATTTTAAAATAATTGCATTTGCACGATTTTTCATCCTATGGCGCGTAGGTGTGTACATACTATGCCGAAAGTCATGCAACTGCCTGGCGAGCCGCTAGTTTGGAATAAAACTAATAGCACGTGACAGCCCTGGCTTAAAGTGCGGGAGCGCGCGGGGCGTTACGGACTGAGGGGGGAAGTAGGTATTTAAAGCGCGGCTTTTCGGGCCCAGACAAAGGAGTTTCACTTCTACACGGTAGTGTTATTATTTATTCTTATGCAGAAAGGGTATAACAAGCCGAAAGGAGGTCAAGGTACTCATGAAACTGAACAACTTTCCCTATGGAACATGGGTCGAAATATGAAAAAAAAAATTGGTCCTCCCATACAAAATCTCCGATCAGCTGATTGATTTACTATGGGAGGTCCAATTTTTTTTTTCATATTTCGACCCATGTTCTATGGGGAAAGTTGTTCAGTTTCATGAGTACCTTGACCTCCTTTCGGTTACTCCCGGTATAATAACCACCCGTATTACGTATACTACTCGAATTTGCTTATTGCAGGGGTATGTGTGAATGGGTAAGTATAGTTGAACGTGTGATACAAGCACAATCATTAGCAAACTTGCGAAAATTCAATAACAGAGCTCCAGATTAGTAGAACTCCGCGTTTCCTTGCTCGTATATGCAATTTTGCGATAGATTTTCTTTTGTAGAGTGATGTCCAGGTGAGGGTCTAGAGGTAGACAAAACTTTGATCACTCCTTTTTCTGTCCCGGTGACTCTTGCTTAGCTATGAATGTAGCTCTGGGAGCCAACGTGCAAATCGACCGGTATGTTGGACATAAGGCGCTAAATGTCTCTCTTTCGTACCTCGACAGACGCCGAGAAGTGATTGAATACAGTCCGTTTTAGCACAAAAAAAAATGATGAGATTTGAGGTCAGAGTTTTCAAATAGTTTAAATTTCAACGACTGAGGCAGAATTGGACAGCTAGCCACATCATCATTATCATCGTCATCTTCATCAGCCCACATCCACCCACTGTATCTATACCACCATTCTATTTCGACACTCCTCACAGTCTTGTGCTACTCTTAGCGCTCATAAATTACAGAATGATTGAAGAATTTTCCTATATTTCATAAAATACCCAGGGGTCAACGTCACGTCAGCTGTTGTCATTTTTTCGCGTGGCGGGAAAAGCACGAGTGACATAGGTCCGACCTCTACAAGCGCTCAAGCCACAGATGAACTTAAAATGTAGACTAGCTACAGATACGACAGTCACTTGTCCCACTACCACAGATTACATATCCCACTACATTATTGTTCATCTCTTGGCGCTAGTGTCGCGCGTTAACCATAGATGTTAATTAGGACCATAAGGAGATAGTAAATCCAAAAAGGTACAATAATTAATAGTGCTGTCCATCGAAACATTTATCGCCATCGATTATTAGTGCTGTGCGGTCATTATCGATAAAACTGCGGCATTCTACTGTAGGGTATACTATATTGATGTTGATTAAATTAATAAGAAATTGTGAATAAAACTTCAGAAAATGGGATTAAATTGTCAGTTTATTAAATTTTCAAAATACATTTATTCAAAGTAGTTTACAAACTTACCACATTACCACTTACAAAGAGTTTTATCGGAAATTTCCATTGCGATGTTTGATAAGAATTAATTCAACATACATGATTAAGTTATTTCGGCCTGGCGTTTTAGGTAGATGTAGAAGCTTGTACAGTGTTCACAAAACTGGGCGAAGGTTGCACATGAATATTTGCTTTTCCCACAAATTAGGTGAGGTCAGAATCATCATCATTATCATAAGATCGGGTCTTGAAGTAATTATGGTCACTCAAAGCATTTTGATCTGAAAGGAAAACCCTTCATGTTAAATAAATAATTAAATGCAGCAAATTGTACACAAAAAATTTCTCTGCTCACTTATGCACACACAAAGAACCACGAGCAAACATATCCAAATGAAGAATCATCATATTTAGGTAATCACCCCGTAACCTAAAAAGGTACAGCTTACCTACCACGTTTCAGGTCATGGTCCACGCATCCGAAGGTTTTGCGAAGGTAGAATTTCTTATCAACAACTTGAGAAATAAATAATGCGCGATGAATCAACTCAAGCATTCATTAATGCGAGGACTACACATAAAATTCCGTAAATTTCACCGAAAATTTATTCAACAACAGACGCCACGTTGAAATTTTGAAAAGTCTTGTCATAGAAGTGTCTTTGTCACAGATGAATTGACTGACAATAATTTTTTCATTCCGAATTTAAATTCTGCCGCCACAGTCAAATAAGCGATAGCAGCGACGAGCGTCGAAATTTGGAACGACAACTGACACCCCCCTGGCTCAAGCGCTACTAAATCTCTGATTGTCGTTGCACCAATTATATAGGGATTTTTGAATATTTTTAGAATAATTACAAAATAAATATAATTTATTATTACTTTACCATTTGATTAAATACATCTTCACACAACATATGTTTTTTTTCTGAAGTTATACTATGGATAGTTTTTCATACAGGAGCCATTAAAAATGCGAGATATTCAGTCAAGATACGGCAGCGAAAACGTAATGTTAAGCTAAATTTATGAATGAAATTGAAAAAAGTACATTGATAATAATGTTTTTAAAGATATTTTCTATTTATTAGTAAAATTAACATTTTGATACAGTATACCAAAACTTCAAAAATTGTGTTTGATTTGAGCCCTTTTTTCAGAATTTTGAGTTTGTTGTCTTAGATTTCCCTTCTTTATTCTATGTTAGCCACTGAAATGTAAATATTTTTATAAATAATTTTTTACATAAGGATATGTCTGACTAGATGTATAAGTAATATTTTCTTTTCACTTAACTGTTTACGAGAAACTCTCATGTTTATAAAGGCAATTTTCGGAAATTCCTTTATAGCGGTCTTAAGGAATGGAGGGCACCATACTCTTACTTGAAGTATTACATAGTTTAGTCTGCCTAATATACTACTCTAGATCGGACTTCAGAATATTTGGCAAGCGACAGTATGGCTAATAAAAGTCTGCCGAGTCAGCAGTTCGGCGCCGTGGGAATATGGGTTGTGCTCCTCAACCAACAACAGAGCGACGTCCGTCAAAGAGCTTAAATTGGAACGCGCCTCAAACACGCGCTCCTAACTTCTTTAAAACGGAACGAAAAGTACCACCTACCTAAAATACTAGTTAGTTGGACTAATAAACCTAAGAGTAGGTAACGACATGGCTTGGCAAGCCGCAGTATGGCTAATAAAAGTTTGCCGAGTCAGCAGCTCGGCGTCGTGGGAAATAGGTCGCGCTCCTCAACCAAAAACAGAGCGACGTCCGTCAAAGAGCGTAAATTGGAACACGCCTCAAACACGCACTCTTAACTTCTTTACAACGGAACGAAAAGTACCACCTACCTAAAATACTAGTTGGTTGGACTAATAAATCTAAGAGTAAGTAACGATATGACTTGTCTTGGCAAGCCGCAGTACGGCTAATAAAAGTTTGCCGAGTCAGCTTCTCGGCGCCTTGGAAAATGGGTCGCGCTCCTCAACCAACAACAGAGCTACGTCCGTCAAAGAGCGTAAATTGGAACGCGCCTCAAACGAGCACTCTTAACTCCTTTAAAACCGAACGAAAAGTACCACCTACCTAAAATACTAGTTTGGTTGGATTATAAGAACTAAGAGTAACGACACGACTTGGCAAGCCGCAGCTTTACTGTATGGCTAATAAAAGTTTGCCGAGTCAGCAGCTCGGCGCCGTGGGAAGTGGGTCACACTTCAACACCAACAACAGAGCGACGCCCGTCAAAGAGCGTAAATTGGAACGCGCCTCAAACACGCGCTCTTAACTTTTTAAAACCGAACGAAAAGTACCACCTACTTAAAATACTAGTTGGTTGGTACTAAGAGTAGGTAACGACACGACTTGGCAAGCCGCAGCTTTAAAGTCCGTCAAAGAGTGAAAATTGGAACGCGCCTTAACTTTTTTTTTAAAGGAATGGAGGGCACCATGCTCCTACTTGAAGTACTACATAGTTTATTCTGCCTAATATACTAGTCCAGATCAGACTTCAGAATATTTGGCAAGCCACAGTATGGCTAATAAAAGTTTGTCGAGTCAGCAGCTCGGCGCCGTAGGAAGTAGGTCACTCTTCAACACCAACAACAGAGCGACGTCAGTCAAAGAGCGTAAATTGGAACGCGCCTCAAACACGCGTTCCTAACTTCTTTAAAACGGAACGAAAAGTACCACCTACCTAAAATACTAGTTGGTTGGACTAATAAACCTAAGAGTAGGTAACGCCATGAGTTGGTTTGGCAAGCCACAGTATGGCTAATAAAAGTTTGCCAAGTCAGCAGCTCGGCGCCGTGGGAAGTGGGTCACTCTTCAACACCAACAACAGAGCGACGTCCATCAAAGAGCGTAAATTGGAACGCGCCTCAAACACGCGCTCCTAACTTCTTTAAAAACGATCGAAAAGCACCACCTACCTAAAATACTAGTTTGGTTGGATTATAAGACCTAAGAGTAACGACATGACTTGGCAAGCCGCAGCTTTACTGTATGGCTAATAAAAGTTTGCCGAGTCAGCATCTCGGCGCCGTGGGAAATGGGTCGCTCTACTCAACCAACAACAGAGCGACGTCCGTCAAAGAGCGTAAATTGGAACGCGCCTCAAACAAGCACTCTTAACTTCTTTAAAACCGAACGAAAAGTACCATCTACCCAGAATACAAGTTGGTTGGACTAATAAACCTAAGAATAGGTAACGACATGAGTTGGCTTGGCAAGCCGCAGTATGGCTAATAAGTTTGCCGAGTCAGCAGCTCGGCGCCGTAGGAAGTGGGTCGCTCCTCAACCAACAACAGAGCGATTGGAACGCGTCTCAAACAAGCACTCTTAACTTCTTTAAAACCGAACGAACTTTTGGTTGGATTATAAGACCTAAGAGTAACGACATGACTTGGCAAGCCGCAGCTTTACTGTATCATTACATAGTATAAAGTAAAGTCTCTTCCCGTGTCTGTATGTATGTTTCCTTATATCTTTAAAACGCCTCAATGGATTTTGATGCGGGTTTTTTTTATTATATAGAGTAAGTTAAGGGGCAGGTTTTTAAATATTTTTTACCTCAAATTTTAACCCCCAAAGGGGTAAGAAAGGGATTAAAAGTTTGTATGGAAAAACATTATTTTTATATGCGATCTGTTTCAAAATTTGTGATTAGATCAAAGAACTAAAATAATTAAACACGTATTTCAGGGATTTTCGATTTTTAACCCCTAAAGGGGTAAAAAAGGATTAAAAGTTTGTATGGAAAATCTTTATTTTAAAATCCGACCTGCTTCAAAATTTGCGATTAGTTCAAAAAGCTAAAACATGGAAATACGTGTTTCAGAGATTTTCGATTTTTAACCCGTAAAAGGGTAAAAAAGTGGTTAACAGTTTGTATGGAAAATCATTATTTTTAAATGCGATCTGTTCCAAAATTGGCGATAAGATCAAACAGCTACAAAAAAGAGATACGTGTTTCAAGGATTTTCGATTTTTAACCCCTAAAGGGGTAAAAGATAGGTTGCAGCGGGTGAAACCGCTGACGGGCAGCTAGTGGTTAATAAAAGTCTGCCGAGTCAGCTTCTCGGCGCCGTGGGAAATGGGTCACTCTTCAACACCAACAACAGAGCGACGTCCGTCAAAGAGCGTAAATTGGAACGCGCCTCAAACGAGCACTCTTCACTTCTATAAAACCGAACGAAAAGTACCACCTACCTAAAATACTAGTAGGTTGGACTAATAAACTTAAGAGTAGGTAACGATATGACTTGGCTTGGCAAGCCGCAGCTATACTGTATGGCTAATAAAAGTTTGCCGAGTCAGCAGCTCGGCGCGGTGGGAAGTGGGTCACACTCCAACACCAACAACAGAGCGACGTCCGTCAAAGAGCGTAAATTGGAACGCGCCTCAAACACGCGCTCCTAACTTTTTAACGGGAGATGGAGAGATTTTCAGACTTAGTTCTTTTCTAGTCTAAATTATACAGCTTCTGCAGTCCGTGCCACGCAAAGAATAAAAAGTCATCGTAACTAGATTACATTTGCAAACCAAAGTCTTTCAATAATAAGCCAATTTAATTGATTTGTTCGTAAAGAATGACGTACAGAAATGTTGCTTTTTTACTAAATATCATGATATCTAATGATTACTTAGCAAAAAATGCACAAGCAAAAAAGTATACGGCGCTTTTGAATTCGCGAAGTCTTCATTACTGCCTTCTCAAAATACTGAATTATTTATTGATTACAGCTCATTACCGATACAGAAGTACAGCTCTATCGTAATTACTACTATTCATGGTTTATTTATGTTACTACTTGTAACATAAATAAATTGTTTTTCTTGAAAGATTATCCTCTAAGGTAAACAAGTCCGCGGTAAAGTCGAGCGCAAGTTGTGTGCATATAATGTGCAAATGGGGCAAGACAAAGTGCACTACGGAGGATAGAAAAGTGGGACACCCTGTATACTGCATAACATAAGCTACAAATGGGGTCATTGAACTCACCATAACAAGCGATGTAACAGCAATACAATCAAAACTTATTGTTGGCATTGCGGGGGGTTATAAATAAACATGCACCTTTTCGTAGGTTAAAACAGTTGCTTTAAGAGTTTTGATGAATGAATTATACTATCCCTCTTACTACTTAAATAAAAATAACAGTTTTATAGAAATTAATATGGAAGATAATAATCGGTTCCGAACTCTTTATCTTACCTTTCACCTGTTATGTAGTATAGCTATGCACAAATAGGGAAGACTTGGTATGAGGAAACTCTGAACTAAGATTTGATGATGGAAGGGTCTCCCATTCCCTTCGCTTTTGATGATGCATAGAAGCTTTCGAAATAAAATAAATCTGCGACAAAAATCATTTCAAACTCGCTGAAAAGCCGGGGTCTTTGGCTAGCAACTAATTACTCATCGGAAATCCACACAAGGCATCCGAAGGGAAGTGATTCCCACGTCACTCATTTAAGCGGCGACGCCTTTGCTACAGGCGACTCCGGCACCGTTGGACAGGGGTCGTCCACAAATTACGTAACGCACTTTGGGGGGAGGGGGGGTTCCGACCGGGCGTTACGGTCCCGTTACTATGGGGGAGGGGGGGTCAGAGTCAAGCGTTACGTAACGCTTTTTTAAATACGTTTTTAAGTATTTTTTAGGTTTTTGTACCTTATTTAGTTATTACCAAACTAATCATATAACAATTTTTAAAACACTTTTGGTGTCAGTGTCAGGAATGCAATTTTTTAGAAATACTAAAACTTTTTGCCGAAGAGAGGATCTAATCGTACGCCTATCGAAAGTAGTACTGACGTTGCCTCTTCTATCTGGGCTACTGCGGCTCAATCGTTTATAGCAGGTTTTCATCGCTTTGGCTACATAACACAAACAGGAACTAAAAAAAATGCTGGGAATTAGTTGCAAAACCCTCCCTGTAAACTGATCCATTGCCATTCGTTATTGGCCTACAAACATACATAGGTACACTTGTATAATTTCGCAGACAATGATTGAGCCGCAGTAGCTCAGAAGGAAGAGGCGTCGCCAGTACTAACGGTGAAAGTCGCAGCTTCTAATTCTGTCTACGGTAGCGAAAATTGCAAGATTTCTAAAAAAAGTGTCATTGCTTTATCACAAAAAATAAACTGAAAAATATCTTGAATTAAAGTAACGGAAAGGCGAGGGGGGAGGGGTCACGACCAAGCGTTACGGTCCCGTTACGTGGGGGGAGGCGGGGGTCAAAAATTTGTGATTTTTGCGTTACGTAATTTGTGGACGACCCCACACGTAGACATAACGTACACTTCCTCAGGGAGGTACACATGGAATCGTAATCATCTGTAGTGCAAAGATATAGGGTCCTTTGAGGGGATTTTTGTACAACTTTCATATTACTAGTCAGAAAAATACACGAAGAAACCAGGTTGGTAATACCAGCTAATTACTCATCGGAAATCCAAACAAGGCATCCGAAGGGAAGTGATTCCCACGTCACTCATTTATGCGGCGACGCCTTTGCTACAGGCGACTCCGGCACCGTTGGACACGTACACATAACGTACACTTCCTCAGGGAGGTACACATGGAATCGTAATCAGCTGTAGTGCAAAGATGTAGGGTGTTTTGAGGGTATTTTTGTACAACTTTCAAATTACTAGTTGGAGTACTACACGAAGAAACCAGGCTCTTGGTACCAGCTAATTACTCATCGGAAATCCACACAAGGCATCCGAAGGGAAATGAATCCCACATCACTCATTTATGTGGCGATGCCTTTGCTACAGGCGACTCCGGCACCGTTGGACACGTAGACATAACGTACAGGGAGGTACACATAGAATCGTAATCAGCTGTAGTGCAAACATATACTCCTTTAGGGGAGTATTTTTAGCAACTCTCTAATTAGGATCTAATTAGAAAACTTTACGAAGATCACCAGTAAATTCGAATTTCACGTTTTATATATGTTGGTGTTGGCCTCGGGGTAGCCTTATTCCCTAGAGACCGCGTCCCCGGGTGGCGGATAGGGGAATGCTCGGCAGATATGTCGGGTAGGAGGGAAATAAAATACCTCCCGCGGACCACAAGGCCGGAGAATGGAACTACTCCGTTAACAAACCCCCGCCAGTTGGGCCTCTCTGACGTACTCGGAGTAGGGGCCACTGGTGTGCTGCGTGCTTAGGCCGGAGTACGCAGTAGGGACGACGGCGGAAGAACCTCAGAGGATGGAGTATGAGGTCAACGACAACGTCCACTACGGTCTTGGCGTCAGGTGGCAACCGGCCGTAAAAACCCACAGCCAACAAAAATTCTCCTAATCAGTGAAAGATACAAAGAGAAAAGAAACGATAAGGGTTAGGGCGTCCCCCGTAAGCGACGGACAAGTAATGATGCAAGGAAATACGAAGAATGCTAGGGCGTACCCCCAAAGCGACGGAAGATCGGCCACGGATAAACAAATTCCAAAAATCCGCATAGGCAGCTGGAACGTGGGTTCCATGACGGGACGCAGTTCAGAATTGAGCGAAGCATTGCTTAGAAGGCGCATCAACATCTGTTGCATACAGGAGACGAAATGGAAGGGGTCAAAGTCTCGAAAAATTGGAAACGACTACAAGCTTCTCTACAATGGTACTAAGACAAATCAAAATGGCGTTGGAATAGCGGTTGATAACAACTTTCAGAACCGGATTATCGAGGTTAATAGAGTCAGCGACAGACTTATGAACATAAAGTTTGCATTGGAAGATCAGACGTGCATGAATGTCATTTCTGCTTACGCACCCCAAATCGGATTATCGCGGGAAGAAAAGCAAGTCTTCTGGGACGACCTCCACGACTTACTGCAATCCATTCCAAAAACGGAGACCAAATATATTGGTGCCGATTTCAATGGACACGTAGGGGAAACAACAACAACTCACACCGAGGTCCATGGGAACAGAGGATATGGAAAAATTAATGCGCAGGGAGAAGAGTTGCTTGACCTGGCAACAACATTCAATATGGCAATAATAAACACATTCTTCTCAAAACCACAAGAACATCTCATAACATATAAGAGTGGTGGAAAGTGCAGTCAAGTGGACTATATTCTTGCAGATAGACGTCTAGTGAAAACCTGCAGAAACTGTAAGGTGATACCTGGAGAGCCTCTAACATCACAACATCGTCTTTTAGTAGCAGATTTTATAACAAAGACTCCAATAAAAGTCAAAACTGAGAAAGTCCCAAAAATTAGATGGTACAAACTTCATCAGGCAGAAGGCGAGCGCTTACGTGAGGATCTTACTGCTCACATACAGGAGGTTAATCCCAATAATAGTGCTAATACCATCTGGAAAGACTTCCACAAGCTCTGCATTGAAAGGGCTTCAGTTCACTTGGGAGTATCTAACGGTGTAGCGAGAAAGGGGAAGAACCCTACCATCTGGACACCTGAAATACAAGAAAAGATCCACGTAAAGAAAGACTGCTTTAAAACCTGGCAAGAAACAAACAGCGAAGAAGATAGGCATAACTATCGTTGTGCAAACTCAAACTCAAACTCAAACTCAAAGCATTTATTTCTTAGTAGGAATTACAAAATTCACTTTAAGAAAGTCACATTCTAAATCAAACTTAAAAAAGGGAAAATTTGTAGTGCAAAATTTTCTCTTTTTTATAACAATTTGTGTTCCTACTCTAAACGCGGTTCGGGCGGGATAAAAAAATAAAAATAAAGGCACTGCCTCGGGGCTGGCCAGGCTAACCACACAGCATGTGTCTTTATGCTTCAATGAATGACAAGTAAATGGAAATAATCACTAAGTCAATATTTAAAACAAGAAAGGTGTTACATGTGTATAGTTAGCCGGACCCCCTGGACAGGAAAAAGAAGGATGTCAAACGCACAGTAGCACAGATTCAGGCAATTAACAGACAAAGCCTCTTCACAAAACTGGAAAATGCCACGAACGATAAGGAACTATTTAAGATCGCTAAGCAAAGACACCGTGATACCCAAGATACTACAGCAGTCAAGTACATCAAGGACTCGCAAAACATCCTATTAACATCGAATAAGGATATAAATAACAGGTGGCTAGAATACTACTCCGCACTACTAAATGAAACCTATCCCTCCGATCCCATTAAGGAATCTCCACCAACTGAGGGCCCTTGGGAAGAGTTAACACCGATGGAGGTTAAAGTAGCGATCAAGAAAATGGCCAATAATAAAGCCACTGGACCTGACGATATCCCAGTTGAGCTTTGGAAGAGCTTAGGAGACGTAGGCGTACAGTTCCTACATACTCTGTTCAGCAAAATTCCTCATGAAGGTATTCCAGATGCGTGGAGAAAAAGCTACCTGATACCATTCTTCAAAAATAAAGGCGACATCCGACAATGCGGAAACTACCGAGCAATAAAACTTATATCTCACACCTTTAAAATTTGGGAACGGATAATTAATAAAAGAGTGCTAGACCTGACCACCATAAGCGAAAACCAGTGTGGGTTTGTTTCGGGAAAGTCCACCACCGACGCAATACACACCATTCGAATTCTGATGGAATCGTATAGAGCCAGAAAGATAGACCTAGATATGGTATTTATAGATCTAGAGAAGGCGTTCGACCGCGTCCCAAGACCATTGATCTGGCAATCACTACGCTCCCAAAACATCCCCGAACACTACATAAATGTCGTTAAAGATATGTATGTCGGAGTTACATCCAAAGTACGTTCCCCCGCTGGGACTAGCGGAGAGTTCCGGGTAAATGTGGGCGTGCACCAGGGCTCGGCACTTAGCCCCCTCCTGTTCAACATCGTAATGAATTACTTGACAGCCACAATACAACAGCCAACACCTTGGAACCTCCTTTACGCAGATGATGTTGTACTGATCGATGAGAATCCGCAGAATTTGCAAATCACACTGGAAAAATGGAGAACAGCTTTAGAATCCGCAGGACTCAGGATAAGTAGGGAGAAAACAGAACATCTACATTGCAACTTCTCAGGCAGTAACATCCGTCCTACAATTGGGGTGGGTGGGGTCTACCTCCTAGCGGTCCACCCCGGGCAACGTCCTCACAATATGTGTTGGCGGCTGAAGATCCCAAAAGCGGTGGTAGGCCATGAAAGGGGCCGCCTGGCTCGCGACCACCATCCCGCCGGAGTCCGGCGCCAAACAGCCTTGCTGTGTTCCGTCGGTGTGCGGGACTGCCAGTGCCATTGGGGGGTAGCAATGTAGTCAGTTGCGCTGCCGGAACCGGTCTTTGTCTTTAGGTGATGCTGTATCCGGTAACTCGTTTTGGAGGGTAGCGGGATCCGAGGCACGGTCTCAGCCGTTGGCCGACCGCAGTCAGTAGGGGGCCCGACTTGCGCGCTAGCCACGCGCAAAGGCTGCCCCGCCAACTGTGAAAAATCCCGGTATACTCCACCGTGCCAGTTGGCGGCTGGATGGGAGGACCCGGTGGAGTGTTATCGGGGGGGCTCGGGCGTCCCCGCAGTCTCCAAGCGAGTTCCTCTCTGATCAGTTGAACCGAAAGGTACGAGTAGGGTTTCTAAGCAGCGCCTCGACTATCTTTTCTTTCCCCCACAAAAACTCTTTTAAAAACATGAAAAAGCTAAAAAAGAAGAAAAAGTTTGACCAACGGCAACACTTCCTCCCACTCAAAGTGCACCTCACGAACATCCGAGGTCTACACACAAACCTAGATCCGGTCCATCACCACCTGGAGACCGAGAAGCCGCACTTATTCTTCTTAACGGAGACGCAGATAGCAACACCGTTGGACGTGGCATACCTCAACTACCCTGGTTACACTCTTGAGCACAAGTTTAAGAAGCGTGCAGGGTCTGTGTGTATGTTCGCGATGACGTTTGCTGTAAGCGTCTCCGTGGCTTTGAGAATTCAGGGTTTCCCGTGCTGTGGCTTTTGGTTGACACTGGAGTAGAGAAACTCTCTACGCCAGTGTTTATCGTTCGCACAGCGGAGATCAGGAGACGACTAGACTCATGGAGTACCTCTCTGAGACGGCAGATACAGCAATTCAGCGATATCCAACAGCAGAGCTTGTTTTTCTGGGGGACTTCAATGCTCACCATAAAGAGTGGCTGTTCCCATACCAGAAAACTGACCATGCTGGGCGAGAGGCGCGTAAACTAGCATTGGCGCTAGATCTCACCCAGCTGGTGGAACAAGCGACGCGAATACCAGATATCACAGACCACACACCCAATTGCCTGGACCTTCTGCTGACAACTGATCCGCACAGACATTCGGTTTCGGTCTCGGCTTCGCTGGGATCATCCGACCACTGTGTGGTGAAATCCGTGTCCATCTGC
The DNA here is from genome assembly GCA_024500475.1 of Phthorimaea operculella. NCBI lineage: Eukaryota > Metazoa > Arthropoda > Insecta > Lepidoptera > Gelechiidae > Phthorimaea > Phthorimaea operculella. Next base: position 767,615 of record JANFCV010000112.1, read on the forward strand.
TCTCCTCCGGATTACACCCTAGGGGCACGAGGAGAGTATGGCGATACGAGTCAGCAGACTGGGACGAGATGCGTGCTTTCTTTGCTTCATACCCGTGGCGGCAAATGTGTTTCTCTTCGGAAGACCCTCATACGTCGCTGATGCGATCACAGCTGTAATCCGGCAGGGAATGGAATATTTCATTCCTTTCTCCGATATCCCGCTCGGTTATAAAGCCCAACCTTATTCAATGCGGACTGTGCTCGAGCTGAGGCTCGTAAACAGTCCGCTTACTGCTTGGGTAAAAGCTCGTGATAGAAAAGTGCGAGCGAGAAGAGTGCGAGCAAAGAAGAGAGCATATAATGCCGCCGCCAGGTATTGCAAACGGGTGCTACGAAAAGCTAGGTTCGACCATATTAGCCGTATTGGGGCAAAGCTTGCATCACACCCACCGGGTAGTAAGCAGTTCTGGTCCCTTTCGAAATCAGTCGAATCCAACTTCTGCCGTCCCTCACTACCTCCAATGCAGAAACCTGATGGGTCGCTTGCCCACACCGCGGCAGAGAAAGCAAATTTATTTGCCGATCTGTTTGCGAGCAACTCTCGTATAGACGCTGGCTCGAAATATCCACCCACCTTACCTCACTGTGATTCTTTGATGTCTGAGATCACAGTGCACAATAAAGAGGTCCGTAGAGCCCTTCGCAGTCTGGACGTGAACAAGGCCAGTGGTCCTGATGGCATACCAGCAAGATTGTTGAGGTATTGTGCGCCTGAGTTGTCTCCTGTACTGACACGCTTGTACCGCCTCTCTCTCGTGTCAAAAATTGTACCAAAATCATGGAAGCTTGCCAATGTACAACCTGTGCCCAAGAAGGGTAGCCGTGCCGACCCTAGCAACTATCGACCGATCGCCATCACTTCCGTACTCTGTAAGGTTATGGAAAGAGTTCTGAACTGCAAACTGCTTTCGTACCTCGAAGACAATGATCTTCTCAGTGATTGTCAATATGGCTTCCGCCGAGGGCGTTCCACGGGAGATCTTCTAGTGTACTTAACGCATTGCTGGGGCGAGGCCATTGAAAACCACGGCGAAGCAATAGCAGTGTCGCTGGACATTTCAAAGGCCTTCGATAGGGTGTGGCATGCGAGTCTGTTGAGCAAGCTTCCAGCGTACGGCATACCCACTGGCTTCTGTAGCTGGGTGGCTGACTTCCTGAGTGAACGGTTGATCCGAGTGGTCATAGACGGCTGCTCCTCTGACCTCAAGGCTATTGACGCCGGAGTTCCTCAGGGTCTGTACTCTCCGCGACGCTTTTCCTGCTGCACATCAATGACCTTCTATCTTCAGGAATTGTTGGGTACGCAGATGACAGTACTGTCACCGAGAAATATCTGTCCGGCGCAGGAGCCAGTGGTGATGAAATCCAAAGATTGAGAAAGGCTATGATTGAGCGTACGAGCCTGACGTTAAGTAACGTCTCCCAGTGGGGCGAAGACAATCTCGTCAGCTTCAATGCTTCAAAAACGCAGGCGTGTCTTTTCTCCGCAAAAGGAGTCCTTTCACCTTTTCTCCTACTTTTCGGGGTACATCTGTTCCAGTGACCAACACTCTTCAACTCCTTGGCATGGAGTTGTCCTCTGACCTCAACTTCGGCACCACCATCGAGTCCAAGGCTCAAATTGCAGCTAGAAAGTTGGGCGTCCTGAATAAAGTCAAGCGGTACTTCACGCCTGAACAGCTTCTAACTCTTTATAAAGCTCAAGTCCGATCTTGCATGGAGTACTGCTGTCACCTTTGGGATGGCTCGGCTAAATACCAACTTGCTGCACTGGATTCGGTGGAACGCAGAGCCAAGAGATTAATAGGCGATAAAAAACTGGTGGCGACCAAGCTTCACAGCCTGGCTCACCGCCGCAAGGTTGCTTGCCTATCGGTCTTCTACAGATTGTACTTCGGAGAGTGTGCGCGAGAGCTGCATGAGCTCATACCACCGTCTCCTTTCTTCCATCGGACATCCAGACGCACGGCCGGCTACCATCCGTTCTTAGTTGATATACCCACATTACGCACTAAGCGCTTCAAATCATCTTTCATTATGCGCACGGCTAAAGAATGGAATTCCCTGCCTGCGTCTGTATTTCCGAGTGCATATAACCTGAATCTCTTTAAGTCTAGAGTGAATAGGCATCTTCTGGGCAAGCTCGCTCCACCGTAGATCCCATCTCTGCTCTAGGGTAAGATTGGGGTCAAGAGTAAGCCCATCATAGATAAAAAAAAAAAAAAAAAAAAAAAATTGCCCTACAAAATACTACGCTCAAGACAGTGGAACACTTTAAATACCTTGGTAGTGTACTATCCGGCGATGGCAACATAGACGCGGACATCACTCACCGCGTAAAAACAGGATGGCAAAAATGGAGAGACCTGACAGGCGTACTGTGTGACGCGCACATGCCAATTACCACCAAGGGAAAAGTCTACAAAACCGCAGTACGACCCGCATTGACATACGGAGCAGAATGCTGGGCCACCAAGAAACAACACGTGGATAAAATGCATGTAGCCGAAATGCGTATGCTCAGATGGTCCGGTGGAGTTATGTTGCTCGATAAAGTGCCAAATAAATATATCCGCGGTAGCTTCAAAGTAAGACCAATGCCGGAAAAGATCAAAGAAACGCAGTTGCGATGGTACGGCCATGTCATGCGCAGACCTGAAGACCACATGACAAAGAAATTACTACAGCTTACGTCAGGACCAAAAAACCGCGGCCGACCCCGACTAACATGGATGGCGGTCATAAAGAAACATCTCGAAAACGACGATGTGGACCCCTTGACGACCCAGAAACGATGTCTCTGGAGAAGGACGATTAGGAGAGCCGACCCCAAATAAAAATGGGAACAGGCCTGGAGAAGAAGAAGAAGAATATATGTTGGTGTTGGTTTTTAATTTTCTATGTAGTAAACAATGATTAAAAAGTTTTGTGATTGATTGCCGCGTTGTAGGCGGAGGATAAAACTTTACCGCAGGGTAAAGGACGAAACTCATACGAATCGACGTACTTTCGACAATCATCCACCGTATTTAAAGAGCAACGGCTGAATATATGAAAAATGTTGTTCAGATGTAGGTATTAGTACGACTTCTTAGCTTATATATGTAAGCTACACACATGCCCAGTTTCATGCTTTCTGCCAGATGGGACCATACCTCGAGCTAAGGAACCATACTATACCTCTATATATGTACTTAGGTACTGAACATAGTTTAAAAAGTCAAGTCAGCCTGCATAACCCCTGTATAACTTTAAAAGCTTGGCCCATTGTCTATTGTTGTCAAGTTTGGAGGCGTTGCGTCTTTAGGCCATGTTGGAACTGTAGAGTAAGCATGCGCATAATAGCTGCCGCCATGCGCGTGAGTATACGACTTGCATCGGCTATTATGCAAAACGTGCAGTTAATGATTATTGACTGGAATCTTAATGAGGAAGTCAATTTTATGGGATGGTCTAGTTAAATGAGTGGTATGACGGTAGTTTAAGGAGAAACACTAGATTTTAAGGTTCTGGATACTTCGAAGCATTTGTTTACCACAGGTTATTTAGAAAGTACTAGAAATAAGGTTTTCGTTCGTTTGAGCTGTCTATTAAGATTAAAGGACTATTCTTCTCCTTCTTTTCGAGTGGGACACCGAGTCGTACAACGACCTGATGAACACTGGTGTCAGAGTTTTTCATCCGCCTACTGAAGTAGCAGGCCTCAGACGTGGTTGGGTAACGACCGCCGTCTAAGTAATAATAATAGACAGCAACTGGACCGGCGGCCTAACGTGCCCCTCGAAGCACGGAACCATCTTGTTAATGTGCAGAGGAGGTCTAAAATAAAACGACGTTCAAGATACGGCTGGAATAATAAATGGTCGAAGTAAGCTGACATGGCTTGTACCCTCATCAAAAAAACATCGAACGCACCTGCTGACTGCGTCACGTCGAGATATTAGCTCCTTTTATGGCATCCTCTCCCCAACAATCTGTAACAAACAACATTTTATAACATTATTAAAATATACATTGCATGGTTTTGCGCGGTTATACAGAAGCACCTGTACAATAAATTGCGTTATGGCAATAAAAATTCAGAAGTTATAATACGAAATATTTCAACATAACTTCTTTTAAATAACTTTAAATCTACGGCGCAAGCTCCACAGAGTTGACAGAGTAGACGTGAAACGTGAGACATAAGATGACATCTGTCAGACAAGTGATCGTCGACCGTCATCAATGTGACGCGCGTCTTACGTGTGTAGCTTTGTCGCTTCTGTTTCATACATTTTATATGGAAACGGTTTCAAGTGTCGCGATGTAGCACGTCTCATGTCTTACGTCCCATCTGTGGAGCTTGCCCCTAATTCAAGCGACACTCAACTCAACTGATACCAACACCATCCAACTATCGACACACAACGAAAAGAACAGAAATTTGTACCCAGAATGTAACCTAAATCTGGGTCATATCAAGAAATTTCCTCCTTCCGAGATTCTTCCGGTGCTTGTGGGTGACATATAAATCAAATATTCATCCCGAGTCTCACGGAAAGATCAGATCGGATCAACTTGACAAAGTTTACGCCATTTCACAGCTTCTGAATCCAAGATATTTTCTAACTCCAGCAACACAACTCAACTGCTACCAACATTCAACAACATCGAACTGACTCTATCGACACTTGTGATCGACACTCAACTGAGACGCTTTTCAAATAACGAAATTCGGGCCCTGTATCTAACCTAAATCTGGGTCATATCAAGAAATTTCCTTCCTTCGTGCTACACCCGGTGCTGGTTGCATATAAATCAAATATTCATCCCAGATTTCGCGGAAGTATCAGATCGGATCAGCTTGACAAAGTTTACGCCATTTCACAGCTTTTGAATCCAAGGTACACGGTTTTCGCATTAAAAGTACCACACATCTTAAACACTTCTACTAAGATAAATTGAGCCATCAGGAGAGGTAGCAGCCCACAACAAAGTATCAAATGACTTTTATGATCTCAAAGAGAGCCAACACACGGCTGTAGACACTTTAACAAATACTTTAATTTTATGGTCAATAGTTGCAGCGAATGCACATTAAAATCTAGATAGTGTTTATGGTTATAAATTGTATGGTAGCGCCTGTAAAGACAGTTATAATAGCCGTTCTGTGGTCGGGTATTGAACAAGAAACTGGCAGGAATGATTTGAATGCATCATACGAGTCAGGCATGCAATACAAGGCAATACTACTACAAACTAAGCCTAGAGTACCTACCTATGCATTACAGTTTTGTTTGTGAGACTAAATTGATTGATCCCTTATTAATAACCCTTTATCTTGGTTCTATGATGGGATTATCACTAAATTCACTTAGGGTTTCTTATGATCGAGTTCCCGATATTTCGGTAATGTTACAATCGCCATGTAGATACACGGGTAAACTCACTCACAAACCGTAAGTGAAAACCCGTTAATATGTGTCATAGTTTGACCAAACGAAAGCATGTTTCGTAAACAGGATGTAGTGGGTATCGAACCTTCCTAATAATACCTAAGAACCAATATGTATGAATGAAATCATAACCCGCTATTTGGTGTGCCGATGTAACATTCATATTATTGCATATACGATTTTTGTGCGTGTGATTTGCATTCGAACGTAATATACGATACGTCTCTAGAATTTATTATTAGAAGTCGGAAGTTGTAGGTTATTTTAGGCCACACGTCGTCTTGAACTCTTTTTACCCGAAAGCCTCAGAAGGAGGGTATGTTTTTCGAGAGTATGTATGTATGTGGCCAAGAATCACTTTTCTAATCAATCACTACAGTCCAAACGGCTAGGCGGATTTTAAGGTGCAAAAGCAAAATATGACTGTTTACTGTCGGGTTTTGTTTTTAAGGTGCAAAAGCAAAATATGACTTTGTTCACAGTCGGGTTTTGTTTTTTAATAATAATGGTAGGCTTATAAACCGAGCGTCGCGACAACGACGCGCGTCAACGTCGCCGTCAAATTTTGACGGCGTCGTTGTCGCTGCGGTCTTGTAGAAAAACCCATAGAAAAATCCGACCGCATCCCATACAAACCCTGAGCTTCTGCGCGCGCTGTCAACGTGACGACGACGCGGCGGCGTCGTTGACGCTGACGCCCGGTCTTTCTGGTATCCCCATACAAACCAGTCATACCTATGACAGCGACAACGACGCCGCCGCGACGCCGAGACGCTTGGAAAATAAGGGTACCATTATTATTTGTTTCTGGGTATTGAAACACGCAAGAGTTTAAAATTGCGCGTTATTTGTAATAATCGGATCTGAAAACGTGATTTCATATTAATCAGTAATGAAAATTCATAATTTCACATGACCTACCTAGCAGTATTTATAGAATATATTTTTTCCCTCCTTAAACACTGTAAATAAACAACTAGGTGTCCTAAGCTATTATTATACAGTTGTGATTAAAAACCGGAAAATGTTATATGTACATTCCCAGAAGTACAATTAACATTTATTTCATTACTACGGAAAACGCTCATGAGTATTGCAGTTTTGATAATAAGTAAGTAGGTAAGTTAGAAAAGAAACGAATATTTTATAGCTTACATAATGTAGTAGAAACATCAATACTGTAAAATGAACCGTGTACAATAAATTACGAACAACATTTTGTATAACGACTAGTATTGGTTAAGGGTCATTAATCAGGTCACGCACAACTTTGTAAAACAAATCTACGAGTTTTATGAACAATCCTACAACAATCAGTTTCTTTGAAAAGTTTAGTAAGTATGTTTGAACGAATTATTGAAAGGGAAAAGAATTTTAATTTAACTTGTAAGCGGAAAAAAATACTGTTAATTTAAAAGTTTACTTACTTATTATTTTTGGGTTAAGTTCGATAGCAAGCTGTATTATGGGAAAGTGCAAATGGCCACCGATTTTTATGGTTTACTTTGCTTGGCTTCAATACATAGTATACAAGAAGATGTATTAAAACAATAACCCGACTGCGGTAATTTCAAAAATATGTTGCGTTTCAAATCCACCACTTTGAATTAATGTAATTTTAATATACTTATATCTCACTCGCTCTGCTGAGACGAATCCAATGACACCTCACCGGCATTTTTGTTTTTTAGAATTACTACATATACTGAATTCATAATTTACACACACATAAGAATTTTGATCCGAGTGATAATTTTACTAGCTAAAATGCAGGACAGGCTGGTGATAAGGATTAATTTACCACCCCTAGGAACATAGGTCGAAATATGAAAATAATAATTTGGATCGTCGATCAGCTGATTTGAGTTACTACGGCAGGCCCAATTTTTCCTATCTTCCTTGGAGAAAGTTGTTCCTTATCACCACCCGTTCTGCATTTTCGCTAACGGTAACAAGTGAAACATCTTATATTTTGAAGTTTGATAGCAAGCTAATGGCCATCGATTTTCATGGTTTCACTTTGCTTGGCTTGGGCTTATAAATTAGCTATCCTACAAAGTCGCGCTTCATTGGGCCGGTAAATTTGCTAACTAATCTCTGATCTAACTAGTCATGCCTCGGATATAATAAATCTGCTTTAAACCTTGTTGTCCGCTGAAGGGGGTTAATTGTGAGTCGATCAACCAATTTGTGGCTTTACTTTCTATTATCATGGAGGGCTAAACACGGTTAATGAACAATATGCAATTTCTTGCCTGTTTTAGGCGTTGCCTTCAAGACAAGAGTCATAGGATACTTGGGTATAGTGGAACTCATTTGCTTAAAGATAAATTGCGAAACTTTAGATAGTATGTATGACGACAACTAACGCGTAAAATCTTCGTTGTCTTATTCATAAAAATACGCACGCATGACTGATTCATTCAATAAATTCATCAATAAATATGACTGGAACTTTAGATAGCATGGGATATGACAATCAACTCGTAAAATCTTTGTTGTCATATCCATAAAAACACACGATCGATTCATTCAATAAATTCAGAAATAAATGTGGCTGGAACCTAAGATTGTATGGGATATGAATATGACAACTAACGCGTAAAATTTTGGTTGTCATAGACATAAAAATACGCACGACTGATTCATTCAATAAGTTCAACAAAAATGTGACTGTTTTAGATTGTATGAAGTATGGGATGTGACAACTAATTCGTAAAATCTTTGATAAAATCCACGAAAGACTGATTTATTCAAAGGTATCGCCAGGAAATCCAGCTACCCAGTTTTTCATACTAATACTACTATATCTACAGATGCTAAAAAACAGTATAATAGATTCTCTTAAATGGGTAGCTGGATTTGGTGGCGAAAGAGCAAACCATAAAAAGAACTTTATCAAATCCAATATACCTAGGTAGGTAATAAGATAATTGCAAATATTCTGCTTCGATAATTCCTTTTTTAAAATTGCTATCTACACAAGGAAAGCGGCACAGCATAAAAATCGAACTTAAAGTGGAATTTAATACAAGCTGGCGTGTTGCCAAAAGCGGTAGGTGCCCGGATTCGAACCCGCGACAGGTGCGGGCACGACACGATTTATAGACGTCCCTACATTGCATGGGGCGCTCACCGCCATCACGACTGTATGGCTAAATGGAAGCTAAATTGAAATATTGGAAGGATTAAACAATGGGGATTCATATAAGCTCTCGTGAATGTGAAAAGTTGCCGATTAGCTGTGTGTAAGGCCAATTTTTATTTCGACGCATGGAGCATGTTCGTTCATTATGGAAAGTTGTTTGTCATCATGACTACAGATAGACCGTGGTTTAAAGGATTTGCACCTCTAATCCTCCCTACACCCTGTATACTAAGGGGGCTATAAGGTTGTATCTTGTTTACTAAGAGAGTACTAATGTGAAGTGAAGTGAAGTTGTTAAAAATGGAAATATAATTTCGTTAATTTCGATATAAAGAGAATTATTTACTTTGGCTGTAAAGCTGGCGTTTATTGAATATTTTTTGCGTATTCTTGCATTGCGCTTGTCTCTTACATTTGCCCACTTGTCCATTCCACTTCGTATCTTAATCCGTAATGGTATTACCGTGTTATTCTTAAGATTTCTGCGTTTCACGAGACACAAAAACTCATCACATGCACTCATTAAGCTCTCATTAGGGATGTGCCCATTAAAAGTGTAGCAATGAGCAATTTCCGGCGATCTCACGCCGATGGTAACGCTCAAATGAAGGCGGTACTGTTACCTAGTTCTGAACATACCTAGCATAATCTTCATTCTTCGTCTATCGAGTGGGATACTGACTCGACGAACAACAATGATTCTTTTTTGAACAAACAGTGAAATACAACGTTGATGAAATAAAAAAATAACCAAGGGACAGTCGGCTTATAATGCTACATTTAGTTCTTTGTTTCCAATTTAAAGGTGCAAGTTCGTCCTGTGCGGGCTATAGTCATAGAATGAAAGTGTATCACGCGTGCGGTTGTGCACCATAGGTATACCTTCGTATTACGACTATAACCGCATCGGCCGCACATGATGAACTTGCACCTTTGGGTACCATTAGCCCCTTGATCCGTCCCGTCCACTGCTGGACGTAGTTCTTCTCAAGGGCCTGCTGCATGTAACGGTACGTTAGGTAGGTAAGATTTATTTCTTTATCGGAGTGCACCCAAAAATACTGCGCCACATTGCGCCGTCCACTCTCTACCAAATCCGAAATACGACCGAATACGGTGTAAATAGCAAAAAACTAAACCAACAAAAGTTGAAGTCTACAGCACTTTTCCGTTACTAGGCGAAGGTAAAATTAGCTTGCGAAATGTTCACAGAGTTGTACAGATATACGACTATAGCACTCATAAAGACAAGCTGCACTCGCAATATCGCATCACTTAATTATTTCAACTTGGACATTTGGACTCCGGCCAGGAGGCAGGATATAGCACTTCTGTTTGAGATAAACAAGCAACATTTTAAAGTGATTGGGTGTATAGACTGCGCCTAACGAGGTATGAAACGTTGGCAGGGGTATGAACACAACTTATCTGTCCGTCAGTAGATATACGATAGTGAAAACACTATCTATATTCCTTTGGGTGAAAATGTTGCAACAAATGGATCTGATCACCCGTCTGCGAGGTCCGTAGGCGTCCCACTATGAGGGTCTATATTTCTTCTACATTTTTGATGTAAGTATCTATAGATATTTTGCTTACGCTAGGAACAATAGCCTGTAGCGATCCGCGAACTCCATAGGATTGGATAATGTTATCTTATGACTATACCTTACTGCGCTGGATCAACGAATGAACGAAAAATTATTACAGTTTTAGACAATTTCAACCAATTTCCGTGAACGCCAATCAACTATGAAATAGTGCAGCCGCAGTGCGCCGGCAAGCCTTTAATTCACTTGACTAAAGGAACTTTGCCTCTTACTTTTATAGGCTAACAGCTCCTAGACATGGAATAATAGGGAAGCAGGAATAAGGTGGCTTATTCAGAATAGACGACCCGACGATAACGTATGGTAACAATACATTTTCGCTCACACATACGAAAGTTTGAAGGTTCTAAGGTATACTTACTTCATTAAGAATTTCCAAGTCAGTTTTGCTGGAGGCAGAGTTACGCCCACACCCAGTAGGAATTTAAGCAGTTTTAAAATACTTTGCAGATATTAAGCAAGCAATGGACTCTAAAACGGTCCCGTCTGTCGCTAATACCTTATCAGGTCTTTATGGAGCGATGAAGTGTTTATTTCCATTTAATTTCGAAGCAGCTGCAAGTTATTTTCGATATCGTCTGCACTCAGCATAATACGACGAAAGGTGTGTGAAATACGAGCGAATTTGAATCTGTAATGATTTTCGAATTCCTAAACCTAATGCAACCTGTTATTTATTTGATATTTTTTTTTCGTGTGCTAATGTTATGCGCTAGACATCCAATATTGTATTTTGATTATTATTTTATTATAATTTCTTCATCATAATAGGAAAACAACAAAAGACAGTTTACAGACGGATCACTCGACCCTATTTAGGATGTTCGCGATGTTACATAACCAGGGTTGCTACTGTAAAATATCTGAAAGTCCAACAATATCAAAACAGCAAAATCTGATAACGTAATATGATTCTGAGCCAATTTTAACCCAAGAAATATGACGTTCCTGTCAACCATCGTTTTAGTTAAATTGGGTTAGCGTCAAAATCGTTGCTAGTACTGAGTGAGGCATCTGTAAAATCGTCTGCCTCTCTAATTTGTGATTCGACTGAGTGAGACTTTCATAGTTAAAATTAACTTCTCGTTTTAGACTTTAGTCAAAAACGGGTATCAAAGGCAAAGACATAGGTCGTTCGTTATTTAGCTTGGAGTTTCCTTTTATCGTTTTAGACACTCTCTACGTGCCCAGCATATTCATTTATACATTTCATTTCGAGCGCTTCCTCCAAAACATTCTAATTAGTATTCCGTCACTTTTGACTTAATGACAGTACAAGCATTTGAATGATCAAGATCAAGACGCCTTGATACAGTTCAAAGAATCCATGATACGACTCCGGTCCGGATACATCAAAGCTAAGCATCAAAGTTATCATGTAAGGGAAGAACACACGTAACGTTTGTTTCTGCTTTATTTTCGTGCAGCGCTATCGCAAGCGTTAGGAAAATTCCACCTTATTTTCATACAATTACGGTTTATGTCAAACAGTTTCAAAAGCGAGTCCATGACGCAGCGTTTGCGATGCGCAGCGCTAGCGAATGCTGCTGTCTTGCTATTTGAGATTAATTTGACTATTAGATACAAGAATTTGACATAAGGTCAACATTTGTATTGTCCTAACGCATGCGTTACGCAGCGTATAAATAACGCAGAAACGGAAGTTACGTGTAGAGTATCTCGCCTTAGTGTTATCTCAACATCAAAGCGGGCTGTCAAACCGTTACGGCCATAATGCGGTTGTAGTGGTGTGGTGGCGCTTATGTGAGAAAAGCCACACGCCTGTGATATACGTGCGGCGTACAACTCGTACAATAAACTATTATTCTTTGTGGACATTGATGATATGGAAGGTGTGAAACGTATGTTACATACATACTAGATATATCACGCTTATAGATACAAAACGTCTGTAAAAAACGGCTATTTACAACACCACGTCTGACATGAGCATGAGAGTCATTCAGAATTGATGTCGATTTTATACCAAACGGTAAAATAATGAACTTTTTGGGCGGTTCAAGACAGAATGGGTGAATTTGGTTGCCAGTTGGTGCGTAATTTTTTGAAATTGATAAAAGCTTCAACGAGCACTATCTATCCAATGCCTACTTAAAGTTTCGCAAAAGCCCTAAACTCAATGCAATTGGATATTCTGAGCTTTAGTAGAGTTCTATGTCAAGCATGTCGTGTCGTCACGAAAAGGTTAGCGTTTAGGTTTGTTTGTAAATATGACTCAGGCTTTTACAGAGCACAACAGGTACATACAATATTCAGACCATTTTTGTTCTCAGGTCCACAGGTTAAAAAGGATTCCCAGTAGGTTGAACTCTTCTATGATATAAATACTAACCCAAACTGCTGCTTCTTCTTATTCTATCACGTGGGACATCTAGTAGACGAACGACCCGATGAACCCTGGTGTCTGAGTTTTTCAACCGCCTAGTACTACTGATGATAGCGGACTCAGAAAGATTGATAGGCGATAATCTTTCAGAGTTAATAAACTTAACTTGAGACTTCACTAATGTAAAATACAGGCGGCTATCAAAAGCTCAGGGGAATTCCAGGGTCATTGCCCTCACTAAACCATGTCATGGTGCTGCAAATATTATCTTATCCTATCCATAAAGATAAGTTGACCGCTATGTCACGACCATAATCGTGACAACTGTGAGATAATAAGATAATACTCACTTTTCCGTATATTTGGATGATATCTTTGCTTTCTTTATCTCTTTCGCTTTATCTGGCTTTATCACGAGAGGAACAAGAAAAATAAAGAGTTGAAATAACTGATTGTTAAGAATACTCTTTGGCTTATTTGTAGTTTATTTCCTTGGCGAAAAAAGGACACACATCTGAATCAAATATTTCCAGGCTGATTTTGTTTGTAGAATAAAGCTAGCTAAATTCTAACAATATTATCATTTCTATCCTTTTACATGAGGTATTATACCATGTCATGACCATGCCAATTATCCAGGGCTGGCACTGGCACAGACCGTGACATGCCCTCACGCAAGTCTGATACGGTTCCAGCTAACTGACACATTACTGTCACACCCTGGACACGTAATGTGTCTGCGTGTTTTTAGAAGGTCGAACATTATGGCGGTAATCATAATCATAATTAAATTCCTACTTAGTTGTCAGTAAAATATCTCTTTATACAGCAAAAACATTATTTATCACACTCATAGGTTAGGTAGCTAAACTAAAGTTGTGTCGTGCGTGGAGCGGTGCGGTGGAGAATTAAAGGTACACACGTAAACACTACCCCTACTGCTCTAGACAAATTTAAAGTTTGTCATCGACACTGTCAACAGTGGTCCCAAACCTACTCGCTGCCCTGCCTGCGCCATGACTGAGTCGATGTAAGCCAAATAATACCAAATATGTAATCAGTCTCTACAGTAAATTAACTATTTACAACGTAACATAAGAGTAAAAACCGAATCCAATGGTACCTACTGCGCACCGTACGTAATATATGTGAGCATACTCACTACTATTACATACAAGTGAAAATAAGAAATAGAAAAGATGACGTACATCGACCGGGAATCGAACCCGGGCCGCATGGGTAAACGCCCCACCGCTCTGCCACTGAGCTATCGATGCACGGCCGATGGACGCCAAATTTTCTATCTCTTGATGCTCGTCGTTATTTTCACTTGTGAGAATAATATAGCACTGTGAGTGCATTACAATCCCAATAGATTTACTATTACATAAATTGCATTAGACCTACGGAAAGCCTGTCTGCCATAGTCGTATGTAATTACTGCACTGCAATGTCATCAAGCCATTTGGTTTCAATCAGCCCCATCTATTTACACCGGTAAATGTTGCAGCTCCGAGGTAAGTACGAGTAGGTACAGATTGAATGACCAGTATTGCTAGATCACTCCGACGATTGCAGACGATATGAAAAGGGATGCTTAGTTTTTCTAGAAGGTTTCGGGTTTGATTTGCAATAGGTACTATACAGTCAACAAACATAATATTCGGATGGAGCACAATGATCGTCCAAAATGGGATGGCATAACCAAAAGGCACGTAAAGCTGTCCGTTTTTGGCTGGTCTGGCAGTGCTTAATGTCCATCACACATGCATGTGCATTTTAATTGCAATGGTCTGCCCAGGTTTGTAACAACACGGTAATGAAGACAAAAACGCGACCACAATCAGTGATTCATCTCGCCGAGTATACAAAAACCGGAGCATAATACAATGTTAGTACTGTGAGTAATGTGTGATTCCGGTATTCCATAGATTTACTACTAGATTTTCTGTGTATGATTAATAATTGTGGGCTAAAATGCCTGCGATGCAGAACCGAATCAGAGATGTAGACAAAGATGGAGCAGCAGGAAAAAGAAGTGCTTGAATATATTTTTGTAACAGGTTTTTTTAGACGCAGTGTTACACCCCGAAAAATATGGCCTGAAGATTTTGATGCTTATTTAAAGGAGTGGATTTTTTCACTAGAACACAGCAGCCCCCATAGAACGCGACGAATGCGCGATTTTCTTTTCATCACTTGTTTTGATTTTGATTAATTCCATACGATGTTGCATACGATTTGATACATCTGACTGAAGTCTTCTACGAGCTACCTATATCTGTCATGGTCGACCCACCCAGCGACCGATGGAAAACTGCGGGGCAGGCCTTTGTCCAGCAGTGGGGCCGGGGTATTTTGTTACAAGAACATTAATTTCCCGAAGCTTTTAAATAAATTATCGAGAAGATCATTAGGCAAAAGATGTTTTAATAAGCTCCGGCGTATTCATCCCGTTATTTACAAAACTACCGATAGTTTTTCTATGCCAGCATAACATTAACATTCCCAATTCTCATCTTACCGCGATAAAAACCGTTGCATCGAACGCATAGTAACGTATAACGATCAGTAATGATGCTAATATTGTATCTTCTTACCCGATTCAGAAGGAGGGTTATGTTCTTCGAGAGTAGTTATTTAAGTATGTATGTAGACAAGTATATTCTCTGTCACAGGCTAGATCCTAAACGGATTGACGGATGTTGACGTATGAAGAGTCGTTAGATTCGTCTCAGCACCGCGAGTGACACTGGCTATATTTGAATGTCGTAAATTCAAAACAGCGGAGTTTAACAGCAAAAAAATAAATTGATATTTCCGCATTCGGGTTATTGTTTTTTAATAATTAAGCTTGTTTGCCATTAGCGATGCCGAAGCGCGTATAACAGTTTGACGTAACAATTAGTTAGTTGTACAGTAGCAGTGGCCGTGCGATTGTGGACGAACACGCGATGGGATATTCAGCATTGTAAAGAAGTGAATTTGTAATTTTTGGGCACTTATAATAGCTGGGTCAGAGTATACTTGCTGTTCTATTGAAGGAAATTATAGGAATCAAAATGCTTCACGTGCGTGAAAGAACCCACAGCGCGGTCGTCTGCGGCGTCGAGCGTTAAAAAGGCTCGGGCTTCTGATTCTAGGGGCCAAATTCTTCTCTAAATGGTTCAATTTTTCGACGACTTTTGCTATGCTGTCAGGAAATTGGACTGATCATTTTATTACAAGTACACCGAGGCGCGATGGCGCGAATAACTCTAGCTTGAACGAAGACAAGTTTCTTTCAACAGCACACATAAAATTATTTTATTGCTTACCTAGCTAAAGTTATAAGTCGAAGCATCTACCCAAAGCTGTAAAGGGTAACACGTACTTATTATGACTAATCAAACATTTACAGACCGTTAAAGTCAGAAACTTTGACACTTACGAAGTTTCAACAATTCCGAACCGATGTTGCTTCAGAATCCCGCTCCGTGTTTCATTAAGGATCGAAATAAAACGATTTAGGGCCGCCGCAGACAGACGGACGGACGTTTTTCACGAGAAATACAAAAATTGGACTCTACCGTACCAACTTAAATTATAGTTGACTAGTTCACTTAGGGTGTATCGTAAAAGACAACGTAGAGTTTTTGACCTTGGCTGAATATCTGTCGGCAATGGCCTACCGCATGGTGGAGGTGTTGCCACCTTCAATAGCATTCCCAAAGAGGGTTGACGTCAGGCCGGTCATAAAACATTGCCAAATCCTTTTGCACATGATTTTGGGATCAAACAAAACAAGTTGCGCCGAACGATTTGGGATAAGAGCAGATAGATGATGATAAGCTAGAATGACGACCATGAGATATTTTATTTTGTCAATCTAGCCAATGTCAACTTTTGTTTCAATAACGATAGAGTTCACTTCCTTCTTGAGAAAAGTCTGCGCGAAAAACGTCCGTCCATCTCCGTCGGCCCTTATGCTGAATAACTACTGAAATAAAACGATTTAAGGTGAGTTATGATCACCCAATCACGTAGCGGAAGACGGAACACAAATCCACGTGGCTTCAGACGCTAATGATGCCCATTATTTTATATTTCTTGATCGTTCAGTTATTTAGTATCATAACAAACAATTTATCTCCTTCCGAAATACAAGTTTGTACAGATATACCTTAACTGAAGAAACAAAACATAGTAGGTTAGGTACTATTGCCAGCAAATCCACCCATTTAAGGGATCAGCTTATACCTTTTTTAGTATTTGTATGAATTGCGATTTGATGGCGATAGTAAACGGTAAACATTCCGCGACATTCTACTAATAATTTTATAATAGTCCCTTCCTTCAGTATTAGCAAAGAATACTAAATATAGCTGCTTGCTGTTATAGTATTCATCGCAAAACATGAAACCTGGATGGGCGCTATAAAAACTACCGCTGAAAACCATAAAAACCCGCAAATGCATTCGAAATGACGATCATAAAGGCTTTCGATATAAAACCGAAATTAGATTTTCCTGGCTTAATTGGAACTGGTGATGCAAACAGGACGACGGCGGGAAAAGGTACATACACTTGAACTGTTTGAACAGGAGTGTAGTGGTTGTCAGCAGCCCCATGACCTCTCAACACTCGAACTTCCACAATATTCCACATACATTGCTGGTTATGTCAGACGCGCAAGTTACAAGCTCAGATGCACTGCCGCAATGTGCATCACGACGCAGCAGTGACGATGCCCCATGCCCTTTATGCAGACAGTCAAGGGTCGGAAAATAAACGACCGATGACCATCGATTCCGGAGCTTTCAGAGCCTTTCTAATTCACCAAAACGAATGAGCATTTCCTCTACCTCTGAATTCAGCTGAATTATTCAGTAGTTTTTGCAGACCACTTCCTTTTCGTGTTTATTTATGTTCTGAAACTAAGAATAAATACAGACTCTTGTGTTCTGAAAGCTTAAATTCCTCGGAGTTATGAAACAAGACAAATATTGTTAATTTGCTGACCCAGTTCTCGCTTCCTCGTTACACGCCGAAAGCTAGTTAGAGTCTCCAATGGTATTTAATTATTTTTTGTGCAAACACGAGCTGCTGAACAAACGCACGTGTCCGGGGGGTTCGAGTTCGACGTTTTGCCCAATTGGGGTCATTGACCCACCACGTGTTCTTTTATAGGCCATAATTCGCCTTCTTAGAAATATTTACGCCCGATTTACGTGCAGATTGCGTTAGAGTTATTCCTGAAGTAAACATTTTCGATACACGCCGAGAAAAGAATACGGCGCTGTTGATATTTTTAACAAATTTTCTACCTATTTAGACGATGTTTTCGTTTTGTTTTGTTCCTCAAATGTCAGCACTTTAAAGGCACCTGTTCCCATCCGTTACGTCCCGAATAGTCCTTCGGGGAACACTCAAGTCTAAGAATGTTTGTTTTCTAATTCGGAAAGCGAAACCGAATACGTCTTTATCGCGTTTAGAGCTCATAAAATGTTGTTTCTACGCCCATGTCTTTTCATTAGGGTGGCTCTGTTTTAAGCTCTGCACCATGGAATGCGTGGTCGTGACTGGAATAAAGTAACAAGGAGCGTTGTGTTATTTTGCCTCTACTGGGACAGGTGACATAGATTGTCGAGTTCCAATTGAAGTTACAATACAAATGCAGTGGGTGTGACTGTGATGCCTCCAAGTCCACAACCTGTTCTAGTGCGCTCAATGAATTATACATAGCGACAGTTTGTTTTGTAATCTCTTTATAGAAGTCGTTCTCAGAAATGTGGTATACCTACCTAGTTTTCCGTTACATCTATGAAAGATATAAAACATGAAAATCTTAAAAGAATACTCATGTTATGGATAACATTCATATCTTAATAATTTGTTTGTTCACAGGGAATAAGCCGATTGAATAATGCATGAAGGACTACAGCAGAATATTGAATATCGAGGCGATTTATGAATAGCAAACTGAGACTATGCAATATGATATCCACAAAAATAACGTCGAGCTTTACCAGTAACCTGACTGTGTTCATAGCCGGTTGAATTTGTTGCAAAGTTCTTACGTATAAAATACCCTTCCATTGATGATGATGATGGTCACTTTGCGTTGCCTGATACCGATAGCTGATGGTGTAAACAACTTATAAACCTGAAACACTGTAAACAATATTGCTGACTTGTGGCTTTGATATTGCCAGCAAAATACCCTTCCTTTTATCACCACATCATGGTCACTTCGCGTGCAGATGTCAGTTGTAAACAAACAACGTCGCCCGATAGCGACAGCTCATAGTGCGAACTGTGGACTGTTTGTGTATCTATGTGTATTTGTGCCTGAAACACTGTAATCAATGTGGTTGACTTGTGCATTTGACAATACCCTTCCATTGATCACCACATCATGGTCACTTCGCGTGCAGATGTCAGTTGTAAACAAACAACGTCGCCCGATAGCGACAGCTCATGGTGTGAACTGTGGACAGTTTGTGTATCTATGTGTATTTGTGCCTGAAACACTGTAATCAATGAGGTTGCCTTGAGCATTTGACAATACCCTTCCATTGATCACCACATTATGATCACTTCGCGTGCAGATGTCGGTTGTAAACAAGCAACATCATACGATAGCGACAGCTCATGGTTTGAACTGTGGTCTGTTTGTGTATCTATGTTTATTTGTGCCTGAAACACTGTAATCAATGTGGTTGACTCGTGCATTTGACAATACCCTTCCATTGATCACCACATCATGGTCACTTCGCGTGCAGATGTCAGTTGTAAACAAACAACGTCGCCCGATAGCGACAGCTCATGGACTGTTCGTGTATCTATGTGTATTTGTGCCGAAAACACTGTAATCAATGTGGTTGACTTGTGCATTTGACAATACCCTTCCATTGATCCTCACATCATGGTCACTTCGCGTGCAGATGTCAGTTGTAAACAAATGACGTCGTCTCATAGCGGCAGCTCATGGTGTGAACTGTGGACAGTTTGTGTATTTATGTATTTTTGTGCCTGAAACACTGTAATCAATGTGGTTGACTTGTGCATTTGACAATACCCTTCCATTGATCACCACATCATGGTTATTTCGCGTGCAGATGTCATTTGTAAACAAACAACGTCACGCGATAGCGACAGGCGTAAACTGTGGACAGTTGGTGTATCTATGTTTATTTGTGCCTGAAACACTGTAATCAATGTGGTTGAGTTGTGCATTTGACAATACCCTTCCATTGATCACCACATCATGGTCACTTCGCGTGCAGATGTCAGTTGTAAACAAACAACGTCACCCAAAGCTCATGGTGTGAACTGTGGACAGTTTGTGTAATGTGTATCTAAGGTTATTTTGTGCCTGAAACTCTAGTCAATGTGGTAGACTTGTGCATTTGACAATACCCTTCCATTGATCACCACATCATGGTCGCTTCGCGTGCAGATGTCAGTTGTAAACAAACAACGTCGCCCGATAGCGACGGCTCATGGTGTGAACTGTGGACTGCTAGTGTATCTATGTGTATTTGTGCCTGAAACACTGTAATTAATGTGCTTGACTCGTGAATTTGACAGTACCCTTCCATTGATCACCACATCATGGTCACTTCGCGTGCAGATGTCAGGTGTAAACAAACGACGTCGCCCGATAGCGACAGCTTATGGTGTGAACTGTGGACAGTTTGAGTATCTGTGCATATTTGTGCCTGAAACACTGTAATCAATGTGGTTGACTTGTGCATTTGACAGTACCTTTCCATTGATCACCACATCATGGTCGCTTCGCGTGCAGATGTCAGTTGTAAACAAACAACGTCGCCCGATAGCGACAGCTCATGCATGGTGTGAACTGTGGACAGTTTGTGTATCTATGTGTATTTGTGCCTGAAACCTTGTAATCAAATTCTCTTGACTTGTGCCTTTGATATTTCCATTATGTTAGGTAATAGATTAATAATAATAGAGCCTGTAATCCTTGGTTCCCAGTTGTCCTACTGATCAGTTCTAGAGGTACGATAGATTCGCTAGTGTCTACGAGGACTGCAATTTGCTTAAGTAAGCTAGGGCTTCAATCTGAAAAACATTCTGGTTCATTGAGGGATTCTAAGAATGATTAGGTAAGTGTAGGCTGAGAGCCGCATAGCAACTGCAACATAAGCAACCAGTCTCAATATCAGGTGCAACAATACAAGGAAAATTAAGTAACATGAACCTACATTGCTCGGCTTACGTGCTTATTTTTACTCAGCATTTCAATTCAATCAATAACATCACATTTCAATGTTTAGGCCTCGGAAGTCATATTTCGGATCAATCAAATTAACAATTATTATGTTATTCAATATACGCATTTATCCTTAAACAAACCGGTCGGTGGGGATGATAACAGCTGTGGCAGGAGCAGATAAGGAGCGTCGGTTAATGACCGTGGCCAGCTAACGAGGACAGACATCCGTAGGATTTGGACAATCGCGCCGCAAACCGGATTTGACAAGAGAGAATAGTGGATATGTAGATGATCGTGTTGGTGAAACGATGAAGAAATACAATGAAATATAGAGAATAAAATTCTACATGAGCTAAATTTGAACCCACGATCCACAGTTGACCGGTACTAGCATCAGAGCCTGCAGTAAAACATCTAACTAGAGGCTCAAATCAAACTGGGCTCTCTTTTTTCGTAAAGCTAATTAATAAGAATTCCAGTAGCTATGGTGGTATAAATGGTAACTCGGGGATGGTGCCACTGATACTACTTAACCAGCACGCAAACTTTGCCCCTATGTTACTTAAACAACAAAGTGTAGTACAACTACTTAGGTATAAGGTAGAATGCCGCAATGCATGGTAGCGCGTTCCAATGCACATTAAGGGTAAAACGATTTTGTCATGTGGTTTTGTGGTTTTCCGTGTACCTACACCATGGACCCGTTGTTTACGCATGTTATGCAAAGCAATTTCCAATATTATGTATTGACTATTATTATTTTTACTTAGTCAAACAAGTGGTAAAAGCCTTCGCATTTCGCTCTTCTACCAGCTATAGTCAATACTAATAGTAGATACAAATCGCTCATCAAAATCCTGTTTACTCCTATCTCTTCAAAGAGACGGTGTACATTTCCTGAAGGGTGTTCGTCGTGTCGGTTTCTCGAACGTTCTCTTTGAAGTCCTAAACGACGTATCTGCTACCGACTTCCATTTGGACCGTCTACAAGCAACGGAGAACAGATGTTCTCTGCAGGTATAAGTGGAGACCTATTATTGTTTTTGCGCTTTGCAAATGTTGCTTACAAGATTTGCCAGATGATTAGAACCACTGAACTTTACTTTTTATTTTACTTTGTTTAGAAACTCAGGGATTTGTTAGCTACATGCCTGGCATGCAATCTGCCACTACTGCCAATGTTTCAACAGTAGGTATCAGCAACCTTTATCAAAAAGGGATGTGAGCGACAAGTTTTTGCAGTCGGCAAGCGAGTTGCGATACGGAGCAGGTAGTAACAGTAAAGGTCAGGAATTTTGTGCACAATATCTGGTGTGCTACAAAAAGTTGCAAGCAAAATCTATCAGCAGGTGCATCATTTTTGTATTTTGGAACTCCAACAAAAGATAAATGGTGGCTTTAATTTGGCGTCACGGTTATTCTTTATTAGTGTAACCACCACTCGGGTTTAAAAGATTGATCACCGAAGAATTCGACACAATTTGACGCCATCGATCTTTCGATATGAAATGGCTCATGTTTTAAAAATCGCTCTCGAATCATCGCAAAAAGTACAAAATCTATCTTGAACAGCTGCCGTTACCGCCGAGGGCGAGAGCCAAGATTGATTGCTCGCTCGATACATCACTTACATCGATACCGATACCCATCATCAGCTCGCTGCCTCAAACTCGCTCCAAATTACCGCAAGCGAGGCAGCCGACAGGAGCCATTTGTATTTTTTCCTGATTTCGCAAAGTACTTTTGTTGTCGCATGATTCAAAACTTCAACAAAGACATCTGTATCTGGAAGACAGATTGCGTTTTAATAGCGTCGACATCGGCACGAAGCTCGACGCGTGCTTGTGCTTTTTCACTATGAACAAAGCGATGTTTGTTCACAGCTCCACCACGGGTTACAAAGAAAAAACCCTCGTCAAGACAACGTATTATTATCGACGCCCCTATGTTATCGGAAGAGAGAGATGGGAGTATGAAACAGGGTAAAAAACTTGAGGCGCGTGCACACCTGTTGTTTTTATCACGCCAGGTGTCTCTGGTAGCGATACCGGTAAATTGCCGGCCGAATGGTTCCCAAAAGATTTGGCGGAGGCGATAGCAAACCGCAACAGGCGAAATGGCTTTCTCGTTAATGCATTTTGAATAGTCAGTCGCGCGAGACGACTGGTCTTGCTGTCATTTTCATACTAATTTGCCCATCAGACACACATAGCAACACGTTAGACCACCTGAGAAATACCTATACCACTCTTATTATGTTCCATACGTAAGGTCAGAAAACAGAATGAGGGAAAGTGTGTTTGAACAAAAAATCTCATTCATTTCGATTAAGTAGGTACCTATTACAGAAGGAAAATAAAGACCCCAATCACGGTTTGGGCCCATTTTGGGCCCCTCTGTGACACATCTGCGTGAAAGCTCATTGCATTGAGCTTTATGTAATGAAAGTTCTCGTGTCTCCGATATAAAGAGTAATAATAATAAAATGTGACACAAAATGACTTCCCGAGATAGCAAGGGCAGTTTCTCGGGTCAGAGTCGTGGTCGTGTCCAGCCGTCTACGCTCTCGTTACGCCCGATTTTATCTCCCGTGACAGCCATTTTGAGCACTACGGCTCTGCATTATTAGCTCTTCAGCAGTCCTGACATAGAGAACAAGCAATGGACAGCTATAGGTGCCCTCGGGCGATACTCGACTCCATTGTTTTGTTATTCATACAGCTTTCGATGACCTTTACAAGTTTGCATAGACTTTCCTAATTGATTTAGAGATAATTTCGCATTAAAATAATTAAGAGAAAACAATGTTTTGATGGCTTCGTGGCTTGTGAAAGTTGGAGCTTTTATTTTAATTAGCGGTTTGGATTAAGCTTGTTGTCTTATGCCTGGAATGTTGCTGGATTCCTCTTTGTTTTATTTTGCAGCTCGGAATTTTCGTTACAAAGGAATTTTGAAGGAATGTTTGCATCCAAACGTGTTTCTAGAAAGCTGCAGTATTGATCCTAGACATTACGTATTCTTATATCTAGAATATGTCGTAAAAGATGTTTTGACTTCTCTGCCCGCATAATCTCCTTATTCTATACCTACTTTCTCTCAAATTTAAATTCTTGAATGTAGAAAATCTGCAACGTTTGGAAGAGTTCTGATGTGCATTTTGAATTAAAATTTACTATTAATAAATACTATGCTTTTTCTTCGAAGATTAGCAAAATCCGCCGCTCAGACTAGGTAGATCATACAAGATACTGATCACACAACCGCACGTAATACCGATGATGACCGATATCTGTTACTCACGGTGGCGTGAAGCAAGACTAAACAGCATCCGATGGATTCCAAGAAGTAGCGGTACGAATCCACGAATATGGATGACGGTATCGCCGCATCATCTGTTGGCTACCTTGACACCTCTGTTCCACATACGAGGTTCTTAGCTCTTATGGCGTTATCATACGGTTGGACGACGACAATAAAAACAATACCTTTCGTTTCTCGGCTTACGCGCGTAATTCGGGTATAATGTTACGCGTTTTAGTGGAATTCTTCTGTTTATCTTTGGATTAGGTTTCATTGATCGTAAAAGACTTATTAGTGACAATAGAGTGGATCTTAGGCTGGTTTCTGAGAAACTTTCCATGAATGGTGAGGTTAATTTGCGGGCGTAAAATTGGGGAAGGTTTGTCTTTGGGGGAAGCAGGTAGGTAGATGTACGATTATACAGATAGCCACTAAAAGGTATTCGAAGAAGTGACGATAGTAAATTCAATTCGTCATAGACAGACACCAAAAGCATTCTCGATTGACTAATCTAATAAGATGATTAGATAAGAGTGATAGGGTAGGGATTCCTTGGAGGTCGAATGTAAGCGGCATGAATCATCGTCATCTCGAAACCAGGTCTGGTCAACTGGTTCCGGTCGATGACTCATACACATTTTTATGCATTTTTCCGCTTTTTTGGGCGATAACTAATGAATGAGGAAGGGAATAACGAATGAGTGAAGGGAAAGGTATGAATAGGTCGATTATTACTACTGTCCTGTCACACCTATTGCGTGGCTGGCTACCTCTTTATGAGTCATCCTGTCGGCGATAGAAAGTTGGGAGGTCATTTGTCATTATTCAAGGGTAGTCATTTGTAGGTTCAGAAAGTTATGTAAGAACGCAGACAGGCAATGAGTTAAGTCGTTAAAATGCTTAATTATGGCTGAGATAAGAAAGGATCTACTTATTTCAGGTGAGTATGGTCATTAGGGCCATGTTAGAGGTCGTATAGTAGTAGGCGGTTGTAAAACTCTGATAACAGGGTTTAACTCGGTGTCTCACATGATCACCCGCTGTAAATCATTTTCCCGCGGGAAGAAGGAATTTTCCCGGCATGTGTTATACATATAAACATTCCTCTTGAATCACCCTATATATTATAAAAAAAAACTGTATCAAAACCCTTTGCGTGGATGAGGAATAGTTAGATTAGTTAGCGAATTCCACGACAGACAGATGGAAACGCAAAAAACGACTTCATTTTATATATAGTACGTATAGATCTAGAACTCTTGGGTAGCCTAGGTAGGTAGTAGAGAGAGTTCTCTGAAAAAATCTTTAGTTCTAAACAGAATATGGAGTCCTAACACGCCGTAATCGAATACCTACCTATTGTTGATGATGATCGGGCAGATCCTGTGCTGGATTTACATCAAGAAAGAATGGAGGAAAACTGGTGGACAACTCGGATTCAACGAGCTGATCTTTTGTGGTTATTATTGATGATGAGGTGACAGGTTTTCGCGAGCTGCGAGCAGAGGATTGGCGTGAAGTCGCACTATACTGACTGGGGCGTTTCTATGTGGCGAAGTTTTGCCTATTGGAGGAAAAGACTCAAACAGCATTAGCAGTTGATGCTCAAGAGAAACAAGTAGGTACCTAGTACCTAGGTAGGGCAGCTGAAAAACACCAGAATGACACCAGGGTTCATTGCGTAGTTTGACGACTCGGTGAAGTACAGACACGAAATGAAGAAAGAGAAGCAATTAGATTTAGAGGTAGGTAGATACAGTGCAATGCAGTGCAGTGCAGTAGGTATGTATCAAGTATCAGTGAACAATTGGACAGGTGCACTACCTCTACCTCTACAGATTCATCATCCTACGAACACATCAAGTCTGATTCCAATAAATTAATGACACTGTGTGTGGTCCTAATCGGACAAACAGATGTTAGGTACGCTAGAACGATGCAAATGCAAAGCAAATTGCGAGCTGCTTTGCAGATGTTTTCAAAGAAATGCCGAGCCGCGATTTTAATGGATATGGATCAGATTGAGGGGTAACAAGTCGTTATATTAATAAAATTTGGGATATAGCCCACGTAATAAAACGAGCGTGCGTAGTTGTGCCCGGGCGAGCCGGGGCAACCCTCGCAATGTTTTTGCCATGGGGCGGGTGCGCGCCGCCGCCGCCGCCGCCGCCGCCGCTCCGCGCTGCTGGGAATTTCAGCCCCTACTCCGCACGACCGATCGAAAAATACGACAACACCTAAAATTATCTCGAAATACAACTTTCATTCAAACTTACCCTCGTCAACGAAATAAAACACGATAAACGTCTATCGATCACATGTGTACACAAATCATCAAAATATCCAATGCGAAAATTCAAAAACACTTGATATTTAATCTTTGCTATCCCAGCAAACACTATATCGTTTTATACACACGGTAATCCAAGTCACAAAATGTTTTATAGATTTTTAATTCACAAGAACCATAATCGAAACACAACAACACAAAAGACGACCTCCTCCCACGACCGAAAAATGCGGACTGAATGAATGAATGAAAGAAAAGAAATGAATGAACCGCAACGAAACCAAACAAATCAATCAACAAAGAGTGAGTGAATGAAATGTTTCGGTCACCCCACCCTTGCTAACTTGCTAAAATGTGTGCATACTAACGCCATCTATAATTTGGTACGACTACTATCTTATTTTGAACAGCGCCATCTAGTATCGAATAGCATTACTTTTACGAGAATACTGCCATCTATGACTAAGAAAAGTTACCAGTAGTACTAACTAAGCTCCAAAGATGGCGTCTCTGCGACACGATAACTCGTGTGTATCCAAACGTATAAAAAAAACATTCGCGGCTAACTTCAGAGCTCTGCTGTCACTGCTGCAATGTAAATGTCAAGTCAATCCAAAATTATTAGTTTACGTCAAAAATGGAGGAGGAAAGACTGTTCGACGAAAGGGTTTCTATTCGAGAATCAGCTCGCCCCCTAAAAAAATACGGCAGCACATGCAACCACATGAAAAGGAACGAAGAATACATAAAACATGTGATATCGAAAGGTGACACGTTGCAGGGGCTCGCCTTAAAATACGGTGTAACTGTAAGTGCTCCAACTTTGCAATAAAAGTGTTATTATCTAGTTTATTTGGTGTCCTGGATGTGTGGCACAGCATATAGAGTGTTTGTTGATTGCAGATGGAGAAGATAAGGAGGGCAAACCGTTTGTTTGCGTCGGACAGTTTGTTTTTGAGGGAGTATCTGTTGATACCTGTGACCAAAGACTCGCCTTTCTACGAGAATGGTGAGCGTGTTATGGAGCCTGCAGCACCGAGCCATAGGGCGTCTATAGGCGGGATGCCGAGCAGAGACTTCTCACCAGGCAGTCCGGACGAGAAGAAGACTTTTGACGAGTTTCTGAACAGGCTGGACTCGTCCTTAGCTGATATAAAGAAACACGTAGAAAAGACCAAGGAAAATAGCGAGTAAGTACCTGCTTATTCTTTGTTGCATTTAATTACATCCACTGTTAATTAGCAAGAGAGAATGCAGTAATGCACTTGGCATTCAATTAGATAGAGTGCTTTAATTGTGACTATTTATTGTTTTGGTAGCAATTGATAACATTGGATGCTGTAGATTTAATAAGATAACAGTACTATGTTTGAGCCCACAAGGGTTATATTATATGTTACCTACATTACATGCATTATACACCTGTAGCTAATATTCAGAAATTATCCAAATCAAGTAAACTTGCTATTGTTTGCAAATCCACCTACGAAGTTAAGGGACCACCTTTACTGATTTTTTAGTATTTCTATAATCGACCAGAAAAAGTTGGTCCCTTGAATGGGTAGGTGAATTTGCTGGCAACAGTACATCCCTAGAGTTCAAACTACTGAACACACAGATAAGTGAGTCCGCCAATGCAAATAGAGTACTCTGAACTGCGATAACAATATTTGTGTAGACGATAACACAATATTTGATGTAGTGTTAGTTTAGAGAACATTCTATTCCTACATCGAATATTATTTTATGATAACAGATGGGATGTTAATTGTTAGTAAAATAAACACATGCCTGTTGAAGGTGGGTGGGTATTCATTGAGAATATTTCAGGGACAAAGTCCTGCAATATTTCATAAATACATAAGTTCCCCAATAAATGTGTAATAAATGCAGACACATTTTATACAATGCTGCGGGACAACTTGAGTGGAGGGACTTTTGGGAAACATCGTCCTGGAATATTGTATCAGATACAAAGTGCCCTTTGTCCCCAATGAATACCCCCCCTTCAAGATATCTTGTCTTGATTTCTATGCCTTTAAAGTTATATCAGTTAAAACTGAAAAAGTGATCCTATACTGAAGAGGCCTGCAATGGGTGAAGGTGTGAAGTAGATTTCTGTTTCAAGAGACAACTTCATGATCCTTTTAGTCAGGTTTTGAATTTGACTTGGTTTTTTTAAATTCATTTTGTCAATTACTACTATTATGTGAAATAATAATTGACTGAGGGTTATTGAGTTCAGTGGGTACCAATAAGTATATTTTATCCATTAGGTATACTTTATCTGGAATGATTGATTAGCTTGATTTAAAATTAAATATGTGTTACAAATATACTTTCAATCAAAATAAGACTGATTGATATTATGATTACAATGATAGATGATTTAAATAAGCATTTTCAAGTCCTCATTTTGAAACAAAACAAATTGTATACAAAAAGTAAAATCTAGTCTATTCAAGACTTCTTTTCTTACTAATTGAAATCCATATCAAATTGATACAGTTTTCTTGTAATAAAACAAATAGCAAAAACAAGTATCTATTTTAGAATCTATGATGGATGACCATTCTTTGGCCTTCCACTTACTAATTATTTCCTACTGTGCCAACCAGTGACTCAGCCAACCCTATCTAGTTTGTGATAAAACTTCCTTTCAATGCCTTTTCCTTTTTTTTCATCCAGTTGTTAATTAAATGTTTATTAGTTTTTTTCTACACCATAACTTATGAGCCTAGGAGCTTATACAATATATTGGTTTGAATGGCATCATCCACTATAGGTGAGTGTGGTATATACCTCCCAATAGAGGAAGGTCAATGTCCAGCAGTAGACTGTTGTTGCTGTTAAAGATAAATTAAGGGACATGATGAATACCTGTGAGTTTTTGCATGTACCTATGATTTATCTTGTATTTTTTACAGCAATTACAACTACAGTATAGCAAATTACAACTTATAATATAACAATGCAATATATTAGCTGTGTAAATATTGAAACAGCTGTCTATTTATTACCGATAAGTAATAATTTAAATTTAAACTTGTTATACAACAAGCAGTAACTTCCATTGTTATCCAACCTTGCTGCAACAGTAATGGATCAATACAAAACTTGGCACACAGTGTGCAGTCCAATACTTTACTATTGGGTTTAGATATGATTTGCAAAAAGTTAGCTGTACAGATATTTAACACCTGAAATTTTATTGAAAAATATTTATAATATTTACCCTTTGTCTAGGAGTAGGGGATTTAAATAAGATACCTACTTGAAGAAAGTACAATGCGAAATTATGTAAAATAGGAAATACAAAAACAGTCATATGATGATTCGATATCCTCAGCACTTTCGCCTACTGCCGCTACAATTTTTTCCCGCGGTGTAAGATGCCTACGATACACAATGTGTAATGTAAGATGTGTAATGTAATTTAAGATCGGTCGTGTAGTTTAGTTTCTTAAAAAAAGCGATAACGTAAAAGTGTATTCTCTAAAAAATACACATAGACTTGACGCAGAATAGTAGAATACGGCAAAGCCTTATTTTTTGCAGCTGTTTACGCTGCGCCTACTACACACTTGCTATAAGTGGCTCGGATATCGCTGTCCATTGCTCTTCATAATAACTAATTTGCAGGTCATAATGCTTGTGAAACTGGCATTGTAGCGATTTGTTATGTTTTTGCCTCAAGTATAAAGTGCTCGTGCTCGTGAGTCAGCCAAGGCCGTCATGCTCACGGAACTTTCTACCGGTCACATGATGCTACTTTAAGTAGAAGCTATAGTATAGCCGCTCTTATTTCAACTTAATGCATGAGCGCAGGTGTGATGAGGCTGTGAAGAACCACTTTATTTACATAGACTTGTGATACTTATCTTTATCGTAGGTAATTATTCATTATCGTGTGATGCTGGCTTAGAAAAGAACCACTCCATTTCTTTCTTTCATTGGTGTTGTAAGAAGCGACTAAGGGACTCGAGGGTTTCATGTGTATTACAATTTTAGTCGACTGGCTGAAACCAGTCACTATAGTGACACATTAATTTTTTGAAACGGCTCTTTAACACTTGTCAAAGATGGCGATAGCGCCCGTATTTTTAGGCTGTTAATGCTCTGCCTACTCCGCAAGGGCTAAAGGCGTGACATGTTTATGTATCGTATATTTAGAAAATATGCAACTTATCAGCAAACTGCATCTTAACAGTAAAGAGTCACGATTTTAAATAAATAAATAAATAATATCATTTATTTGCAAGAATACAGTTACAAAAGTTCTTAAAATTAACGGAAGTCCGTGTATTCAACCTGCATGCAGGCGCGCAAATTTTACAAATGTCAAAATCAAAAGTTAAATAGTTGATAATTAAATATTACAAATGTCAAGAAAATTATTAATGAAATGATTAGATTTATGAAGCAAATCAAAATTATGGTGAGGTGCGACCTAATTGGGTCTTTATTTCCTATTTATGTTTAATAGGTATAGACCAGGGATGGGGAAATGGCGGCCCGCGGGCCAAATCCGGCCCGCGGAGTGATTTCATCCGGCCCGCGGTCACTTACTGATTTTTATTAAGTTTGGCCCTCAAGTTCAATTAATCACGTAAAAATAAAAATTGATTGCTACACAAATATCACAAAAAGAATCTTTCACATTTTTTAAAGCTACAAACATTCGCCGAACTGACACCGGACAAAATAAACTTTTTCGTTTGCCAACTAAATAGCTTGGAAAATCAATTCAACTAGCGATTTGAGGATTTCAAAAGAACAGAAACTGATTTGCGATTGTTCTCTTCCCTATTCTCAGTTAATTGCGAGGATGTAGCAGCTGAATATCAGCTTGAAATTATTGAGCTTCAGTGTGATGACACGTTGAAACAAATGTACAACAATTCAACAAAGATTGAATTTTACAAGTCATTGTCAAATGTAAGTTTCCCAATTTAAGAAAACATGCTCAGAAAATCATTTCTATGTTGGATCTTCATTTATCTGTGAACAAGTGTTTTCCACAGTGAAGCTGCGTAAGAACAAACTGAGGAACAAATAGACTGATGAACCTTGAGTGTATTTTAAAAGTTAGGTACGTCAAGTAATTTGAAGCCAAATTTTAACGTGCTGGTAGACGAACAGTTCATTTATCTCATCGACCAAGCACATCAAAACTAACTTAATTTCTTGCAATTTTTTTTAGTAATTGAATAACTTATTTGGCCCGCTTACAAGTTGTGATTCTTTGATATGGCCCTTTCCAAAATGTATTTCCCCATCCCTGGTATAGACCATACTAAACTGTAGTAACTAAACCTAATGAAAATTATGGTTATTCATAAAAATAGACTACAACTTAAACTAGCAGACCGTGACCACACTCCCTTCATTTTATGTTCGATGACTGTGCATTTTTTGCTAATTTTAAGTGGTCTGCGAAAAGTAATAGGTGTATCTGACCGACCCGATCTCAAGTACCTAAGTGGGTATACTAGGTAGGTATACTAAGTACTTATCTATTTGTTATCTATTTAGCTGTAGCTCGGTTATTGAACTATACGTTTCCTCTGTATCATATTTACACTTTTATCCATTGCTTCTATCACAGTTTAGAGTGACTTGTGTATGAGTTAATTGTATTTGAATCTATAATATAGCTATCATATGCGTTGGTTATTTTAAATATCAAAATAACACCAAGAAATCTATCTTAGTTCTTGATAGGAATCTCCAGCTAAGATAGATCGTAAAAAATAGATGAAAGTTTATTTTAATTAGCGAAATCAGTTATGTATAGCTTTCGCGATATTGTCGATAGCAGAACTTTTCTGCATCTTAAACAAGAGTGAAATAAAATGAAGCTTTTTATATACATACATAGATCACGGCTATATCCCTTGCGGGGTAGGAGGAGCATAAACGGCTGTAAAAAACGGCCATTATAACCACGTCTGACAAAACTTTGAGAGTCATTCAGAAGACTGTATACCACCATAGTGAAACGTTAGCCTGTCGCCTAAAATTGCAATGCACATCAACTCTCAAATTCCTTAGTCGGTTCTTACGACAGTCACGAGAAAGATATAGGATGATGCTACTCTAAGCTAGCACCGCACGGGAAACTTCACTTCAATAATCAATACTTTGTAGAGCAAAACCTTCAAATACCCTTTCTCCCTAGCATCAAAGAGTTTAGTCGATGAAGTCACGAGTTGTTTACAAGTCACACGGTTTGCGAAAACGCCCACTATAAACCTATTTATACTCCTACGTTAATCTATTTCTATACAGGGTCCCTTTTAAGTAGTCCAAAGAAAAAAATCTACATTCTGGACATCCTAACCTACCCATCTAATAATGGAACTCCGAAACTACTGGACCCAATTCAACATTTTTTTTAACCATTAGTAAGCTACAATGTCCCTCAGTGACACTTTACCACGGGACAATATCTTATTCCCACAGGAAACCGCTCTGCTAGCCGCTATATCACTATGCAGCTGAACCGCCTACCGACTTTACAACGAAAAAAAAAACTATTCGTCGTAAAAACGGGAACCATAATAATATAAAGCGGTAAAATTTATGTTTTTTTTTTAATTTGTAAGTTTATGAGAGGTTATACTAACTATTGAACCGATTAAAAACTCTCATCCCTGACTGACATGAATTTGTTATAATCGTGTCAAAATTATCTCGTACTCACAGAAAATTTCAAATGAAACAGTCTTATTGCTAGTTTAATACACAGTATGCCTGTTTACGATTCACATTCACAAATCATACTAGTTTTTATAAACTTCCTACATTTCTTTAGACTTCATGGTTTCGTGGCTGTTTGCTTAAACGTTATGTTATGATTATGATTGAACCTGTATCCATGCTTCAGAAGCGTGGTTCTCATATTTTTTTGAACCTCTTTAATTTTAGATCGTTTGTGTTGCACTGGCAATATGTAGATACTTACTACGTATCTTTTTACTTGAAACCGAGTGTAATTCTCAAATAACCTTACAGACAGACTTTAGTCAAATATTTTTTATGAATATCATTGTTTCAATGTCCTATATAAATAAATAAAAATAACTCATCTACCTGACCATTACCTCATTGCCTTTTCGACGTAGGTAATGTAACTTTTCTAGGTAATGGGATTAGAAAAAGTAGACTATCCGTTTATTAGCCAGGTAAACGGCGCGCTATAAAGTTAACAGTGTTTGCTAAAACTACAGTTTGTAGATATGAGGATAAATTGTATCTCTTATGTGCTTTACGACTCTCGTTATGAAATTCTACATACGTGTAATTTTTTTTAAAACTTTTCAAACTAAACGAAAGTCAACAATACTTGATAGAGATCAGCTTGATAGGTTTTGAATGTAAGTAACAAAACGCAAAAATAATATGAAGAAATTGTCGAAATTGTAATCCCAACATAAACATTTTCATGTAAAAATTTGCCGGGACGAGACCATGAAAACTTAAGGCTTGACCTATGAAAAAGAAATCAGATCTCAAGCAGAGCCAAGTGCCTAAACTCACACGACCAACTAACCCTCTAAATCCCATATAACAAGCTCTAAACTCAGTCAAATTGTATAGCTTGACACCTTGTTGTGATATTTTTTACAAGATTGACCATTCATCTGTAAACAGAATGACCTTTTGTGCTCATTTACTTAAGATAAAATAAGAAATTCAAAATAAATACATCCATACATAACGTATCATGGCTCTTTCTCGGAGGGGTAGGCAGAGACTACATCTTGCCACTTGCTACGAATTCATCGATCTTTCAATGCACACTTGTCGGTTTAGGGTACTTTTGACATTTGCACAGAATAAAACTCTGCCCTGTTACGCCTATCTACGTTATCTTTAGTTACATGAGTTACGCGCAACAAGCTTAATCGTATTCTTTAGGTCCCATTTATATATGTACGAGTTCATATTTACAAGAAATATAATTAATTTTAATATTACATCCAAAAAACAAAACTCATGTAACTCGGTTTTTGTATGGAGTAGCTTCGCGTATCTACTATAACTCTAGATACATGAGATAGGCAAAACAAAGCTTGTATGAACTTGTCGGCGTCCGGAACGAATTGGCATTAGGAGATAAAGTTTCGCACGCGTCGCCACATCGAATGGTCGCCACATCGAAAGGTCGACACATCGAATGGTCGCCACATCGAAAGATCGCCACATCGAATAGTCGCTATATCGAATGTTTCTATTTTCAAAGAATGCCACTTCGAAAGCGAACCAGAAGGCTTTTATTCCCTTTTCAGGTGAATTACCTGCCCTAGTTCCCACGCCGTATAGCTACGGCTAATATCTGCACTAGGAAAGACCCGGAATTCTGCACTAGGAAAGTCCCGGACCTCTGCACTAGAAAAGTCCAAGATCTCTGCACTAGGAAAGACCTGAATCTCTGCACTAGGAAAGACCCGGCCCGGACCACTGCACTAGGAAAGTCCCGTACCTCTGCACTAGGAAAGACCCGGACCTCTGCACTAGGAAAGTCCCGGACCTCTGCACTAGGAAAGACCCGGCGCGGGCATCGCCACCTCCGACCATATGCCGACGCCCCAATTTGTTTATTAAGTCTATGGCCTCTACCCCCCCAGCAGTTCGATGTTTCAACGGTGAACGGACAAAATCATACGCTTGTAGGAGGACCAAATATTTGCTGCGCTTCTTAAGGGCAGCCCAGGGGGCACCCACTCCCAGGCGCGCGCGTGGTGTTGCGTCCCAAATGAAGCACCTTCCTTTCTCCCAAGGCACCAGGGTATGACCGTCCGGCCTCTTACCATCCAAATAGCAGAGACCGGAATTCTTGGCACGTGAGGGACGTTTGCTGAGACCAGGGCCTGCCGGAAATGATCATTCAAAGCTTAGTGGCGGGGAAACCTTCCGAAGCAGCATTGGTTTCCATCGATGAACTGCAAATGCATAGGTATGGGCTTCGTATTGCAACCTAGGCCGAGGCACTGCCACACGGAGAGAGTGACTGGCTAGAAGTGTTCCGAAGTGTGGAGATAGCAGAGCGTGCAGCCACGCCGTTGACTCGCTCTGAGATACTGCGTGGAGTCTAGCCAGATCCACGCCCAAAAAGTTTTCCTAACGATCAAGTGTGCCCTTGGCTCCACTATCATCCCACGCATGCTGAAAAATACGATCTTTAGGAGGTGAAACACCCGGATTGTGGGCAACCCAAACCGTCAGGGCATCTGCTCCAAAGGGAATACTGGTCCTGCCACCAGCAATAGATAAAATATCATTGACAAGGTACGCTACCCCATGCGCCGATTCCAAGAAAGCATTGCTCCGGGGACGACAAGGGGCGGGTTGTTCGCCTGAAGAGAGAATAAAAAAACCTTGGGATTTGCTTGCGAAGTGGCGCACTGTAACAGAAACATTCAGTACAACATTATTCGATGCAGAAACATTCGATATGGGGACTTTCGATATAATGCACATTCGTTGTGGCGGTCTTTCGATGTGGTGGCTTTTCGATGTGGCAGCCTTACGATGTGGCGACCATGCGATGTGGCGACCATTCAATGTGGCGACCTTTCGATGCAGCGTTGTCGATGTTGCGACATTCCATGTAACGACCTTTGTGCTTTCAGACTTCACTAATTTTATCCACCCCAATAGATCCCTATGTATATTAAGATACTTAGCTTACGATTAAATCTGTTTATTTTTTAGGTTTTTACATAGGTACTGCCACGCAGTAATTGAATACCCTGTATACTACCTAAGATTTAAAATTATTTGAGATAATACTGTTTTGCCTATGTCCTGTAACTATACTTGCAGGAGATTAGCATTTCAATAAAATGTTGCCGTTGTCGCGTCTATCTCATGTATCTTAGATACAGTACCACGCGTAACACGATTTGTATGAGAATTAAAGTAGCAAAAATATTAAAATCGATATATTTCACTACACACTTGAAAATAACAAAAAATTTAAATGAGGAATGCATTCCATGATTGTTTTGTTCCAATTCCTACGAAAAAAAACTTCATAATATCAATATTTTGTAAGTTATGAGCAAAAATTATTTCCAAAATAAAAAGTGGATTTGTGGCAAATGGCAGTCTGAGAGATACATTAGATAGGCGTAACAGGGCAGAACTGTGATTTACAAAAATCCATATAATAGTTTCAAACTAATTTCGCATTTATAATATTTAAAGTAGTACTTTCTCAAGTGGTCTAAGTGGTCGTCTTAAATCT
Organism: Phthorimaea operculella; assembly: GCA_024500475.1. Taxonomy (NCBI): domain Eukaryota; kingdom Metazoa; phylum Arthropoda; class Insecta; order Lepidoptera; family Gelechiidae; genus Phthorimaea; species Phthorimaea operculella. The sequence continues at coordinate 804,268 of JANFCV010000112.1, forward strand.
AATCTGTATAATCTAGACAGAACTGGTTTAAAATGTAAACGAACTCGTGTTTATCAATGAGATCATTGAAATCATGCTCTAAGATTGATGTTTTATCACTGCACGTACTCATACGTAATGTTTTTGATAAGGAATCCGAATTACATAAAAATTTCGATGCAATAAACTGCTTCTGTGCTCTAGAGAACCTTTGAATACAGGGGCTTGATTAATAAAAAATAAATCCTATGGCAGTATTTTTGTTATCAGTCGGTAGATGTCGATATCGGTCTGCACACAATGGCATTTAGGGTATGGTAATACAAACGAAAAACATGTGTCAACCGGGGATCGAACCTGGGCCGCATGCTTAAACGCGGTAATATACCAAACCTGCTTATTTAGGTACAGTCTTAACTCAAGAAAACCTACAAAATTGAAATTATTTGAGTAGTTACGTAAATATTTTTGATACGAATTTGCTGACTGATATAAAATATCCCACTCACTACACAATTTTTTTATCTTCGTGCGGCAATCTTTATTTATGCAATAAAAACACGGGAAACCTCGGTGACTTTATGTAGATAAGTAGGTACATCATGTATGCTTATGTTATGTGGTTAAAACATTCTGTTTGCCGACTCTTCCCACGTGAAAGGATATGTGTTAAATAATGAAATTTCAAGACCATATTTATAACTTGCGCAGATAAAGGATAGATCCCGAATTGGCAACATTATTGTTGACATTCTGCTCATAATGTCATATAATATGTTAGAGATGAAAATAATGTTGCCAATTCGGGATCTTTTCTTTGTCCGCGCCAGTTATATGCATGATAATTATTTAGTTTGATGGTTCACGTTGTTACTTACTTATCTATCGTACATCATTCGTACATGTTATAATAATGTATAAGATTCCTCGCGTGTTATTAAAACGTGCAGTCAAGATCTTAATCTGAGTTACCTATTGGTATGCAGATAGTTATTGTAACTCTAGCAAGCGTTATTGCAATTTCAGGAAATTGCAACTTGGGCTTTATTAGGTACCTATGCTGCCTCGGGAGGGTTATACCACAGGAAAATATCTTGTTTCCACGCCAAAAACGTTTAACAGCGGGTAAAACCGGTACAAAAAACCGGTAAAAAAAGTGTTTTATTACTAAATTAGGTAGATAATAAGTAACTTTTCTCATTTCTTATATTATTAGCAGGAATGTTTGTAGAGTACTCTATTCTTGGACGGTACACCTAATAATATTCTTTGCTTACGATCGCCTGAGCTGCCCTTTAACTTAGTGCTGAAAATACCGCCTGACCTACTATCAGTACATTAACTTTACTGTGCGTTTAATTTTAGGTACGTTTATTTATCGGTCTTCAGATTTAATACTATGTAGGTAGGTATCTTGCAGTCTTATTCAAAATCTTTACAAAATTTGCAACCTATAATTTATACCTATGTATTGAAAAGCGTATTTCAATCAAAATGTAGGTACTTTAAAAACTGAACAACTTGCCCCAAGAGACATAAACTATTAATTTTATATGTTTATATTTTTTATGTTTATATAAAATTAATAGTTTTAGAACCTCCCATACAAAATTTTTATTTTATTTTATTTTATTATATTTGGGGAGCTTACAGCTACTTTTACAATATAATTTTAAGTTTTTAAGTACTTACAAGCCAATTACAAAGCTACCACATATATTATAGATACGCATTGTATTCATAATATTTCGGTCCTACGGTCTTCAAAATATTTAAACTTTTACTTCAGTAGGTATCATGAGTAACTTGACCTGATTTCGGGTTGTTATACCCAAATTGTTGTTCTCGTTTAATCATATTCATAATATTTACTTTATTTTTTAGATATACCGATACCGATACAGCAGTGATTTAACTTATTATCAAAATCAAAACATTAATGAATCACCAGCCATAAAATTGTGAATGTGTTTTAAAAACATTTCGCATAAGATACTTTATGCACAGTATAGATAGTATAGATGTAACAGTAAAGAAACTCGACCCGTTTCAGTTGGATCGCAAGGATTTTCATTTTCGGTTATAATGATCATTGATCATCACCAATGCCTCGGGGTCGGCGCAACATGTTACGTATACGTTTTGTTGAACACAAAATCGTGTTGCAAAGGATTTGGCTTAATTTTACGACCGGCCGCCTACCAGACGTCAACCCTCATTGGGAATGCTTTTGTGGTGGATTAACCGCCACCATACGATTGGCCCTGGCTGTTTCGGTCGGGTTTATCCCTCTGTCGCCTCTTACGACCCCCACGGGAAGAGAGGGGGTAGTGCTATTCTACTCTGCCGGCACCACACGGTTAAATTTTATATTATAGGTATAAAATTGATATAACTTAAGCGACGTTGCCTTCTGTTTCGAGCGTTGTATTCGTCACATTTTTTCGCTGTGCTTTATGTTATTCGTGCAGTGTCCTCTATACAATCTTTTGTTAGGCAATTTTCGCGCAGAATGAGACTTTAAGCATAGTTGCAATAAAGGCGAAAAAGGAAACTGTGTAACTGAGTGCTGGAAAACGGACGTTATTTGTAATTTAGCTCAGTTACTGTTAGTTAACCCGTAGTGGAAGTCGTTTGCGCCAAAAATATCTTGTATTGTAGCTATGACATTATTTAGCTTGTTATGTCCACAACGTCTTTTTACCTGCTGTTACTATTTGAAGACACTCTCGTCTAGGCAATAGTTTTTCAGAATAATGTATCCAAGGAATAATAGTAGAAGGAGTAATAATAATAAGCACCATTTGTGTATTTTATCTTAATACGTCATCCAGCATACGTACGTATTTAAGTAATCTGTGGGGATTGCCGCATTAAATGACTTGCCAGTGGGCAATTAATCTGTACACCCAAAATTAAGTCGCTGTTTAATTTTCTCTGTTTGTCTGTCTTTCGTGGAATTCGCTAACTCCTTCTTTAACACGCAACGGATACTAATGTGGTTATTTGTATAGATAGAGTGGTTCAAAAGGTAGGTCTCAATGTATAACACATGACGGGAAAAAGTCTTTTTCCTGCGGGAAAATGAGTTGTAGCGGGTGACACCACTAACAGGCCGCTTTTGTGGTAATAAAATCGAAATTCCAAAAAGAGACAATAAGTTTATACGCACTGCAGTGCAGAGCTACAGAGCGGACGCCAATGATTAGATAAACGCATTGGTGTCATAACCCTACTAAATCTTTGCCCCAGTTTGTTATTTGTCTGTTACTATCATAACTCGAGTAAAGTATCATTGTTACGAAGAGTTGTCTCAAGGTTATATGTATAAAGATCGTGGCATTCGCGGCTAAAGCAGTAGAATTGTATCTTGATCAGTCGCTTCTTACTACACCCACGGGAATAAGGGGTGATGCTATTTTAAATGGGCACCACACGGCAAACGGTTACTATCATAACTGGAGGCACCACACGGCAAACGGTTACTATCTTACCTGGAATATAAGTATCGTTGGTACAAAGAGTTGTCTCAAGGTTATATGTATAAAGATCGTAGCATTCGCAGCTAAAGCAATGGAATTGTACTGAGTCAGCTGATGCAGCGGCATACCGTCGTGCCTTTACTTGGAATTATTGATTGTAGATATATTCTAAAGGCCAATAAGATGACATATTATTTCAATTCTATTTCTGTTAATTTAAAACGTTTTTATCTCGTCTGAAATTGAATTGCTTGCTTACCTATCTAGAAAAACGCCAAAACTACATAAATCTTAAAACCAATAAAGAAAAATATTTCCATAATAAAGAATATCTGTTAGTAAATTACAAATTCATGTATATTGCATAAATTTGTTTACGCGCGAAGCATTGTGTAGCATTTAGCGATTGCATTCAAATCAAACAGGCGTGGAAAACTGGAAACCTACTCTACAAGTCCGCACCGCTTGTATTGAAAGAAAACAAAAAATAACTGTACAAAAACCGCGTAAACTAAAGTTTCTATTTATCACTTTGTGAAATTGTTCCTAGTCAGGTTAGGACATTGCAGGCTGAACCATCTGATTGTCAGAAAAGCAAGATAGTTCTGTGCTTCGGAGAGCACGTTAAGCCATCGGACCCGGTTGCTGTTTATGATTTGATTACTTGAATGGCGGTCGTTACACCTATTATTATACTCTTTGGCGGTCGTTAAAGTCCATTCGCTTAGATAGTGGCGCGATGACAATGTCATTCTCTTAGATAACGTCAAATCTTGTATGGAATGACATTGTCAACGCGGCACTATCTAAGCGAATGGACTTTACACAACCATTTTACCGCGCAAAACATAAACGCAGTAAGGCTGTACTGAATCCATACATTTATGTTTATGTTTTGTGCGGCAGCGAACTCTGACTGTTCATCTGGTCGTTGGACGACTCGGTGTCCCACTAAAAAGAAGAAGACTAAAAATCTTTGAAACAAATTCTCTAAACATAGCTCTTTACCATTTCCAGATTCGTAAAAGACCTGGAGGACGGTTTCGTGCGACACCGGCCGACGGCGCGGCTGCGGCAGTCGCAGTCGCTCGGCGCGTCGACGTCTTACAACGAAGTGGTGCCGCCCCCCCTCCCGCCCCCTCCGTCGACCCTCACGCAGGGGCGGCGGGTGGACTCGTCGCTGAGGCGCTTGGAGCGAGTGCACGACGACATCTTCCAGTTGTAGCGGTCGAAACAGCGCAGGTACATACATACTGTATATACAGTCTATATAGCGCCCCCTCCGTCGACCCTCACGCAGGGGCGGCGGGTGGACTCGTCGCTGAGGCGCTTGGAGCGAGTGCACGACGACATCTTCCAGTTGTAGCGGTCGAAACAGCGCAGGTACATACATACTGTATATACAGTGTCTATATAGCGCCCCCTCCGTCGACCCTCACGCAGGGGCGGCGGGTGGACTCGTCGCTGAGGCGCTTGGAGCGAGTGCACGACGACATCTTCCAGTTGTAGCGGTCGAAACAGCGCAGGTACATACATACTGCTGTATATAGGGTTACATTTAATTAAGTACGAATCTCTTGTGGGTGTGGTCTACTCACAAAACTGAACAATTTTTGTTAGAAACTTTTCTTCGAAATACGAAATAAAAATTTAGACCTCTCATACAAAAATGTTGAAATAGTGCGTCACTTAGTATGGGAGGGCCAAATTATTTTTTCATATTTTGAAGAAAAGTTTCTAACAAATGTTGTTCAGTTTTGTGAGTGAAACACACCCTTAAAGGATTTGTACTTAATTAAATGTAACTTTATATACCTACAGTCTCCATATAGCGCCCCCTCCGTCGACCCTCACGCGGGGGCGGCGGGTGGACTCGTCGCTGAGGCGCTTGGAGCGAGTGCACGACGATATCTTCCAGTTGTAGCGGTCGAAACAGCGCAGGTACATACATACTGTATACACAGTGTCTATATAGCGCCCCCCGTCGACCCTCACGCAGGGCGGCGGGTGGACTCGTCGCTGAGGCGCTTGGAGCGAGTGCACGACGACATCTTCCAGTTGTAGCGGTCGAAACAGCGCAGGTACATACATACTGTATATACAGTCTATATAGCGCCCCCTCCGTCGACCCTCACGCAGGGGCGGCGGGTGGACTCGTCGCTGAGGCGCTTGGAGCGAGTGCACGACGACATCTTCCAGTTGTAGCGGTCGAAACAGCGCAGGTACATACATACTGTATATACAGTCTCCATATAGCGCCCCCTCCGTCGACCCTCACGCAGGGGCGGCGGGTGGACTCGTCGCTGAGGCGCTTGGAGCGAGTGCACGACGACATCTTCCAGTTGTAGCGGTCGAAACAGCGCAGGTACATACATACTGTATATACAGTCTATATAGCGCCCCCTCCGTCGACCTTAACACAGGGCCGGCGGGTGGACTCGTCGCTGAGGCGCTTGGAGCGAGTGCACGACGACATCTTCCAGTTGTAGCGGTCGAAACAGCGCAGGTACATACATACTGTATATACAGTGTCTATATAGCGCCCCCTCCGTCGACCCTCACGCAGGGCCGGCGGGTGGACTCGTCGCTGAGGCGCTTGGAGCGAGTGCACGACGACATCTTCCAGTTGTAGCGGTCGAAACAGCGCAGGTACATACATACTGTATATACAGTGTCTATATAGCGCCCCCTCCGTCGACCCTCACGCAGGGGCGGCGGGTGGACTCGTCGCTGAGGCGCTTGGCGATCTTCCAGTTGTAGCGGTCGAAACAGCGCAGGTACATACATACCAGTGCGGTCGAATAGGTTGTTGTATTACATACATACTATATAGCGCCCCCTCCGTCGACCCTCACGCAGGGGCGGCGGGTGGACTCGTCGCTGAGGCGCTTGGAGCGAGTGCACGACGACATCTTCCAGTTGTAGCGGTTGAAACAGCGCAGGTACATACATACTGTATATACAGTCTATATAGCGCCCCCTCCGTCGACCCTCACGCAGGGGCGGCGGGTGGACTCGTCGCTGAGGCGCTTGGAGCGAGTGCACGACGACATCTTCCAGTTGTAGCGGTTGAAACAGCGCAGGTACATACATACTGTATATACAGTCTATATAGCGCCCCCTCCGTCGACCCTCACGCAGGGGCGGCGGGTGGACTCGTCGCTGAGGCGCTTGGAGCGAGTGCACGACGACATCTTCCAGTTGTAGCGGTTGAAACAGCGCAGGTACATACATACTGCTGTGTACAGTCTCTATATAGCTGTATACAGTCTCTATACAACGTGTTACAAAACAACCAATAAATCTGAAAGGGTGTGGAAAGGTCCGTTGCAAAGAGTCAATTAACAAAAAATTAGAGCCATAGTATCGTTTTTGAAAACTACGAAAAAAATATTTTTTTATTAAATTACACTTATTTTTAATCGTGGCATCGCAGCACTAATTTTGACAGCTCAGAGTTCAAATGATGTTACCGACGCGGCGAAGCGTAGTTCGGTCTACATTGCTGGCTATTACATGAGTGTCATCAATACAAGAAACTAAGTCAACCAGCAATGTATGCCGGAGCGGACTTTGTTCGCCAGGTAGTGTAGCACCTGACTTAGACTAGTGATGTGATTATTTTATCGACTGATGATAATGAAAAATATTCTTTTTTTTGGTTAGTTATGTAACAGGTTGTATAGTTGTATACAATCTCTATATAGTTGTATACAGTCTCTACCGGGAGTAACGGAGAGGGTATAACAAGCCGAAAGGAGGTCAAGGTACTCATGAAACTGAACAACTTTCCCCATGGAACATGGGTCGAAATATGAAAAAAAAAATTGGACCTCCCATAGTAAATCAATTAGCTCATCGGCGATTTTGTATGGGAGGTCCAAATTTTTTTTTCATATTTCGACCTATGTTTCATGGGGAAAGTTGTTCAGTTTCATGAGTACCTTGACCTCTTTTCGGCTTGTTATACCCTTTCTGTTACTCCCTGTATATAGCGCCCCCTCCGTCGACCCTCACGCAGGGGCGGCGGGTGGACTCGTCGCTGAGGCGCTTGGAGCGAGTGCACGACAAGGACTTTATATACTAACGACAAGGACTTTATTTAATAAGTATGTAAAGTCTTTGGTGCACGATGACATCTTCCAGTTGTAGCGGTCGAAACAGCGCAGGTACGTACTTTTGTGTAGATATGTCATACATTTGTTAGGCCGCAAAGAAATAAGCCCTAAGGAAAGGAGAGCACTGCTTTCTTTTTTGTGGTTCGGTTATAAAAGCAGATACCTTTACGCGCGGAATGTTTTCGATAAGTAAATGTGGGTGGGTTGTTACGTCAGTTCATCATATAGCAACCGCAGATGAGGCTACCAACAAACAATATCCTAAGTTATCAGCCGTGATAAAGCCGAAAGGTACTTAATTTTCCTATTATTATAAACTAAAGTTACGTTAGTGTGTGTATGAGAATGATTACGTAAGTTTTTTTAGTACATACCATGTTATTATATTAATATCGCAGGACTCAGTCAGTGTTAAGGTCTTAAGTACAATGAACCTCTACTCTCCTTCATCTCGCTTAGTAATAGAGTTAAATAGTTTATTCAGGGGGTTTTTTCATGGCGTCGTGACACAATAAATTCTCGTGGGAGCCATGGGTGTGATCGTGGTTCGTATTAATTTACGCTAATGAGAACATACAATTAATCGATGACAAAATTTTACTAGTTAAATGAAATAAGCTAGTCCCTTGACGCCGTTTCGTACTATTAGCAGCATATTAACATACCCACTGCCTCCGCATACGTGACGTGCACGTCATCACGCGCGTAGCTATGACGTTGTGTTGTATGAGACTGTATAAGACACCGCACACCGCGCTACGCGCGTGATTACGCGCACGCATACGCAGTCAGTGTGCGGCCTCTCATACAATTCCATACATTACAACCGGTACGCGCGTGATCACGCGCACGCATGCGTCCTGCATACGGAGACGGTATGTGGCGCGATCTAGACACACGGCAGTGTGTCCGCCAAGTTCGAGCGACACACCGGCCGTGGGTTATATTACACGAACCATTTCGGGCCAAGTTCGACCCACCTATAACTCAAAATCTATTTTATCTACGCATATGAAATTTCTAGTATCTGTTGAGATCTACTTACTCATCTAAAATACAAAATTTCATTAATGTACCTATTGTAGGTCTTGAGATATTGACGTCAGAAAATCGCTATTTTTACTATACACTCACTGACTGACTGACTCACTCACTCATCAAAAACCTAGACCACTTCCAGTGGTCGTATTGACTTGAAATTTGGCATAGGGGTAGGTCTTTAGGTCAAGGTAAAGGAAAAAATCTGAAAATGGCCAAGTGTGAGTCGGTTTTAAAAATAATGAAGGTGTAAATTCATACCCCTAAGGAACTAATACAAAAAAATTATCTATATCTTCCAATGGTCGTACCGACCTAAAATTGCAACCGACCGAAAACCTTACAAAAATAAATGAAATCCCACCCAAAACATAATTGTGAAAGGCTGCCAAGTTCGACAATATTGGAATGCTTCGCCTATAAAGAAGTGAGATCTAAATAAGTACCAAGTTCCATACACAGACCTCAGTTAAAAATAGTTACAGGAATGCACACTTGATTTTCCGCAGTTTGGAAAGTAGATTCTGAATAAATATCATATTAATACCTAAAATTCTAATACTTACAAAAACGCAAACCTGTTTTTCAGCAGTTTCCTTTCCTACTTTTTAATGATATAACTTGGCAAGTTTTAATAGAAAATTATATACTTGACTCATTGCGTTTTGTAGGTTTATAAATAACAAAGTGTGTGAAAACTTGCCAAGTTATATCATTAAAAAGTAGGAAAGGAAACTGCTGAAAAAACAGGTTTGCGTTTTTGTAAGTATTAGAATTTTAGGTATTAATATGATATTTATTCAGAATCTACTTTCCAAACTGCGGAAAATCAAGTGTGCATTCCTGTAACTATTTTTAACTGAGGTCTGTGTATGGAACTTGGTACTTATTTAGATCTCACTTCTTTTATAGGCGAAGCATTCCAATATTGTCGAACTTGGCAGCCTTTCACATTTATGTTTTGGGTGGGATTTAACTTACATTGGTTTCTCGTACAGATACTAAGAATAACCAGTATAAGTAAGAAAGGTTGATGTACTGCTGATATTTGCTCAGTTTATTGAAACCTAGTTTGGAGATCCGTTTTTATAGTGTTTGTGACTTGACTGTAGATAATTTACTTTTCGTGACAACCATGTGATGAAGTGACGACCTATTAGTAATAAAAAAAAGGCAATACAATTTATAATTCCTCCTGTCCTTGCCCTAATCTACTTAGATAATGCAGTAATGAATTTACTAAACTATTATTCCTAACTCGCTCATTTCAGCTGTAGATACTTCACAGCCACAGCTAGGCCTTGTCCAATAAAGGGATATTTGTATGCTTGCATTCTGACCGGGGAGGATCTATATTCTTGCCGCGTCAAGAATTGAACTGCAATTAGGCTGATGTAATGCGCGATGAGTGCTTCAGCGTTACTTTCCGTACTTTCAAAAATTCATTGCAATTGATTAAAAATAAACAATTTCAAATAAAGATACGCTTTGGAAAATGTAGGTAGTTTTGTTTTATGGACAGGTTTATCTTAAAAACTCAGTACATTCTCATTATATGGACGTGATTTTATGGCTATGCTAACATTTATCTTTTTCCAAATTCCAGATATGCGCGATTCACGTGAGCTCGGCCCAGCCGTGTGACGTCACAATTCAAGATGGCCGCCGTATCGGATCACCCTTTACCACCAATCCTCTGACACCAGGGTTCTTCGGGTCGTTCGTTGACTCGGTGTCCCACTGGACAGGACCAAGATCCTCGCACACGGTGTGGCCGCCGTATCGGATCACCCTTTACCACCAAACCTCTGACACCAGGGTTCATCGGGTCGTTCGTAGACTCGGTGTCCTACACGACAGGAGAATCGACCAAGATCCTCGCACACGGTGAGTCGACTGTACAACTCGAGGTCACGGGAAGTGATATTAGATAATAATTCTTGTTGAACTCTAACATAAACTATGATCTGTTTCATCAATTTAAAGTTTAGTGGAAATGTATACAGAAAGCAATCGTACTAGCCGCCCAAGTTTAATAGACTAGTAGTATCGATAGTGCTAAACTATTGATAAATTTCATTCTAAAAACCCTATACAGTCGATAGCATCGATAGTTCAAACTGTAGCTATACTATCGACAAGTGCAATACTACTATCGATAGTATAGATAATACAGTTTGGCAAAAGCCAAACTGCTTAATACCTTCAAAAATTTTAATAATATGCATGCTTATGCATACTGAACTAAGCGATATCATGTTTAATACTTGGCCGGCTTTATATGGACAAAAACAAAGATGTCAGGTGCGGCCGATCGCACGCGGCTGCGGCCATGCGACTGACGCGTGTTGCGTATCGTCGTATAGTTAGAGGAATAACGATTGTCTCCCATACATAACCCTTTTTTTTTGCGTCAGAAGATGCGCTTCGTCACATATGTTCCTAGATCAATTCTAAGCATTTCTAGTCCGGGAGCCAGAAAAAAAAGTGAAGAATGGCGGAGAGGGAGGGGATCAAAGATGGCCGCCGCCAATCATCTTTAATAAAAATCCTTTCTCCTCCTGGTGGCTGGTAGGGCATGTTTAGTATCATTTCCATACAAATCGATGCCGTAGAATTTGTTTCTGGTACTATTTCTTGTCTATTTCATAATAATTTCAGAAGAAAAACGTAAAAATATGAAAATTTAGGTTGAAGATTTTTGTTTGTAAGCTAATAACTTTTAAAAAAAGACAAAATATGACATATAAAAAATACTATTATAAAGTGTGATTTATGTGGATTCTAAAAATAAACACACTTAATAATGATTTAGTCCAAAAAAACTGTGAAAAAATTTAAAAAGACTGCAGTCTGGGCAGTGGTTGAACACGCGCTATATGGCGTTAATCTTACAAATAGAGATTATACCACATAAAATAAGTTATTTAGGTAGGTCACATGCAAATAAATATGACCACAGTTTCCATCACACAGATATAGATCTAATAACTTTAACTTTCTTTTAAAGAAAATATGAATGCAGGAAAGACAATCTTACTCGTATGCAACAGGTGCGTTCCAGGTACTAACTTTGATATCTGGTAAATCTGAAGAGTCTTCATTTTGCGACCCCAAGAAGAAAAACACGGAAACGTTTAGAGAAGCACTGAGGGTTATACCCAGACATGAACTTCTTGGTATATACCAATTTAATTTCGTCTTAGCAATATTATGGCCCGAAGTATGTGCTCGCAAATAATAGTTTTCATTAGTGGGATGTTCTCTGGACAGCTAGCTAGCTAGTAAATGATGTGTTGATGTGGTGTAGTGGTCTGTTTGATGCGCAAAGAGGTATCTCTCTATCTTCGTGTGAGACGCCGAGTCATCCAACGACCTGATGGACCCTGGTGTCAGAATTTTACAGCCGCCTACTACAAGTAGCAGAGTTTCTGACATGGTTGTGTAACGACCACCGTTTAAGTAATCATAGACATCAACCGAAACCGACAGCTCAACGTGCCCTCCACGCACGGAACCATATTTTTTGAAATGTTAAATTTAAATATCTGTTCTTGAATCTACTGTTTACCGGATCTGAGTTGTGTACGTCCATTATTATCCATGGATAGCACTGTGATGCAGAGAACCCTAGTTTGAACTGGGATATAATGATTTTTGCATCTTCAATCAGTGGAATCATTAAACTAGAATAATTTATAATAATGATCCTCTTGTAGTATATTTTTGTGATATATCTATGCAAGTCAATGGTACTCAGCTAACAATGTTAGACAATACAGTCAGTCAATGCTACTCAGTAGCTATTATAAGTTATTCACTCGTCGTGGAGTTAGTCACGGTTGGAAAGTGCTCGAGTTGGAAATATTTTGGTAATTATTATACGTCAATGCTCGTACGTTAACTTGAAATAAAAAAGTTCCTTTAGCACATTATCTATGTATCTCTTGAAATTAAATGACGTCCCGCCGACATTGGTCACAATTTTGAGGCTAAAATCACCAGTAGAACGCAGTTTGCCTGGGCAGGGAAAGTCGCGTCATATTCTAGAGTCATCTTTGCCGCAATGCCTCAAAACAAAGGTATTCGATCGGTCGTTTACTAGTAATGAATGATACTTACGAGTACTAATAATCTAGCCAATACGTAGAACCTCCTTAACGGTATTTTCCAAATTATGCAAATATAGTTTGCGTCTTTCGTACTTGGGTATGCTTCATCAGTTCAGCGTAAAAATGAACTGAACTACAAAGACATTTTATTATAGATACGGTACCCCCATAAAGCTTGAACAGAAAAATTGGCATGTGTCACGTAACAGCTCATAGCCTGACTGATTCATTGGTCGTCTTGTGAACAAATTTGAAGTAACAAATTTTTGCTCAGGTGGCGTATCTACAACCTAGAACCTACATATAATATCATTGACTGAACTACATAAAGTTAAAACTGACAGCAAAAGTAACTGACCGGCTACATATTATCCCTCACAGACTCATAGAGAGTTATATGCTTAAGATCCCAGTAATTTACTAAAATCCAGAATGAGATTATAGTAACCAACATGGTATAGATACATAATTACATAGTTATAATTTATTTAAACGGGTTCTTATCGACAAATTGTAAAAAGTCTAAACTGTTGCTTAAAAGTTTGATATCTAGTTTTCGTCTAGAAGTGAAGCTAATTGAAATGGCAGTTGGCTGGGCACATCTGTTGATCAGTAGTATACCTAACCGATGTGATGGACGGTGGAGTTCAGATACGCGTTCTTGAATGGAGATTATGTCTGGGCAAGCGTAGCGGACGCCGCCATGAGGGACCGGTGATTTAAAAGAAAGAAAGCGGCTGGTATTGAGTAGAAGTAGAAAGAAGGCAGCAACAGAAGATCGTCTTGTTCCCAGGGGGAAAGCCAATATCCAGTAATAGACTAAAATAGGCTGATGTGATGTTAAATGAGCATGCAAAAACTCACACTCGACTTTTTTGTAAGATTAACGCCACATAGCGCGTGTTCAGCCACTGCCCAGACTGCAGTCTTTTTAATTTTTTTCACAGTTTTTTTGCACAAAATCATTATTCGGTGAGTTTATTTTTAGAATCCACATAAATCACACTTTATAATAGTATTTTTTATATGTCATATTTTGTCTTTTTTTAAAAGTTATTAGCTTACAAACAAAAATATTCAACCTAAATTTTCATATTTTTACGTTTTTCTTCTGAAATTATTATGAAATAGACAAGAAATAGTACCAGAAACAAATTCTACGGCATCGATTTGTATGGAAATGATACTAAACATGCCCTACCAGCCACCAGGAGGAGAAAGGATTTTTATTAAAGATGATTGGCGGCGGCCATCTTTGATCCCCTCCCTCTCCGCCATTCTTCACTTTTTTTTCTGGCTCCCGGACTAGAAATGCTTAGAATTAATCTAGGAACGTATGTGATGGAGCTCATCAAATATAACTTTTTTTTTGGGTTAAAAGTGTTAGGCCTTTCACTAGTAGTATGCATAGTCTAATAAAACATAGTCTTACATTCCCAGAGAAACACAAGCCTACGTCACTAGTATTGCCACTTTATTTCAATAAAATACGTTATGGGGTAAATTCAATCTCAGAAAAAATTGTTAAAATATTTCTTAATAATTTTATAATTTAGATTTACGTGTGTATTAACTTGAACTTTACATCAACACTTAAATTGTATTTATTAGTTAACAGTATCATAAATGATTTACAAAAAACATCATAAGAGTGGGTAATTCTGGTAACCCACAAGCATGATGACGTAGGCTTGTGTTAGTCACGTGGTTCACGAGTCTCGGAATGGAATACCAGGCGGAGTATCTTATTATACCATGGTATGAAAGTGTATGGCGCACGGCCGCACGCGTCTGTCGCACCCCTCGACTCGAACGCGGCACCATACGCTTTCATACTACGAATATAGCCGCGTGGTCGCAGCCGCGTGCGGCTGTGATCGACCGCACCTGACGAACGAACCATTTATCTAAATTTGCAGTTTATCCAATGGTTGAGTCTATAAAAAGAGGATAAATGTTAACTTGCCCATTTGAAACCTTCATTCTACGTGTGTAATCGATAAATTCCAAATTATAAAAATAATAATAATGTTGTTGTAAAGTAAATGTGTTTTGAAAAGGTTCTATTTGGCTAAAGCCAAAAAGTGTCGAATCTGGCAGAATTATTTGAACAGAAATGAACTCATAAATGAAAATAATTATGAATGTTTTTTACTATTTTGTAGAAATTTTACCACACGATAATAATTTTGCAGAGCCTGCCATGGTGTGGCGGCAACACGTCTGACCCGGCTTGTCAGAAGACGTGGGTTCGAATCCCGCTGGCGGCGTGAATTTTTTCCGCTTGCTTCGTTTGTATTAACTTTGTATCCAAAAAGTTTATATGAAAATAATAATGAAAAAAATGCGTCGTCGCCCGGGGCTTGTACCTGTGACCGTGGGGTACCACTCCACTGCTCTGCCAACTGAGCTAACGGCGCCTAGCCGATTCTTATGAAATTTTCATCCTCTTGATGCGACGACGCTAAATTTATTTTAATTTCAAATGTTCATTTATGAGAATAATATAGCAACTGTAATACTATATCTTTCATTTCATCAGTATTAAAAGGAAGCATGTGCAAAGTACACCGGGGCAGTATAGACTAAGGTGAAATGTAAACTAACACCAGTTTTATTCGATGCCATCTTTAGGAGAAATTAACATGGTGCACTTTGGTTATATTTAGAACAGTTAAAGAAAATTTCTGCCAGAATAGCAGCTATTGTCACAGTCAAGTCTTGTATTAAGAGATTGTAATATAAATTAAAATAAATATAACCTATAAATTATAAATAAACTTAATTAAGACGAATATAATTTATCGTGTACATTGAGAGAGGCACTAATTCGTTGTAAAAGTATATAAAATATAAATAAATAGATGTTGAGCTTAAATTTAATAATATTTTATACAAATAATCATATAATAAATGTTGCTTGTACGTTGTATTGTACTCCGCAATTTGTGTCATGTCTCCAAAGTATTATAAAAAAATATAAAACATTATCTGGTCTATATTGGCAGCAAAATAAACATCATTAAATTATTAAACATGAAACTTAGCCAATAATTATATTACTTTAGGTTATTTTTATAAAATTGTGTCTCAAATGAATTAAATATGTAGCCGTAATGAAATAACTTACATGTAATAATTAAAAACTATTGAAATCGATTCCAAATAACTAATCATTATTTAAATCGTGTATTTATTGTCTTTTGAAATTGTTCTTGATTCTGGTGGTACATTTCCTTAGCTAATTTTTAATTGTTGCTGTCTTAAGTAGAAGAAGAAAGAATTCAAAACCTGTAAGTACTTTTTTGTGTTACATACGTTTTTTTCCTTTGGTAATTTAGACCAACTGAACTGTCTGCCAAAGTCCCAATGATTCAAATCTAGGATCAGTGGCAATACGTCTCAAATAGCATAACGAGATCTAAAGCTGTTTTAAAAATGTCTTGTATAAAAACACGTAAACGTGTAAAGAAGAAAAATCACAGCAGAGGATTTTAGTCTTTTTTTAGGGAAGATACAATTATATAATATTTGAAAATTAGCTATGGAAGGAGAACGCTAGAATCATAGTCACCAAAATATTTGATTCCTCCCTCATGTGTTATGCAATATGTCGGTTTAAGATACAGTGCCTTGTGATAAATACCATTAGTCGTAGCTTGTTACTAATGTAGCGTAGCTTTAGACTAGCTAATGTAGCTCAAAATTATGTGCAGTATTTTACTCTGATTTTTGATGTATCGCCTTGTTTTAGAAGGGCCCAGTGGCAGAAGTCCCGAAGTCCAGCAAGGTCCACTAGGTCCACCAGGACTGTTCAAGATCACACTAAGTTTTAGTTTTGATTAGTTGCAAAAATAATCGTACTTAGTCAGGCCTGGCGCACTCCGCGGCGTATGTATAGAGTTGCAATTGCAAGTACGTGCGGCGACCCCCCCGGGAAGGTTAGTCAGTTGGTTGCCGCGCGCCGCACGTTACGCGCGCGCTCCGATGCCGTTCGCATTTCTTCACGAGATTTATTTTATTTTATCAATTCTGTATTAAGTTACTCAGCTTCCTACCTCATTAGTTAATTTTGTATGATAATGCAATTTTCATATTTTTTGTAATATTCAGCTTTGATTTTCTTTCAATATCCTACGTTTAACAAAACATTTTATTTTTGTTTTACTTGGGTGTAGAAATGTACTCCAGTACACTTTTCGTAGGTACCTATTTCCATATAAATCTCGAAATTCGCATCCCTACAAAGCGTGCCGGCTGTGACCTTCAGAGGCGGTCTGCGGCAAATGAACTTTCGCGCGCAGCAATTCGGCTCATTTTTGCTTGCGCGCGCGATCAGTAGGCTAATATAAAAGTAGGTATTCAAAGCCGGCGCGAAGGAAATTGTACTTTATTATCGCGCATAAAGATTTATATTTGTTGAATTGCTATAACGGAGTGCGTCTTCTGTACCTGTACTATTATGTATTCTGTGACTTCTTAAACTGGACCGTTTTGGACATAGGGACTTCTAAAACCGGGCCCTTCTGTATTTTATAAAGTTATTTCCTTTTGTAAGCAAGATTACACATCTGAATTTCTGAACGTTTACGCGTTGCCTGGTATAGACTTTTATGTTACCTGTTAAATATTGCACTGTAATTTTGAGCCTTGGATAACCGAACATTACTACATAGCTTAGTCGGTATGTAAAAGATCCAGAATTTCCAACTGTCTTCAGTGTTGCTTAGTCGACTAAATAATAATAAATTGTTTGTAATTTTAAGTTCTGGTGCTACTACATCTTAAATTGCCGTTATATCTAAAATTTGGTTTACAAATTATTGAGTATCGTACATCAGTTACGTCGACCGTGTTGAATTTGAAAAGAACATCAAAAACTATATGTCGCAGGAAATTCTCAAAATTCGCGTATTTCCACCTATCTATTATTCACAGTTATTTTCCGTGAATTTGCGTATTGCCTAGGAAATACGCGAATATCCGGATTTTGCGGATTTCCTGCGACATATAAAAATTTAAATGCTCATTGTAAGGTATTATAATTTCTAAACTTCTGATTACTGAATATGAAAAGATTTTTATATAATGTTCCAGAAAATTCTTAACATTCGCGTATACCCATCTATTATTCACACCTAATATCCGGGAATTCGCGTATAGCCTAGGAAATACGCGTATATCCGGAATTCGCGGATTTCCTGCGACATTTAAAAATTAAAAGGATCATTTTAAGGTGTTATCATTTCTAAACTTTTGATTACTGAATGATCATTTTAAGGTATTATCATTTCTAAATTTTTGATTACTGAATATGAATAGATTTTTATATAGATGTGTGAACATTTGAACTACGCATAATTTTAACTACCTATATTATGCACAATTCCACTGTATGTTGTTGTGTGAACATAATAATATGTACTGTACATTGTGTATAAAATAATTATTAGATGTATTTTATATATCGAGTATTATTATAAAGTAATAATTACTAAGTCGTATGTTATAGAAGTAAAAATGTTGATGTAACTACAGCGTAGCTAAGATTTCGCTAAGAGTTCAAAACTTTAATTTACAAAAGTCTTATATTTCGCCTTATGTGTTTTGTGGAAAGTTGTTCCTTATCACCAGCCGGTTCTAAGTTTTCGTTATCGGTCGCTAGTAAAATTTCACCCAGTATTTTGAAACTTTTGAACTCTTAGTGTGATCTTTGTGAGATATGCAAATCTTCCAAATAAGAATCGATGCATTCACACAATCATTATAGAGTGTTTTGATGATACATGGCGTTTTCCTAAATAATAAGATTGTATCACTATAATATTATTTTTAAGCACTCGCGATTATTTTCACACATATGGTTAACTACTTAACCGGGTCTTATCGCGATAGTTTTAGGTAAATTTACCCGATTTACCTGGAACCCGGCGTTTCAACTGAGATGGCGGTTTACCTACCCAAAAACTATCGTGATAAGACCCGATTAAGTAACTGTACAGTGCGGTCGTACAAATAGGCCATAATTGACACCTGTCAAAATCATAGTAATGATATGACATAAGGTCTGTTTTTCTTTGGCGAGGAACACACGCAACGTCGGTTTGTGCGTCGTTTGTTCGATTTTCCACCTTATTTTTATACGAATACGGTTTATGTCAAACGATTTGACAGACAACGCAGCGTTGTGCGATGCCGTTTGACACAAACCGTATTCATATGCAGGTAGGGTGGAGAATCGAATGGTGGAGAATCGAATGAACGACGCACAAACCGACGTTGTGTGTGTTACTCGCCTTTGTTGAAATGTCTTAGTATGAGTTTGACAGCTGTCAAATATGACCTATTAAAACGGCCGTATGTATCTAGTTCTTATTTGTGAGGTATTTGTATTCGGTATGCAGTTACACAGATGTAGTTAGCGAACAATTTATTTTATTATGTTAATTTTGCTATTTATGTATGCTTTATTTAAACCAAGGAGTTATCCCTTTATGTTTATTCATGCTAGTTGAGCTTTAATAAACGATATTTTATTAAACGTTGCAATTTTGACTTTTATTTATTCATGGAAATAGAGCATATTTAAATTTAAAAAATATATTGTTAATTAAATTATGTTATCCCTAAATAAGAGTAAATAATTCGTACAGTAATACTTACCTACTTGTATTTACAATTTTTAATCATACTTATAGTTGTGGATATCTTGTTTTTGGAAAAGTTCCATATTATTATTTTTCGCCTCAGGGTTTTCTGTCTAGAACTGCTTTATGAGGACGCATTTCCGCAGTTTTGATTCAGAGTGATCTTAACTTATAAAAATTAGGGAATTCAGTCAGATGCTACCTAATTTCATAATGAAATTTCAATTTCATTTACTGGACTCATTACTTACAGCTTTTAATCAGCGAAACAAAGTACGTGGGTTCTAGCTAGTTCAATAAAAATTTACAATTCCAAGTATGTACCTTCTTTGATTTGTATATTACAACCTGATACCTTTACCTGATATGATAACTTTATGGGTAGGTAAGCCCTTTATCACGGTAACATTTTAAGTACAGTCGGATTTTGAATAAGCTTCACAGGGGTACTCGAAACGAATTAAAATATTTAAATTTCGATTAAAATATCATTATTCTTAAAAATAATTCTAGTACTAAATGACACCCACCTACATTTATTTTCATTGGGGATCATAACATAATCATTTCAATTCGTTTGGAGTACCTACTTAGCCCCGTGTAGCTTATTCCTTTGCTGTGTGTACTTACATGAAAATGTAGTTTGTTTTTTTTTAAGTTAAATTAAGATTTGGTACCTACTCATAGACTACAATATTATTCCTTGGTTTTGCTTTTACACAACTGTTACTAGGCACGTGACAATAACATGGCATTGAACGGATTTTAGCTTCGGGTTATTGCAAAAAAATATATAGGTACGGTTAAAAAAGACGTACCTAAGCCTACTTATTGTTTTTCAAAAGGGAAAAACGTTCCGTATTAGAAGAGAAAAACGTTACTTTTTAGGGTTTCGTAGTCAACTAGAAACCCTTATCATTTCGTCAAGTCATCATTTTGTCAAGTCTCTCTGTCTGTATGCCTCATATGTCCGTCAGTTTTGGAGCTGTCGACCGACATGCAATTTGGTGAGAAGATAGATACGTGTTGACCTAAATATAAGGTCCTATTTTTTTTTTTTCCTATTAGGTCCTATTAAATTCACTGCAAATATTTTAGGGGCAGATCAAATAAAATATAAGCGAATGTTTACTATTTTTATAGAAATTTTCCACAAAATAGTAATTTTGAACACTTGGTATTAACTTTGTAACCAAAAAGTTAATAAAATATAAGCTTGTACTAGGCAAATTTTTAAAGAAATCTACACGCCAGTTTTCGAGAAAATTGCAGTAAACTAAAAAAAAAAGAAAACGAATAAAGTGCACCCTGTTTGTCCTAGAAACACACACTTCGATGAATTTAAATTACGCGCCAAAGAAAGGTGCTGTGATTGGTTGGTTGTTAGTGTGCGTGCGTGTAAGTGAATCCTGTCTACGTGGCGGAACGTCAATCGGGTCAGTCAAAGGTGTTCACAAAATTAATTTAAAAGCTTGTTTGAAAAAAAAAATCTAGCGTGAAGATTTTTTTTAAAATGCCTTAGATGTTTTTCTTATACATATTTACGCATACCTACATACAGGTACACCTGATTTATTTAGTCGCTCGCTAGCAAATAGTTCGGCTGATTAGGTATTTGGTGGGGAACGAAGGCTCACCCGGAAAAACGTTGCTTATCACTGAACCTGACTGAGGTAATTACAAAGTTGTATTTTAAGTTTAAAATCCGTCACTTTGATTGAATTTATGAAATTCCAATGAAGCTTGTGTCAGTTGCGCTGCTGAGACGAATTTAAGAGCAGCTCATATGTCACAATCACAATCCACTAGCCGTTTGGGCTGCAGCCCGTGTAAGTACACACATACCCCCACTTACATACGTAGGTATATATAAGTACCTAATTATTACATAGTACATACGTCGCAGGAATTATCGTCTTTCCTAGGGAATACATGAACTCCCGGAAAATGGCGAAATGCTTGGATCGATCTTTCATCTTCCGAAAAATGCCTCCGCAAATGAGAAAAAAAATATTTTGGACATCTCATACAATTTTTTTTTATAACACGTGGCCTGGAAGTTCAATAGGTACTTTTTTCATGTTTCTAGAGAGTGCTCATACAAGTAAATTCGTCTAATCAGCTTTAGTTTGAAAGAATCTTAGCAAATGCATTTAAATCTCGGCTAAGTCCATTAAAAACAATGTTAGATTAGAAAAGTTTACACTATTTTTTACGGCATCCTTTAACGATACCTACTCTACCTACCCTGAAGCTACGGCATGCATTTAAATTAACATCCTGTATTATTTATGAGTATTTTTTTAGGAGTTTGCAGCTTTTGTACTTACTACATAAAAAGAAAAGTAAAAGCCAAACAAGCTACCACATTATTTAAGGTCCTATTAAATTCACTGCAAATATTTTAGGGGCAGATCATATAAAATATAAGCATGTACTAGGCAAATCTTTAAAGAAATCTACACGCTAGTTTTCGAGAAAATTGCATTTAACTAAAAAAACACAAAACGAAAAAAGTGCACCCTGTTTGTCCTAGAAACACACACTTCGATGAATTTAAATTACGCGCCAAAAAAAGGTGCTGTGATTGGTTGGTTGTTCGTGTGCGTGCCGTGTAAGTGAATCCTGTCTACGTGGCGGAACGTCAGTCGGGTCAGTCAAAGGATGTTCACATAATTAATTAAAAAGTTTGTTTGAAAATGAAAAAAAAATGTAGCGTGTAGATTTTTTTTAAATGCCTTAGATGTTTTTCATATACATATTTACGCATGCCGTTAAAATATTTGCAGTGAATTTAATAGGACCTTATATACTCGCTATTAACCATACGAAACCCTTCGTAGGTGGCTCCACCTCGTACTTTACACGTTTCTTATTCAGTTAGGTACTAGCTATTACCTATTCAAAATATTAGATACACCTCGCAATACTGAAATCTGGAAAAACAGTTTATTATTATAATAAATATTTATAGTTTTTTTTATTCTATACAATAACATTATTCAGATGAAGTATAAAAATATCCGAGAAGTTTTGGATTTATCCAGTCTTGTCCTGACTTTGTGTCAAGATGAAGTTGTTATCTGGTAAGTAAAATAGTGCGTTTGTTTTATTTTTTTGTTTTATTTCGGAGATTAACAGTTTTGGGACTCTAGTATAGCATTAAATAGTTCGTAAGTATCGTATCTGGTTATCACATTTAATTAAATACATTTTTTTTCTGTAAGTATGTTATACTGAACAACTTTAGATGGTATTTTTTTAAGTGTTTAGATTTTATTTCAAAAAATAATTTTGTATGGGATGTCCAAAATATAGTTCCAATAGTTAACAATTATTGTTAAAAATATGAGTCGCTTTATATAGGAGCTCCGATTTTTTGTTTCTAAACATTTTACTACCGAACGTTGTATAGTTTGTTATGAAAATACACCCTGAAAATATTTGAACTCAGAATAAAATGTAAGTAACCTTATTATTACCTACAAGCTTAGATACTGGTAATTCGTCACGATCCCGTCAAGGGGTGAACTAGCCAATGAAACTGAACAATAGTCTCAAAATTTGTTGTACAAGTAAAACATAAAAAAAATGTTAAAAATAATGTTTAAGTTCAACTAAAACTAGCTTAATCTAATTAATTACAACTACAAAATAAAAAAAGGCAAAAGGGTCTGACCACAGGTCTGACTCGGCTTTAGGTGACAGGACCCAAGTCCTGTCGGCGCTGGTTTTCAGTCAGTGCCTCCTACATGAGATCTTACACGGGGTAGAGTAGGAGTAGGCTTTACCTGACTTAATCTTTAAAAAACAAACATGCGATTAAATTATTCATACGTAGGTATCAGTGCCGTGTGGTGCTGGCGTAGAATAGCATCACACCATATTTTTCCCGTGGGTGTCGTAAGAGTTTTTAAACAAGCCGAAAGGAGGTCAAAGTATTCATGAAACTGAACAACTTTCTCCATGGAACATGGGACGAAATATGAAAAAAATATTGGGCCTTTCATAATAAATCAATCACCTAATCGGCGATTTTGTGTTAGGAGGTACCTATGTTAACACACTGTTTATTTTTGATGCGAGATTTCGCAACGTGTTCGGAACTGTGGGCGCCCGTCCTTCTTAGGGCAGAGTGACGTCTCCTACGGTACCATTGTTTGTTTGTAACTATGTATGTTATTATGTTATGGGTAAAATGCGAAACTGCTGGGCTGATTTCAAAAATACCTACTTTATCTATTAAATTTTTTCCCCTACAAAAAAAGATGTCCTCATAACTCCTCGTATGATATTTTTTTTAATTTTGTACTACGGGTCAACTCGATTCTTTTACTTTTACCCTAAAGATTTGTACCAAACAGAACTCTTCTCTCAGGTCAATTTTGAACTATCGCTAGGACAAACACCACGAGCCGCTAACCTTTACGGTATTTTTTTTCCAGTGCTCAGTCTGTTTGCGTTCCTGGGTACCATGCTAGGAGGCGCTTTCGCTCAGGGCCCGGCACCGGGTACTCCAGGGACTCCCCACCCTGCCCCGGACCCGCCATGCCAATTGGACCCCAACTGCACAGGATAATAATAAGAAATGAATTATCATGCCATCAAAATAAATACATAAATTAATTTGAAAACTATTTTGTTTTATTCTTATGATTCCATTGTACCTTATCTTTGTATGTGCTGTTTACGTGGCGGAACGTCAATCGGGTCAGTCAAAGATATTCTCGTAATTAATTAAAATTTTGTTTGAAAATGAAAAAAGAAATCTAGAGTGTCAATTTTTTTTTAAATGCCTTAGATGTTTTTCTTATACATATTTACGCATGCCCTTAAAATATTTGCAGTGAATTTAATAGGACCTTATATAGTTATAGGTTGTCGATCAATATCCTAAAATTAATTAAGGTTTAATATCCTAAAAAATAGAGTTTTAATTTTGTTATCTACTGGTCTTTGGGTTTTGGTCAAAAACCTGGTTTTATTATCATCGCTGCGACATATAGCATTGACGTTACCCATTATCGTAGCGATTGTTCTGTTGTTTTGAATTTAAAGCGTTTTTATTAAGAGTGAGTGAGTATCGAGGAGCACGCGTTATTTTGTAAGGGCCCTTTTCCTGTCATGCGTATTTTCGCACGCGCGCGGATCTGGTCCGCATGCGGATGATAGCACGCTCCTGGTCACACGCAGGACAGGGATTTCGTTTGCGTCAATCCGCGTTCCGCGCGCGTGCTAGCCGCATGATAGGAAAAACATGTATCAAAAGATAAGATGCGTGCGGCCCGCATGCGGACCAGATCCGCGCGCGTGCGAAAATACGCATGACAGGAAAAGGGCCCTAAGTGTGTGGGTAAGACGTGTAAGCGATTTTAAAAGTGCATACCATCAGCGTGCCTATATGCACTTTTTACTACCGACTGTACAAAAATATTAAAACAGCAAAATCTGACAAACATAGACAAATGAAACCTTTTTGGTTCTCTGTGCTGACAAACAACGTCATATGATTCTGAGCCAATTTTAAATCCAAGAAATTTGACGCTCGTCTCGTGTCAACCACCTTCTTAGTTACCTTGACTTCCCCTGAAATTCCGGTTATTTCCAGTTTCCAGTTAAAATCAGTAAGCGTCAAAATCGTCGCTAGTACTGAGTGAGCCATCTGGTAAGGCGCCCCGTGCGCCGTTTCCCTAATTTGTGTCTGTACTGCCGACGCCACTACCAATTTTTTCAATCAAGTAAAAAAAACTTGTTTTTTTTTTATAATTTTTACGGAACTCCTTATCGATACTAAACCTACTCTGAAGCTATATTAGCACGCATTTAAATTAACACCCTGTATACTAGCTATTAGCTAGAGATGCTGCGAATATTGATTTCGCCGAATGCCGAATACCGAATATTCGGCCGTGAGGTAACAGCCGAATATTCGGCGGCCGAATATCCGGTATTCGTAAAATTAGGCCGCCGAATACTTGGCTAAAGTACAGACTCTTTTGCCAACGAATGATGAAAAGATCGTTTTATTCACCGCAATTGGCCCCTTATTCATTTTAATTACAAAATTTTATGTAATAAATAAAGATTTTTGGCTAAAAACTAAAAGTATTTTTCATAAATCAGGTATTCGGTATTCGGTCGAATAGTGTCAACTATTCGGCCGAATACCAAATATCAAAAAAATGGCCGAATATTCGGCCTTACCGAATAGTTGCCGAATATTCGGGGCATCTCTACTATTTACAATACGAAACCCTTCTTAGGTGGCTCTACCTCGTACTTTACACGTTTCTTATTCAGTTAGGTATTAGCTATTTCAAATATTAGATACACCTCGCAATACTGAAATCTGTAAAAAACAGTTTATTATTATAATAAGTTTACATACTTTTATTTATTCTATACAATAACATTATTCAGATGAGGTACCTATAAAAATATCCGAGAAGTTTTGGATTTATGCAGTCTTGTCCTGACTTTGTGTCAAGATGAAGTTGTTATCTGGTAAGTAAATTAGAGCTTTTGTTTTTTTATTTTTGTTTTATTTCGGATATTATCAGTTTCATTCTCTAGTATAGGTAGCATTAAATAATACGTAAGTATCGTACTAATATCTGTGAGGTTATTACATTTAATTAACATTTTTTTCTGTATGTGCTACTGAACAACTTTAATTTTTAATTTATTTTGATGTTTTGAAATATGATTTGAACCTCCCATACAAAGTTGTTAAAAATAATAGTCGCTTTGAATGTGAGCTCCGATTTTTATGTTTCTAAATATTTTACCATCGACAGTTGTTCAGTTTGATAAGAAGGTAGAACACGCCTTGAAAATATTTAAACTAATTAAATTGAGTGAGCACAAGAAAGTAATTTTCAATTTTTTTTACTTTACTATACGATCAGTATTCTAGCCACTATTTATATTGAGTTTTTACTGGTATGCAAGCCTTATGTAAACTTGATACATTTGCACGCCCGGAGGTTCTCTGTGAGGACTGAGTGAGCACACTTTACTATTATTTAATAAATGTTTTAACTTTTTACAAATAGGGGAATTTATTTTACAATTGTTTTAGAACTTTTACAAAACATTTTTTTAAAGTGCTCATTCAATGCGCACGCACACTCTCTGAGCGAGTCTACAAATTTAAGGTTAATCTGTGGTTCTCTGTAAAGTCTATAGAGATATTCAACGCTATCTCACGGATTAGTTTTCATTCCATCTCCGGTGCACGAGACGCCGGTTGGGATTCCACCCTTATATCGTAGACATCCCGCAAATTCGCACAAAGCGCTTCGCTTCTACATTTTTAATGCGAACTGCTAAGGAGTGGAACTCCCTGCCTGCGGATCTGTTTCCGGAACGTTATAACCTGGGCCTTTTCAAGGCAAGAGTGAATAGGCATATCTGGGCGAGCATGTTCCATCATCGTCTGCATCGTCACTTAACATCAGGTGAGATTGCGGACAAATGCTTACCCATCGTTTATAAAAAAAAAAAGTTTATCAAAAAAACTCCCATTCAGTATTAAATATATATAAGGTCCTATTAAATTCACTGCAAATATTTTAAGGGCAGATCAAATAAAATATAAGCATCTACTAGGCAAATTTTTAAAGAAATCTACACGCTAGTTTTCGAGAAGACTGCATTTACTAAAAAAAAAAACGACGAAAAAAGTGCACCCTGTTCGTCCAAGAAACATACACTTCGATGAATTTAAATTACGCGCCAAAAAAGGTGCTGTGAGTGGTTGGTTGTTAGTGTGCGTGCCGAGTAAGTGAATCCTGTCTACGTGGCGGAACGTCAGTCGGGTCAGTCAAAGGATGTTCACATAATTAATTAAAAAGTTTGTTTGAAAATGAAAAAAAAATCTAGCGTGTAGATTTTTTTTAAAATGCCTTACATGTTTTTCTTATACATATTTACGCATACCCTTCAAATATTTGCAGTGAATTTAATAGGACCTTGTATAATAATAAAAAATGTCATTATTTGTGAGATAGTAGAGGCCCGAACTCCTCGCCACCAGCCGCTAAATTCCACGGCAATTTTTTTTCCAGTGCTCAGTCTGTTTGCGTTCCTGGGTGCCATGCTAGGAGGCGCTTTCGCTCAGGCCCCGCCATGGGGTACTCCAGGCTATGCTCCAGGGACTCCCCACCCTGCCCCGGACCCGCCATGCCAATTGGACCCCGAATGCTCAGGATAATAAGAAATGGCATCTCATCAAAATAAATACATAATTTGAAATTTAGTATTTTGTTTTATTTTTATGTTTTCATTGTATCTATCGTGCAGCGTGCGTGAGTGAACAAATTTAGAACCGCATTGTTACGTATAGTATACGTCGCAGATGTTTTATTTATTCTTCTTCTTCAAATGGGACACCAAGTCGTCCAACGACCCGATGAACCCTGGTGTCAGAGTTTTTCAACCGCCTACTTCAAGTAGCAGGCCTCTTACATGGTTGTGTAACGACTGCCATCATAGACAGCAATGTTTTATAAGAACGGCATATGACAAAATTGAAACATAAACTCATAACACGTTTATGCTAAATTAGTTCAAAAAACATGACTTAGCTTAGTTTTCTGACAAAAAGTGCTGCACTGTTTCAGTGCCTGCTGGCGACACCAGTTGACGGTTGTTGTCGACCTATTGACTGCAGTCAATGAAAGATAACAATATCTGGCATCGACTAGTTATCGACTTCCACTCAACTCCACTGGTAGGTAAGGTATGACGGAGCCGTTCATCTGTAAGCAGCACATTTTATCAGGAAAATAAGCAAACTTATGTTTTTCGGAAGAATTTTATCATAAACCAGGCTAGTCATGTGTTGTGCAGATTTTTGATCAAATATCTAGGTTTTTATTAAAAATCTGCAACATCATTATATACCGGAAGTAACAGAAAGGTTATAACAAGCCGAAAGGAGGTCAAGGTACTCATAAAACTGAACAACTTTCCCTATGGAACATGTTAAAAAAAAATGTACCTCCCCTCCCATACAAAATCGCCGATCAACTGATTGACTTACTATGAGATAACCAATTTTTTTTTCATATTTGACCCATGTTCCATGGGAAAAGTTGTTCAGTTACATGAGTACCTTGATCTCCTTTCAGCTTTATACCCTTTCTGTTACTCCCTGTACTGGGTGTTACAAAACAACCAATAAAGCTGAAAGCAGGTCAAAGTACTCGTAAAACTGAACAACTTTCCCCATAGAACATGGGTCAAAATATGAAAAAAAAATTGGACCTCCCATACAAAATGAACTCAATTTGTATGGGAGTTTTATAGGTTGTTTTGTAACACGTTGTATATAAGGTTCTATTAAATTCACTGCAAATATTTTATGGGCGTGCGTAAATATGTATAAGAAAAACATCTAAGGCATTTAAGAAAAATCTATACGCTAGATTTTATTTTTCATTTTTAAACAAACTTTTTAATTAATTATCAGAACATCCTTTGACTGACCCGACTGAAGGTTTCGCCACGTAGACAGGATTCACTTACACGGCACGCACACTAACAACCAACCAATCACAGCACCTTTTTATGGCGCGTAATTTCAATTCATCGAAGTGTGTGTTTCTAGGACAAACAGGGTGCACATTTTTCGTTTTTTTTTAGTTAAATGCAATTTTCTCGAAAACTAGCGTGTAGTTTCTTTAAAAATTTGCCTAGTACATGCTTATATTTTATTTGATCTGCCCCTAAAATATTTGCAGTGAATTTAATAGGACCTTATATACCGACTACAGACATGGTAGATACCAAAAAAGCTCCTTTCAGGGCGAGAACAACTAAGTGTCACACTTATTTGAAAAATAAGACAAATAAATGTGAACATCTATTAACTTAACATATACCTAAGACATAATCTTAAACTCTGTATGCTTTTGTTTGTTGTAGTAGTAGAAGAAACAATAGGGTGTAGAAACTTTCATCGCCAAGTCTAGTCTACTAATGAATTCTTTCAAGATTGTAGCCTCAAATAGGTTCATTTCTTGCGGTACTATTTTTGAAAAGCACTGAAATTAACAATGATATCCATCCATCTATTGATTTACTTTTTTTGTTAATCCCGAAAATCTCGGTATTCGTAAATTTTAAGCTCGAAATTTTCGGGACTGGAAAATGGACCTGTTTTCCCTAATTTTGACATTTAAAATAAGTTCAACTCATATTTTATGGTAAATACTGAACCCCATCTTACCCCGCTTACAGGAATACCATCTTACCCCCTGGGTGTACCCCGTCTTACCAGCAGTATGGGGAAGATGGGTGCATTGTTTTTATTTTTGATTTTATTTTATCTAAGTTTACTTACGATTCTTCATGAAATGATCAAAAACTGAGAGATATATTATTGAAGTTTCCCCAACAATGAAAAAACTTGAATTAATAACAATATCTTGGGATTTGTGTGCCTTCAAACCTTAATGCCCTCGCTTCCCTCCCTTATAGGGATTCATTTTCAAGTTAGTACGGAAATAAATCTGACACAGTTACCTACACGTGTACCTTGGACCAAGCAAGATATGGCTACAATACAAGAGACCGACACTATGCTTACACACAAGCATCTACACGACTTTGTTTTTATTTTTTCACAATAGGTAGGGGAGAATTGGCTATATTGTCCTCCCTAATTTCAATCTAGTTTTGCGAGAAAACTATTAAGGTTATCCTTATGAGAATTGACTTCTTGGTTAGTTTATTTAATTAGGTCAGATTTACCAGAATTGATTTTTGAATTAAGTAAGTATTTTTAACACAAAACCATTTTCAAAAAAAGTTGCTTTCGGTAAAATTTAGAGACCGGTACGTTTATTCGTACCACGAGATTTTTCATATCGTACTTTGAAAATTTCAATACAAAACTCGAAAATACAAATTTGTGCTAATTTCTTTAAAAAAAGACACCTCAAAATAGCTCACACTCTTTAAATTCATCTCCTCACTTATAACACTTAATCTCACCTCTCAGATTTGAGATTCATTATGTTCTACACAAAAATGAAGTATCCCAGTAACAATCCTTTGGTACGATTTAGAAACTACAGATCATCGGTACGATTTCAAGAACAAGCTATATTTGTCAAAAATTATTTGTCATTAAAAAACCTCAAATGAATGAGTTGATTCGTTAAGTTAGGTCAAAAGGAAAATAATCTAGAACCAATATGATTAAATAGCATTTTTATGGCCTGCCGTTCCGAACGGCCCGTTCGTTCGTAAAACCTTATGTTCCACTCCTAAAAAATGGTATCAGGGGCAACTAAAACCTGTTATATTTTATTAAATGTATAGTCTTATGTGCAGCGCTTTCACAAACCGTCATAGCATATTGGGTGTTGTCATCATCAATACATAGTATAAAGTAAAGTCCCTTCCCGTGTCTGTATGTATGTTTCCTTATATCTTTAAAACCCCTCAATGGTTTTTGATGCGGTTTTTTTAGTATATAAAGTAAGTTAAGGGGCAGGTTTTTAAAAAGAATGCCTCAAATTTTAACCCCTAAAAGGGTAAAAAAGGGGTCAAAAGTTTGTATAGAAAATCATTATTTTTAAATGCGATCTGTTTCAAAATTTGTGATTAGATCAAAGAGCTAAAATAATTAAACACGGGTTTCAGGGATTTTCGATTTTTAACCCCTAAAGGGGTAAAAAAGCGTTAAAAAAGTTTGTATGGAATATCATTATTTTTAAATATGATCTGTTTCAAAATTTGCGATTAGATCAAAGAGCTGAAAAAATTGAGTACGTGTTTCAGGGATTTTCGATTTTTAACCTCTAAAGGGCTAAAAAAGGGGGTAAAAGTTGTATGGAAAATCAACATTTTTAAAATGCGATTTGTTACAAAATTTGCAATTAGATCAAACAGTTAAAAAAAATGAGTACGTATTTCAGAGATTTTCAATTTTGAACCCCTAAAGGGG
This sequence comes from Phthorimaea operculella, assembly GCA_024500475.1. Classification (NCBI taxonomy): domain Eukaryota; kingdom Metazoa; phylum Arthropoda; class Insecta; order Lepidoptera; family Gelechiidae; genus Phthorimaea; species Phthorimaea operculella. The sequence continues at coordinate 835,603 of JANFCV010000112.1, forward strand.
TAAAAGATGGGTTGCAGCGGGTGAAACCGCTGACGGGCAGCTAGTGGTATAATAAGATACTCCGCCTGGTATTCCATTCCGAGACTCGTGAACCACGTGACTGACACTTGCCAACGTCATCATGCTTGTGGGTTACCAGAATTACCCACTCTTATGATGTTTTATGTAAATCATATAAGGTACTGTTAACAAATAAATACAATTTAAGTGTTGTTGTAAAGTTCAAGTTAATACACACGTAAATCTAAATTATAAAATTATTAAGAAATATTTTTCTGATATTGAATTTACCCCATAACGTATTTTATTAAAATAAAGTGGCAATACTAGTGACGTAGGCAAGTGTTTTTCTGGAAATGTAAGACCATGTTTTATTAGACTATGGGTGTTGTAAGCTATCATTTAATATTGCCAAAGTAAATAAAAACACACGTTTAGATGAAATGTGGGTGGTACGATTAATCTACTGGTACAAAATGTCCAACTCTCCCCTACGTACCTGCGTTACAATAACATGCTGGATCATTGAACGGATTTCGCGACGGATTATTTATTGTATTATTTTAATAGGTATTTCTACGTTTACGATATGAACTAGCTGGTGCCCGCGAACTTCGTTTCGTTTTATTCCTTGCACATTTGCAAAATTCTTCACACAAGCATCCTAAAAATTATACTCTGGATATACATTTCTCAAACCATACTTGCATTGCCAACAGATGCCAGCAGAAACAATGGCTAAATAACTTGATTTGGAGCCATTTTAATATCTAATAGTTTTGCTTGGTTTCTCATTGTGCTCTTGGTTTTCTGCGTCGGGTAGGTTCCTACTTCTAACTCTCGATGTTTATTGGCCAGCAGAAGCGTGCCATCAAGCTGAACGACTTTTGCTTCGGATTCATATCTGTATCTTTATAGTTTAGCTGGGCTCCTGCTGGTGCACAAAACAAAAACCCGACTGCGATTATTTCGCGTTTTATGTCGCGCTGCTGAGACGAATCTCATCGATATAAGAACTTATTATAAATATAATAAAAAAATACGTAACTTAGGAGGGTTCTACACATCAAACATGCCATCATTACCGTACGAACCCTTCGTGGGCAACTTCGCCTCGCACTTTGCACGTGTTTTCAGTTACCATTCAAAATATTAGCTACACTTCGCAATTTGCATGACGTATGAGGAAAAAATACTTTAAATATTTGTACATTTATTAATTCGATTCAATAACATTTTTCAGCTAAGGTATAAATATTTGGGATGTTTGTATCTATTCAGTCATGTCCTTACTTTATATCAAGATGAAGTTGTTGTCTGGTAAGTAAAATAGAGATTTTGTTATTTATTTCGGAGATAACTATTTTAGCGCTAGTAGATACAGCACAAAATCTACAATAATGTTATAAAGAGGAAAGATTTGTTGTATTTTATATGTTAGCAGTTAACTCCAAAACTATTGAACCGATTTAAATAATTGTTTTACCATTAGTATAGAAAGCTACGACATTACCGAGTAACATTAATAGAATATAGGCTATAGTAGTTTTTGTCAGCATTTGGGGGACTGGAGTACTTGATGTACTTAGATCACCAGGAGCCCATGTAAACTGTAAAAAAATAGCATGATGAGTCACGCGGTCACATGTAGATCGAGGGTCTGAGATAGACCTGATGTGTAGACCATAGTTATACATACATACTTAGTATCATAATAACAAATCCAGAATATAGAATAGAGGCTTTTCTAAGTCAGTATCATATCGCTAGCATTTTCCATTTCATCATAAGTTTTAATGAACTTCAAATTTTTGATTGTATGTTCTACTCGTTCTACTCAAACGAGCGGATGTATTAAAAAAACCGACTGCGCTAATTTTAAAGTTATATTTGCGTTAAAATTTTATTATAGCCAGTGTCATTTGCGCTGCTGAGACAAATCTAACGACACCTCATATTATTACGTCAGGCAGGCGGCCGGTCATAGAACATAGCCAAATCCTTTTGCAATATGATTGTGTAACAAAACATGTTGCGCCGATCCCAACTGATTTGAGATAAAGGCAGGCAGATAATGACGAGGTTCTTTCTTCTTTGTTTTCAGTATTCTCTTTGTTTGCGATCGTGGCAGCTATGCTGGGAGGCGCAGTAGCTCAGCGTTCCGAAGTTCGCCCTCCTCAACCTAACCCTGACCCGCCTTGCCAAGACAACCCAGACTGCACAGGATAGATTATAAGAAGAACAAATCGCCGATCAGCTAATTGATTTACTATGGGAGGTCCATTTTTTTTTTCATATTTCGACCCATGTTCCATGGGGAAAGTTGTTCAGTTTCATGAGTACCTTGACGTCCTTTCGGTTTGTTATACCCTTTCCGTTACTCCCGGTATAAGAACTACGGATGTAAAAGTCTGTAATAAAGAAATTTTATTTTATTTTTATACTTAATTATAATACATAAATAAATATTATAGTTTCCTATTTTGTTTTATTTTCTGATTTTACTGTGTCTATCGTGCGATTCGAGCTTGAGCTTGGAGCAACGACGATCGGGATTTTTTTGTCCCATCCGTCCGTCGGTCCATCCAGGAAATACCTACGTCACATATTATAATTGACCCATCGATATGTAAAGTTTTTCGATAAAACAAATAACAAGAACCTACACTATGCTCAAGGTCACAGACTCAACACTGCCTCAGGAGGTTTATGTTTTTCGAGACTATGTATGTATGTATACAGAAATTCGTTTTCACGGGCTACAGCCCAAACGGCTGGGCAGATCTTGACATGTGAGGCGTCGTCTCAGCAGCGTGAGTGATACTGGCTATATTATCATTAATTCAAGATGGCGGATTGTTATTGCAAAATACAACTTTGAAATTACCGCAGTCGGTTTTTTTGTTGTTTATTACATTTGCTTGTTACAATATTATGTACGTTAGAATTACATGCTGAATCATGAACGGATTTTAGCCACGGATTATTGTATAATTTAAACACAAAGAATTAAGAATGTTTACCTACTATTTTGTAGATTGTTTTCCACAAGATAGTAATTTCGAATACGTGGTGTTTTAATCAAACACTAGATACCTATTGGTATTGGTAAATACAAAAAGTGGGAAAATATCTACAAAATAGCATAAAAATAGTAAACATTCACAAATCGGAAAAAGCTCCGTCTCTCGTCAATATACTCGTAGGTACCTACAGGCAGTTGTTTTGTTGCAGCTTAGGGAATGCAATACCGGGATACTTGGATCCCAAACTACTGGGATCCCGCATGTTCTTTGTGGGGCTGATCCCGGTTGTCACTGGAGCGGGATCCCACGCGGGACTAGCGGGATTAAAAGGTTACGTTTGTAAAATAAGAAGCCGTTGGAAATGACGATACAATCAATATACATATTAACATTTTTTCGTAGTTATTTTAAAATAGCGTATAATGTTTCTTTTTTACCCAAATCTTTCTCTTTTGGATAGTTTTTCCGTTATCGGAAGGAGAAGAATTATGTCCCTTAATAATTTATTTTTTCAGAAGTCTTAACTACATGCGGCATCCCGAGTATACCGGGATCCCACGAGATTCAGAGTACCTAGTCCCGCAAACACCAGGAATGAAATTTATTTGCGGGATTTTTATCCTTAGGTATTGCCAATAAAACAACTTTTACTAATAAGTATAATTATGTGCGTTGGGGTAAGTTCGGACGAGGTGTAAGATCGTACGAGTTGAATTTTCGGCGAATTAAGCAATATTTTTTAAATCTGGTAACATTGTGCACGACGCAATTTTATTGTTCACCGATTGACAGTTTTTGCTTGTCAATCTGACGTAAAATATGTTTGTTACGCGCCAAAAAACAATCCAATGTAAATTTCCATAATTTTTCGGCCGTCCGATCTTTCCCTAAAATTTTTAATTGCGTGCTTTGGCTTAAATATAGCTTTATTTGTTTATTTTAAACACTTATTCCAGGTTTTTTATTGTGATAAACATATTACTATTATTAAAATTGCCCTGGGTTTGCTACTTGCTGAGATCCGGTGTTCCCCCTTGATGAGTAAAGATCGGATAAAATTATCCGATCTTACCCTGTAACAAAAATGGAAGTGGTTGTCAAACTTTTACGCGTCAAAATTATTGTTTATTTATTTAATAAATTTTGGTTCTAAATTTAGTTAATATAGCTACTTTGTACAGCTCCGTTAGAAAAAAAAGGAGGATAATAGCCCAGTTAGGAGTGTACCCCCTCCACTCTGCTGTAGCCGCTGCGCCGTCGTCCACTAGTACCCCCTCCACTCTGCTGTAGCCGCTGCGCCGTCGTCCAGTAGTACCCCTGTAACGTTGCAGTTACATATTCTTACTAATTTAACTTAAACACCTAAAGTGTTCTAATTAAACCTAATTACAAACCTAATACCTTAGTAACAAAATAATTTCATAGTAGGATATTATCAAATCTGAAATCGTCACTGTTTACAAATTCCAAGTCGAGATGCGGCTATAATACTCAGGCCGTCGAGTTCTTTGTTAACCGATCGGCGTCAGTAGATGCCAGGTACCACATTCCAGCCTTTGTCTAAAACATGGCGTGATATTTTAAGCAAGCTGATTGGTCAAGACGGCCCTTAACAACCGCCGGGTCCACATTCGGAAACTATCGACATGTTTCGGCTGTCTCCGTGCCTTTGTGTCGGAGCTACGGTTGACCGCTACTGGCCATTCCGAAAATCTCGCCTCACGCACTAGGACGTGACGCGCCCATAAACAAATAAAACCGTTATCGTAAAGACGCCGGTAACGTACCTCGACATCGGCACGTTATTGCCATAGTTTTATATAGTTATTACGCGCAACAGAAACCCCAATTGGGTAAGTGTTGATCAAGTATATTCCATGTACTAGTTCTAGAATTCACCACTTAGTGTTCATATTAAATACCTGTGGCTTCCAGGCATTTTTGCTGTAGGCTTATGTAAGCTTTGTTATATGTTATGTTATCTCTGCTACAAGCATCAAGCCCCCGGCGTAGGTACCTATATACTTTGTGTCGTAACAAACAAGTACAGTAACGCTCAGCACAGGTTAGCTATTCAAATGTTCCTAACCGCTTCTTATTAATTAGTGAGTTATTCCGTAATTTTATTTTACCGTAACAAGTACCGTAACGCTCAGAGCACAGGCTAGCTATTCAAATGTTCTAACCGCTACTTATTTATTAGTGAGTTATTCCGTAATTTTATATTAGTGCATTTTATATTAATGCATAGATAAGTAGAAATGCTATTTCCATTTAATGCTTGTGCATCGATAAACTGTTCATTCTAGCATTTTCCTCAAGTACCTACTAATATTTGCAAGTCACTCAAACTGCAACCTTGTAATCTCCGTTCTGATAGTGAACGCTTACACCTTCTGCTTCTCGGCTACTTCCTTTATTAAGAAGACGCACTTCATGGGTTCACTATCAGCGGAGGAATTTTAGCACCATTCTACAGCGTGAACATTTATTCACAGGGGATTACCTTCGGGTTTGTTACCCACGGAACTGTTACCCTACGGGTTAAGAAACATCCAGAAGAATATCCCCTGTGAATAAATGTTCACGCTGTAGAATGGTGCTAAAATTCCTCCGCTGATAGTGAACCCATGAAGTGCGTCTTCTTAATAAAGGGAAGTAGCCGAGAAAGCAGAAGGTGTAAGCGTTCACTATCAGAACGGAGATTACAAGGTTGCAGTTTGAGTGACTTGCAAATATTAGTAGGTACTTGAGGAAAATGCTAGAATGAACAGTTTATCGATGCACAAGCATTAAATGGAAATAGCATTTCTACTTATCTATGCATTAATATAAAATGCACTAATATAAAATTACGGAATAACTCACTAATAAATAAGTAGCGGTTAGGAACATTTGAATAGCTAGCCTGTGCTCTGAGCGTTACGGTACTTGTTACGGTAAAATAAAATTACGGAATAACTCACTAATTAATAAGAAGCGGTTAGGAACATTTGAATAGCTAACCTGTGCTGAGCGTTACTGTACTTGTTTGTTACGACACAAAGTATATAGGTACCTACGCCGGGGGCTTGATGCAGCAGATATAACATATAACAAAGCTTACATAAGCCTACAGCAAAATGCTTCCGGTGGAAGCCACAGGTATTTAATATGAACACTAAGTGGTGAATTCTAGAACTAGTACATGGAATATACTTGATCAACACTTACCCAATTGGGGTTTCTGTTGCGCGTAATAACTATATAAAACTATGGCAATAACGTGCCGATGTCGAGGTACGTTACCGGCGTCTTTACGATAACGGTTTTATTTGTTTATGGGAGCGCGTCACGTCCTAGTGCGTGAGGAGAGTTTTTCGTTATTGCAAGTAGCGGTCAACCGTAGCTCCGACACAAAGGCACGGAGACAGCCGAAACATGTCGATAGTTTCCGAATGTGGACCCGGCGGTTGTTAAGGGCCGTCTTGACCAATCAGCTTGCTTAAAATATCACGCCATGTTTTAGACAAAGGCTGGAATGTGGTACCTGGCATCTACTGACGCCGATCGGTTAACAAAGAACTCGACGGCCTGAGTATTATAGCCGCATCTCGACTTGGAATTTGTAAACAGTGACGATTTCAGATTTGATAATATCCTACTATGAAATTATTTTGTTACTAAGGTATTAGGTTTGTAATTAGGTTTAATTAGAACACTTTAGGTGTTTAAGTTAAATTAGTAAGAATATGTAACTGCAACGTTACACCCCCTCCTCTTTGCTGTAGCCAGCCGCAGCGCCGTCGTCCACTAGTACCCCCTCCTCTTTGCTGTAGCCGCTGCGCCGTCGTCCACCAGTACCCTTAATCCAATCTGCTTTAGTCGCTGTGTTTGTTTCTTATTTATTTACATTGTTTGCAATGTGGTCTTCGCCGTCGTTCCTGTGGAGTCAGCCAGGAAGGCTGAGAGGGTGACGCAGGTCCTGGGCAGCCCTGCGTTTTCCATAATTGCGTCCCAGGCATCGCAGTGTCTGTGGAGAACGTGCAAAAAGCCATGCCGCTCCCGTATCGGCTTATACAGCCAAGAAAAATCTTGCCTCAGACACTGAATAAATCGTCTGATATAGACGTATGAGGCCAACGATACTTCGCCTTCTCCAGTAAGTCTTCGTGGTTCTTTCAGTTTAGTAGACCCTCGTGCCTGTTACAACGTTTCCCACAAAGAAAAATCCATCCGATCTTCCCCGACACTACATAAAATAGTTTGAGAAGCCCAGAATTTCAAAATTTTTGCCTGTGGGGTAAGGCCTATAGTAAAAAAAAATGAATAATCATTTGGAACATCTATGCCTCTTAAATAATTAGATATTTTATTGCCATACGTGTTAGATGGGAAAAGATCGTATATATTTCTGTTATAGACTTTATTCTCCGTGCACTAGAAGTGGTTTTAAAAGTATATCCGAACTTACCCCTTGAGTAAAGTAAATTGTCATCATGGTCTCAAAAAAGTATAACTTGACTTTGCGCACGTGCAAAACACAAACGTTTGAGTTTAAAAACAAAAGCGATATATAAAATTAAGCTCCGTTCTATTGTCATTTGTTTACTCTTTATTTCATTGATTACGCTGTTATAGATGTCGAGTAATTCAAGTTTTTGGAAGACTCTTCTAACTAGTCAAAAATCCGTCCGATGTTACCCCAACGCACCTTATTACAGAACAAAAACCCGACTGTTGCAATTTCAAACTTGTATTTGAGTTTTCAACCCTAAAGTCGCGCTGCTGAGAGGAATTAGAATGAACAACTTAGAAAGGTCCCACACCACAAATCAAACGTAATTTTTATGCCATAACCGTACGGACGGAACCCTTTTTGGGCGACTTCGCCTCGCACTACGTTTTTTTCAATTTATTCCAGCAAATCTGATTCAAATGTCTGGGAAACGGAAACAGAAAATCAGCACCGAAGTTACTACACAACCCCACAAAATTTTTCGTCACTGATTTTCTGCTTCTGTTTGTTAGACATATAAATCAGATTTGCTGGAGCAAATTGAAAAAAAAAACGTGCATAACAAAACTTCTCGGATATTTAAACCGAAGAACAATGTTATTGTATAGAATAAATAATATCTAGACACACGGCAGTGTGTCCGCCAAGTTCGAGCAAAGAACTGACACACCGGCCGTGGGTTATATTACACGAACCATTTCGGGCCAAGTTCGACCCACCTATAACTCAAAATCTATTTTATCTACGCATATGAAATTTCTAGTATCTGTCGAGATATACTTACTTATCTAAAATACAAAATTTCATTAATGTACCTATTGTAGATCTTGAGATATTGACGTCAAAAAATCGCTATTTTTACTATACACTCACTGACTGACTCACTCATCAAAAACTTAGACCACTTCCAATGGTCGTATTGACTTGAAATTTGGCATGGAGGTAGGTCTTTAGGTCAAGGTAAAGGAAAAAATCTGAAAATGGCCAAGTGTGAGTCGGTTTTAAAAATAATGAAGGTGTAAATTCATACCCCTAAGGAACTAAAACAAATATTTATCTATATCTTCCAATGGTCGTACCGACCTAAAATTCGTTACGAAGGTTTGTAATTTAGCCAAAGTAAAGCAAAAATTGAATATATAACTGGCTACGTACATTATACTGCCCTGACTTGGCAAGCTTATCAGTAAATAGAAAACGAGTAAAAAAAATCCAAGATATTGAATGGGCAATGCGCTCTAGCGTGTCAGTCGTACAAGACAGCATACAAAATGACAAAACAAAAAAGTTTCCTTTGCAACGCAAACGTAGAAAAATTTAATAAAAAAAAAACTAGTCCATTTCTTTGTAAGAAGCATAGTCCACATTCAAAAATCTGAAAATTAGTATAAATGAGACATTTCCTTAACTAACTTAATCATAAGAAAATAGAAAATAAACCTTACAAAAATAAATGAAATCCCACCCAAAACATAAATGTGAAAGGCTGCCAAGTTCGATAATATTGGAATGCTTCGCCTATAAAAGAAGTGAGATCTAAATAAGTACCAAGTTCCATACACAGACCTCAGTTAAAAATAGTTACAGGAATGCACACTTGATTTTCCGCAGTTTGGAAAGTAGATTCTGAATAAATTTCATATTAAATACCTAAAATTCTAATACTTACAAAAACGCAAACCTGTTTTTTCAGCAGTTTCCTTATAACATTTTTTATTTATTTTTTTCTGTACTTTTTAATGATATAACTTGGCAAGTTTTAATAGAAAATTATATACTTGACTCATTGCGTTTAGTAGGTTTATAACAAAGTGTGTGAAAACTTGCCAAGTTATATCATTAAAAAGTACAGAAAAAAATAAATAAAAAATGTTATAAGGAAACTGCTAAAAAAACAGGTTTGCGTTTTTGTAAGTATTAGAATTTTAGGTATTTAATATGAAATTTATTCAGAATCTACTTTCCAAACTGCGGAAAATCAAGTGTGCATTCCTGTAACTATTTTTAACTGAGGTCTGTGTATGGAACTTGGTACTTATTTAGATCTCACTTCTTTTATAGGCGAAGCATTCCAATATTATCGAACTTGGCAGCCTTTCACATTTATGTTTTGGGTGGGATACCTACTTACAAATAGGAATGTAAAGATTTTTTTTCCTCATGCACGACATCATTCGTAGTGTAGCTAATATTTTGAATAGTACATACTTAACTAATCCAATAATTATCTTAAAATCAGAAGAAGAACATTTCATTGTTCCAAATTTTGTGGGGTTGTGTAGTAAGTAGTAGGTTAACCCTGTGATTGAAGGGAAGTAATAGGATGTTGTGTAGAGGACCTACTACTTACTACACAACCCTTCATCATTTGGAACAATCAAATATTCTTCTTCTGATTTTAAGATAATTCTTGGATTAGTTAAGTAACTATTCAAAATATTAGCTACACTACCCATGATGCTATGCATGAAGAAAAAAGTCCTTTACATATTTGTATACTAGCTGGTGCCCGCGAACTTCGTTTCGCCAAGGAAAGTTTTTGAGCCAACAGAAGCGGTACATCATGCAAAACAATTTTTTATTTATTATCTCTTAAAGTTTTGCCGAGCTTCTGGTGTTCCGTTCCGTTCGGTGGCGATCCGTCCTCAGGACGTTTATCTTCCATCATACCAAACATCAAAAAAGAACGCTAACTTTTTAAGTGGTTCATGCACAATTACTTAAACCACACAGACAGATTAACTTCTTTTTGGAAAACTTGCAAATATTTCCCAAATATTTCCACCACTCTTGAAATAATTTCAGTAGTTTTTTTTATATCTCATAGGTACTTAGGCAGGATTTGAACCTGCGATCTTCGTCATCTGTACTGCCGACGCCACTACCAACTGGGCAAAAGTTGTTCAGTTTCATGGACTGGTTTACCCCTTAAAATATTTGCAGTTATTTTTTTACATACTGTAGAAAAATTAATTGGACCTCCCATACAAAATGCTCCAGCCGATAGCCGACCGAGTTAAAGTAGGGAAGGTAAAAAAAAAGACCTATGTTCCTTGGGGAAAGATGTTCAGTTTCATGGACTGGCTCACCTCTTGATATAATTACAGTAGTTTTTTTTACATCTTATACTTATTCCTCTACCGCAACGCAATATCGATTTACGTGCAAACTTATTTCAAGTATAGTGGCAACCCCTATTTTAGGGGTTGATTTTTTTTAGCCTTTTAGTATAATTTGCATCAAAATCGGTTCAGTCGTTTTTGCGTGATGCTTTCACATACAAACATCTAAACAGAGAAAAAAATCTAAAATTTGCTGAAACGCGGTCTTCAAATTACCTATAAGTATCACCAAACAGATTTTCTTCGAAAATCTTCTATGTACAGACTTTCGATCCTCTACAACTTTATTATATGTACCTATAGATTAATTATTCTATACAATAACAATATTCAGTTTAGGTATAAATATCCGAGAACTCTTGTTATTCAGTCTTGTCCTGACTTTGTATCAAGATGAAGTTGTTATCTGGTAAGTAAAATTGAGTGGTTAATTTTTATTTTGTTTCATCGAATCTAATCTACGTACAGTCCAGCAAAAAAGAGTAGACAAAAAATGAAGGCTTCACTTTGTATGAAATTTCAAAATTAAATGGCAACAATTTAGTATGAACATTTTTAGGGTTTCGTAGTCTACTAGAAACCCTTATAGTTTCGTCATGTCTGTCTGTCTGTCTGTCTGTCTGTCTGTCTGTCTGTCTGTCTGTCTGTCTGTCTGTATGCCGCGCCCTCATATCTTCGTCAGTTTTAGAGCTATCGACATGAAATTTGGTAAGAAGATAGATCGTGTTGACCCAAATATAGAAATGTTAAGAAAAAAATATTTTAAATGTTTTTTGGACCCCCTCCCATACAAGTGAAAGGGGGGCAAAAAAAATTTTTTTTCTTCCGTAATATTGAGTAGGGTACCGTTGAATAGGTCTTTTAAAATTAAGGTGAGGTTTCTTTGAAACAAAGTCACTAAAAAGTTTCTGTCACGAGATATTTGCTTTTAAAAAGGGCGTTTTTGACCCATAATTTGTTCCAGCTGTAACTTCTAAAGTATAAAAGTTCAAAATTTGAAATAAATACGAAATATAGCTTACAATCTGAAGTTACAATTAAAACTATAACGGATATTGTACCCTTAAAGGTTTCAGAAAAAATTGAGTTTTTCTATTTGCGATTGGTCATCATACTGCTGCTAACAAACCAGCAACAAAATTAAGTTTGTAATGCTGAAAAACCTGATATTTAAAGGTTGACTACGAAACCCTATTTGTGGGCGTGTCTGACACGCTCTTGGCCGGTTTTTTAGTTCCATTTCATTTATTTTCTACTCTTTTTTTTGCTGGACTGTATGTGTCACAGAAAGCTACAGATAGAACCAATTCAATCTTCGCTGGTTGTTTTGAGTTTGTTGTAATGTCGCGCATATAATTGGAAGTTAGATAGATAGATAGAAACGTTTATTCAAAAAAACAGTTACAGTTTTACTTAATCTAATACACGCCAAACTGTAATAAGTAGGTACCTAAATGCGATCAAGTTTTAAACTTTTACAAATGACAAATTCTGTGTTTCTGCAACCAAGTTTGACAAATTCCCTGCAAATATTTCCAGAAATCAATTTGCGACGTATTTATTAATTTTATTTTTTCTAGTATCATAACACGTCCAAAAAGTTCTGATAAAAAAAATATGTACATATGTCCTCGTGCACATCAAGTGCACATGCACTTAAAAAGTACCATAGAAAACAATATCTATACTTAGGTACTTTCTGAGACCAAAAATATCACAAGACAGTGTCTCGTTCCAGATTCCCATACAAATCGCTGAGGCAGGCCGCAAGTACGCCCCGCCTAGTTCGTACACGCCCCGCGGCAGAAATTACAATATTTACCAATAACTACGCCATTTCGATGCATCATAGACATGTGAGGTGTCATTAGATTCGTCTCGCCAGCGCGAGTGACACTGACTATATTAAAAATTCATAAATTCAAGATGGCGGATATTGCAAAATACAACTTTGAAATTGCTGCAGTCGCGTTTTTGTTTTTTAATACATCTGTTTGTTAAATTTATGTACACGAGCACTTTCGTACTTTTCTTTTACCCCAGAATTTTTCGTAATAGGGTTGAATGGTTTGATTAAAAGTTTTTGAAAAGTATTTTATCCTTTGGGGAAACTGGGGACACTTGATCCCTGTGGGAGACATGGTATTCTTAATTTCCAGAAATTCTACCAAAGCTATGTTTATTAATGCTAGCAAATCTTTTTGTCTACGGTTTGGGAAAACTTTTTGTCACAGTCAGATGTGTCTACTATTTCATGTTTCAAAGTGACAGGTCTTTATATATTCTATGGCACCGCAAGATCATTTTGGCGAGTATTTGCAGGCTTTTATTTATTACAAATAAATGAAGAATTGCAAGAGAAACAGTTTCATTATTAAGGATATTTCATTAGCAGTGAGCTTTGATTGAAGAATAACGTTTATATTAAGTAAAAAATTGCTTTTGTTCCAAAGTATAAATTATTCCTGACCGGGAGACTTGGTACATTTTTTCAAGGGACACTTGATTCTAGGATCAAGTCTCCCTTATGGGGATCAGTTAGTAAGAAAATTGTAATCAGGACTGATTGATTAAATATCGTCTATATTCAGGCTGTATGGAACATTGTTAAATAATATTTTAATTGGATAGCATTATATCACTAATGTATTTTTCCTATGGGAGACATGATTCATGAGTGTTATAAAAGTTAAATTTTTGTATCGTTATATTATCGATTATAAACGGTTATTCGTTACATTAGGTGTATTTGTAAATTTTTAGATTACATTTAGGGGAGAAAACAAAACTAAACTTGATTAAATAGCTATTTACTTTTACGTAATGTCCCACGTGTCCCTGACTATGGAACACATGATCCTCACATATTTAATAAACAAAACCATGTCTCCCATACTATGGGAGACTTGATCCAGGGCGGATCAAGTCATCCAACTAGGTGGATCATTTCTCCCTTATATACGGGACACATGGTGCAAACCTGTTTTACCAGTTTTCTTTAAATAACTTTTACAACTATGGTATAATCCTAACTACACATACACAAATGGTAGTTGGTTAAATTATGCATCGTTTAGTGTAAACACGGGTTACATATGTTAAGAAATGTACACATGAGATCACAAAATCAAAGTGGGGGATCAAGTGTCCCCAGTCTCCCCTTTATACTTTTTATAAAATGTTACTATAGACTTTTTTTCTTTTCAGTATTCACTTTGTTCGCGATCGTGGCTGCCATGCTGGGAGGCGCGGCCGCTCAGCAGCGCCCCACAGTTCGTCCTCCTCGACCAAACCCTGACCCGCCTTGCCAACTAGACCCCAACGCCCCCAACTGTAGAGGATAGGTTATATTATAATTATAAGAAATGGATTGTCATGCATGTCATCTGCCATGCCAATTAGGCCCCAACGGCCCCAACTGTAGAGGATAGGTTATAAGAAATGCATTGTCATGGCACCCGCCATGCCAATTAGGCCCCAACGGCCCCAACTGTAGAGGATAGGTTATAAGAAATGCAGTGTCATGTCATCTGCCATGCCAATTAGGCCCCAACGCAATGGCCCCAACGCAATGGCCCCAACTGTAGAGGATAGGTTATAAAAAATGCATTTTCTTGTTATCAAAATAAATATATGATTCGAAATTTCCTATTTTGTTTTATTTTTATTTCATTGTGTCTATCGTGAGTGAGCCAGGAGCTACGCGGATCTTCCGTCACAGTGACAAGTTTTCAGTGGTGAATGAGATTTTTTGTCCAATTCATCACTAGTAGTCTGTTGGCCTATCCAGGAAATACCTAGGTCACATGACATCAAGACGAGACGCATGGCAGCAGATCGGAAAAGTTGTGCTAAGCAAGAATGAGATGTATTACAACCCGGTTATAGTTATGCGCCTGCCGCCTGGGTCAAAATTTAGTTTTTTTTAACATAATTGTATCCGGTGATTTCTGAATGCTTTAGTTTTTATTTCATAAAAATCGGTTGAGTATTTTGTTCTAAAAATCATCTACGCTTTTTCAAATTCTCTTACCATCGATAGGTATTGAGAGTCTTGCCTCCTGAGGTCATTAGTTATCCTTATCTCATCACAGAATAAAGTTGTAGCTGAATAAGCGTATAAATAAATAAGTAAACTCTACAAAACTTCATAGAGCTGCACAATACTGCACAGTCATGCCCTTGACTTGAGACATGACGCGCCCCGTCACCACAAATTAGGGAAACGGCGCGCGTGGCGCCTATACAGATCAGTATTAGCGACGATTTTGACGCTTACTGACGAAAACTGGAAACAACCGGAACCTCAGGGGAAGTCAAGGTAACTAAGAAGATGGTTGACACGAACGTCATATTAATTGGATTTGGAATTGGCTCAGAATCATATGACGCTCAATTATCAAGATATTGCTGTTTTTAAATTTTTTACTTCTAAAGTTTTGACAGTAGCAACCCATTGGCTATGTCACAAATGCCAATCGTGAAAATCCGAAATACGGCCGAGTGAACTTTCTGTAAACTCTCTATTTTGTGCCGCCACCCCGTCACCCCGTGAAAAGGTCAATCAATGAATAAACAAAACATATTGCCGTGTTATTAACGAAAAAGTTAGACATGGTTTAAGTTGCTCGACTATGTGAAATCGTATGGAAAATTATTTTAAATAGTGTAAACATCTTTGCAATAAATAACACCGATTATCTTTTAAACTACAGTGCCTGATGATACGAAACTACAGGCTACAATTCTACAGGTGAAGTTAGATGTACATTGCATAGCCGGTTTAATTAGGTATGGGTTAATAATGACTAACCGTCTACGCAATGTACATCAAATTTCGCCTGTAGAATTGTAGCCTGTAGCTTCGTTGCATAGGCCACTGGTCGCAAAATTCTGTTTTTCTGCATAAGAGTTCGACAAATTCTCGATAATTATTTCCTGAAATCAGTTCCTCGCTACGTGCCGTAGTTCTTCAGATCCATGGTGGGGCGAGCCATAAAGAGAATCTCCATGGCTCGCGCAAATGATTAGCTTTTATCTTTTGATCGGGTCATCGGATCATTCTGATTTTCTGCACGTGATTTTCGACAAATTATCGACATTTATTCGGAATAATCAGATCTTCGCTACGTGGTGTGATTTTTTAGATCTAGAATGGCGCTTTATGGTGACAAATTCCGGTTTTTGTGCGACTAATTTCGAAAAAATTGTTCCACACCAGCTGGTAGATATATAGAGAGCTGGTAGAGATGGTAGTATTGGCCATCGGACGAACCGGTTTATCCTAGTCTGAGCCGGTTTATGCAATCACATGTAGGGTAAACTAGTTTTTCCTAGGCCAAAGTAGTTTATCCTATATGCGATTGGATAAACCAGTATAGACTAGACAAAACCGGTCCGTCCGATGCCCGTAGGGGAGAAAGTAGTTAATCCTAGGCTGAACTAGTTAAGCCTAAAATTAATAAGTACACATCAGGATAAACTGGTTTGGCTTAGTTAAAAATGGTTAAGGCTACAGTGACGTAGCTCTAGAGGGTAACGTCAGACATCCTGGAACCATCGGACACCCTGGAGACTCGAACACCCTAAAGGGTGGGGTGTAGCATTGGATACCCTGAAGGTTCGGACGTTCTGGAGGGATGCCGTACAGTGAGGCATAGAATCAAGTAAATAGCGTGAAAATAATTAGAAAATTCGGGAAAAGGAAAATAGTCAAGTGCAAGTCGGGTTCGGGTTATACTTAATAATTTACCTATCAAATGATGATACCTACTTATTTGAGACCTAAGAACTGAAATTTGGCATCGAACTAGTCTTTAAATTAAACGAAAATTTTGGAAAATGGAAAATGGTCAAGTGCGAGTTGGCTTATAGACGACATAAATATCTGTGAAAATAATGAAGAGTAAAAGTATTTCAGTAACTACTTGTATCTCTCATAAACAGCGCAAAAAATGATAAAATACCACCAAAACCATAAATGTAAAATGATCCCATTTTCAACCATAATATTGGTTCGTATATACTCCCCCTCCTGTATACGCTACTGATAAAATTCCACGTGCACCATAGTAGACAGATAGGTGGCTACAATACAAGGAACCCTCGCCATGCCCATGCTCAGGCTTACACACGCCAAATCTACACGACTTTATTTTTGTTTTTTACGTTACAATAATATGCTGAATCATTGAACGGATTTTAGCAACGGATTATTATTGTATACTTTGAATATTTCTACGCTAATGATAAACACAAAGAGGTAAGCTTAGAAATTGGGTACTTATTGCCCTTCAAAAGAGGAATACGTTCCGCATCGAAAGGAAAAATAACCGGCCAAGAGCGTGTCAGACACGCTCACAAATAGGGTTTCGTAGTCAACGTTTAAATATCAGGTTTTTCGGCGTTACAAAGTTAATTTTGTTGCTGGTTTGTTTACAGCTGTATGGTGATCAACCGCAAATTGAAAAACTTTAATATTTCCTTAATCTTAAGTGGTACAGTATTCGTTATAGTTTTCATGGTAATTTCATATTAAGAATTATATTACAAATTTTTTTCAAATTTTTAGCATGCATCCTTTAGAAGTTACAGCTGGAACAAATTATGGCACAAAGACGCCACTTTTAAAAACAAATATCTCGAGCGAGACAGAAACATTTTAGAGACTTTGTTTCAGACAAACCTCCCCTTAGTTTTAAAAGACCTATTCAACAATATCCTACTCAATACAACAGTAGAAAAGAAAATTTTTGTCCCCCTTTCACATGTATGGGAAGGGGGTGCAAAAAATAATTAAAATATTTTTTTCTCAACATTTCTAATTTTGGGTCAACACGATCTATCTTCACACCAAATTTGATGTCGATAGCTCCAAAACAGACGAAGTTATGAAAGCGCGGCCATACAGACAGACAGACAGACAGACAGACGGACAGACAGACTTACCGAAATGATAAGGGTTTCTAGTAGACTACGAAACCCTAAAAAACGTTACCTACCCATTACATTACTATAGGTAGGTACTTGCCTAGGTACTAAGACTACTTTATCCTTCCAGTACCTATCATATAGGCAGTTGTTGCCGTTTAGGAAATGCAGTACCGGGATACTGGGATTCCGAAATATCGGAATATAGGGATCCCGAATACCGGGATCTCGCATTTTTTTTAGTGGTACTGGAGCGGAATCCCGTGCAGAACTAGTGGGATTTTTAAGTTTGGGAATATCGTAAAATAAGAAGCCGTTGAAATTACGATATAATAAATTTATTAACTAACATTTTTGCGAAGTTACTTTCAAAACAATGTTTAATCTTTCTTTTTTACCCACACCTTTCTTTTTTGCATATGTTACTGCCTGCCAAAAATGTTAACGTATGCAATTTATAGTTTTTCAGTTAATTGGGTCGTTGGACTCGGTGTCCCACTCGAAAGAAGGAGAAGAATTATTGCCCATAATATTTTTAATTTTTAGGGTTTCGTAGTTTACTAGAAACCCTTATCATTTCGTCAAGTCTGTCTGTCTGTCTGTCTGTCTGTATGCCGCGCCCTCATATCTTCGTCAGTTTTAGAGCTATCGACATTAAATTTGGTGAGAAGATAGATCGTGTTGACCTAAATGTAGAAATGTTGAGAAAGAATTATATTAAATGTTTTTTGAACCACCTCCCAACCTCCCATACAAGGGAAAGGGGGCCGAAAAAAGAAAACCTTTTTTTTTCACTAATAGTATTGAGTAGGATATTGTTGAATAGGTCTTTTAAAACCAAGGTGAGGTTTCTTTGAAACAAAGTCACTAAAATGTTTCTGTCATGATATATTTGCTTTGAAAAGGGGCGTTTTTGACACATAATTTGTTCCAGCTGTAACTTCTAAAGTATAAATGCTAAAAATTTGAAAAAAATATGGAATATAGTTTACAATCTGAAGTTACAATGAAAACTATAACCGATACTGCACCCCTAAAGGATTCAGAAAAATTCGAGTTTTTCTATTTGCGGTTGGTCATCATACAGCTGCTAACAAACCAGCAACAAAATTAAGTTTGTAACGCTGAAAAACCTAATATTTAAACGTTGACTACGAAACCCTATATGTGGGCGTGTCTAACAAGCTGTTAACCAGTTTTTTTGATATTATTTCTAAGATAATTCTTGGATAAGTTACTATTCAAAATATTAGCTACGCTACACAAGATGACATTTCAAAAAGTTTTTTTTATTGGTTAGGTATATAAATATCCGAGAAGTTTTATATCTATTCAGTCTTGTCCCGACTTTGTATCGAGATGAAGGTGTTATCTGGTAAGTAAAACAGAGGTTGTTTTTATTTTGTTTTATTTCGAAAATAAACAGTTTTGACACTATTATAAGGTTGAGTGAACCTTCTGTAAACTCTTTATTTTGTGCTAGTATACCTACCCCTAAATCTAAAGTACAGTCCAGCAAAAAAGATTAGACAAAAAATGAGGGCGCCACTTTGTATGAAATTTCAAAATTAAATGGCAACATTGACTATGAATGGCAACAATTTAGTATGAAAAATTTTTAGTTCCATTTTATTTAATTTCTACTCTTTTTTGCTGGACTGTATATTAATTGCCGGCCAAGCCTGATCTTAGGAGAAACTAGTTTTTCCTAGGCCCAACCAGTATATCCTTCATTAGATCGGATAAATCGGTACAGACTAAGATAAACCGGTCCATCCAACGGCCGATGGGAGCAACTAGTTTAACCTAGGCTGAACTGGTTAAGCCTAATACAGAATGTAAAAAAATCAAATGCCAATATTTTATGGGCAATTTTTACCAAGGAACATAGGGCTCATTCTCCTAAAGCCACGGAAAATTCTAACTTCCATGTCTTTTTTTAATTTTAGATTTTCTGGAAAGTATTATACAGTTTAACAAAGTTTTCTTCATTTCTAAGATAGAATTTAAAAGGCCCGATTTTCGGACCACTGGTTTAAGAGTTATTTGATGTCCACTATTTGCGAACATGGACGTTAGAGAATTCCGTGGCTTATTTTCTTTTTGTAAATAATGAAAAAATTAAAGTGTATTTTAAATATAAAACTAGTAAGTAATGTTGTTTAGAGCTTATACAAGGTATTTTAGTGAAAATATATAACATATGACTATCAATAACGGAAAAAATGGAAGGCCACTATTTTTTGACATGGAAGTTAGATGCCCACTACTTGGTACGTCGGAAAACTAAACAAAATACGTTTTATTTCTTTATACAAGATGTAAAAAAATCAACTACAAATACTTTAAGTGGTGAATTAGCCCGTGAAACTGAACTTTCCTCGAGGAACATAGGTCGAGATGTGGAAAACAATTTTGAACCTCCCATACAATTTTGGACTCCCTCGGGCGGCTGCTACAATTTGTATTGCCCCACCATTATTATTATTTTCACATTACGACCTACGTTTCTTCAAACGCCTCATAATATTTGCAGTTGTTTTTTTTACACATTATATAACGTTTATTTCGTATGTGATATCGGCGGCTCAACAGACAGATATGCTAGTTCCTGCGGTGTGATATTCAAAACTTTAATACTAAAACTATTAAGAGAAACAATGGCACCAAAGTTTTCGCAAGGCACCTGTCTATTGGACAGAGCCGGCTGACAAAGCTGAAGACGGAGGATGGCAGCGTGGTATCCATGCAAAGAGAGGTACTGTGGGAGATCAAACTGTTCTGTGGACAGCTGTACACTTCAGTCGCAAAACCTGTTATTAGCTCAACAGACCCTAGAGCAAAGCTTACCCGACAACAGTTTCTAGACCTCGGTATAGACCGAGGATGACCCGGATATCAGCTTGTATGAAATTAAGATAGCCCTTGAACAGCTCAAAAACAACAACGTGCCGGGCGAGGACGGAATCATATCAGAGCTACTAAAAGCGGGTGAAACACCAGTACTTAAAGTCTTTCAGAATCTCTTTAACTTTGTCTTGTTAGGAGGTGTGACGCCAGAAGTATGAAACAGAAGCGATTTTATATACTACAGGTATATCGAAGTGTTAAAATATTCATAAACGAAGAAAGAAAAGCCACAATGTCAGTTCGAATACAAGATCAGACCACAGCGGCAATTCCATTGCTCAGGGGTATAAGACAAGGAGATGTATTATCTCAGAAGCTCTTCACCAATGCGATGGAAGATGCCTTCAAGCTCCTGGAATGGGATGAACTTAACATCAATATCAATAGCGAAAACATCACTCAGCAAAATGCTACAGGACTTTAATCGAGGTTTCCCAACAAGTGGACCTCAAGTTGAATATGGACACGACGAAAGTCATGGCCAACTCTCATGTAACGCCCACCCCAATATCGGTAGGGAACTCGACACTCAAAGTGGTAGACAAATAGTCTATCTAGGACAAAAAGTCCAACTAGGAAGATCTTGAGAAAGAAAGTCACTCGGCGAATCCAGCTCGGCTGGGCAGCTCCGGGAAGTTACGCAGCGTCTTCACGTCCAACACGTACGTACAACGTTTTTGAACAGTGTGTCATGCCAGTGATAACCTACGGTGCGCAGACATGGTCGCTAACTGTCGGCCTCCTAAATAGAGTAGGAGTCACTCAGTGAGCTATGGAGAGAGCTATGCTCGGTGTTTCTCTTCGTGATCGAATCAGAAACGAGAAGATCCGTAGACGAACCAAGGTAACCAACATAGCTAAAAGAGTCAGCAAGCTGAAGTGCCAATCTCTCGAAGGACTGATAATCGGTGGAGGAGCGGCGGCCCGCGGCAGGGAAATGCCGGATGCAGGCCGCTTCTAATCGGTCAAGGTGGAAGTATTTAGTGGAGTCCGATGTTCAGTAGTATACGTCCTATGGCTAATTATGATGACGATGACATAAAAAGTATGAATTATTTTGGAAAACTTGCAAACGCGATAGTGGACAAGATATACTTGCTAATTTCGCAGGCTCGATTAGAACCACGGTAGCCCAGTTGGTAGTCGCGTCGGCAGTACAGATGCCGAAGGTCGCAGGTTCAAATCCTGCCTGCGGTGGAAAATTTTGCTAGTTTTCCAAAATTGTATACCTAGCACGTGATGTGTCTTAAAAATTTGGTATTCAAGTATGAATAACTTTCTCAAAATTTTCCATTAGACATGCATTGGTTTAAATTAAGAAAAAAAATAATAATTTAAAATCTTTGTCCAACAGTGGGGCCAAAAATGTAATCATTCTCTAACGTCCATGTCATTTTGTAACGTCCATGTCACCGCGAAACATGGAAAGACATGGAAAAAAGGACATGGACGTTAGAACGAAAGTTTATTTTGCGGTTTACGAAAAAACTATAAGACCATACTTTTTACAATACCGCCTCTTGTTTTAAGCATAACAAAGGTATTAACCAGAAAAAATATAAGTATTACCTGATAACTGAATACTTAGTTATCGATGAGCATGGAAGTTAGGTGGGTACTGAACCAAATCATAAATGTATGGAAATTACCTTCGCCAGCAAAAATGCAGCAGCGATAGGCACGTGCTTCTCTTACAATATTGTCGGCAGTACTATCCACTACTCGTATGTAAACAAACTAGACAGATAGCTTTCACCGTCATGAAAATATGAGTGAAAAGGTAGCGTGAGGGAATTTTAGCCTAAATCAGGCTTCAACGCTAAAAACCGTGTTTAAAAAAGTTTCTGGCATCTTTTACTCATAAAAAAATTTTGTAAAGATAGAAAATATAACTAATTAGAAGATAAGAAGGATAAACATGATGTTACCCAGATATTTTAGGATCTATAACAGTTTATCTGTCACAAAGTAGCAAAGTTCTTCGCCATGGACGTTAGAGAATGCATGTTTGACAGCAATTTTACAAAAAACTGTCAACATATTTGAGTATTTAAACATTTGACCATATGTGTGACGAGTTAAAGTATTTTATAGTAAATTTTTATAACCCTCTACCCACAGGAAGATTCACTTTTTCAGCGGAATGTGTGAAAAATGCGGCCGATGAGAATGTACCATAGGTCGAAATATGAAAAAAAAACACCGGTCAATTGTGAGTTGGACTCGCCCACCGAACCGTACTAAGATTTGTAGGTTATTCTGGTTGGTAAACCTAATGTTTTTTTTGAGTTTTTCCTTAATTCGTACCTACTTTAAAATAAAGCTACTTGCCAAATTTCATTATTCTAGGTCTACGGGAAGTACCATCTGAATTTTTATTCCTTTATATCCTATATATTTTTTTAACATAAAGTTAGGTGCTTGATTTTTTCACAACTACTAGCGTTTATAGACTTGAGTATACGGATTTAATTTCAACTTGATATCTTTACGCGTTCCTGAGATAAAGGGTCTTGACAGAATGATAGACAGACGGACGGACAACAAAGTGATCCTATAAGGGTTCTGTTTTTTACCTTTTGAGGTAGGTACGGAACCCTAAAAACGACCCCGCATACAAAATGTACCTACCAGCCGACCGAGTCAAATTATATTGGAGGTGATATTTTTTTTCATAATAATTATTTCGACCTATGTTCCTTGGGGAAAGTAACATAAAATAGCTCAGTAGAAAATTCAGTTTCATGGGCTAGTTCACCCCTTAAAATATTTTCAGTTGCTTTCATTAGTTTGGCGGATGTGGCTGGTCATATAGATATAAGACAATTGACTGAAAAAGGCCTTTTAATATAAAGTAAAATTTTACTGGTGACCGATAGCGAAAACTCAGGATGGGCTGGTGTTAAAGAACAAATTTCCCTAAGGAATATAGGTCAATATATGGGAAAAATTGGGCCACCCATAGAAAATGTACCAGCCGACCAAATTTATTTGTATAGCAGCCCGTTTTCGGTATCACCAGTAAAATGTACATATTTGTATACTGAGCCGATGGCGTAACGCATACTGCCCCTGGCTGCTACAGGAAGGGTCATGTCGTAGGTTCGATCACCACAGGACACAAATATTTGTTAGATAATTTTTTAGATATTATTGTTTAGTCTGGTTGACACTTCAACAAACACTGATCAATGCATTGCATTGAGACTATGAAACTGAACAAATAAGAAAATATTTCAGGACACGCAAAAAAAGTTTGACCCCCACATAAAATTATATTCATCTGATCTGAAACAAATATTCTCTTACGTCCCCCAAAACACTTTCAGGGAAAATTATCAGTTTCAGTGACTTAATGCATACTTTCGGAGGAACAAAGGTAGCTACATTTTGCTGATGGTGCGTTTTCATAATTAGGTACTATACTGCATTTCACATAGCAAGGGTAGGCTGACGTTTTGTGACATAGTGTTGCCGGCACTCGACCACAAAAGATTTGAAAACTAGTCTGACGGGTTCCATTCGGATCCGATGTTACCCAGAAAGGTCGATTAAAATTTTACTACATATATTGATCCCTTATTTTTTAACCACTTTCCTTTCCTACACTTGACTTGTATATTTTTTTACGATTTTCGTTGTTTTTTCTAATGTTTGAGATAGTTATTCTTCATCAGATGAGTCGCTTTAATTCTCGCTTAAATGTATGACTAATTGGTAGTCAATAAGATTATCGATTTGTATGTCCACTCATTTCCGCCACCCCCAAACGTGGATCACAACTTTCCTTTTTTTCAACCACTTAGCTCCAGTCCTCCAGTTTCATCATTTTGGTAGATAAAAATCGATAATTTTTTCGTTCGACTTAAACATTACTACATCACTAGTTATTTCAAATTATAAACGTCACAGTACCCATCGGCTGTGAAATAGACTATAGTATAGTCTGGGCCAAACCATTTCAGCCTGAAGTGTACTTGTTTATATTAGGCTCAACCAGTTCAGGCTAGGTTAGACTAGTTTCTCCTATCGGCCATTGAACGGACCGGTCTATTGTTTTATAAGAATCTTTTTAACACGTTCCCGGACACTAAGTCACACGACTTTGACACTGCTTTTTTGTATGAAAAGCTATAGCAGTTCTGTCACATAGGTCGCAATACGCGTAATTAAATTGTGACACTAACTGCTAAAGCCTTCGACTGCTACTGCAGCTCTGTCATATGCAATAGTAAGTAGACACTGTTAAGTGCGGCAGAAAGGCTATAGCAGCGAATGTTAATGCAGTTCTGTCACTTGCTACAGTCAGATGTTGCTATAAATCGCGACAGAACTGTTCTAATAGCTGACCTGATTACACTACCACCAGGCTCTTGGAAAGATAGGCGTCTCCCAATATTCATGTGCTAATCATGGTTTATCATCCATGTTTGAACTTATATCTTGTTTTGATCAGACATGTATTGCTGTTGATCAGGAGATTCCTTTAGACAAGACCTTAGGTGGCTCCCTCCAATAAATCATTGATTCGGCAGGATCTTTGGAAGATGCGTCTCGCACAATATCGATTTGAGGATCGTGGATCAACGTTAATGTTTCTACTTCCATCTTGTTTTCATTATAAAGTTAATATTTTTCTTATCAGGGCAATTATGAAATTGTTATCTCATAAAGCTGTAGTGTGGATTTACAAGTACGTAGAAGTAAGCAATTTTTCCGTGATAAAAAGCTACCTATTTATAATCTACCAGTTTTATCCAAGCTACAAGCATAATAATGTAAATAAGTAACAAGAACACATACTTAAACCCTTAAAATATTACTCAGTTAGTACAAGTGGGATGCTTTGCAAATTTCTATTATAGAAATTTGACATTTTATCGAGAAAATAAGTAAAATCATAAAAATCAGGGTTAGTCTAGCCTTCTAATAGTCAAATAATTTTTGATATTGGTCTGTATTTACGGGAAGTATCGATAATATGTACACAAACAAACCACAAAATTCATTATTTTCTTACTGTGATCTATACTTATTTGAAGTGTTTAGGGTATAAAATTGAATTTAGGATTTAGTATTGAATTTACACTACAAATCTAATGTTATTGCATCATTATAAACCTAAAAACAGGCTACTGGCATCGATTAGAAAACCTTAAAATTTTGCGCAAAAACGGTCACATAGACACGTCTGCTAAAAGTGACACATGCCAGATGCCAGCCGACTGAAGAAAATTTCATACAACCGGGAATGGTATACCCGCTCTGTCATTTTGGGGGGTGAGGGGGGAGACGGGTAACACGAAACTTTGAACACATGTAAAAACTACTCTAATTGACACTGACAATATTGGAAAAAGTTGCCCAGTGACACTAAAAAATGCTCTTCTCATTTTTGTATGAATGGAGCGCATGTCTGGGCAGCTCTGGCTAAAAAGTGACCGTCAATTTGGTAGGCTATAACAGTTCTGTCACTAGACGAAGTGCAAAATCGAATGCTATGACCGTTCTGTCCGGGAACGTGTTAAAATGTTTCTATAGAAATATTCTTTTCTTTTCAGTGTACACTTTGTTCGCGATCGTGGCTGCCATGCTGGGAGGAGCGGCCGCTCAGTGGCGCACAGATCGCCCCCCTGGCCCCAACCCTGACCCGCCATGCCAAGACAACCCCAACGCTCCCAACTGTAGCGGATAGGTTATAAGAAAGGCATTGTTATGTCACCCGCTATGTTAAGTACCTAGACCCCAGTGCCCCCAAAAGTAGAAGATAGGTTATAATTATAAGAAATGCAATGTCTTGTCGTCAAAATAAATATTTTAAATTTCCTATTTTGTTTAATTATTTGATTTCACTGGTGTCTATCGTGTCTGCGTGAGCTTGGAACAACGCGGATCTCCAGTCACACTGATAGTTCCCAGTCGAAATGTTTTTTTTTCCCTCATCCAGGAAATACGTACGTCACATTACATCAAGATGAGACGCATAGTAGCAGCTCGGAAAAGTTGTGCTAAGCAAGGATGAGAAGAATCACAATCACAACCAATCATGCGCCTGGGTTTTTAACATATCACCGGTGATTTCTGAATACTTTAGTTTTTAATTCATCAAAATCGGTTCAGTATTTTGTTCTAAATATCAACTAGGTAGATACGCTTTTTCAAATTCCCTTACCATCGATAATAAGAATCTTGCAAGAAATCCATGAAATCTTGTCTCAGACGTCATCAATTATCCTTATCTTTGCACAGAATAAAGATATAGCTGAATAAAGATATGACTTGGATATGACTCTACAAAACTTCATAGAGCTGCACAGTACTGCACATGCCCCATTTGGCTTGATACGCCATAACGCGCCCCGTCAACCTGTGAAATAGTCAATCAATGAAATAAACAAAACATATTAATATCTTCTAAACTACAGGTCGATAAATTCTGTGTTTCTGCATACGATTTCGACGAATTCCCGACAATTATTTCCAGAAATTAGTTCCTCGCTATGTGCCGTAGTTCTTTTTTAAGATCCATGGTTGGGCGAGCTAAAGAGAGCCTCTCATTCCATGGCTCGCCCAAAAGATTAGCTTATATCTTTCGAATGGTTCTGTCACTTACAAAATTATTCTTTGGTTTTGCTTTTACACAACTGTTACTAGGCACGTTACAATAACATGGCATTGAAATAATTCAAGTATTGTGAACAACAGTGAAAACCTAAAAACTTACACTATGCCCATGCTCAGGTTCACGCACGCCAAATCAACGCGACTTTGTTCTTTTATTTTATAATAGGTACGCAACGTACGCAACAATAATATGCTGAATCATTCAACGGATTTTAGCAACGGATTATCATTGTATACTTTGAATATTTCCACGCTATTGATAAACACAAAGACGTAAGCTTAGAAATTGGGTACTTATTGTTCTTCAAAAGAGGAAAAAAGATAAAAAAAACGTTACCTCCTCATTACTCTAGGTAGGTACTTGTCTAGATACTGGGACTTATCTATCCGTCTGCGTACCTATCATAAATCATAATTCGACACCTGATTCTAAGAACATTGTAACTCAAAAATGCAAACTTTACAGGAGAGCCGTTTGAAGATTCTTATATTGGTTTTTGAACGATAAAATCTTTTTAGTAATGCAATTTCATAAGTTTTGTGTTATTTTCTTTTACAATAGGTACGCAACAATAATATGCTGAATCATTCAACGGATTTTAGCAACGGATTATCATTGTATACTTTGAATATTTCCACGCTATTGATAAACACAAAGACGTAAGCTTAGAAATTGGGTATTTATTGTTCTTCAAAAGAGGAAAAATGATAAAAAAAACGTTACCTTCTCATTACTCTAGGTAGGTACTTGTCTAGATACTGGGACTTATCTATCCGTCTGCGTACCTATCATAAATCATAATTCGACACCTGATTCTAAGAACATTGTAACTCAAAAATGCAAACTTTACAGGAGAGCCGTTTGAAGATTCTGGTATTGGTTTTTGAACGATAAAATCTTTTTAGTAATGCAATTTCATAAGTTTTGTGTTATTTTCTTTTACAATAGGTACGCAACAATAATATGCTGAATCATTCAACGGATTTTAGCAACGGATCATCATTGTATACTTTGAATATTTCCACGCTATTGACAAACACAAAGACGTAAGCTTAGAAATTGGGTACTTATTGTTCTTCAGAAGAGGAAAAAAGATAAAAAAAAAACGTTGCCTACTCATTACTCTAGGTAGGTACTTGTCTAGATACTGAGACTTATCTATCCGTCTGCGTACCTATCATAAATCATAATTCGACACCTGATTCTAAGAACATTGTAACTCAAAAATGCAAACTTTACAGGAGAGCCGTTTGAAGATTCTGTTATTGGTTTTTGAACGATAAAATCTTTTTAGTAATGCAATTTCATAAGTTTTGTGTTATTTTCCTTTACAATAGGTACGCAACAATAATATGTTGAATCATTCAACGGACTATCATTGTGTACTTTGAATAGGTATTTCCACGCTATTGATAAACACAAAGACGTAAGCTTAGAAATTGGGTACTTATTGTTCTTCAAAAGAGGAAAAAAGATAAAAAAAAACGTTACTTACTCATTACTCTAGGTAGGTACTTGTCTAGATACTGAGACTTATCTATCCGTCTGCGTACCTATCATATAGGCAGTCATTGCCGCTTAGGGAATGCAATACCGGGATACTGGGATACAGGGATCCTGAAATACCTGGTCCCCACATGTTTATTGTGGGACTAGTCCCGGTCGTCACTTGAGCGGAATCATGCGCGGGCCTAGCGGGATTAAAAGGTAGGGAAAATCGTAAAATAAGTAGCAGTTTAAATTACGTTACAATAAATGCAACTGCAATAAATAAGTTTCATTTTATTGCGCAGAAAATACTTATTATCTTTAAACCATAAGTAGTTTTGCGACAAATTTACGTGTGCTTTCATCATTTCACATGAAGTTTTTTCAAAAATTTGCTCTGCAACTCACTAACGGGTTAAACGTGAGTTGAATTTTTCGTTTGTATGACGTAACGATTCACCTTAAGGCGCATCGATGTATGACGTAACGATGCGCCTTAAGGTGAATCGTTACGTCATACAAACGAAAATCTGAGCTTCAACTGAGTTAAACATGAGCTAAACAATTTTCTCAAAAAATCTTTATCAAAAAAACGTAAATTTGTCGCAAAACTGCTTATGGTAAAAAGTATTTAGTATTTTCAAATCTTAAGTATTTTCTCCACAAAAAATTAAACGTGTTTATTGCAGCAGTAGTTCCATCTATGTTCATAAAGTGGCGAAACGGGTTTTACAGAGAAATCTGATGGTTAAATAAATATTTGTTTTATTTTGCGAAAATATTATAGAAGCACGGAAATTCCCATCAAGTCTTTTATTCATATTTTTGACTCATTTAAAGACGTAACTCCATTTAACTTTTGTATGGAAAACGATCCACCTTATGGTATTTTTTTCTTAGTTAAACAAAATTAATTAGGCATAACTTTTTTTTGTTAGTGTAGTAAGTAATTACTTTCTGTTTATTTTGAAATTGTACTAATTGTATTGTTAGTCCGGTTGCAGACAGAAGACCATGGAGCAGAAAAATTTTGAGAGCATACCTCACCCCACCTTAAGTGAGGCGATGCAAAGAAGTCATTCTACATTACATGTAGTGTAAACCTATGGTAGGCTCAAACGTGTAACGTCCGTTTCATCTGCCGTAGATTGTGCATGCGCCTATCACTTAAAAATTGCTTTTTTAAAAACTTTGCGATGCATTTTGATGTTTGGAATGGTAGCAGACAAATGTCTTGAACAACATCGGTGATAGATAAGTGATGGATGATAATTAACTTTTATCAGCTCTGTTGGCTGGCACACAACACAAGCATCCCTTGGCGAGACGAATTTCGCGGGCACCAACTAGTTATATATAACAATAAAATAAATACGTAACTTAGGAGGGTCCTACACATCAAACATGCCATCATTACCGTACCAACTTTTCGTGGGCAACTTCGCCTCGCACTTTGCACGGTTTTTACCCGACTGCCTCAGAAGGAGGGTTATGTTTTTCGAGAGTATGTATGTATGTATGTATGTGGACAAGAACATTCTTTTTCACGGGCTACAGCCCAAACGGATAATTGGATTTTGACATATCGACGGTCCCTACGTATAATGACGTAAATGAAATTAGCAAATTTTACAGGAGAGCGTTTTTAAGTTTCAAATTAGTGTATCTCTAGTAATATTAGAGATAGAGTTATGAAACTTGAAACATATATTAACCAAGTCAATATGTTTAAGAAAAATATAATAAAATGATGAAAAAGATATTATTTCTTTATAAATAATCATATACGTAGTTATACGACGGAAAAACTGTAGCTGTAGAAAGCCTTTGTGGTACTTAAGTTCTTATACGTGGGAGTGCATCGTGGGTCTTACTGCGCATACACCATATTTTAGTTTGGATTTTGCCTTGTATTATTTACGTTGTACAAGTAAGTTCAAGTTGATACCGTTAATATAAAATATGCTAATCAGTTTAGAATAGTTTTCTACTACATGAAATCAACGGTACAGCAAATTTTAACATAATTATTTTTATGCGATATCTCAATAGTAATAACCTGTAAAAATAATCTACAACTACAAAACAAATTAGACAATATATTAAATACAATAGTCATTTGGTTAGAAGAACATAACTTATTAATTAATTTTGAGAAAACAAAACTAATTCAATTCGGACCCTTTCAAAGAACCCCATTAGAAATAAAATATTCTTTTCATAATAAACTCTTAGAAGTAGTTGATAATTACCCTCTGCTCGGAATCAATATAGATACTCATATTAACTGGCAAAGTCACATTAATAAAATAGCTTCCAAACTGTCGAGTTTTACATACTTTACGAACTGAAGACAACGACGGACAGACAGACAGCAATAAATGCCTATTACGCTTATGCCCATGCTTGGCTCCAATATGGAGTTGTATTGTGGGGAAATAGCTCAGACTCTATCGTACTATTCAGATTGCAAAAAAAATGTATAAGGATTATCCAAAACATAGACGCCCTACAAAGTTGTAAAAATCATTTCATTAATTTAAAAATCTTACCACTCCCTTGCATATACATACTGGAAATAAGTAATTTTGTAAAATTGAATCCTGATTTATTCCCCCAATACTCCCGCCCACAGAATCTCCGACCAGCGACCAAACTTGCCGTACCTTTCTCTAAAATGAAAATGTTTCACACTGGCCCCTTTGCGATGGCGGTAAAAATTTACAATAAAATCCCTGAGACAATCCGACAGATTTCTGACCCTAATAAATTTAAAATGGAATTAAAAAATATCCTGTTAAAAAAATGCTACTATACCGTCCAAGAATTCTTAGATGACTAAAATTTTGTGATATATGGAAAACTATTTATTATAAGTAAAGTTGTATTTGTATAAAGATAATAGGTTAAAATATTAGTTAGTCTAGCTTGTAAATTCCTAAATATACTTGTCTTGATAGTTAGGTTTAGTTAATAACCTTATCATAATATGTTATCCACCAAAATTGCGATACCCTATCCGGGTTCATGTTTGTGTCAAGCAACATCTATCTATATATATAAAAGGCAAAGGGGAT
This sequence comes from Phthorimaea operculella, assembly GCA_024500475.1. Lineage (NCBI taxonomy): Eukaryota > Metazoa > Arthropoda > Insecta > Lepidoptera > Gelechiidae > Phthorimaea > Phthorimaea operculella. Next base: position 867,279 of record JANFCV010000112.1, read on the forward strand.
AGGTCATAGATCAACGCACAGGCTAAACCTTTAGGGCTAGAAGCGTGAAATTTGGCATGCGTATTCTATAAACATTATAGGTATCCACTAAGAAAGGATTTTTCGAAATTCAACCCCTAAAGGGGTAAAACAGGGGTTGAAAGTTTGTATGAAACTTTTTATTCTTTTGATATATTTAGCTGAAATTTCGTCTTATGGAAGATCTTTGAAAATAATTAAAGACGTGTTTTAGCGTTTTCCAAAATTCAACCCCTGAGGGGGTCAAAAGAGGGATGAAAGTTTGATATTAACGTGCCGGCCGGACCCTAAGAGCCACAGACTTGAAATTTGGCACACTTATTTCAGATGTATAGTAGATATCATTATATTCAAAAGTTTTCGATAATCATACCCCGGGGTGATAAAATAGGGGATGAAAGCTATGCAATGCTGAAAAGGTCAAACCCTTAGGGCTAGAAGCTTTTAATTTTGCATGCGTGTTCTTCAGGCAACGTAGGTATCCACTAAAAAAGGAATTTTGGAAATTCAATCCCAAAAGGGGTAAAAGAGGGGATGAAAAATTGTATGAAACTTTTTATTCTTTTGATATATTTGGCTGAAATTTCGTACTATAAAAGATCTTTGAAAATTATTAAAGACGTGTTTTAGCGTTTTCCAAAATTTAACCCCTGAGGGGGTCAAAAGGGGGATGAAAGTTTGATATTAACGTGCCGGCCGGAACCTTAAAGCCACAGTCTTGAAATTTGGCACACTTATTTGAGATGTATAGTAGATATCATTATATTCAAAAGTTTTCAAAAATCATACCACGGGGTGTCAAAATAGGGGATGAAAGTAATACAATGCTGAAAAGGCCAAACCCTTAGGGCTAGAAGCTTGAAATTTTGCATGCCTATTTTTTAGACAACGTAGGTATCCACCGAAAAAGGAATTTTCGAAATTCAACCCCTAAAGGGGTAAAACAGGCGATGAAAGTTTCTATGAAACTTTTTATTCTTTTGATATATTTGGCTGAAATTTCGTGCTATGAAAGATCTTTGAAACAAATTAAAGAAGTGTTTTGGCGTTTTCCAAAATTCAGCCCCAAAGGGGGTCAAAAGTGGGATGAAATTTTGATATTAACGTGCCGGCCGGACTCTTAGAGCCACAGACTTGAAATTTGGCACACTTACTTCTGATGTATGGAAGATATCATCATATTCAAAAGTTTTCGTTAATCATACCCCGGGGTGACAAAATAGGGGATGAAGCTATGCAATGATCTTCTTCTTTTCGTGTGGGACACCGAGTCGTCCAACGACCCGATGAACCCTGGTGTCAGAGTTTTTTCAACCGCCTACTGCAAGTAGCAGGCCTCTGACATGGTTGTGTAACGACCGCCATCATAGACAGCAACCGGGACCGACGGCTTAACGTGCCCATCCGATGCACGGAACCATCTCACTTGCGGACAATCAGGTGGTTCATCCTGCAATGTCCTAACCAGACTGGGAACAAATTCACAAAGTGATAAATATCAACTTTGTGAGTGACCCCACCGGAAATTGAACCCGGAACCTTTGTGTGGCAGGCAGGCATACTAACATCGCCTGTCGATGTATGCAATGATGAAAAGGTCAAACCCTTAGGGCTAGAAGCTTTTAATTTTGCATGCGTATTCTTTAGATAACTTAGGTATCCATCCACTACGAAAGTAATTTACGAAATTCAACCCCTAAAGGGTAAAGGTAAAAAAGGGGATTAAAGTTTGTGTGAAACTTTTTATTCTTTTGATATATTTGACTGAAATTTTGTACTATGGAAGATCTTTGAAACAAATTAAAGAAGTGTTTTGGCGTTTTCCAAAATTCAACCACTGAGGGGGTCGAAAGGAGGGATGAAAGTTTGATATTAACGCGCCGGCCGGACCCTTAGAGTCACAGACTTGAAATTTGGCACACTTTTTTCTGATGTATAGAAGATATCATTATATTCAAAATTTTCAAAAATTGGACTCCGGGGTGTCAAAATAGGGTTGAAAGTTATGCAATGCTGAAAAGGCCAAACCCTGAGGGCTAGAAGCTTGAAATTATGCATGCATATTCTTTACACAACGTAGGTATCCACTTAGAAAGCACATTTCGAAAATCAACCCTTAAAGGGGTAAAACAGGGGATGAAAGTTCGTATGAAACTTTTTATTCTTTTTATATATTTAGCTGAACTTTCGTACTATGGAAGATCTTTGAAAATAATTAATGACGTGTTTTAGCATTTTCCAAAATTCAATCCCCAAGAGGGTAAAAAGAGGGATGAAAATTTGATATTAACGTGCCGGCCGGACCATTAGAGCCACAGACTTGAAATTTGGCACACTTATTTTTGATGTATATTAGATATCATTATATTCAAAGTTTTTAAAAATCATACCCCGGGGTGTCAAAATAGGGAATGAAAGTTATGCATAGCTAAAAAGGCCAAAAACTTAGGACTAGACATTTTGAAATTTTGTGTGCGTATTCTTTATACAACGCAGGTATCCACTAAGAAAGGATTTTTCGAAATTCAACCCCTAAAGGGGTAAAAGAGGGGATAAAAGTTTGTGTGGAGCTTTTCATTCTTTTGATAAATATTTGGCTGAAATTTCGTAATATGGAAGATCTTTGAAAATAATTAAAGACGTCACAAGTGAAAATAAGAAATAGAAAAAATGTCATACATCGACCGGGAATCGAACCGGGCCGCAATGGTAAACGCCCCACCGCTCTGCCACTGAGCTATCGATGCACCGTCGATGAATGGCAAATTTTCTATCTCTTGATGCTCGACGGTGCATCGGTAGCTCAGTGGCAGAGCGGTGGGGCGTTTACCCATGCGGCCCGGGTTCGATTCCCGGTCGATGTATGACATTTTTTCTATTTCTTATTTTCACTTGTGAGAATAATATAGCACTGTGAGTGCATTAAAATCCCAATAGATGAATTAAAGACGTGTTTTGGCGTTTTCTAAGATTCAACCCCTAAGGGGGTGAAAAGGGGATGAAAGTTTGATATTAACGTGCCGGCCGGACCCTTAGAGCCACAGACTTGAAATGTGGCACACTTATTTCTGATGTATAGTAGATATCATTACATTCAAAACTTTTCAAAAACCATACCTAAGGGTGTCAAAATAGGGGATGAAAGTTATGCGATGCTGAAAAGGCCAAGCCCTTAGGTTTGAAATTTTGCATGCGTATTCTTTAGACAACGCAGGTATCCACTAAGAAAGGATTTTTCGAAATTCAACCCCTAAAGGGATAAAAGAGGGGATGAAAGTTTGTATGAAACTTTTTATTCTTTTGCTAAATATTTGGCTGAAATTTCGTACTATGGAAGATCTTTGAAAATTATTAAAGACGTGTTTTGGCGTTTTCCAAAATTCAAACCCTAAGGAAGTAGAAAGGGGATGAAAGTTTGATATTAACTTGCCGGCCGGACCTTTAGAGCCAGAGACTTGAAATTTGGCACATTTATTTCTGATGTATTAGTAGATATCATATATATTCAAAAGTTTTCAAAAATCATACCCCGAGGTGTCAAAATAGGGGATAAAAGTTATGCAATGCTGAAAAGACCAAACTCTTAGGGCTAGAAGCTTGAAATTTTGCATGCGTATTCTTTAGACAACATTTTTCATCTCCTGATGGGAAAGGGAGAGGAAGAGGTATAGTGGCATGGGGAAAACCAATACCAATACCAAGACCAGGACCGAGGCCTTGACCAAGACCAGGACGGAGACCGTGACCAATACCGAGACATATACAAATGATAATATGCGACCGAAGACCGAGACCGTGACGGAGACCGGCCCTTAAACGAAGAACAAAACCGAGATCGAGATCGAGACCAGGACCGAGACCGAGATCAAGACAAGGCCGAGACTGCGACTGAGACCAAAATCGATAGCGAGGCCGAGACCGAGACCGGCACCGAGACCTAAACCGGGACCAGAACTGAGACTGAGACCGAGGCCGAGACCGAGACCGAGGCCGAGGCTAAGACCGAGAGCAAGACCGGGACCGAGACCTTAACCAGAACCAGAACTGAGACCGAGACCGAAAACGAGGCCGAGACCGAGACCGAGACCGAGACCGAGACCGAGACCGAGACCGAGACCGAGACCGAGACCGGGACCGAGACCTAGACCAGGACCAGAACTGAGACCGAAACCGAGACTGAAGACAAGACTTAGATCGAGATTGAGACAAGGCCGAGACTTCGACTGAGACCGAGACCGAAACTGAGGCCGAGACCGAGACCGGGACCGTAGATCGGGACCGAGACCTAGACCAGGATCAGAACTGAGACCGAGTCCGAAACCGAGGCTGAGGCTGAGGCTGAGGCTGAGACCGAGACCGAGACCGAGACCGTGACCGTGACCGTGACCGTGACCGTGACCGTGACCGAGGCCGAAGCCGAGGCCGAGACCGAGAGCGAGACCGGGACCGAGACCTAGACCAGGAACAGAACTGCAACTGAGACCGAAACTGAGACCGAGACCGAGACCGGGACCGAGACTAGGACCAGAACCAAGACCGAGACCGAGACCGAGACAAAGACCGAGTCCAGGACCAGAACTGAGACCGAGACCGTGACCGAAAATTGGGCCTGGACCAGGAACAAGACCAAGACTAGGACCAAGACCAAGGCCAAGTCCACCAAGAATATGGAATGTCCGCTTGCACTGGAAATGTTTCATAATCTTCCTCATGGCGTCGTAATCATCATAACTGAGGGTCGTGATGGGAAATAATTTTCCTCAATTCCATCGCTGCCTGTCTTTGACGACATAGGGCGCTGAGCGTATTTGATTAGACCACCTAATTACACTGCAACCTCTTGGTTGTTTTTTCGCCATCGACTTTTCCAGTGATCATGAGTTTGATGTTGCCAAAGAACTCAAGGACCCTTCTTACGCGTCATGTTTTTTGGGTTTCGTAGTCTACTAGAAACCCTTATAGTTTTGTCAAGTCTGTCTGTCTGTCTGTATGCCGCGCCCTGATAACTCCGTCAGTTTTAGAGCTATCGACATCAAATTTGGTGTGAAGATAGACCGTGTTGACCCAAATTTAGAAATGTTGAGAAATGTACAAGTGAAAGGGGGCAAATAACAAAATTCTTCTGTAATATTGAGTAGAGTATCGTTGAATAGGTCTCTTAAAACTAAGGGGAGGTTTCTTTGAAACAAAGTCACTAAAATGTTTCTGTCTCGAGATATTTGCTTTTAAAAGGGGCGTTTTTGAGCCATAATTTGTTCCAGCTGTAACTCCTAAAGTATAAACGCTAAAAATTTGAAAAAATATGGAATATACTTCTCAATCTGAAATTACCATGAAAACTATAACGGATACTGTACCAATAAAGATTTCAGAAAAATAAAAGGTTTTCTATTTGCGGTTGGTAATATACAGCTGCAAACAAACCAGCATCAAAATTAACTTTGTAACGCTGTATAACCTGATATTTAAACGTTGACTACGAAACCCTATTTGTGGGCGTGTCTGACACGCTCTTGGCCGTTTTTTTTTTCAATAGTTTGTATTGTTGACGGTAGCGCCAAGGTACCACAAATCAAAATACATTTTCAAGGGAGACACCTAGAGACTCAGTGCCAGGCTTTTCCTTTCTATTATATTAATGAAGTGGATAAATTGAATTGAATTGAACTATTTCAACGTAATGTCGTCTGCATAAAATACTAATAATATGTATAATGTATAATGTTAAATACTAATAATATTTAGATGGATATTTAGTTTTGATGTTGTTTGTCATTGACTGTTGTACTGTACTCATTAATCTATTATTGTATAGTGTTTATGTACTTTACTTGAATTCAGTAGTGTTTAATAATGTAGGTATAAATTCGAATGATTAATGTTGTGTTATAATATAAATTAATATTTTTTAAGGTCTGTGTTGTTATAATATCTGACTATTGTAAATTTATTTAAGTAATTTCTACACAATGTATTATTGTTTTGAAATAAATTGAATTGAATTGAATTGAATTGAATTGAATATCAGTGAATAGTGATTTTAGTGCCCTCTCAGTTGTTTGCCTTATGATGTGTCGCTTAGAATACGCAACTAATTAATAAATCCCTATGAGTACGCGGGCGAAGCCGCGGGTAACAGCTAGTTATTTTATAAGATCTTATTTATGTACAACATGAAAGCAATAAAGAATTGAGTATTGAGTATGCAGTAAGTGCCAGATACGGGAGAGAGCGCACCAGGGCGTGTTGGCCTTCCAGTGTAAAATAACGTAACTTAACTACCGCCATTTTACGTCGGAAAATGAGTAGTAAAGTAGGTTCCTAACTACCACTACCGTAGTTTTACGTTGGTATTGTGTAAATTTTGTAGTTACGGGGTGTCAATTTCGAGTGGAATTAGGCTATTTAGAATCATGCTGTCTTTACCGAAGGTAACTTATGAAAATCTAAGGTGAAAACAAAGAAAAAAGGCAAATTACTTAAGTACCACTTACGAGATTGTACGTAGGGACAATATAATATATCGATACCTCTGGGCTCAAAGGGCGTAAACGCCAAAACACGACTTTTCAGGAGAGCAAAAAAACGAAAAATTAAAAAGTATTTTTGGCATAACTTTTTTATTTCTATAGCTATAAAAATGATATAAAGACACTTATACATCAAATTTGAAGGTGCATAATCGTGAGAATAACAAAATAAAGAAAACCTAACAGTTTCAAAGATAGATTGGATATACGCCCCAAAAATCTACATTATAATGCCACTTACGCCCCAAAAATTGGCCTGTACGTAGTTACCCACTAGATACGCCCCGGATTAAATAAAACACAGGGCGTAAACACCAGGCCCTCCCATTCAATTTAGACCGTTTTTGCTAGAAATTCTTTACTTTCTCGATTTAGTTAGTTATAAATTAGACCAAAGGGTTCACAAGTAAAATCTGATACACTAGCAAGAAAACATAAACCAGTTTTAATGACCTACAACAGCATTACAGTATTTTCCGACTAGGGCAGCTCATCAGGGTATTTCACGCGTACACACTCCATTAGTTGTTTTCAAATTGGCCATGGCAACAGATTGGATATTATTTCTTCGTTTATCATCAATGATCCGCTTGGAACCTGGATTTAAGGTTGCGGCGAACACAACATAAAAATTTGAGTCGTTAACTGTCTAATTAAAAATAATCAAACTCTTGCCGTCAATTTATCAAGATCAAGATACAAGTTAATTGACATTGTGCAGTAAAATTCAAAAGGCTTCACTTATGTATTTGAAAAGCCGGAGTAGCCTTCTTCACATCGTAGGTGTCGTTCGCATTACATTGTTCTACTAAGTTAGTTATATGTTTATTTAAAACTAAAGCAGTTTCACGTTTTATAGCCAATTTGCATCAAACTCTCTCACAAAAAATGGGTTGGCCGGAAGAGATCTTCTTGTTAAATATTTTTTCTGTATTTTTAATAAACAAAAAACAACATATCAGCTGGTCTTGTCAGCTCCATATTCATCGTTCTGAATATTGGACATGTAAATAGGGCTATCCAAATTTAAGCGTTGCTACATCAAATGACCAACTAGATCGATAACAGAGACTTGAAATACTAATGTTATAAAATCTGCACGCACAGGAGATTGAATAAAAACCATCTTAGCTTTTGCTATTCACAGCACTTGTTAGTTTTCCTATATATGCAAACGTTACTCCGGAGTCTGTATATACCGTTTCAGTGAAACTGACGTCTCAATCGCATTCTCCATCTCCTTGCCAAATTGGCTCGAGCTAACCTAGTCTAGTAAAACATCACTGACACCTGCATCCAGTGATGTATGAACCAGCTGCTGCCTATCGTTCTGGCCTTTCACTTAAACTAGATGAAAGAGACACCTACACCTTACACTTGGGACCAGCCTACGGTTCTGGTCCTGTAAGACCAAACAAATTTTTCGTGTCTACCAGCGCTATCTCACTGTAATAGGGGTACCTACTTCATCTTGGTCACCTACAACGGAACGGCTTTTTATGCCCGTCGTGCAGACTGAGCGATAGTGTATCAAGCAAAGTCCAGTCCAGTGTTGCAAATGCCAGTAGTTCCAGCACAGCTACAACTGTAACCACCGCAAGTTGATGTGCGTGAGCATCACTGCCATGCCACCATGAACATGTTCTAACTATGATAGCACGCATTTAGTCCGATTGATTGATCCGTACGATATAGCTGCACGAGTACAACGCGACAAGATTCGTTATAGTGAACAACAGCGACCCTCCCCGCCGGATAATGGAAGAGGCAGAAGCCAAGGAGAAGTCATACAACGCTACGTCACATCGCGAAAATTTCGAAACATCAAAGGACTTCATAACATTATAATGTATACTTGCGATTGTTGGCGCATGATGAAACTTTGTAGTAGACGTAGACATAGTTCTAAACAAAACTCTTGTACTCGTTTCACTTAAATTTGCTGGCTTAACCCAACCAGTTTCACTCACATGAGCATCTTCAGGGGGATTTTTATGTTTTATACTATATTTGACTTTGTTGTTAGTTGCGATGATTTATGTAATCTTTCGATGTTGTTATCTTTATTTATGAAAAAAATATATAATATATAGTACAATGTAATAGTATAAAACATAAAAATCCCCCTGAAGATGCTCATGAGAGTGAAACTGGTTGGGTTGAACCAGCAAATATAAGTGAAAGAGTACAAGAGTTTTATTTACAACAATGACTTCATGACAAGATCCTTAGAAAATGTGGTCTCTCGCCTAGGAAATCAAGGCTGTAACGGAGGTTCAAGCCCCGTTCTGCACAGATACGTTGGACGTTAACACCTTTATTTGTATAAAAATAGATGAATATTAGGGCGTAAAAGTCAAAATTAATGGAAGGTTTGAAATGTTTTTGGGCGTAAACACCATTATATATATAAAAATAAATAAAATCTAGGGCGTAAAAGTCAAGTTGTTGGAAGGTTTCAAATATTTTTTTGGCGTAAATGCCATGCTAGCCCCGTCATAGGCTTGTACGCCCCTTAGTGTTTTAAAACAAAACGGATACAACCTCAAAATTTTGAACATTTGAAACCGAAATCCTTTACTACCCAAATTCACCCAAAAGTACCTTCTTTAGTAATAATTTCCTTAGGGCGTAACCACCATTTTTTGCGGAATTCGAAGATTTTAAATATACAGATCGATAGAGGAGAAAAAACTGCATAGGACTGCATTAAAAAGTCATTTTCGCCAAAATGGCGTTTACGCCCTTTGAGCCCAGAGGTATCGATATGTTAGATTCGTCTCAGCAGTGCGAGTGACATTGGCTATATAAAAAAATATAGATTCAAGATGGCGGATTTTTACAGCAAAATTCTACTTTAAAATTACCGAAGTCGGGTTTTTTGTTTTTTAACACATCTACTTGTTCAGCTACAATTCAAATTATTAGCTACACTGCTACACTTAGCAATTTGCATGACGAATGAGAAAAAAATACTTTAAATATTTGTACATTTATAAATTTTCTATAAGATTCTATTCAAGAACATTCTTCAGCTTCGGTATAAATATCCGAGATATTTGTATCTATTCAGTCTTGTCCTGACTTTAGGTATATCGAGATGAAGTTGTTATCTGGTAAGTAAAATAGAGTTTATTTTATTTTGTACTGTTTAAAAAATTAGCTTAAAAAATTAAAATTTTTAACATATTTAAATCTAAAATTATCAAATCACGGTCTTGCTAAAATTGAATGTATCTAAAAATAAAAGTGGTATGTTATTTATAATTTTCTTACAATGTGGAAAGGTACTCGTTTCAGGCTTTTATTCTATTACCATCAATTTACGTGGATGTGTGAAATGAACGACTTTTCTATACTGTTATTTAATTGTGTGTTCTCATGTAGTGACTTCTTCTTTCTATTATACAGGGTGGACCATAGAGTGACGTCAATAAAAAGAAATTAGATTCCTCACATCTTGGGGTATTCGAAAGTACCCTATGTATGTTCCGCGATTATTTTTAGTTTCCGAGTTACCTATTCAACTTTTAAAGTTGTATGGGAAAATCTCGACAGGCAGTAATTTTTCCATTTTTTTTTTTATTTTCGTATAAGGGCTTCTCGCGCGGTTGATTTCCTAGCACAATCATTATGATTTGTAATTCTTAGCGTACAAAAAAAGAAAAAATGTCTGCCATTCGAGTTAGCGAACATACATGGGGTATTTTCGAATACCCCAAGATGTGAGGAATCTAATTTCTTTTTATTGACGTCACGCCATGGTCCACCCACCCTGTATTATACTATAAGAAAGAAAGATTTATTTGATTAAAGTATGAAGAGCTAAATACACAACGAATAAAAGTAAAACCTAAAGCAAAGCAAAGAAAGAAAGAAAGAAGATGTAGTGACTTTGTGTTTTTAATGAGAAATAAATATCTTTGAACCTAACTGTTTTAGCGCTAGTACAGTCACTCCCGCTTACTCATGAACAATCCAAATTGTAAGGTTTCGTTTTAGCGCTAGTACAGTCACTCCCGCTTACTCATGAACAATCCAAATTGTAAGGTTTCGTTTTAGCGCTAGTACAGTCACTCCCGCTTACTCATGAACAATCCAAATTGTAAGGTTTCGTTTTTTTTCAGACTGTAATGTTTTACAGCAATAATTGTTACTTTTCAAGATGCAGCAACATTTATTGAATTGTACAACATAGTTTCTGTCCGGCTTGTCAGTATAAATCACAAGAAATTCGAAACCTTAAAAATGGAATTGATCATGAGTTAGCGTTAGAGACTGCACAACACAAAATCTACAATAAAATTTTATAAAGAGGAAATATTTGTTGTTTTTTGTATGTTATCACTTATCAATTAACTCTAAAACTACTAAACCGATTTGAAAAATTCTTTCACCATCAGAAAGCTACAACATTCCTGTGTAATTAATATCAATGGACAGTTCTCAAAAAATTGGCCGCAAGATTTCATTTTTGCATGTTTTTAAAAAGTTCGTATTTTCGCGAAAAAAAAAGATCTTGCTAGCTAGACTAATGGTTCTTTAATACATATTTAGTGGAGGGAAGCAATTTTTTTCATTACTTTAGGAAATATAGGCAATCTTAATTACGAGGGAGGCAGGTGAACGACAATGTCGCCAGGTTAAGGACAATAGGTGCAGGTTAACGACATTTTAGTACAAATTTACTAAGTAACGTCAGCAGGTTAATGACTACGGGTACGGGCTGTAATTTCTCAGCAATAAAAACACAAAATACCTAATCATTTAGTAACTTAAATTCGTACAGCACACATATGAACATATTTGCACTTCAACTAAATCAAACTTTTAATAAGTATAATAAAGTATCTCAATGAACAATTCAATGTTTTTTAAGAAAAACCCTTCTAAAATTATTGTTTAATAAATTTAGGATTACTTTTATCAAATTAGTAAAATATTAAGCAATGAATTAGATCATTTATTTTATATTATTAATTACACATTTGTATGATAATTGTCGCTAACCTGCTATTTGGTCGTTTACCTGCATTTTTGAGACAGGTGAACGACCGGCAGGTTAACGACTAAATAGCAGTTATTTCGTCATCACAGGAAAACCATTTTGTACAAGGATTGCTCACTTAGACACATTAAAGCAAACACTATTTTACACATTATAACTTGAAATGAGTGCAACAGGTAGCATAGTTTTTTACATTAAAGAGGCATAAAAACGACTACATACCCGTTACAAACTCCAGAATCCGATATATAGCTCGCCTTTTCTCCGGAAACTGAACAACTGACAAGGCCTTCTCTCAGCAGATGTTTGCTAGTGAATGGCTGGTTCAGGTGTTGCAGAGTGAGACGGGAGAGGTGAAGTGGTACCCGCGGTACGATCGTGTTTTCACATTTGCAGATTAACGACAAAAATATTCGTACAAAATTTTAAATTATATTTTATGTTATGAATAATGAATATTAGGTTATTATATTGTGTGATTCTTCTCCTATGGATATACGTAAATAGAAACGTTTGGTAGAATATTTTATTTTTGCGCACTATTATATTTTTTTAATGCATAAACTTAAGCACATCGTGAAAAGACACGCAGGTTAGCGACAAAATATACGTAAAAATCAGTTCAAAAGTATATAATATACCTCGAGCGATATTATATACACATGGCCTTTGTGCAAGAACTGTGTTTAAAAACGAATATGGCAAAAGTTATCAGCTGGGTGCATAAATATAAAAAATATCTGACGTAAACTGATGCATAGGTTGTGCGGCCAATTTTTTGAGAAATGGCCCAATGTAATATAGATAGATAGGCTATAGTAGTTTTTGTCAGCATTTGGGGGACTGGAGTACTTGATGCACTTAGAGCACCAGGAGCCCATGTAAAATGTAAAAGTTATTAAAAAAACAGCGTGATGAGTCACTTCTGCTGGCAGATCGAGGGTCTGAAAACCCTGTTGTATGCCACCGGAATCCCATTTAAACTATGAGAGATACAGAAATAGCTCACTATCAAATATTGTTTAGAATAATTACTTATTTGTATAAGTAGTGGTAATCAAAGTTTACTACGGGGAAACGAGTATACTATCAGTGGATGAAACCGCTGGGCGGGCCGCTAGTTTATTATATTTTTTGTTGCGCAACCTTTTGGAGGAACATAAGTATATTTTGGTGGAGGCGCGTTTAAATACAATCCTTTCATGCCTAATTAGGTTCAACCAGTTAAGCCTAGGTAAAACTAGTATACATAGACTGGGCCAAACCATTTCATCCTCACGTGTACTATAGGCCATTGGACGGACCGGTTTAGGTATTGTTTTTATAAGTATTTTTTATAAAATGTTTCTATACAAATTATTACTGGTTTATTGCTTTTATAAGTATTTTATAAAGAATATTTTTATTAGGGCAGGAAGATGATGATTTTTATTCAGTATATTATTATAGAATGTTTTTTTTTCAGTATTCACTTTGTTCGCGATCGTGGCTGCCATGCTGGGAGGCGCAGCCGCGCAGCGCACGGTTCGCCCCCCCGGCCCTAACCCTGACCCGCCGTGCCAAGACAACCCCAACGCCCCCGGCTGTGGAAGTAGAGCATCAGCTGGAGTACGTCCAGACTACATCTATACACAAGGAATTTTTCATCCAGACTACATCTACACACAATAAATCTATAGGTACATAATAAAAACGCAAAACCCGTGTGTCTGTACATTGAATAAAATTACGAAAATTAGGGGTAATGCGACAATAGGTAATAAAATAAGAAATGTATTGTTATGTCATCAATTTAAATACATAATTTAAAAAAAATAATTTGTTTTATTTTTATGATTTAACTGGTAAAACTGTTTCTATCGTGCGTGCGCCGTGCGTGGGTTAGATTAGAAGCCAATCTTGGAGCTTCGAGCAGACGGGCCTGCCATCACAAAATAGAGAGTTTACAAGGTTCACTTGGCCCTATTTCGGATTTTCGCAATTGGCATTTGTTACATAGCCAGGGTTGCAACTGTCAAAAATCTCTAAGTAGGTATATAAACGTCCAAACAGCAAAATCTAACAAAGAACGTCGTATGATTCTGAGCCAGTTTTAAATCCAATAAATATGACATTCGAGTCAACCACCTTCTCATTTATCTTAACTTCCCTGAGATTCCGGTTTTCATCAGTTTTCGGCGTCGCTAGTACTGAGTGAGCCATCTGGTGGCGCGCCGTTTTCCTAACAAAGTCCGCTTCGGCATACATTGCTGGCTGACTTAGTTTCTTGTATTGATGGCATTCATGTAATAGCCAGCAATGTAGACCGAACAGCGTTGCGCCGCGTCGGGAACTTCATTTGAACTTTGAGCTGTCAAAATTAGTGCTGCGATGCCACGATTAAAAATAAGTGTAATTTAATAAAAAAAAAATTTTTCGTAGTTTTCAAAAACGATACTACTATTTTGTTAATTGACTCTTTGCAACGGACCTTTCAACTCCCTTTCAGCTTTATTGGTTCATAATTCATAATTCAATAATTTATTTCTTAGTAGGAATTTACAAGATTCTCTTTAAGAAAGTCACATTCTAATTCAAACTTAAAAAAGAGAAAATTTCTAATGCAAAAATTTTCTCTTTTTTATTACAATTTGTGTTCCTACTCTATACGCGGCTCGGGCGGGATAAAAAAATAAAAATAAAGGCACTGCCTCGGGGCTGGCCAGGCTAACCACACAGCATGTAACTTTATGCCTCAGTAAATGACAAGTAAATGGAATTAAATTCTGTCAATATTTTAAAAAGGTGTTCCATGTGTATAGTTAGCCGGACCTCCTGGACAGGAAAACCCCCCAAAAACCTGCCCAGAAGTGCACCTATTCTAAAGTTGACAATATTTTAGGCCCTATGTGACCCTAGCTAAGTTAGAAAATAAATTAATAGTATAATAGTAATAGCCAAAAACGGCTCAACAAAATAAAAATAATATTACAGTAGATTATTCTAACTGTTTCGTCTTTAAAATATACTTTAAACATACGAGCAATAAAATAACAAAAAAAAGTAAATTTACAGTAAATGTAAAAAATACATGTCAAAAATTTAAGAATAATAAGTATGAAATGTCAAATTTAACCACTATAGGTACATGTCAATTTGCATATCATAAAAGTATAAGTTTATTTTTAAATAATGCCTATCTCTTGCATTGTGTTGGAGCAACTGTTGCTACTAACCAGACATCTTTGTCTTTCAGATAATGTTCAGTATTGTAATACGCTTTCGAACATAAAGTATTCTTTATTTTAATTTTAAATTGCCTATCATTTAACTTTAAAATTTCCTCTGGAATTTTATTATAGTAGCGTACACAGTTACCCATAAATGATTTACTGATCTTACTTAATCTGGTTTGTAGCGGTACAATTTTATTTTTATTTCTTGTATTACGACAATGAATATCAGAGTTTCTTAAATAGAAACTGGAATTCTTACGTACATACATTATATTGTCAAATATGTACTGCGAAGGAAGCGTAAGAATGCCAATTTCCTTAAACAATTTTCGTAGGGATTCATGACTTCGAAGTTTATATATTGCTCTTATAGCCCTTTTCTGTAACACAAAGATAGTTTCAATGTTAGCGGCTTGACCCCATAACAATAATCCGTAGGACATTATGCTGTGAAAGTAACTAAAATACACAAGCCTGGCTGTAGCAACATCGGTCAATTGTCGAATTTTTCGAACAGCGTATGCCGCTGAGCTAAGTTTACTAGCCAGTGCTAGTATATGTGGATCCCATTGAACGGTTGCGTCGAGTGTAATCCCTAAGAAAACCGTTTCAGTTACATAATTAAGCTTTTCATTGTTTAGAACAACATCGTGTTTAATACTTTTTACATTAGGCAAAGAGAATTTAATACATTTAGTTTTTTTAGAATTCAGCACTAAATTGTTTGACGTAAACCATTTATGAACCTGATCAAGTGCGCCATATACTTCGTCAATATTTACAGCCTTTCTATCCACTTTAAATATTAAAGAAGTATCATCAGCAAAAAGCACTATCTTGGCTAGATTCTGTACCATGAACGGCAAGTCGTTTATGTATACTAAAAATAGAAACGGTCCTAAAATTGATCCTTGCGGTACACCAATTTTGACGGCAGATCCT
This sequence comes from Phthorimaea operculella, assembly GCA_024500475.1. Lineage (NCBI taxonomy): Eukaryota > Metazoa > Arthropoda > Insecta > Lepidoptera > Gelechiidae > Phthorimaea > Phthorimaea operculella. The sequence continues at coordinate 882,992 of JANFCV010000112.1, forward strand.
AGCGACTTCACACCATTTATCTGCACTGTCTGCGTCCTATCTCCGAGATAAGATTGAACTAAATCAAGCGCTTTTCCTCTTATACCATAATGGTCCAGTTTCAGCAACAGTGTCTCATGATCAACGCAATCAAATGCCTTGGACAAATCGCAGAACACCCCTATGACATCCTGCGACTCCTCCCAAGCACCGTAAATAAGTTGCAGGAGGTTAACAGCAGCGTCGGTTGTCGAGCGCCCTTTCGTAAAACCGAATTGTTGATCATGTAGTAATTTATTCAAATTAAAATGTAGGAGCATTTGATTAAGTATAATTTTCTCAAAACTTTACTCAAAACTGGTAGTACAGATACTGGCCTAAAGTTACTGGGATCCGTTTTATCTCCTGCTTTAAAAAGGTATTACTTTACTGTGCTTCATGAGATCAGGAAATACGCCATGATCAATGCAAGCATTAAATATACAGGCTAAGTATGGTGCTAATGTATCTATAAAAGAACTACATAGTCTTACTGACATGCCCCATAGATCCTCTGTAGTTTTTACTTTTATATCTTTAAAAGTTTTTAATATTACGTTTGCATTAATGTGCCTAAACTCAAATATATTAATACAAGTCTGAACATTAGTTTTAAGAAGATTTGACGCGATGATTGGCGAAGAGTTAAGTGACTCAGTAGTTGTAAATGGGATGTTACTGAAAAAAGTTTCAAACTCATTAGCTACATCAGCGTCTGCAGTAACAATGCCCTGACCAGTCTTTAAAGAATGAGATTTTTCGATTGGTTTAGTTCGACCAGTCTCTGAATTGACAACTTTCCAAACAGTTTTAATAACATTTTCAGCAGAGTATATTTTATTTTTGGTGAAAATTGCTTTAGCTTGTATGCAAACATTTTTGAATATTTTAGAATAATTTTTAACATGTTCAACAAAAGCTACACTATGATTATAAGACTTTTCGTCATACAGCTCAAATAACTTGTTCCTACTTGTTCGAATGCCTACAGTTGCCCAGTCGCTGAATTTAAATTTAGGATTAATTGTTAATTTCTTTACCTTGAATTTGTCTTCAAATTCATCACGTATCGTTATAAAAGCTTTGAATAAAAGTTATTTGGATTGTTAGTATCATAGTCTAGAACTGGTAGTTTTTCTGATAGTGCAGTATGGAGTTTGTCTACTTGGTTGGAGCTTATAATTCTTTTACTAATAACAATCTTTTCATCTTTAGGACGACAAGGAAAAAGCACAGATTGTCCATTGTGGTCTGATTTACAACAATTTACTATTTCTTGGTCTGAATAGTCACAATCACAGTAGATATTATCTAAACAAGATGCTGTGGTTGCAGTTATTCGAGTAGGTTCTTTAAATATGTTGTTTAGGTTAAAAGACTTAAACAAACTGATAAATCGACTTCTAAAAGCAACATTTTCTAGTAAGTTTATATTGAAATCTCCACACACGATATGAAATTTATTCTTTGATTTTAATAATATCTTTAAAACATCTTCCATAATTAGTTCAAAACTCTCATAGTTACTATTTTTAGGGGGTCTGTATACGCACACTATAATATGTTTCTCCAACTCAATGCATGACAGTTCACACACACATTCAATCGAAAGTCCAACAATATCTTTTCGCTCTTTAGCTTTGATATTTTTATTAACAAGAATAAAAGTGCCTCCATGAGTAGTGGACTTTCGATTGAAAGCACTGACTATTTCATAATTTTCGTAATTTATGAGCATCTCATAGTCCTTCAACCAGTGTTCAGAAACGCATAAAATATCACATTTTTTGACTCCAGGAACAACTCAATCTCAAGCTCCTTGCCGGGAAAGCCCTGAATATTCTGATGAATAATACTAAGCGGCTTTCCTTTGTCTCATTGTTTAGTTTAAATGTTGAGATTTATTGTTCCTGGATGCAAGAGGCCTAAGTCTAGAATGATCTGGTATACAATGTGTAACCGGGTCAGAAATGTTCATAGCTAACAAATTAGCTAAAAGTTTGCGGTAATAAAGAGATAAGTACATTGTACTGTTTGTCAATATAAAATTATCAAATAGATTAATGTCAACTGTATATAAGTTGTCACTATGACTACATGTCAATTTATTTAACATAGTATTAAAATTAAATATCCTACTATTGTATTCAACTTGTCCCTTAATATAAGGTAATGTGCCTATAATACAGTTACGAACATTTAGGGTGGCACAAGAATTAATAAAATTAGTCAAGGCTCGCTTGTCGACACCGCTACTGTGACTTAATAATAGCACCACTGTAGTGTTTTCCGAAAAGTTATAGTTTAACATTCTATTAGTAATTTGTTCAAACGAGGCCTGGGGTAAACAAACATTTTCAACAACCTGATTAAGTTGATTGTGCAGTAAGTAACCTAAACCTTTTCCTATTTTGTCACTAAAGATGACCGTCTTAGCGAGATTAGTGTCCACGGGTTTGGGCAGCTGCTGAACGTGCTGGGTACGAGTACTCGGCGTAGGCGTGCTAGTGTGCAACGCCAGCGACGCGCCCTGGGCTCCTTGCCCGGCGACGCGCGGCGTAAGCAGACCTGACCATGCACGCGTAGGCGGCGGTCCGCATTGCGAGGCGTGCGGGGCGCGGGGCGGGGCGTGCGGAGCGCACAGGGTGGGGCGTGGGGCGCACACCGAGAGGCGCGGGGCGCACAGCAGCGGGGCGTGCGGGGCGCATGGCTGCGAGGCGCACGGCGGGGGCCGCGGGGCGCACGGCTGCGAGGTGCTCGGGACGTCCAGTGGAGCGCGTGGTGGTGTGGTGAGTGCACTCGCGTCCAAGCTATGAAGTCCCTGCGCGGCGCCACCAGACTGCTCGACTCGTGATTTAGGAGTACTGGGCTCCTGATCCATAGTAGCATGCTGACCTCGCTGCAACTGCTGACAATGCATAGTGCCACAGCCCCGCTGAGGGTCAACCTCCTGCGAGGTGGGGGGGCACCCTGCAGATTGGTGAGAGCAGTGTTGTGGTTTTAAAACAGCTTGGTGCTCCTTCACTTTTTTCTTCTTCATTGACGAATGACGGTTTCTCTTCTTTTTAGTCTTGGGTGACCCGCTGTCATTTGTTGAAAATTCAGACCGGTCTCCTGTGTCACTTAGCAATGACAAATGTTTCTTGTCTGTATCATCTTGTAGCAAGGCCATGATTTCATTGCATTTTGTTTAATTATATTTTTATTTGTTAGTGGTGCAAATGTAGAAGATTGTTGGCTCAGCTTGGTCTTTGCTTCTTCATGCTGCTCAGATAAAGCTGAATAAGCTGCCTTGAGTGAGTCAATCTCCTGATATAATACTACTCGTTTCAATAGACTATTTTGTTTCTTATATTTATTTTTGTGTTGTCTCCTTAGTAATCTATTTGCATTCAAAGCTCTTAGTAATTTTGCCTTAATCTGCTGAGGTCTCTTTGGTCTTGGATGATTTTGCACATTTATAGTAGATGTTTGTGCAGTCCATTGAGTAAATCGTTGATCACTTGTCACATTTGCAAAAGAAAGCTCCTCGTGTAGGGCAAATGACATTTCATTGTGGAGTGATTGTGACTGAATTAAAGCTGTAGTTTGCTTCTCATTTTGTAAGATACTTAGGCTGCTTAGTGCCTCACGAAGCTGTTGTTCTAAAAGTTCAACCCGGTCTGAAGTAACTTGTAGCTTAGAGATCTCTGCTCGCAGGATGTCAATGAGAGCTTGCTTGTGATCAATATCTGCCTTAGATTCCTCAAGTAAACAGTAGGCATTTGTGAGTTTCAGTTGTTTGTTGGTTGTTTTGTAACACGTTGTATTATAATAACATTTATTGACTAGATAATTTTTTAGTAACATTTTTGACATGCTGTTGGAAGTTGTACGTTTTGAATAGGTCTAGAAGTTTTAGGGCTGGTTTTGATTTATCAAGGACATGCACATTAAAATCTCCACCTAGGACGATGTTAAATTTGCTATATTTAAGTTGCAAGTGTTTCAGGAGCTTAGTTAGAGAATCGTAAAATATTTTTGGCTGCCTGTTACTATTCGGCCAATACAGCTCGACCAGGATCAAATTGAGATTTTTTACCTCTACGGCACATACTTCAAATACGAACTCTACACTCATACATGTTATGTCACTCAACTCAGTAAATTCAAGTCCCTCCCTCAGAAATATGCAAACGCCTCCTCCCTCATGATTTGATCTGCAAAATTGTGATGCCAATTCATAACCATCCACGCGAAGAAGATCAAGCTTCGACGGATAGATTAAGGTTTCACATAGGCAGATGGCCATGATGCTTTTATCTACTTCTGTGGCCGCCTCTAATAAGTGACGTTTTTTGTTTAAACTATTGATATTTTGAAAAAGAACATTAAATTTATGATCGAAAAAACTGTTTAACTGTAGATTTAATTACCTTGGTGTACCTATTGTTAATTATCGGCGTGTGTAGAGTAGAGTCATGAACGCGAACTAGGGGAGTGCAATTGAAGTCCGGCTGAGTCACAGGCATATTAAAGTTATTTGGCCGCGAACGGTGCACTATTTCCCTAGCAATTGCAAAGCTTAGATTGGATGCAAAGTACTTAGAACCTATCTTTGATAATCGGTAATTCATTTTCAGATAGCTACAGTGCTCAAAACCTTCACATACCAGGCTTATGTCATAATTAATAGCAGAGCATCTCAACACTGCATTATTTGGAAGACCACAGATTATAACATTGGTATTATACACACGATTTAGCCATTTTAATAGAGTTAATTTGAGGATAAATGGATTAGAGTCATTTAAGCCTGCCAAAACTTAATAAGTTCTTAATCTCATATTCACAGGTTTTGATTATTTCGCTAAAGTCGGCGCCGCTCTTCCAGATGCAGCAAACTTCGTATTCGTTCCCCATTATCTTCTGTAGAGCATGTTGGATACCCTGTCCCTGCTCGTCTGCGACTATCAAAATTTTACTTTTGGCTTCAGGGTGGTTGATTTGTTCGGGTCCATATATAGAGTTAATGGAGATGTTTGGGGGTTTTGAAACGAAGTCTGTATTTTTTGAGTCGGTATCTTGTTCTTCGGTGTTCAACTGGTGTTGTTCTGGAAATTGCAGCTTTTTGATTTGTAAGGTAGAATTACTTCCTAGTTTTGTAGTTTTGTCTTTCTTTGGTTTATTGGTTGTAGACTTACAAATTCGGGTTAATTTTTCAATCGTAAGTTCGCATTCACCTACCGTTTTCTTTAATTCTCCATTTTCTAATAATAAATCGGTATACAATTTCTCATTGGTTTTTAACTGAGCTTCTAGTTTTAAAATCTTTCGCATTTAGTTCTTCTAGTACGTCGGAATTTATAGTTTGCGTCGCTCTTGCAGGGCAGCTTCTATTAAGTGAGTGAATATGTGATGCTGTGTGCCCCCCAATCACCGAGTTAGATCTAGAGCTGTCTTCATCATCATCATCATCCTCGGTCGTGAGTGAATCGAATGTGTTACTCGTAGGTATATTGGCTACAACTGCTATGTTATCATCAGTATGTGGCTTAGATGTAGATGGGTTTAGATGTATTTGTGGACTGACTGTCGGTGTTGATGTGGATTTGGGTGGAGCTACAGCTTTCCTTGTAGCCCGTTGCGGCTTGTTAAGTTTTTGGATGCATGTTTGGCATGTAAAGTTTTTTTGGCCACAAAGCTTGGCAAGCTTTTCTGAGTGTCCTGCACAATCAAAATGGTATCTGGAGTTGCATTTAAGGCAAAGCAGCGTGTCTTTCTTCTCTACTGTTAAGTTACATTTTTTGCAGCTCACTGTGGTTGTACGGCAGGCTCTTTGTCTACCTGACATTGTATCCAAGATGATATATTTACTTCAAAAGAAACAGGTGACAAGATTTCGCCTGTAGAAAGCCTTAGAGCAGATTTTTTATTAGTCGTGATTGCGGTCGCTAAATCCTTAGGCGTATTTTGACCCCTAGCTCCTTCCGACAACAATGATCAAGGTCAATTTATAGTTGCAAGATTATGAGTTGTTAGGTTACTTTTATAAACTTGCTTATTTAATATGCACAACACTAAGCTGTTCGATGGAGCTTCAGTCAACGACTTCACCAGCAAGATCAAATTTCCAATTTCTCACTTCAGACTGACACTGGACTATCGTTATTTGTATTGTTTTTATGAGTCTAGTTTAGACTCAAGAGGACGAAATTCGTTTCACAAACACTTTCACGCTTTAATCTTAGCACTATCAGTTTACTAAAGTTAAAACTAATTAAATATATTCACTATTTGTATTATTATAATTAAAACTGTTTAGAGATCGATGTTTACGTTTGCGCGCCCTCTGGCGAAAAAAAAAAAGAAAAAAAAGGTACAGACTGGTTGGTGAAAGATAACTCTATAACCTAGCAAACGATACAACAGCCAGTGCCTGCAGTTGAGCATGCGCCGCAAATGTCGACGCGGGCGCAGCGAGCGGAGGTGCGCAGTTCCCGGCGGGCCGTGCTATCGTGCGCGAGCGGCCTGTCGGACTCCCGAAGATGATGCTCGAATTTCATCGAAACGTCGAGACTCTTTAAGCCTCGACTTAAAATAACAAGGTTAGTCGTGATAAACAAACATACACTTATGCTTCATCCATCACATTGACAAGTTCCCATCCGCATTTGTGTATTTATCCGGATTTCACAGAAATGAGAAGTCAGTCCAGGGGTGGCTACAGACCAGTGAAGTCATCATGCATGAGGTAACATGAAGAACTTCCAAAGAGCTTTTCTCTATGGGAGCGGCGTGATGTGACGATGACGTCACTGGCACAGATTAACTTAGGTATATATCACGGGTCTGTGGTGGATTCACGGATCCACAAGATTCACATTGATTTGACCCGGAATGGGACGGAAGAATCGCGTTGCTCGAAGGATTTGTTTGACATCCGTATCCGCTTGAATTATTGCGGAGATTATTCGAGATAGGGTGATAGCTTCGAGCAACGCATCTTCAGTCCCGTTGGTGATAGTGACATAGAACCTTGGCGACTGCTTTATATGTTACTAGGTAGGAGCAGCAGCAAGTCATCTATTAAGTACTTAGCCGCACAGCCAATCCGTATCGGCCGGAATGCTGATGGCGTTGGTCACACGACACCATTTTTGAAGTTTTTTTTTTAAATTCCGATTTTAGATAACTGCCCAAATCTAAGGCGCAAACATGGCGCAAACTCCACCAAAAAGACGAAGAGCATAGGACGTAAGAATGACAGTTGACAGACAAGTAATCGTCAAACATTCTTCTTAATTTTTGACGCTAGCTGTCATAGATGCGGCGCTTTGGCGACGCTTGTGTGTGCCTTTGTCAATACGTTTTCATACAAGTTTTCATACATTTTATATGGAAACCGTTTCCAAGCGTCGCCAAAGCGTCGCGATATCAAACGTCAAGCGTCGTAGGGCATGTCCTATGTCCTCTCTGTGGAGCTTTGGGCTATGTCTTTTCCATGTCCTCTCTGTGGAGTTTGGGGCTAACAATGTTGCTTAAAAAAGAAAGGATTATAAAAAACCTTTAAAAATGGTTACATCACATCGTCAGCATTCCGACCAATGCGGCTCGGCTGTGTGGTTAAGTTAGATCAGTTGATCGCCTTTACATAGTACGGTCGTTTGAATAGAACATATTTGAAAGCCATACTATATAGAAGACATGTCAACAAAGAACAAGTAGATGTGTTAAAAAACCCGACTGCGGTAATTTGAAAGTAGTATTTTGCTTTAAAAATCCGCCATCTTGAATCTATATTTTTTTAATACAGCCAGTGTCACTCGCGCTGCTGAGGCGAATCTAACGACACTGCATTTGTCTTAATCCAACTATTCGTTTGGGCTGTAGCCCGTGAAAAAGAATTTTCTTGTCCACATACATACATACATATGTCGCAGTACGATGGCAGAATTAGGCCGGCATATGGCAAAATCGTAGACTTTCTTCGGCCATCGTCCTAAGCTTTTGGAGCCTAAACCTAGGATTTTGGCCGAAATCCTAGATTTGTTTAGTATTATGACTTTTTTTGCATTTCGGGGGAACTTCTTCGACTTCGAGTGGTACATCAAGTCGCCCAACGACTCGAAGGACCCAGTATCTGAGTTTTTCAACCGCTTACAGCAACTAGCAGGCCTTTGACATTGTTGTGTAACGACCGCCGTCTAAATGATCATAGAGAGCAATCGGAACCGACGGCTTACTGTGCCCGTGTGGTTCGGAGAACGAGGAGTGGAGTGGTACTTTATGCACCTCCCTCTGATTTTTTGAGGGTAGACTGGGACACCGTGAAGGCGTTGCGCACCCTGAAGGAAGGGAGTAACATCAGACAGCCTGAACAGCAGGATTGCCTTGGATGCCCTGGAGGGCAGGGGGGAGCGTCAGACACCATAAGAGCAGGATGTACCACTGAACGCTCTGGAGGATTGGTAGTAGCGTTGGAAGCCCTGGAGGACAAGGGGTAGCGTCGGACCCCCAGAAAATCCAACGCCTGTCATCTTTCATCCTCCAGAGTGTCCGACGCTTCCCACGCTCTCCAGGGCGTCTGACGCTACCTCCCACCCTCTAGAACGTCCAAAGCTAACTCCTGCCTTTCGAGGTGTATGCCCGAACTACATGTGCACGTTAAGCCGTCGGTCCCGATTTCTCTCTATGAACACTTAGACGGCGGTCGTTAAACAACCATGCCAGAGGCCTGCTACTTGCAGTAGGCGGTTTAAAAACTCCGACACCAGGGTTCAACGGGTCGTTGGGCGACTTAATGTACCACTCGAAGACGAAGAAGTTCCCCCGAAATGCAACAAAAGTCATAATACTAAACAAATCTAGGATTTCGGCCAAAATCCTAGGTTTTTGGCCAAAATCCTAGTTTTTTGGCCAAAAACCTGGATCAGCTTAGGACGATGGCCGAAGGCAGTCTACGATTCTGCCATATGCCGGCTTTTGGCCAAAAACCTAGATTTTTGGCCAAAAACCTAATTCTGCCATCGTACTGCGACATATACTTTGAATATTTCCACGCTATTGATAAACACAAAGACGTAAGCTTAGAAATTGGGTACTTATTGTTCTTCAAAAGAGGAAAAAAGATAAAAAAAAACGTTACCTACTCATTACTCTAGGTAGGTAGGGTCAGTTGTGGAACAGTTAGCCACTCGGACACAATTAGTCAGGCCCATATTTTCAAAACGCGGCGCTGTAGTTTAGTGCATTATAGAGAATTTGATGGCAAAACGGTTACTCCTCCTGCTTCCCTGTCGGCAGTGAGCTCACGCGATTAGTTTTTGTGTGGGAGGGAAATAATTGAAAATCGATGTCGAAAGTAAAAATAAAAACGTGAGTTCTTTTTCTTTTCACTTCTTTATTTTCAGTAGTACTTCAACTATTGTTCATTTGCCCTATAACTAGTATTATTGTGCATCATTTGAGATATTTTAGACGTTTGTATTGCTAGTAATTTGAAAATTATGATGTCATACATAATGTTTTCGGGAGGGGGGTGTCTTACATTTAACCAAACAGATATGTCCAACAGTTAACCATAGTTAAATGTGTACGAGTGCGTGGTTAAATGTGTACTGCTATTCTTAGTTTACTGTTTGCTAGGCATAAATCGTCTCCAAGACAAAAGCGAACACATACAGAGGAGTTAACGAAAAATGCAACGGGGTTAATCAAAAGCTGGCACGAGCATAAGATTATTTTTTTACAATGAATCTGTAATTTTGTAACAACTTCTGCTATTATTATAAAGAAAATTAATATTTATATTTAATGGTTACAAATACTTATACAAATCCATTTATTTCCACACAAAACATTCATTGGTTAAATGTGTACGACAGCGATTAAATGTGTACGACAGCCGATTAAATGTATAACACCCCCCTGGTTAATAGTGTACCATAGTGTGGACACAATTAACCAAAGCTCATATTTTTTTTAAACTTAGTTATACCAAAACCCTTATGAAATTTTAATAGTTTTTAAATGCAAATGTCTAGCCAATGAACCTAGTTTACTACTCCTTCAGGAAATTACGCGTTTGGGGTGAACATTTATGAGCTAGGATGATTTGAAATTTAGGTGGTTAACTGTTCCACAACTCAGGGTGAGTTGACACTTTAACAGTTAACACTTGTCTAGATACTGAGACTTATCTATCCGTCTGCGTACCTATCATATAGGCAGTTGTTGCCGCTTAGGGAATGCAATACCGGGATAGGTACTGGGATTCCGAAATACTGGGATACAGGGATCTTGAAATACCGGGATCCCGCATGATTTTTGTGGGACTGGTTCTAGTCGTCACTGGAGCGGAATCATGCGCGGGCCTAGCGGGATTAAAAGGTTGGGAAAATCGTAAAATAAGTAGCAGTTTAAATTACGATACAATAAATACAACTGCAATAAATACGTTTAATTTTATTGTGCAGAAAATACTTGTTATCTTTAAACCATAAGCAGTCATTTCACATGAAGTTTTATCAATAAAAAAGGGATATTATAAATTGCATATCAAATAAATAATCGCCTATCAATATATATATTCATCATTTATATATTTTTTTACATCTAATATCTTACTTCACTACAAATAAACTAAATGTTTAACAAAACATAAACTGCAGATAATTCGAAATTTTACATCAATATGACATAACTTTTTTCCTCATAATGCAATACGGATAAATTTATTTTCGTACAAAAATACTACATACATAGCATGAATACTGACTGCACAGCAAATTTTCCATATTTCATAGCAAAATAACTATCCCAGTCGCATATTAACCAGTAAACATACGTAAGTAAACATAAGTTTATAGGTCCGTTAGGTATAGCCTAACTGAACCTGGCGCGGAAAGCGCCAGGTTAGGTTAGGTTAGGTTAGAACTTTGACCACAACGCACGAGCCGAGCGAGCGGAGCGAGCGTGCCGCGGCAGCGGCCGGCGATGTGCCAGGAACGACACGCTATGCGCGTCATCAATTTAAAATATGATTATCGATGTGTATGATTAACGATGATGGTTCATCTCTAATTAAAACTGCTGTAAATAATATAAAAAACCGGCCAAGAGCGTGTCAGACACGCCCACAAATAGGGTTTCGTAGTCAACGTTTAAATATCAGGTTTTTCAGCATTACAAACTTAATTTTGTTGCTGGTTTGTTAGCAGCAGTATGATGACCAACCGCAAATAGAAAAACTCAATTTTTCCTGAAACCTTTAAGGGTACGATATCCGTTATAGTTTTCATTGTAACTTCAGATTGTAAGCTATATTCCATATTTATTTCAAATTTTTAGTGTTTATACTTTAGAAGTTACAGCTGGAACAATATATGGGTCAAAAACGCCCTTTTTAAAAGCAAATATCTCGTGACAGAAACATTTTAGAGAATTTGTTTCAAAGAAACCTCACCTTAATTTTAAAATACCTATTCAATGATACCCTACTCAATATTACAGAAGAAAAAAATTTTTTTTGCCCCCCTTTCACTTGTATGGGAGGGGGTCCAAAAAACATTTTAAATATTTTTTACTTAACATTTCTATATTTGGGTCAACACGATCTATCTTCTCATCAAATTTCATGTTGATAGCTCTAAAACTGACGAAGATATGAGGGCGCGGCATACAGACAGACAGACAGACAGACAGACAGACAGACAGACAGACAGACAGACAGACAGACATGACGAAACTATAAGGGTTTCTAGTAGACTACGAAACCCTAAAAATAGAAGCTATATTTAAAAGAAAAAGAGTTAACAGGTATAATGTGCATTAAGGTTATTAGCTGTGCATTGATGAAAAAGCTTTTGCTTTAGGAAAAATCGCTGTACGCTGCGAAAATAAATTGAAGTGTGTTTAATCAGAAATCAGTAATTTTGATGGGAATTTGGAATCTCATTGCATAGAAAAAGGATATTTTTTGATTTGCGTTTAAATACTACCCAATAAAAAAGAGTCTTATAAATTCCAATGAACACAACGATACCGCGTTTTAAAAGACGAGTGGCGACATCTATGAGATTTGTAAGGTAAAGTTTTGACAGTCAATATAAAAGCAAAGTAGGCAATCCCTACACCCACAGGGGCAGGAAGATGATGATTTATTTTTACAATTTCATAAATACAAACTACCCTCGCTGTTCTACGGATAGTACGTAGAATAGGCATTTTCGGTAAAGTAGTTTTTAAGTAGGCAACTACCAGTCAAATAAAAATATGAAATGACTATTGATTTTCCATAACATTAAATAAATGCTTCCAAGTGTTTACATAAACATTCTAGCATCCACAAAATGGTTCGCGTGCTAGCTTACATTTTAAGATTTAGAAATAACCTGAAAGGAAACAAAGTCTCACAAAAGTTCTTATCTGCTTCAGAATTGAATTCTGCTTTGATGTTGCTTATCAAGCAGGAACAGGAAACGTTTTTCAAGGAGGAAATTGAATGTTTGAGAAAAAATAAGCCTGTAAATGGTCCTTTGCTTAGTTTGCATCCTTTTATTGACCATTTAGGTAACCTTCGTGTAGGTGGAAGATTACACCATGCGAACATTCCATTCTCTCAAAAACATAAGGCTATATTGCCAAGAGAATCACAAGTTACTGAGTGTACGTCGCTCTACTTTGAAAATATGTGTTCTACCTACTAATGTATAGTGTTATGTTTTAGGTAATTTAATTAATATGTAAGTCATAATTAAGTTTAATTAAGCTTCAAAAGCATTTAAGTTTTATGTTTATCTTGTGAGGCCGCAGCATGTTGCAAAGCCACATTTATATAAAAAACTATTACTGTCAATCTTTGACTTGTTCAGCCACTGAAAACATGTAATTTGGTGTTTAGAGTCTGGCTAGCGAGTCTTTGGACGTCAAATAATTCAAATATTTCAAATGGCAACATGTTAACACTGAAAAACTACAATAAAACAATTTTGATACTTACTATTTTTTTGTTTTCTGCTCTTTAGCAGGCCTGGCGCACTCCGCTGCGTAGGTATAGATTTACAAGTACGTGCGGCGACACCCGCGGGGAGGTTAATCAGTGGGTTACCGCACGCCGCTCGTTACGCACGCGCTCCCACGTTGCCGCTATTAATTCTTTCTTTGTACTAAATTTACGTAAATTACGCGAAAATGAGAATAAGAAAATACTGCATTGCTTATAATTGCTTGAATAATTCTAGTGATAAAAGCCTCAAGTTCCACAAGTTACCGCGTGACATCGAAAGGTAAGAAAATAGGTACCTACCTACATAGATTCTAGCTATGTAATAAAATTATTTATTTATTATCTAGGTACCTACTACTACAACGACCTGATGAACCCTGATGTCAGAGTTTTTGAACCTATCTGCCTTCCTCCTTTAGAATTCGAAAGTGACATCCCCACTGAGCGCGCTGACTGTGACCTTCAGGACGCGCCAGCGGCAGAAGAACTTTCGCGCGCAGCCATTCGGCTCATTTTTGCTTGCGCGCGCGATGAGTAGGCTAATATAAAAGTAGGTATCCAAAGCCGGCGCGAAGGAAATTGTACTTTATTATCGCGCGTAAAGATTTATATTTGTTGAATCGCTATGGCGGAGTGCGTCTTCTGTACCTGTACTATTATGTATTCTGTGTCTTTAGTTTTTGTTTACCTTGCCTACCGGTATGCATGTATGATATATCTACCGGGAATAACAGAAAGGGTATAACAAGCCGAGAGGAGATCAAGGTACTCATGAAACTGAACAACTTTCCCCATGGAACATGGGACGAAATATAAAAAAAAATTTGGACCTCTCAGAGTAAATCAATCAGCTGATCTGCGATTTTGTATGGGAGGTCCAAATTTTTTTTTCATATGTCGTTTGTTCAGTTTCATGAGTACCTTGACCTCCTTTCTGTTACTCCCGGTAGACATCATACAATTATACCGGTAGGCAAGGTAAACACAAACTAAAGAGCAGAAAACAAAAAAATAGTAAGTATCAAAATTGTTTTATTGGAGTTTTTCAGTGATAACATGTGAAAGATTTTTAAAATTGGCGCCATTTCCGTGTCCAAAGACTCGCTAGCCAGACTCTAGAGTCTGGCCAGCGAGTCTTTGGACGTCAAATAATTCAAATATTTCAAATGGCAACACTAGAAAAAGAAATGTCAAACTATATCAGATCATACCATAGACTTATATATGTCGAAGTCACTAGGTCAAAATCTGCCTTCTACATAATAGCTCGTGTGTTTACAAACGAAAAGCCGTTTGTATATTTCCATCTGACTTATGTATACCATCGACATTATGTGTACCGCCAAAAAAACTTCATTTTGCCGTATGGCATAATGCCCGGCAATATGTACGAACTAGTACCTGAATTCCGCCACGGTGGCGCTGTAATCGCAAAAAAAAATATATGGCGTACAATCACAGAATATATAATAGTACTAGGGTGTACAATACAGCAGGGGCGCACATAATGCGCAACAAATATGTATTGTGAAAAGAAAAAAAAGCTTACGATACGTTTTTTGTGCAGCTAAAAATTGATGACAAAATTGACACGAATTCTTGGGGTGCATATTTTTAACACGGTTTCCCGTGTTGCATTTTTCAGTTGTGAAAGTGGTTTACGCGGCGTTTACTACGCAGAAAAAATATAGAATAGGCGACAAATAAATTGCACCCTGAGAGTCGATGTCAAAAATAACTAATGACATGAAATATTTGTAGCATGTTTTGTGCAATCTTCATGCGCTCCGAAATTGTGCAACCCGAGAACGTACGAAAAGTACGCTTTTCGGTAGAGAGTGGTTTGTCGAACCTGTGCGTCAATTATTAGCATATGCCGAAGCTATTTTGTGATAATGCGTCATGTGCTAAGTTATGTTTAAGGTATAATGACAAAAAGACTGTAATAATACTTAGATACTTATAAAATGTTGATTTTGCATGATCTCAAAATTTAATATACATATAGGGTGAAATTTTACTAGTGACCTATTGCGAAAACTCATATTATTGCTTAAAAAGTATATTAATTATGACTTTCCAAAAGTGCCTTGTTTTTTCCCATGACGAGTTGGTTACTAATACTTATATTAAGACTGACAAAATATAAATACTGTGATTCTAATATGTTCCTAAGCTCTAATACAGTTCGTAAGCAATTCAAATATTTTTAAGTAATAATAGTACTAATATGACAAATATTTTGTTGGCTAATATTTTAGTAAGTACCAACTGTAATTTGTACATTGATTAACATAATTATGAAATTGTCTTTATTTTGGCACAAATATCAGATCAATCATTAACACAACTTAAATTATAATGTACATAAGTAAACTTAAACTTATAAAGCGTGCTGTGATTATACATATCTATCAAAATAGTTAAAATGTGATCGTCAACGATACTCAAGTAAATAATACACAAACAAATTTTCTTTTTTTTCTTAATCATGGCCCCTAACATACTCACCACGTGGACGTTTAAGCAACGTTTATTTCACCGTCATATTGCCAGATATCGTGCCGTCAATTTGTATACTGCTTTTCGTCTGTATACGGACGGGTGATTATGTAAACGTCAGAATCTTACATATTGACTTCGACATATATAAATGGATCATACATAACCATGACATAACCTCTTCTTTTAGTTTTGCGATTCGTGTTTTATGTGATTTTTTGTAAAAAATATGCCGAAAACCATCAAAAGCATTGCTCGAAAGGTGTTGTATACAATGATAACCAAATATGAACGACAGAAAAGTGATACCAATCGAGTTATTGAAGAAAATCTACGACTTTTGGATGAAATTCTATCGGCTACAAGTAAGTACAGCCAAAACATCTTGATACTTACCAAATTTAAATGAACTAGAAAATGTGTATTATTGCCTTTGAATACATTATGCTTTGGTTCTTTTTATTCATTTAGATCGATTAATCTAAATTTGAAGCCATCAACAACAATAAATTATGTGATCCACTTTTATGTGCGTTAGGACCGCGGGTGTACAAGTTAGGATTGAGCTGCTTATCTACAGGATGGTAGTACCTGCAGTGTACCTCAGTGTACTTCCAATGAAATCCAGTGTACCTCTTTAGATACAAAGTTATTCGATGAAATATGCACACCCGCCATTCTATAACGTTAGGCGGGTGAACATTTTTATTTCGGTCTGTAGATACTTATTTCGCTTTTATTCTTTTGTACTTTTGTGTACCTGCAGTGTACCTGTACATAAAAATATAAAATAATCAAAATGTTGACAAATACCAGTAAAAAACGTGTAAAAACGATATAGGGGAAACTGGGGGCACTTGAGCCCTAGGGGAAACTTTGTAAACGTTATTTCCAGAAAAGCTGAAGACTTAGAGGGCTACTTTCCTACAGGATGGTGGTACTTGCAGTGTACCTTAGTGTACCTTCAATGAAATCCAGGGTACCTCTTTAGATAAAAAGTTATTTGATGAAATATGCTCACCCGCCATTCTTACGTTAGAATGGCGGGTGTACATTTTTATTTCAGTCTGTAGATACTTATTTTGCTTTTATTCTTTTGTACTTTTGTGTACCTGCAGTGTACCTGTACATATAAAATATAAAATAATCAAAATGTTGACAAATACCAGTAAAAAACGTGTAAAAACCGCATAGGGGAAACTGGGGGCACTTGAGCACTAGGGGAGACTTGGTGAACGTTATTTCCAGAAAAGCAAAAGACTTATAGTCCGACAACTTCGTGCGCGACCTTCCTACACTGAAGTACACTGCAGGTACTACCTATCATCCTCTATAAAAGTAGCTCAATCTTATCATGAATACCCGTGGTCCTAACATACACGAAAAAGTTGCGTTAGGACCATAGGTGTTAATGATAGGATGGTGGTACCTGCAATGTACCTCAGTATACCTGCAATGAAATCTAGTGTACCTCAGTTAATAAAAAGTTATTGGATGAAATATGTACACCCGCCATTCTAACTTTTTATCTTGAGGTACACTGGATTTCATTGTAGGTTCACTAAGGTACACTGCAAGTACCACCACCCTGTAGGAAAGTAGCTCTCTAAGTCTTCTGCTTTTCTGGAAATAACGTTTACAAAGTTTCCCCTAGGGCTCAAGTGCCCCCAGTTTCCCCTATATCGTTTTTACACGTTTTTTACTGGTATTTGTCAACATTTGATTATTTTATATTTTAATGTACAGGTACACTGCAGGTACACAAAAGTACAAAAGAATAAAAGCAAAATAAGTATCTACAGACCGAAATAAAAATGTACATCCGCCATCCTAACGTTAGAATGGCGGGTGTGCAAGTGCATATTTCATCGAATAACTTTTTATCTAAAGAGGTACACTGGATTTCATTGGAGGTACACTGAGGTACACTGCAGGTACTACCATCCTGTAGATAAGCAGTTCAATCCTAACTTGTACACCCGCGGTCCTAACGCACATCCACTTTTCAGGGCTTTCAGATGATGAATTTCTATAAAATAAAGTTGAAGACCTGGTGGAACAGCTCAAAAAGGTTGAAATAAATGAATTGATTACATCTGTATCAAGTTATTTGGCCCACATATCTACTCTAACAGGTTGTATTTCAATTCAATCTTTTTTCTATTTATGTAGGTTAATAAAAATTATATATTCTATCTATACCTACTCTAACCAATATTTTTTTTTATTACAGAAGTAAATGTCAGCACATTAAGAAACATTAAAAACGAGGGATCTTTAAACCAAGGCGAATGGATAACGCCCGGAAAGAAACGCTCCCGCCAGCCTTCGGTTTCAAGCACTTTCTGAGCAATAGGGTGGTGGAGGCATGGATCAGGCTACCAGAGCATGTGGTGTCTGCAGAAAACACAAATCAGTTTAAAAACAGATTGGACAAATTAAACTCAACTGAGAAATCCAAACAAGAGGACAGCGAGATACAGGCATAATCAGTTGCTACAACTGCCTGTTTAAACATAATAATAATAATTTGGACATTTTAATATATCTGTTCCTTTCTATTTTATATTTGGCCTTTTCTTTATTGTAAATATGTACCTGTTATTTTTTTTTGTTTAGTATCTATGAACTGCAAGGGCTAATTCTGGTGTCAGAGTTCCAAAAACTTAACTTTTGTTCATTTATGGAGACAGTTCCCATGATTTGTCGCAGGACAACAGCGAAATCCGGTCGATCAAGTATTTCCTAGGCCTATCGCAAAGACAATTGCGAAATACATCGATTTATTCACTATTGGCCTAAAAATCTTGGTCTATAACGAATTCGTCTTCTTCTTGGCGAGTCGAAGACGAAACTAAATTTCCTTTGACCAATATGTAGCCACATTCACCGCGTTTGAAGTGGCCGCCCACAGATCTTCAATCGTGCAGGTGGCGGGGCACGCTGGGCATGTCATGTGAATTCGTCAACCTCATGGTCAAAAATCTAGGTCAATGACGTATAAGGTGACAGTCTCGTAGATGCCTACGCACCTGCTACGACTTTTCGGTGCCTTAGGTCGCTCTACGCCACTGAAACACGTACACAGACTACAACACAGATAGCATGCGCACTGAAAGGAGCATGCACATGAAAATATGCATATATTTTTCAGTTCATTTCCATGCAGTGCACATGCTCATACCAGTGCGCATGCTCATTTCCATGCGCATGCTCATTTCCATACGCATGCTCACTTCCTTGCGCATATATATTTCCATGCCCGCAGAGGGACTTAAAGCTACGCGTAGGCATCTACGAGCGTGTCGCGTTTAACGTCGTCAGTGACCTATATTTTTGTCCATGAAGTTGACGAATTTGTTATTTACCAAGATTTTTAGGCCAATGGTGAATAAATCGATGTATTGGGCACCTGGGCCTGAGAAATTCGAGATCAACCGGATTTCACTGTTATCCTGCGATATATAAGGTTACATTTAATTAAGTACAAATCTCTAAATCTCTCATCTCTTGAACTGCCTTGCGTGCCCTTCATCCTGCACGCTAGACGACCTTTACAACGCCACTGGCGACGCCGTGCGTCTGGCTGAGTTCTGGCCCGAATTTATTTAAAATCGCCAAAGCCGATCGACACGAAAAAGAAGGGTGTGTTTTACTCACAAAACTAAACAACTTTTGTTAGAAACTTAACTTCGAAATATGAAAAAAAAATCGATCTCCCATATTAAGTGACACACTTTTTCAAGATTTTTGTATGGGAGGTCCAATTTTTTTTTTCATATTTCGGAGAAAAGTTTCTAACAAAAGTTGTTCAGTTTTGGGAGTAGATCACACCCTGAAGAGATTTGTACTTAATTAAATGTAACCGTATATACAGGGAGTAACGGAAAGGGTATAAGTATATAACAAGGCGAAAGGAGGTCAAGGTACTCATGAAACTGAACAACTTTCCCTATGGAACATGGAACGAAATATGGAAGAAAAATTGGACCTCTCAGAGTAAATCAATCAGCTGATCGGCGATTTTGTATGGGAGGTCAAAATATTTTTTTCATATTTCGACCCATGTTCCATGGGGAAAGTTGTTCAGTTTCATGAGTACCTTGACCTCCTTTCGGTTGTTATACCCTTTCTGTTACTCCCGGTAGATATCATACAATACCGGTAGGCAAGGCAAACACAAACTAAAGAGCAGAAAACAAAAAAATAGTAAGTATCAAAATTGTTTTATTGTAGTTTTTCAGTGTTAACATGTGAAAGATTTTTAAAATTGGCGCCATTTCCGTGTCCAAAGACTCGCTGGCCAGACTCTAGCAGAATAATTATTATTTCTTATGAATTGAACTGGTTTCATTCCTATATACAGTCCGCATTTTAACACACTGAGAAAATGGCATATTAAGAACTAAATAAGTTATTGTTGTAATCAACAAAGCGACTTTGTTAATATAGTGCTTGTTTGATTCCGAAGCTGATCTTAGCGCAGTGGAAGCAAATTAAAGTTATCTTAAAATCTAAAACTAAATGGTCGATCAGCCTCGGAACAACATTTGACTACGATTCGTAGTGCTCTTTACTATAGCTAAATAAAATAAATTTAATGAGAGAATTTTGTTCCGGAAAGTTTCCGGCCGAGAAATTCTTGTGTCCAAAATCTACTTAAACAGGGCCCAGCAACAATTGCTTACCGAGCGAACGATGACGCCGTCGTTTCCTTGTAAGTCTAGTTTTTGACAGGAAAAATAGGTATCAGGTTTGAGGAAGACTTTTGGATTGGGACTTAGGTACTAGACTTACTGTACCCGGGCACCAGCTCGCGTGGTACTCCGTCCAACAAGTTTCACAAGCACTTGAGTACTATTGTTCATAGTTCGACATCAAATAATGTTTAACACACAGTAACAAAGATTTCTCCCGCACACCACTGCTCGCGACAGCAACACGTTTTACTGTACAATACGCGAACCAAAGGACACTGGACGCGCGGGTGACTAAAAGTAAGGTTATTTTTTCCGACGGCCGCGTGGTTATCGAACCGACTGACAATCAAAGCGCCGGAACCAAATACACTTGGTTCTCTTCCCACCGAACAGGAAAACCACACGAGAACACCGAAAGCACACTAAATTACACCATTTATAATTACAATTCGCATCAACCAAGCGAGCGACGGCAGAGGACGTGAATGACAGGACAGTGTTGCCAGCACCGCGCGCCCATTTTATACGAAAACTAAACATTCACCCGCCCCGGACCGACCCATCGGTCCGCTCTATGCATGGCAGGCGTGATAATGTAGCTACTGCTCGCTTAAGGACTGAATCCCCCACCTGAACTTCTGCAACTCGAGGAGTGCCATCACTACCCGGAAACAGGTTGAGAATGCGCCCCCGGCGCCAACGCAGTGGCGGTAGGTTGACATCCTTAACCAGAACGAGATCCCCAATGCAGGGGTTCAGTCCTGTCCGTCCACTTAAGGCGTTGCTGCAGAATGTGCAAGTACTCAAGCGACCAACGCTTCCAAAAGTTTTGAGTCATTTGCTGCAACAACTGATAACGCGACAAACGATTGCTATTCACCTCCGTATAGGGATATTCCGGCAAGGCGTTAAGTGGGCGGCCAATTAAGAAATGCCCTGGCGTCAGGGCCTCTAAATCATTTGGGTCTGAGCTGAGCGGACACAAAGGACGCGAATTGAGTACAGCCTCAATTTTACAAAACACGGTCGCCAGCTCCTCGAAAGTCAAAATTGTTAACCCTACAACGCGCAACAAATGCGTCTTAGCGGACTTTACAACCGCTTCAAAAATACCACCCCAGTGAGGGCACGCTGGTGGATCGAACACCCAAGTAATGCCCTGACGGGAGGCCCGTGCTGATGGCTTCTTCGTTCTCCCTTAAGAACGTTACAATTTCCTTCATACACCGATCAGCACCCTTAAAGTTGGTACCACAATCCGACCTGATCAGCGCTGGTCGCCCTCGTCGCGACGTAAATCTCTCCAGCGCTGCCAAAAGGCCTCCGTAGAAAGGTCGGCCACGAGCTCCAAGTGGACGGCCTTGGTGGCTAGGCACACGAACACGCACAAGTACGCCTTGATAGACTTTGCGTTCCGCAGGCGTGATGCCTTCACCATGAAAGGGCCTGCGAAATCCGTTCCCACACCTGCAAACGTCCAGGCCTCCGTCACCCGGTCCGGTGGGAGATCTCCCATCTGTGGCTGCATTGTGGCTGCCTTCAAGCGGTAACAAGGCAAGCACCTAAACACAACGCTACGTACCGTTCGTCGTCCCGATAAGATCCAGAACTCGCGCTGTAGGATGGCCAATAGCGCATTACAGCCCGCGTGCGAGTTTTTCTCATGACGATCCCTGACTAAGAGCTCAACTAAGGGTCCCCTTTTGGAAGTAACAGTGGATGCCGAGCCGAGAAGGGCAGGCTAGCGTTCCGAAGTCTGCCTCCAACCCTGAGCATACCTTGCTCATCCAGGAATGGGTTGAGGCGCACAATTCCTCCCTTCAGCTTTCCACGTCCATCCCTGAGCAGCCTGACCTCCTCTTCAAAATGTTCCGCCTGGACGACTCTAACCAATGAGCATAGAGCCGCATTCCGCTCCGCAGGCGAGAGGACAGGTGTAAAGTTCCGTTCTGCTTGAGGCTTCCTGCAGTTGTTCACGAACCGCTTGATCCAACCTGTCACCCCAAGAAGTTTGTCGAGGAGCTATACCGTTCCAGCAAGAAAGCTGGGTTAGGCTTCGGTACGAGTTGCCCCACGTTCACTCGCAAACCTCGATCAGGTGGCCCAAGCGGCGCCCTGCACTCGTTGAATGGCCATTCCTGCGGCGACTCAGTCAGCCATTGAGGTCCCCACCACAGTGGGTGACTCACCAAATCAGGTGCCCTGCACCCGCGCGAAGCGCAGTCCGCTGGGTTCCATTCTCCCGGTACGTGCCTCCACACTAACGGAGTTTCCGACCCCGTAATCTGTGACACCCGATTTGCCACGAAAACCTCAAGTGTATGTACCGACGTCTGCAACCAGCACAGAACTATCCGACTGTCAGTCCACGCGTACACCGTTTCATCCAAGTTGATGGTACCACGCAGATTGCAGGTTACATGATTTAGCAAGCGCGCTAGAAGAGCTGCCCCTGCCAATTCCAATTTGGGGATGGTCCATCTAGTTCTGACTGGTGCCACCTTACTTTTGGCCATAACCAGACGCACGTGCACAGTTCCCGTTGAACTTGCTGTCCGAAGGTATACAGCTGCCGCGTACCCTCGCTCCGAGGCGTCACAAAACCCATGTAGGGTAGCCTTACATCCCACCGATGGGACTAACTTGCGGGGTATCGCGATGTGCACAATCCCTGGTAAGGTGGTCACAAACTTGAGCCAATCCTTCAACAACTCTCCGGAGAGTTGGTCGTCCCATCCTAAGTTGGCTAGCCACAACCTTTGTAAAAGCACTTCGCCATGAACGTAACCGGGGCGATCCATCCGCTAGGATCGAACGTTCTAGCGATTGTCGACAGTACCGACCGCTTAGTCCAAGTTTTCTCCAAAGGTCGGGCTCGATCTTGTACGTGAATACGTCATGCGTTGGCCTATATTGCACCCCGAGGATGCCCAACGTGTTTGGATTGTCCGGGTTCTCAAAGAGGTGCGGGTCCTGATGGAACTCGCCTGGCAAACCGGCCAGGAGCTCTGGGCAACTGGACAACCATTTCCGCAACTCGTAACCTCCTGAACCCATGATCGCGATCAACTCGTCTCGTAGAATTAGCGCCTGCTCCACGCTATCAGCACCCGTGCAGATATCGTCCACGTAGACGTCGCGATCCAGTACTGCTGCGGCTCGAGGATATCTTACCCTTTCCTGTGCGGCCAACTCGCAGCGTACGTACTGCCAAATACGGACTTGGCTTAAGTCCATACGTCACCGTGTTAAGTTCGTATGTGACCATCGGCTCATCTGGGCTCTCACGCCACAAAATCAGCTGATACCGACGGTCATCTGGATGTATCATGGTTTGGCGAAACATCATTTTGACGTCTGCGACGAACGCTACCTGGTGTAACCGAAAGTCTGTGAGAATGTCCACAATGTCCCGGTTCAATTTAGGACCCGCGTGCAAACATTGGTTCACAGACACACCATTCGAGGTAGGAGCAGAACCGTCAAACACCACCCGTATTTTCGCCTCAGGTGACTTCAAGACAGCCAGGTGTGGAATGTAATAATGCTCGACACACCTCCAATCCAGGCTGGACACCGACATGTGGCCCAATTGAATATATTTCCGCATGAATTCTATATACTTCTGCCGAAGTGCTGGGTCTCGCCTCATCTTCCGCTCCATTCCGAGTAGTCTCCGTTCCGCGAGCTGTCGCGAACTACCTAAAGCGGGGCGGTTTGGGAGAAAAGGTAGCCTGGTCACGAATCTGCCTGACGGGCATCTCGCAGTGTTGTATTGATAGAACAACTCGCACTCGTCATCCTCTGGCTTCCGTCTGTCCGCCGTGGGCGGCTCTTCAGACTCCCAAAACCTCTGCAGCACCTCTGACAGCACACTACCATAGAGGACCGGATCCCCTTCTGGTAGGTCCTGAGGTCTCCAAACTGGGCCGAAAACAACATACCCCTGTGGTATCTACGGCCACCAAACCAGTTTCCTGGAGTACCTTCTTCCTACCGCACCATAATCTCCCGAGGACGTCTGACCCGAGAAGTACGTCCACCGTACCAGGAGTATCAAAATCAGGATCCGCTAACTCCAACCCTGTGGTTAACCCTCGTACCGTTGGTGGTAACCTAACCTGAGGGAGTTTCCCAACCACTTCATCCAGCACCACGGCTGAGACTTGATAGCTGACCCTGTACATGTGCTACCTAATGCGAACTCAAAGTTCGTCTGACCCCGAATGTCAGGCACATTTAGGCCCCGATGCCTACAGCTTCATCCTCACTTGGCCGTACATTTAGGCCTAGCCTACTCACCAGCTTACTCGATACAATACATCCCTGAGCCCCTGTATCCAGTAGGGCTCTTACTTGAATGGTCCGGCCACCGTATCCCCATACCCAAATCTTAGCCGTTGGCAAAAGTACCGTGATTGGACGGGGAGCCGAAGCTGATGAGTAGGCGGCGATTACCTAGCGGGAATCTAAACGCGGTGAGGCCGCGTCCCGCGGGGTATCCTCACTACCCAAACCTGTGTATGGGTCCCACTCCTGCTGGTAGGGAGGTCTGCCCATAAAGGCCATGGCTGGAGTTCTATAGTACCCCGACGGCAAACGTCCGTACCGAGGTTGCGCCTGTAGCC
The DNA here is from genome assembly GCA_024500475.1 of Phthorimaea operculella. Taxonomy (NCBI): domain Eukaryota; kingdom Metazoa; phylum Arthropoda; class Insecta; order Lepidoptera; family Gelechiidae; genus Phthorimaea; species Phthorimaea operculella. Next base: position 907,828 of record JANFCV010000112.1, read on the forward strand.
GCGGGTACTCAGGCATAGGCGGGGCATGCGTGGGTCTTGAGACCCAACCAGGTGGCTCAAGCCCGCAGAATACTGCATGTACCCTGGTGGCTGCCTAGTGCTCCCTGACACCCGCCCGTTGAATCCCGTACCTGGGATGGGTGTCCTTGGCCACGTTCCTGTGCCGCTCTTCCCAATCCGGCACCTGCTGCCGTGGTGGGGATTGTCCCCACGTCCTTGGGTAAGTGGGCTCCGTCTGTTGACGTCCCTGTGACCGATGCGGAGGTGGGCTCCTCCTTGGAGGGGTGGGGCGTTGCTCCTTCCTTGGTGGGCAGGCTCCTTCGCTGATCCGATCCAGCGCTGCCCCGGCGCCTCCGGAGCGATTCATGCAGAGCAGCGGATGGTGTGCACCCTGGCAGTACCTACAGTTGGTGCTTGAAGGGCACTCGCACCTGATGCGGCCCCAGGCACCGAAAACACCAACGCCTCTGCTGTGCCACACCCCGTCTCCTCTGAACCCGCTGCGCAGCAAACTCCTGACACGCTGCCACCCCGTGGCCTGTCTCCCTGCAGTAGGCACACCCTGATTCCAATGCGGTGTTGTACCGCCTGGGTTGCCCACTGTTGCCTCCTCGCGCCGGTGCACCCGGCCGTTCCGGGTGGCGAGGGGCAGAGGTCTCCTTGCGAGGGGCTTCACCAGCCTGGACGTCCACTCGCCTGCTTTCGGCCTCGAGGAACGACTTCAGATCCTCGTAGGTCGGGAGGTGGTCCGAGGACTTGCCCCATGTAGCTGCTCGAATCGAGCGACCATTTCGCTCGGCAGGCGGCGAAGCACTGTGTGGACCAAGATATAACCGTAGCCCGCCACTGGTAAACCCTGTCGCTCTAGTGCGCTGACCGCGACACTGACTGGGTGGAAGATTTTCTCGCGGAGGTCCGTACCTCGCGTTATGGTTGGTATTGACAGCCACTGGTCTAACAGCCTGTCTACAATCAGGCGCTTGTTTCGATACCGGTCGGTAAGGATCTTCCACGCCACCTCATAATTGCTATCCGAGACAGCCAAATGCGTCAGCAATTCATGAGGCTCTCCATGTAGCCTGGACATCAGCTGAGCCATCTTGTACGCCGGCGTTATGTCCGTCCGTGTGTGGACCACACTGCTATACAGGTCCTCAAACGCCGGCCAGTCGGCGTAATCGCCTGCAAAGACTGGAACCGTAACAGGCGGAAGAGGCACCTGTAATCCTTGTCCCACTTTACCACGGAATGGCTTTTCCTTTCCGTCACGTCGCCTAGATATGTCCGCAGCTGCCTGCGCAATGTCCTGTGCCAGCTCCAAGCACTGGCTTACATCGCCCTCAACCAGCTCCTTATCTTCAGGGTTAGGAGCTTCCTCAAGGAGCATGAGGCACTCTGTGAGGTGTTCCGACACAACCCGAACCCGTTCATCTGCCTGTAGTGCACTTTTCAAGAGCGCGTCCTCCCGGTCCTCGCGGCCGATCATTGCCGCTGTGGTAGTAAACCACCTTAATTCTGTCTTTATAGCAGCCTTATACCTGGCGATCGAGGAGCCATGGTACCAACTTTTACACACTCGACTTAATAAAACGAAAACCAATAAACAAATACCACAAAATAAATGTTAGTTGACTGGCCTAGACCTTACCGATAAGGTACCGTTCACTAGGCAAACAATACAGTCACAAAAAAACCGAAACAATATTTTCCAAAATTAATAAAATATGTGGGTAATATAAAAACACGCTTAATACTAAATTACGGCTAACTATGTTGCAATAAAGCAACCACGCTCTGCTACCAAAAATGTTTGATTCCGAAGCTGATCTTAGCGCAGTGGAAGCAAATTAAAGTTATCTTAAAATCTAAAACTAAATGGTCGATCAGCCTCGAACAACATTTGACTACGATTCGTAGTGCTCTTTACTATAGCTAAATAAAATAAATTTAATGAGAGAATTTTGTTCCGGAAAGTTTCCGGCCGAGAAATTCTTGTGTCCAAAATCTACTTAAACAGGGCCCAGCAACAATTGCTTACCGAGCGAACGATGACGCCGTCGTTTCCTTGTAAGTCTAGTTTTGCCAGGAAAAATAGGTATCAGGTTTGAGGAAGACTTTTGGATTGGGACTTAGGTACTAGACTTACTGTACCCGGGCACCAGCTCGCGTGGTACTCCGTCCAACAAGTTTCACAAGCACTTGAGTACTATTGTTCATAGTTCGACATCAAATAATGTTTAACACACAGTAACAAAGATTTCTCCCGCACACCACTGCTCGCGACAGCAACACGTTTTACTGTACAATACGCGAACCAAAGGACACTGGACGCGCGGGTGACTAAAAGTAAGGTTATTTTTTTTCCGACGGCCGCGTGGTTATCGAACCGACTGACAATCAAAGCGCCGGAACCAAATACACTTGGTTCTCTTCCCCACCGAACAGGGAAAACCACACGAGAACACCGAAAGCACACTAAATTACACCATTTATAATTACAATTCGCATCAACCAAGCGAGCGACGGCAGAGGACGTGAATGACAGGACAGTGTTGCCAGCACCGCGCGCCCATTTTATACGAAAACTAAACAGTGCTTGCAAAGTTTACTGCTAAAAACAAATAAGTGAAAATGGCTCAAATACTTCCATAAAACCAACCACCTAGTTTTGTCAAATTTTAGGCCTATAACTAACCATTTTACTTTGTAGTACCTAAACAAGTAACCAAGTTAGGTTTAAAGAAGTCCATAAGACCTCATTCATTCATAGCCAAATAACAAAGTTAACTATAGCAGGTCTTCCCATTTAAATAAAACCTATATGATATGTATCCCTGCATAAATAATTAACTTAATTGACATAGCCGATTTACATTGCAGCTGTGATTGAACTACTTAGTTAAAAAATGTATGCTTGCTATTGGTAGTAAACTTTTTTATTTGAACATAAAAATAAACTTTAGGAGGAGTGATGGATGATGAGGCCAGCTGGCCGAGTGATGAGGAGGCAAAAGGAGAAGCTTCCCGCCTGGTCATGTGGAAGTTGTACCTATATACGTCTTCGAGGCGTCGATGACATGTACAGGCAGGGATGATGCTGCTTTGGTTCTTGGAGATGCTGTGATTGCAGTGGTTGCTGCTGATGATGATGACTTGTGGCACCGTGTTGAAGAGTGTTGCAATGTGAGTTACGTCGTTGCTGTTGATCACGTCAGGGTCACCATGATGAGGCCAGTTGGCCGAGTGACGACAGAGGAGGGTTAAGGGCTTAAGCTACCCGCCTGGTCGGGTGTTGTGTGACCAGGGGACAAACTGGTCCAACCAGACATTTTTGGAAGTTGTATAGCGATCGGCGGAAACACTTCGATACCGCGTTTCAGGACTGTATGGAAGTATGTAAAGCGCATGCGCACGGCCACAAAACTTCACATCATGTATTTAATAAACATGATATGTTAAAAACTACAAACAAGTTAATTTAAAAATTATATTACACGTATGTATTAGTTCTCGAGTAATTAAGTTGCAGTTATCGATTGATCGGTCAACTTTAATTACACTACATATCTACAATTAAACTACAATAAAAGCAGAAGTATTTCAGATTTTAAATGACAATTTAGTTTAGTTGTGACCAATTAACTAATTTATTTTTAAATATTATGGATACTTGTCTCCAACCTTGCATACACTTATTTCAGATCACAGATATTGCTTGCTAAAACTACTGAATAAAGTAATTGAATTTATCAAGTCAAGTTTGGTTGCGAATAATAACTATTATATTTAAAAACGAATAAATACAGTGCTGTATGTAGCTGACTAACACAATTCAACAAAGTTGACGTGTTTGTTTTTAATCATACACAGTTGTGAGTTTTCAGCTAAGACTTGATTGATGCTAAATAAAATTCCGTTAAACAAGCCAAAAAGGTCCTCGGTTAACTTCAGATTTTCTCAGTGCATGGGGTACATTCGAACGATATTCAAAACTTCCATATAATATATAAGCAAATATTTGCAAAGATGTATATTATTATTCACTATGTACTTTAAAGCGGTATTTACTTAGGACGTGCGACAATTTTGACCTTGATAATATCGGTACATTACATTACAATATAAGTTATATACCTAGAAATTATGCATGATAAAGTTGATTTATGCACTTGTTATTCAGCTTTACCTACTACATTCATACCAATTATTATATTATATACAGTATGTACTTAAATAATACATTTGTGTCTATAGTAAATCTACAACTAATGTAACCAATAGCATGTTTGTAAAGAAGACACTTGGCAATAAATAATATCTTTGTACCTGATTCAAATAAGATTTGAATTGTAAGTTTTGCGGCCACGCGTCTTATTGATCTTACAAAACAGAGTAATCAAACAAGCGGATGTATTAATAAACAAAAACCTGACTGCGGTATTCCAAATTTGTATCATGCGATAAAAATACGCCATCTATAATTTATGAATTTTTAATATTGCCTCTGTCACTCGCACTGCTGAGACGAATGTAACGACACCTTCTATGTCAAGATCCGCCCAGCAACGAATTATAGTTGCCGCCCAGCCGTTTGGGCTGTAGTCGGTGAAAACGATTTTTTTGTCTTCATACATACTCTCCAAATCCGTAGCCCTCCTGAGGCAGTCGGATAATAAGTTTTTTTTTATAGTGACTGGTTGACTACTAGAATATAGGATAGAGTTATTTCTGAAAGCGCAAAACGCCTCGTTCTTAAAGATGTTTATAAGAACGTTATTATTTTTTCGGCTTATTTCGGCTCAGCCTTAATCTCATTCCCTATCTCAAATTTAATCTTCCAGAATGTCACTTCCCAACGTAAATACAAAATTTAATCAAGTAATTGGGTGCTTAACAACATCTTCGTTAAATCCCTTCTAGAAAGATCTCTTCCTTTCCTTAAGGTCGCACGTGGTTGAGGAATTTTCCCGTAAAGGTACTGTACGTGTCAAAGTTCAAAGGCCAGACTGTTGCTCTTGTGTATTATAATGAGGTTTAGCCTGAAGGGTGTGTATCTATCTAGCGGGGTCCCCTGCTGTATATTGATGAAATATATGAAAATGAACAGGCTTTTCAATGTACTTCACGACTTTGATAATGAAATCCAATGTACCTCATTCCTTTTTGGAAAAAACTCAAAAAACTACATGATCTGGCTAGCGGGGTACTTTTTCATTTCAAAACAAATACAAATTATAATTATACAAATAAATAAATAAATAGGTAAATAAATCTTTAAAAAGTTTGTTATTTTACGAGGAATACCACAACAAAATATTTCTCTATCCAGCGGGCTACTTTTTATATTTACCACGTACAGACTTGAGAAATATACCATTTGGTTGCATTTTCAATGTACCCCTCAGTTTTGCTAAGTTTTATTTATAAAAGCATTGAATAATTGTAAAATATCTTAAAACAGATCTGTAAGATCAGCAAAAAACATTCAATGTTTATTTATTCACTAGCTTTCCGCCCGCAGTTTCACTCGCGGTATTATCTGTTTGGTCTAATAAAACAGTTTTAAATACATTGCTATTGAAATCCAAAATTTTGAAACAGATTTCATTAAAGATCACGAACGGTCGAGTTCGACTACTTGACAATAGATGGCGCCACTACTTGAAGGATTGATGAGCCCTTAGGTATATCTTTAAAGATACGCCCTTTAAGTTAAAACGGGAACTTTCTTGTTCGAGGGGCGATAAAGGGCTATTGCACAATATAAGTCCCTTTATCGTACCGGTAATCCTTTTAAAGTTTTATCGGCACGTACATTTTATCAACTAAGTTTTATTATATATAATGATTTATTACTTTTTAATATCGACTTTTACCCATCTTGGGTAGTTCTGCCAGTGTCAGTAATACAACGTATTACAAAACAATCAATGAATGTCTCATACAAATTGAGTTAATTTTGTATGGGAGGTCCAATTTTTTTTTTTCATAATTCGACCCATATTCCATGGGGAAAGTTGTTCAGTTTTACGAGTACCTTGACCTACTTTAAGCTATATTGGTTGTTTTGTAACGCGCAGTATAAGATTCCAGCGCTGCTGCGCCGGACGAGTGATGGCTCCAGGCAGCAGGGAGATAATAGTGTCTTCTGCAGGCGCTAGGAACATCCCCTTGATCTATCCGGAAATGTCTTGTTAACTCTTCAATTGAAATTCTTAATTCAATGTTTACACTTACAGTCCAGCAAAAAAGAGTAGAAATTACATACAATGGAACTACAAAATTTTCATACTAAATTGTTCCCATTCATAGCCAATGTTGCCATTTAATTTTTAATTTTCATACGTAGTGGCGCCCTCATTTTTTGTCTACTCTTTTTTGCTTCACTGTAGGGTACTTCACTGCTTATAATACAATTTAAGTTAATCATTGAATATCCGAGTAAAAATAAAATAAATAATTTGATTTGAAAATACGTCTGTCATTGACGGATAAAACAAAATGTTTATGAGAAAGAAGTAAAAGAAAAATACCAGTGCAATGGTTATAGTTGCCACTTTTTTTTTCATGGTGGTCCATTCAGGACAGGCGAAGATGAAAGACTATACTGCCTAGCTTTACAAAAACATTTGTTGAACATAAAACGGAATCAAAGCGCAGAGATTAGACTTAGAAATCTGAAACTGAGCATCGACATAGATGTTAGCATTAAAGTTAGGGATAAAATCAGAAAATAGTTAAGTGTTATTATAAAAATACTTGCTTTTTACCCATGGCTTCAACCGCGTGCTCGTAGGGGATGAACAAAGTATTGTGTTTGAGCAGCAAGTGTACCACCTGCATTGTGATGTATTTCTCTCTCCCTCTACCTACGTCTTATTCCGACGTTATCCCAGGGAGTCCAAAGACTCCAGAGTACCTATACGACGCTCTATCCCGCTCCCTCAAGGTCATCCGTCACCTCCAGGGCGTACGACGCTACACCAGGGCATCCACCTAGTCCCCCCTGCCCCACCTAGCTTTTTTGTTAACTATGTCAGCTCATTTATTTTTTCGGTTAGTTAGCAGTAGCAGCAGTTTTAGGGTCAACCTCGGGGGTCAACCGACCTAATAATATTTTCGTTTGAACCCTTTTTTAAGCTTGTAACCTCTTACTTGGACATTGGCAAAATTGTCCTTTCCTGACAGAGGCCACTTTTAACAACAACACTGCAACTTTTTTACAAGCCATACCGACATGCCTCAGAGTTTTTTAGTACAGGGGGTTACATCTACAAGCACAGTCTACAAGCATGATAAAAAATATTGTAAATCAGGTAGTAAATCAGTTAGGTTATCATTGATATGGTAAATGACATTGGGACCTTTCTGACCCACCTAGCGAACATTGATGAAACGTACGTAAATTATTAGATTTATCTATGTAGTTCCTAAATAAGTTTTTTTTTTTCTAAAATTCCATTGGGAAGGTCTCAAAAATCATATGTTAAGATGTTCATGTTATACAACGCTACTTTCAATGAAATCTTCTTTGCACTATAGGTACTTTTTAAATAAAAATGCAGCTATGACACTCTAAGGATGTGGACAGGTGATGTCTACGTCAGGCTGTGCTCGTCAGCACAACTATCTGGGTCCCAGAGCCTCCGGTGCATCCCTGGCAGCCATGACCCCGCCGTATGGCTCGAGTCGCTGAAGGCTTTTTACGACGATTAAAGTCGCGTCCGCCCTCGTGATCAGGACCTTTCTGTCCTCTTTTAAGACGGCTTATCGTGCGCTCTCGTCTTGTGGCCGGTTGGTGTTTCGGCTTCTCCCCCTGAGGTGTACCCTGAGGGGAGCCGACCACATCCAACGGACCCGTGGGTGGCTCTTGACGTGGCTGGCCCGGTGCTTTCCCATCCTGGGGGCTGCGGGGGCGTTGCTCGCCACCTACGCCTCCTCGGCTTCCGCTTCTTTGTCATCGAAGTTTCGGAGGGGCCGTTCGCAGCCGCCATAAGGGAGCCAGCTGCGTTGGTTTCCCCTTGCCACCTCCGTCTTTTTCAGTTTGACAGGCTCGTAAGAGGCGCTGTACCCCCCTCTCTTGTTCCATACTTCACGGCGCACTACGGGGCAATCTAAGCTGCCGGGTGCGATCCGCCACAGTTGGCACATGTGGCCGGTTTTTCTCGGGGTCTTCTGCAATCCCTGGCAGGCAATCTGCAGGGGTGAGGTTTGGCATGCGGATAAGCTGGACGAAGTAGATTAACTCTAGGCGTTCCCGCGAGCCTTGATGGGGCGCATGTAGTCTACCTCGTAGCCCAGGGTGGTCAGCTCAGCCATGCGCATGTTTGGCGCATGACCGAGCTCCTTCTTTAGCTCAGCGAAGTGGTGGCTCCAGTTCGGTAGCAGGTCGGCCACTATAGGTGGCGGCTTCTTTATGCACCCAGTCATCTTCATGGATGTCTTGGGTGTAGGTGGCGGCGTCTTGACGGCGTCTTCCCTGGGCTTGCTGGGCGCAGGCTTTGGCGTCGTTAGCGTGGACGCATATGATATTTGTGATGTCGTCGCTGGGCTGTCTCCAGTACCCGAGCTGTTCAGCAGGTGCATGGACAGCGGAGGCGTGACCCTCGTAGCCGAAACTGTCCTCGGCGGGGTCGGTAAGGTTGATCCATGTGTGCGTTTCTTGGCGCTCGGCGCACTGTGCGGTCTGCGCTACCACCTGTACGGCTGTAGCACTCTCCTTGCTTTTTATTCCTCGGCTCACGCTGGGACAGCGGAGACGGTGACGGAGAAGTAGGTAGCGGCGGTAGTGGGGGTGTGACGGCGAATGCAGCAGCTATCGCTGCTGCGGCAGCCGTAGGCGGTGGAGAGACAAGCGGGGGGTCCATTGATCTCAGCGTGGACGGCGGCGAGGGATGGCACGAAGCCGCGAGTTCGTCCATAACGCGCTGCAAGGCAGCTTGCGGGTTCGTGCGGACAAACATTCGCGACCGATTTGCGGGGTGCTGGTGGCCCTTGAAGGGCATTTTCGAAGCAGTTAAGAAACCTAATAATCAGGGTGAAGCGTAGCTTTCCCTCGGGGTGCAAGACTCTGGAGTACCCCCCCGGTGAGACCCGCTGGCCGGGGTTACTTGTGCTCGACAGAGCCCTACGTGACTACCGAGGGTAAGCGGGAACGGTAAACAAAAACTTCTGAACGCGAGAGCGACTAGGCAGCTAATCTGGAGTGTAGTGTTAAGATATATATAATTATTAAATATCTTAATATGCCCATCCCTCACAAAAATGCGCCTTTACCAGCTAAAACTAGGCGGCTGAGGTTTTAAAATGGGGCATAATTCATTAATGTTTGCAGTAGTGGGTCATTTGTCCATACTTAAGGTCCCAATGTCTGTGTGAAAGTCAACTATGTTCCTCACTTTCATTTCAAATTTCTTGCTAAAATTGGTTGACATTTGAACACACACATAACCATAATGGAGTTTTACGTTTGTACAGCATCCTGTATATAACATTATCGTTTTTTCAAAATATTTTTGCATTAGGATATTATCTCACATCAAACTTAGTTAAACTGATGGGTACATTGAAAATGCAACCAAATGGTTTGTAAGTATGTAGGCAAAAATCTGCAGAACATATCGAATATTTTCATGTTTAGCAGGATTGAGATTTTTTCCGTTAACATTGTCATTTCATAAGGTACCCGAATGACAGTGCCAGCATCAGCTTACCATTGATAAATTGAGTTAAGGGGGATCGTTACGTCATACAAACTAAAATCTGAACTTCAACCGAGTTACACATGAGCTAAACAACAATTTTATCAAAAAATCTTTATGTGAGATGAGGAAGGCACACGTAAATATGTCGCAAAACTGCTTAACGTAAAAAAATATCAAGTATTTTCTCCACAAAAAAATTAAACGTGTTTATTGCAGCAGTAGCTCCATCTATGTTCATTAAGTGGCGACACGGTTTTTACAGAGAAATTTGATGGTTAAAAAATTATTTGTTTTATTTTGCGACAATGTTATAAAAGCACAGGACTTCCCATCAAGGTTTTTAATCATAATTTTGTCTCATTTAAAGACGTAACTCCATTTAAATTTTGTATGGAAAACGATCCACCTTAAGAAAACTTGGTCTGCCATTGCGCTCTCTGCCAGAAGTCCTTGGGAGACCCCTCCAAATATACCCTTCCGACACCCCTAACCTATCTTATCTAAGCACTTCCGGCAGGGTGCGCAGTGGCAGACCAAGCTTTTTTTACATAATTTTTCAATGGTTAACTGATGCCAGCACTTTCATTGTGGTACCTTATGACATATTTTTTACGAAAAAATTACTCTGAAAAATATCGATTCGTACTTGTGCGTGTTCGTGTGCCTAGCCACCAAGGCCGTCCACTTGGAGCTCGTGGCCAACCTTTCTACGGAGGCCTTTTTGGCAGCGCTGGAGAGATTTACGTCGCGACGAGGGCGACCAGCGCTGATCAGGTCGGATTGTGGTACCAACTTTAAGGGTGCTGATCGGTGTATGAAGGAAATTGTAACGTTCTTAAGGGAGAACGAAGAAGCCATCAGCACGGGCCTCTCCCGTCAGGGCATTACCTGGGTGTTCGATCCACCAGCGTGCCCTCACTGGGGTGGTATTTTTGAAGCGGTTGTAAAGTCCGCTAAGACGCATTTGTTGCGCGTCGTAGGGTTAACAATTTTGACTTTCGAGGAGCTGGCAACCGTGTTTTGTAAAATTGAGGCTGTACTCAATTCGCGTCCTTTGTGTCCGCTCAGCTCAGACCCAAATGATTTAGAGGCCCAGACGCCAGGGCATTTCTTAATTGGCCGCCCACTTAACGCCTTGCCGGAATATCCCTATACGGAGGTGAATAGCAATCGTTTGTCGCGTTATCAGTTGTTGCAGCAAATGACTCAAAACTTTTGGAAGCGTTGGTCGCTTGAGTACTTGCACATTCTGCAGCAACGCCTTAAGTGGACGGACAGGACTGAACCCCCCTGCATTGGGGATCTCGTTCTGGTTAAGGATGCCAACCTACCGCCACTGCGTTGGCGCCGGGGGCGCATTCTCAACCTGTTCCCGGGTAGTGATGGCACTCCTCGAGTTGCAGAAGTTCAGGTGGGGGATTCAGTTCTTAAGCGAGCAGTAGCTACATTATCGGATCGGCCGTGTTCATTGTTTGCGTTGCCTGCCGCATGACGTGCCGACTATGATACAAACAAGTTTGTGCTAAGGCGGTGGTCCAAGTTGTGGAAGATGGCGATAATAATAAATGAACTGTTAACGTTTGTGCAAAACAAGATTGACGTGTTAGACGAATTGAGTATAACACAAATATGTGCGACGAACTTCTCTGAAGCGGATATTGAGGATGCCAAAAAGAAACTGGATGATGCACTTGAAGGCGGATCAACGTATCTACGTAGTAGAAGAGGAGAAGATAAAAAGAAAAAGGACATCAAGGACATTATAAAAGCATTCAAGGAAACCGATCCAAAGGTGCATCCGTGTTTTGTGGCCAAAGATCTCAATCGACTCCCACCGGTCAGTTTTGACCATGTTGATGTAACTAGACTCCTGAAGGATTTAACCATCATGAAGACAGAATTGCTAAGTCTACGCAATGAAGCAGCTTTAAAAACTGACATATTGGACATCCAAACTAAAATAAATACCGACTTAAGTGCGTTGCGTACCTCTATTGACTCAGCAAGTAGTACTATGATCGTGACGAACACCCCTAAAACACGGAAGAATACCCCTAAGAAACGGGTTACGACTCCTAAGACACGGGCTTCTAATCCTAAGACACAGGATACAACCCCTAAGAAACTGACTGGTAAGCCGCGAGGTAGTTTACCGCGGCCGCCTATGACTGAGGCCCCCCGCACGCGCTTAGATTCAACTGAGCTCGAAACTACCCATACGCCCAACTATCGGAATATCGTCATACCTAAGTCTACTATAACTTCTGTCGACGAAGATGGTTATACGAAGGTGGTAAGAAAGAAGCGGAAGAGCAATCTGTGTGGTAGTGCTAAGTGTTTGACTTCAACAATACAGGTAGCTGAGCTCCCGCTTGCCGTTTACGTATCAAGGTTATCGCAATCAACAACAGCTGATAATATTAAAGAGTACATTCGAGAGAAGGGCGAGCAATGCATCGAAGTACAACAGTTAGGCCAAAAGTATGAGACTTCGTTTCGGTCGTTCAAAATATTGGTGCCGAAAACGAAACTGTCGGTATTTCTAAATAACGAGTTCTGGCCGGAGGGTTTAAAATACAGACTTTTCCGCGAGAGATACAATACTGCAAAGAATGGGAATCATGCCTATTCTCAAGTAAATAAGAGCGTGAATTAAATCTTGTAGTATGGATAGTAAACAAACAAAACATATAACATTGGCTACATTTAATTGTAAGTCTGCAAAAAGGTCTGTACAACACATTAGGCAATTATGTAAGAAAGTACACGTCCTAGCGCTACAAGAAACCTGGTTGATGGAGCAAGACCTAAATTTTCTAAATGGAATTGACGAAGATTTTATCTGCTTTGCAAAATCATCGATGGATACATCGCAGGGTGTGTTGCGAGGTAGACCGTACGGCGGAGTAGCTCTGATGTGGCGTAAATCGACATTTACCGACGTCTCATTTATAGACTGTAATAACGACCGAATAATAGGTATTAAAATTAAACAAAATAACCGCTCCTTTGCAGTAATTAGTACATACTTACCATACGATAATGGCAAGGATGATAGGTTAATTGAGTTTACAAATTGCCTAGCCGACTTAAGCGCCATTGTGAGTGAATGTGATACGGAAGCGTTTTACATTTTAGGTGATTATAATGCGCATAGAGGAACACGCTTTGGGGACGAATTAACTTCATTTTGCCGTGACCAGCTTTGGGAGCGCGCGGATGTAAACTACTTAGGCGCGGACTCTGATACCTACACGTTTCGTTGCGAGGCGACCGGCTCGCTGCGATGGTTAGATCATTGCGTATGTACCGCCGCAGCATGGAATACAATATCTAGCGTAACTATAGACAATGACGTATTCTGGTCAGATCACTTTCCTATGTTTACAGTTTTAAATATAGCTGCGGTTTTAGAGAAATCTACTCAAAGTTATACTAATAATCAGAATTGTATGTCTAAAATAAAATGGAATAATAGAGATTTAGATCAAATAAATATGTATGGTAAATGTTGTTATGATAAACTAAAATACAGGGTGATTGGAAATTCGATGCATTTCCTGAAGGTGGTTAGAGGGGGGGCCATTTCCAACATATTCTTCCATGGAACCAGGGGTCGGAAATGATTGGTTACAAAATTATTAGGACTTTTGATTTTTTAAAGAAAATTTCCCAACTTCATAACAGAGTTCTCTGTTTCATTAGCTAACCGAAAAGTACAATAATCTACAATCAAACATGTTTTCATAAAATAATTAGCATTAATGCAAAAGCGGCGTGCGAAACAAGGCAATTGACTATGGTCGGTCGACTACGCCAAAGTCAGCAAATGCTGTTTAGACAACTTTTCAAGTATTTTCGTGGTCTAATGGGTGGAGCATTCCCCTCAGAGTCTGTGGTTCAGGTTCGATTCCGTGAGTTGACCTACAAGGTTGATATTCAACACTTTGTGAATTTTTCCCAGTTTGGTTTAAAAATCACGTTGAACCACCTGATTGTCCGTAAGAAAATATCGTGCTCCGGAGGGCATATTAAACCATCGGCCTCGATTGATGTCTAATAAACGCAGACGGTGGTTGTAACACTACCATAGCAGAGGTCTAATACTTGTAGAAGGTGGTTTAAAAACTCCGACAAAGATTTATCATTTCAGTTTTTTAGGCTGTTTAAAGCTCAGGAGCTCCATTTTTGAATTGTCGTAATCCAAATCCGTGCACGGAAATCTAAAACGAGTGGTCTAACCATTCGTATTACACGTTCTACTACTCGACACTTTAAATGTTAAGGGTTTGTGTGAATTTATTAGGGTGTGCATAAATTAATAAGTTTAGTAGAACATGTGATACGAGCACAATTAGTAGCAGATTTTCGCACGATTAGGATTACGACAATTCAGAAATGGAGCTCCTGAGCTTTAAACAGCCTAAAAAACTGAAATGATAAATCTTTGTCGGAGTTTTTAAACCACCTTCTACAAGTATTAGACCTCTGCTATGGTAGTGTTACAACCACCGTCTGCGTTTATTAGACATCAATCGAGGCCGATGGTTTAATATGCCCTCGGAGCACGATATTTTCTTACGGACAATCAGGTGGTTCAACGTGATTTTTAAACCAAACTGGGAAAAATTCACAAAGTGTTGAATATCAACCTTGTAGGTCAACTCACGGGAATCGAACCTGAACCACAGACTCCTGAGGGAATGCTCCATCCATTAGACCACGAAAATACTTGAAAAAGTTGTCTAAACAGCATTTGCTGACTTTGGCGTAGTCGACCGACCATAGTCAATTGCCTTGTTTCGCACGCCGCTTTTTGCATTAATGCTAATTATTTTATGAAAACATGTTTGATTGTAGATTATTGTACCTTTTGTTAGCTAATGCAACAGAGAACTCTGTTATGAAGTTTTACGGATTATTCCATAGTGATTTTTACAGTAGATTACTATGAATGTTGAAAATCCTTTCCACCAAAATATTTTCTTGTTTTGGCGCTGTATTTTAAAAGAAGAGTATTTCTAACTAAACTTGTAACTAAAATGATTGTCCTATTCATTCACTATGAGATCATGTCAAAAACTATGCATAAAACGGTTTAGCTTTCGCATGACTTTTAAAGTTGAAATCGGGAAATTTTCTTTAAAAAATCAAAAGTCCTAATAATTTTGTAACCAATCATTTCCGACCCCTGGTTCCATGGAAGAATATGTTGGAAATGGCCCTCCCTCTAACCACCTTCAGGGAATGCATCGAATTTCCAATCACCCTATAATTAGTCCAATTCAATGTAACTTCTGTGATAATAGTTTAAGTGATATTTCAAGCTGTGATAAATTAGATAAGCATTTTTCTTTCATTGATGATTTGTACGACCAAATTATTGTCACCTTACGAAATGCAGCAATAACCAGTTGTCGTTCTCAGCCCAAAGCGGTATTAAAAAAGGGTAGGCAGGTTGTAGGTTGGAACCACCACGTAAGTGATAGCCATGCTCTCGCGCGCTCGTGTTTTCATTGGTGGACGGAGTGTGGTAAACCTTTGGCAGGCCCTATTTATGACCAAATGTGTGAGTCACGTAAGACTTTTAAGAATAAGTTAAGGTGGTGTCAAAGAAATGAGGAAGACATTAGGCTTGATATATTGGCAATCAGCAGAAACAATAATAACTTCGGGAAATTTTGGAAAACTACAAAGTCGTTTAACTATAGAGAATCTCTCCCGCTCTCTGTAAATGGAAAGAAAGACACTAAGGAGGTGGCAGACATGTTTGCTACCCATTTTAGAGTGAAACCGAGGAGCATAGAGCGTATGCCCGGCAGTGAGGCCGACGGATTGTTAAGTCAATCCCTGAAATCAGAGGCACCTGGGAGGTGTGCTGCACCTTTGCAATTTTCTGCAAAGGATGTGGCGCGTACGATTAGGGCTATGACACATGGTAAGGCGGCAGGTCACGACGGCCTTACTGTGGAGCATTTACTCTATGCAAGTGATGAGGTCTATAGGGTCTTAGCTTTGCTGTTCTCTCTGTGTATGAAATACAGCTATTTGCCATACCAAATGATGAAAACCATAGTGGTTCCAATTGCAAAAAATAGAACGGGAGACCTATCTAGTCTAGGCAATTATAGACCAATATCTTTGGGTACGGTCATAGGTAAAGTGCTGGAAAGGCTTCTGCAACCGGAGCTGGCGAAAACCATTCAAATAGACGACGCTCAGTTTGGGTTTCGTGCCGGACTTTCAACGGATTCCGCGATCTTAAGTCTAAAATATACTGTCAACTATTATGTAAATAGGGAGACGTCAGTATATGCCTGCTTTTTGGACTTAAGTCGCGCTTTCGATCTTGTAAATTATAATGTGCTTTGGAATAAATTAGAAAAAGCTGGTACGCGGAAAGATATCATTGATCTGTTGAAATTTTGGTACGAAAACCAAACGAACTCTGTAAGATGGGGTGACGCACAGTCTAACGAATACAGGCTAGATTGTGGCGTACGCCAGGGAGGCCTGACTTCTCCGGACCTGTTTAACCTCTACGTAAATGGCCTTATCGAGGAACTGAGAAGCTCCAAGATTGGTTGCCATATTGGTAATGTGTGTGTTAACAATATGAGCTATGCAGACGATATGGTGCTTCTCAGCCCCTCGATAAATGGATTGCGGAAACTACTAAGTATTTGTGAGAAATACTCGAAATCACACGGTCTAAAATATAATGTGCTAAAGACTGAAATGGTAGTTTTTCGATCAGGTTCAGGTCCGGCGACGGTCCCGCCGGTGTTTCTTGATGGTTCGCCAGTTCGGGTTGTCAGAAGTTTTAAGTATTTAGGGCATAACCTCACGGATACTTTGAATGATGATGCAGATCTGGAGAGGGAGCGCAGGGCCCTATCTGTAAGATGCAATATGCTCGCGCGGAGATTTGCTCGTTGTACTGACTCTGTAAAAATAACTTTATTCAAAGCATTTTGTCAATGCTTCTACACGAGCCAATTGTGGATAAAGTATACAAAAAAGGCACTCAATGTTTTGAGAGTTCAGTACAACGATGCATTTCGAATCCTAATGAGGAAACCGCGGTTTTGCAGTGCAAAGAGTATGTTTGCGGACGCTAGGGTGCCTGACTTCTTCTCCATCTTAAGAAGCAGTACCGCTTCCTTTTGGAATCGCCTTCGCAGTAGCGAGAATCAAATATTAGTGGCTATAAGCGATGACTTCACAAATCCCTTTGTGAAACATTGGCTGACCCTGCATCGGGCTGAGAACGACAAAATTTGTTGATAAGAAGGTACTCTCAGTACCATGCACACAGTTTTATTTTATTGTATTTTATTTTATTTTTTTACTGTAGCATTGTTTTATTTATTGTATTGTATTCATATGGGTTATTGCCTGAAATAAATGTCTATTATTATTATTATTACTATTATCACGCCTGCCATGCATAGAGCGGACCGATGGGTCGGTCCGGGGCGGGTGAATGTTTAGTTTCGTACCATACGCGCGTTTTGTTGTTTCGCGCCATTTCGTCTGACGGACCGCGCGACTGACGCCAGCTAGTCGGCCGACGCCATTTTGCCTTTGTTCTTTCGGTTCGTTCGAGAATCACGCGGCCGCCGGCCATATAACCTCTTGACATTCCTCTCGCGTTCCCGGTGTGCGCTCGCGTCGCGGCTGCCGATAGCCACATATTTAAATTGTTTCTTGATTGGGGGCCAACGGGGCTGATTTCTTGTGCGGGAGAAATCTTTTGTTATTTGTGTGTTAAAAACATTAAGTTTAAACATTGAGTGATATCTATATTTGATGTCGAACTGAAAAATAGTGGTGGTGAAGGTCTTCGGTTGAATATTGGAATGGCGGATTGCAGTCCGGAGCTGGTATCCAGTGGCAGTGAGTCATAGTGTATAATTTCCTATCCAAATGTGCTCCAAAATTCCTGATACCTTTTTTCCCGTCACACTTTGACTCATAAGGGAACGGCGGCGACATACTTGCCAAACGGTAAGCAATTCGCTGTTAGGTTGTGTATAAGTACGTTATTTGCAGTGATTTAGCAACATTACGTGGAGGTCACCAACTTGATGACCTTTAGTACAACCGGAACTTTGATACATTTACTTTAGATATGAGCTGTGGTAGTGCAGTAAAATATTAGTCATCTTGTAGGAGATTAAGGGCCGTTGCAGACAAATCCCAAAATTTCTCGGCCGGAAATTTTCCGGAACGAAAATTTTCTCATTAAATTTATTTTATTGAGCTATAGTAAGGAGCACTACGAATCGTAGTCAAATGTTGTTCCGAGGCTGATCGACCATTTAGTTTTAGATTTTAAGATAACTTAATTTGCTTCCACTGCGCTAAGATCAGCTTCGGAATCAAACATTTTTTGGTAGCAGAGCGTGGTTGCTTTATTGCAACATAGTTAACCGTAATTAAGTATTAAGCGTGTTTTTTATACTACCCACATATTTTATTAATTTTGGAAAATATCGTTTCGTTTTTTCTTGTGACTATATTGTTTGCCTAGTGAACGGTACCTTATCGGTAAGGTCTAGGCCAGTCAACTAACATTTATTTTGTGGTATTTGTTTATTGGTTTTTCGTTTTTATTAAGTCGAGTGTGTAAAAGTTGGTACCATGGCTCCCTCGATCGCCAGGTATAAGGCTGCTATAAAGACAGAATTAAGGTGGTTTACTACCACAGCGGCCATGATCGGCCGCGAGGACCGGGAGGACGCGCTCTTGAAAAGTGCACTACAGGTAGATGAACGGGTTCGGGTTGTGTCGGAACACCTCACAGAGTGCCTCATGCTCCTTGAGGAAACTCCTAACCCTGAAGATCGGGAGATGGTCGAGGGCGATGTAAGCCAGTGCTTGGAGCTGGCACAGGACATTGAGCAGGCAGCTGCGGACATAACTAGGCGACGTGACGGAAAGGAAAAACCATTCCGTGGCAAAGTGGGTCAAGGCCTGTTACGGTTCCAGTCTTTGCAGGCGATTACGCCGACTGGCCGGCGTTTGAGGACCTGTATAGCAGCGTGGTCCACACACGAACGGCCATAATGCCAGCGTACAAGATGGCTCAGCTGATGTCCAGGCTACAAGGAGAGCCTCATGAATTGCTGACGCATTTGGCGGTCTCGGATAGCAATTATGAGGTGGCGTGGAAAATCCTTACCGACCGGTATCGGAACAAGCGCCTGATTGTAGACAGGCTGTTAGACCAGTGGCTGTCAATACCAACCATAACGCGAGGAACGGACCTCCGCGAGAAAATCTTCCACCCAGTCAGTGTCGCGGTCAGCGCACTAGAGCGACAGGGTTTGCCAGTGGCGGGCTACGGTTATATCTTGGTCCACACAGTGCTTCGCCGCCTGCCGAGCGAAATGGTCGCTCGATTCGAGCAGCTCCATGGGGGCAAGTCCTCGGACCACCTCCCGACCTACGAGGATCTGAAGTCGTTCCTCGAGGCCGAAAGCAGGCGAGTGGACGTCCAGGCTGGTGAAGCCCTCGCAAGGAGACCTCTGCCCTCGCCACCCGGAACGGCCGGGTGCACCGGCGCGAGGAGGCAACAGTAGGCAACCCAGGCGGTACAACACCGCATTGGAATCAGGGTGTGCCTACTGCAGGAGACAGGCCACAGGGTAACAGCGTGTCAGGAGTTTGCTGCGCAGCGGGTTCAGAGGAGACGGGGTGTGGCACAGCAGAGGAGTTGGTGTTATCGGTGCCTGGGGCCGCATCAGGTGCGAGAGTGCCCTTCAAGCACCAACTGTAGGTACTGCCAGGGTGCACACCATCCGCTGCTCTGCATGAATCGCTCCGGAGGCGCCGGGGCAGCGCTGGATCGGATCAGCGAAGGGAGCCTGCCCACCAAGGGAGGGAGCAACGCTCCCCACCCCCTCCAAGGAGGAGCCCACCTCCGCATCGGTCACAGGGACAGGCAGGGGGACGTCAACAGTCGGAGCCCACTTACCAACGGACGTGGGGACGATCCCCACCACGGCAGCAGGTGCCGGATTGGGGAAGAACGGCACAGGAACGTGGCCAAGGACACCCATCCCAGGTACGGGATCCAACGGGCGGGTGTCAGGAGAGCACTAGGCAGCCGCCAGGGTACATGCAGTATTCTGCGGGCTTGAGCCACCTGGTTGGGTCTCAAGACCCACGCATGCCTCCGCCTATGCCTGAGTACCCGCGGCTACAGGCGCAACCTCGGTACGGACGTTTGCCGTTGGGGTACTATAGAGCTCCAGCCATGGCCTTTATGGGCAGACCTCCCTACCAGCAGGAGTGGGACCCATACACAGGTTTGGGTAGCGAGGGGATACCCCCGCGGGACGCGACCTCACCGCGTCTAGATTCCCGCTAGGTAATCGCCGCCTACTCATCAGCTTCGGCTCCCCGTCCAATCACGGTACTTTTGCCAACGGCTAAGATTTGGGTATGGGGATACGGTGGCCGGACCATTCAAGTAAGAGCCCTACTGGATACAGGGGCTCAGGGATGTATTGTATCGAGTAAGCTGGTGAGTAGGCTAGGCCTAAATGTACAGCCAAGTGCGGATGAAGCTGTAGGCATCGGGGGCCTAAATGTGCCTGACATTCGGGGTCAGACGAACTTTGAGTTCGCATTAGGTAGCACATGTACAGGGGTCAGCTATCAAGTCTCAGCCGTGGTGCTGGATGAAGTGGTTGGGAAACTCCCTCAGGTTAGGTTACCACCAACGGTACGAGGGTTAACCACAGGGTTGGAGTTAGCTGATCCTGATTTTGATACTCCTGGTACGGTGGACGTACTTCTCGGGTCAGACGTCCTCGGAGATTATGGTGCGGTAGGAAGAAGGTACTCCAGGAAGCTGGTTTGGTGGCCGTAGATACCACAGGGGTATGTTGTTTTCGGCCCAGTTTGGAGACCTCAGGACCTACCAGAAGGGGACGGTCCTCTATGGTAGTGTGCTGTCAGAGGTGCTGCAGAGGTTTTGGGAGTCTGAAGAGCCGCCCACGGCGGACAGACGGAAGCCAGAGGATGACGAGTGCGAGTTGTTCTATCAATACAACACTGCGAGATGCCCGTCAGGCAGATTCGTGACCAGGCTACCTTTTCTCCCAAACCGCCCCGCTTTAGGTAGTTCGCGACAGCTCGCGGAACGGAGACTTCTCGGAATGGAGCGGAAGATGAGGCGAGACCCAGCACTTCGGCAGAAGTATATAGAATTCATGCGGGAATATATTCAATTAGGCCACATGTCGGTGTCCAGCCTGGATTGGAGGCGTGTCGAGCATTATCACATTCCACACCTGGCTGTCTTGAAGTCACCTGAGGCGAAAATACGGGTGGTGTTTGACGGGTCTGCTCCTACCTCGAATGGTGTGTCTGTGAACCAATGTTTGCACGCGGGTCCTAAATTGAACCGGGACATTGTGGACATTCTCACAGACTTTCGTTTACACCAGGTAGCGTTCGTCGCAGACGTCAAAATGATGTTTCGCCAAACCATGATACATCCGGATGACCGTCGGTATCAGCTGATTTTGTGGCGTGAGAGCCCAGATGAGCCGATGGTCACATACGAACTTAACACGGTGACGTATGGACTTAAGCCAAGTCCGTATTTGGCAGTACGTACGCTGCGAGAGTTGGCCGCACAGGAAAGGGTAAGATATCCTCGAGCCGCAGCAGTACTGAATCGCGACGTCTACGTGGACGATATCTGCACGGGTGCTGATAGCGTGGAGCAGGCGCTAATTCTACGAGACGAGCTGATCGCGATCATGGGTTCAGGAGGTTACGAGTTGCGGAAATGGTTGTCCAGTTGCCCAGAGCTCCTGGCCGGTTTGCCAGGCGAGTTCCATCAGGACCCGCACCTCTTTGAGAACCCGGACAATCCAAACACGTTGGGCATCCTCGGGGTGCAATATAGGCCAACGCATGACGTATTCACGTACAAGATTGAGCCCGACCTTTTGGAGAAAACTTGGACTAAGCGGTCGGTACTGTCGACAATCGCTAGAACGTTCGATCCTAGCGGATGGATCGCCCCGGTTACGTTCATGGCGAAGTGCTTTTTACAACGGTTGTGGCTAGCCAACTTAGGATGGGACGACCAACTCTCCGGAGAGTTGTTGAAGGATTGGCTCAAGTTTGTGACCACCTTACCAGGGATTGTGCACATCGCGATACCCCGCAAGTTAGTCCCATCGGCGGGATGTAAGGCTACCCTACATGGGTTTTGTGACGCCTCGGAGCGAGGGTACGCGGCAGCTGTATACCTTCGGACAGCAAGTTCAACGGGAACTGTGCACGTGCGTCTGGTTATGGCCAAAAGTAAGGTGGCACCAGTCAGAACTAGATGGACCATCCCCAAGTTGGAATTGGCAGGGGCAGCTCTTCTAGCGCGCTTGCTAAATCATGTAACCTGCAATCTGCGTGGTACCATCAACTTGGATGAAACGGTGTACGCGTGGACTGACAGTCGGATAGTTCTGTGCTGGTTGCAGACGTCGGTACATACACTTGAGGTTTTCGTGGCAAATCGGGTGTCACAGATTACGGGGTCGGAAACTCCGTTAGTGTGGAGGCACGTACCGGGAGAATGGAACCCAGCGGACTGCGCTTCGCGCGGGTGCAACCCCTGATTTGGTGAGTCACCCACTGTGGTGGGGACCTCAATGGCTGACTGAGTCGCCGCAGGAATGGCCATTCAACGAGTGCAGGGCGCCGCTTGGGCCACCTGATCGAGGTTTGCGAGTGAACGTGGGGCAACTCGTACCGAAGCCTAACCCAGCTTTCTTGCTGGAACGGTATAGCTCCCTCGACAAACTTCTTGGGGTGACAGGTTGGATCAAACGGTTCGTGAACAACTGCAGGAAGCCTCAAGCAGAACGGAACTTTACACCTGTCCTCTCGCCTGCGGAACGGAATGCGGCTCTATGCTCATTAGTTAGAGTCGTCCAGGCGGAACATTTTGAAGAGGAGGTCAGGCTGCTCAGGGATGGACGTGGAAAAGTGAAGGGAGGAATTGTGCGCCTCAACCCATTCCTGGATGAACAAGGTATGCTCAGGGTTGGAGGCAGACTTCGGAACGCTAGCCTGCCCTTTTCGGCTCGGCATCCACTGTTACTTCCAAAAAAGGGACCCTTAGTTGAGCTCTTAGTCAGGGATCGTCATGAGAAAAACTCGCACGCGGGCTGTAATGCGCTATTGGCCATTGTACAGCGCGAGTTCTGGGTCTTATCGGGACGACGAACGGTACGTAGCGTTGTGTTTAGGTGCTTGCCTTGTTACCGCTTGAAGGCAGCCACAATGCAGCCACAGATGGGAGATCTTCCACCGGACCGGGTGACGGAGGCCTGGACGTTTGCAGGTGTGGGAACGGATTTCGCAGGCCCTTTCATGGTGAAGGCATCACGCCTGCGGAACGCAAAGTCTATAAAGGCGTACTTGTGCGTGTTCGTGTGCCTAGCCACCAAGGCCGTCCACTTGGAGCTCGTGGCCAACCTTTCTACGGAGGCCTTTTTGGCAGCGCTGGAGAGATTTACGTCGCGACGAGGGCGACCAGCGCTGATCAGGTCGGATTGTGGTACCAACTTTAAGGGTGCTGATCGGTGTATGAAGGAAATTGTAACGTTCTTAAGGGAGAACGAAGAAGCCATCAGCACGGGCCTCTCCCGTCAGGGCATTACCTGGGTGTTCGATCCACCAGCGTGCCCTCACTGGGGTGGTATTTTTGAAGCGGTTGTAAAGTCCGCTAAGACGCATTTGTTGCGCGTTGTAGGGTTAACAATTTTGACTTTCGAGGAGCTGGCAACCGTGTTTTGTAAAATTGAGGCTGTACTCAATTCGCGTCCTTTGTGTCCGCTCAGCTCAGACCCAAATGATTTAGAGGCCCTGACGCCAGGGCATTTCTTAATTGGCCGCCCACTTAACGCCTTGCCGGAATATTCCTATACGGAGGTGAATAGCAATCGTTTGTCGCGTTATCAGTTGTTGCAGCAAATGACTCAAAACTTTTGGAAGCGTTGGTCGCTTGAGTACTTGCACATTCTGCAGCAACGCCTTAAGTGGACGGACAGGACTGAACCCCCCTGCATTGGGGATCTCGTTCTGGTTAAGGATGCCAACCTACCGCCACTGCGTTGGCGCCGGGGGCGCATTCTCAACCTGTTCCCGGGTAGTGATGGCACTCCTCGAGTTGCAGAAGTTCAGGTGGGGGATTCAGTTCTTAAGCGAGCAGTAGCTACATTATCACGCCTGCCATGCATAGAGCGGACCGATGGGTCGGTCCGGGGCGGGTGAATGTTTAGTTTCGTACCATACGCGCGTTTTGTTGTTTCGCGCCATTTCGTCTGACGGACCGCGCGACTGACGCCAGCTAGTCGGCCGACGCCATTTTGCCTTTGTTCTTTCGGTTCGTTCGAGAATCACGCGGCCGCCGGCCATATAACCTCTTGACATTCCTCTCGCGTTCCCGGTGTGCGCTCGCGTCGCGGCTGCCGATAGCCACATATTTAAATTGTTTCTTGATTGGGGCCAACGGGCTGATTTCTTGTGCGGGAGAAATCTTTTGTTATTTGTGTGTTAAAACATTAAGTTTAAACATTGAGTGATATCTATATTTGATGTCGAACTGAAAAATAGTGGTGGTGAAGGTCTTCGGTTGAATATTGGAATGGCGGATTGCAGTCCGGAGCTGGTATCCAGTGGCAGTGAGTCATAGTGTATAATTTCCTATCCAAATGTGCTCCAAAATTCCTGATACCTTTTTTCCCGTCACACTTAGACTCATAAGGGAACGGCGGCGACATACTTGCCAAACGGTAAGCAATTCGCTGTTAGGTTGTGTATAAGTACGTTATTTGCAGTGATTTAGCAACATTACGTGGAGGTCACCAACTTGATGACCTTTAGTACAACCGGAACTTTGATACATTTACTTTAGATATGAGCTGTGGTAGTGCAGTAAAATATTAGTCATCTTGTAGGAGATTAAGGGCCGTTGCAGACAAATCCCAAAATTTCTCGGCCGGAAATTTTCCGGAACGAAAATTTTCTCATTAAATTTATTTTATTGAGCTATAGTAAGGAGCACTACGAATCGTAGTCAAATGTTGTTCCGAGGCTGATCGACCATTTAGTTTTAGATTTTAAGATAACTTAATTTGCTTCCACTGCGCTAAGATCAGCTTCGGAATCAAACAATAGGAATAAACAACTTTCTTAAAAGTTTCTATTGAAAAAGTTCAGAAAAGGTCGTATAGTAGGTAATATAATAACTAAAATCTTTTGGCAAAATTGATACAGCAAACATCTGTGTTTATTTATTTTCTCAAGCCAAGGTCGCGATCAGAAGCCTCCCCGTGGACACGGACACGGACACGGACACGGACACGGACACGGACACGGATACGGACACGGACACGGACACGGACACGGACACGGACACGGACACGGACACGGACACGGACACGGACACGGACACGGACACGGACACGGACACGGACACGGACACGGACACGACACGGACACGGACACGGACACGGACACGGACACGGACACGGACACGGACACGGACACGGACACGGACACGGACACGGACACCGACACGGACACGGACACGGACACGGACACGGACACGGACACGGACACGGACACGGACACGGACACGGACACGGACACGGACACGGACACGGACACGGACACGGACACGGACACGGACACGGACACGGACACGGACACGGACACGGACACGGACACGGACACGGACACGGACACGGACACGGACACGGACACGGACACGGACACGGACACGGACACGGACACGGACACGGACACGGACACGGACACGGACACGGACACGGACACGGACACGGACACGGACACGGACACGGACACGGACACTACGGATAACAACGGATAACAAAAATTTAACTATGGTTAACATTATTATTATTCATGTTCGTCCATGTAACAATACGGTACGTAAAAAAATACTGAAAATATTTTAAGGGGTGAATCAGTGTATGCAACAACAACTTGGGGATTTTTTTTCTGGGTTTTACACGGATGGTACTTATATATTTAAGTAGAGGACAATGCAGCAGATAAATAATATATGACAACTATACCTCTACCTGTCACTGGGACAGGGATATACGCGTTTTGTAACACCTAGAAATAAAATCCCGAAGGATTTTTTGTTATAATTCAAACGCATATAATATCTCTGTTCCAGTGACAGTTAGACGTATAGTTGTCTTATATTATTTTGTTTGTTTATTATGTTATGCTCATTTTAAATATATCAGCGCCATCTATGTAACATCTAAAAAAAAGAAATGCCCATAGTATATTTTAAACTTCAAATGCGTTTATTGCTGTTCCAGTGACATGTAGAGGTACAGTTGTCATTTATTTTTTAGTTTGTTTCATAGTTCTTAAATCAAATATAGAAGCGTCATCTACGTAACACTTAAAAAAACCCATAGTATTTTTAAAAACTTCAAACGCGTATATCTCTGTTCCTGTGACAGGTAGAGGTATAGTTGTCGTATATTTTTTTGTTTGTTGCATTGTTCTCTCCTCAAATATATAAGTACCATCCGTGTAACACCTAGAAAAAAGAAATCCCCATAGTAACTTCAAACGCGTATATCTCTGTTCCAGTGACAGGAAGAGGTATAGTAGTCATATATTTTTTTGTCTGTTGCATTGTCCTTTACTCAAATATATAGGAACCATCCGTGTAACACCTAGAAAAAAAAATCCCCATAGTAACTTCAAACGCGTATATCTCTGTTCCAGTGACAGGAAGAGGTATAGTTGTCATATATTTTTTTGTCTGTTGCATTGTCCTTTACACAAATATATAGGAACCATCCATGTAACACCTGAAAAAAAAATCCTTATAGTAACTTCAAACGCGTATATCTCTGTTCCAGTGACAGGTCGAGGTATAATTGTCATATATTTTTTTGTTTGTTGCATTGTCTTCTACTAAAATATATAAATACCATCCGTGTAACACCTAGAAAAAAAATCCCCATAGTAACTTCAAATGCGTATATCTCTGTTCCAGTGACAGGAAGAGGTATAATTGTCATATATTTTTTGTCTGTTGCATTGTTCTCACTCAAATATATAAGTACCATCCATGTAACACCTGAAAAAAAAACCTTATAGTAACTTCAAACGCGTATATCTCTGTTCCAGTGACAGGTCGAGGTATAATTGTCATATATTTTTTTGTTTGTTGCATTGTCTTCTACTAAAATATATAAATACCATCCGTGTAAAACCTAGAAAAAAAAAACTCCATAGTAACTTCAAACGCGTATATCTCTGTTCCAGTGACAGGAAGAGGTATATAATTATCGTATATTTTTTTGTCTGTTGCATTGTCCTCTACTCAAATATATAAGTACCATCCGTTTAACACCTATAAAAAAATCCCCATAGTAACTTCAAACGCGTATATCTCTGTTCCAGTGACAGGTAGAGGTATAATTGTAATATATTTTTTTGTTTGTTGCATTGTCCTCTACTCAAATATTTAAGAACCATCCGTGTAATACCTAGAAAAAAATCCCCATAGTAACTTCAAACGCGTATTATCTCTGTTCCAGTGACAGGTAGAGGTAAAGTTGTCATATATTTTTTTGTTTTTTGCATTGTCCTCTACTCAAATATATAAGTACGATCCGTGTAACACCTAGAAAAAAAATCCCCATAGTAACTTTAAACGCGTATATCTCTGTTCCAGTGACAGGTAGAGGTATAGTTTTCATATATTTTTTGTCTATTGCATTGTCCTCTACTCAAATATATAAGTACTATCCGTGTAACACCTAGAAAAAAAAGACGCCAAAATCAGGCATTGGCTATTGAAATTTGTCAACTGTCAATAAGGTCGAAAATTTATTGTATCATATTTTTTTACTCTATTACTGATTTTAAACCAAAAAAAGTGGTTCAAGCAATTTTCGACCTTATAGACAATTTTCAGAATGCCGTGGATTTTTGAAATTCTTTGTTAAATATGTTAATACATCTATACTGTATGGAAATTTGACAAATGTCAATAAGGTCGAAAATTGCTTGCACCATGTTTATTGACTCTACTACCAATTGCAAAGTAAAAAAAGTGGTTCAAGCAATTTTCGACCTTATAGACAATTTTCAGAATGTCGTGAATTTTTGAAATTCTTTGTTAGATATGTTACTACATCTATACTGTATGAAAATTTGTCAAATTTCAATAAGGTCGAAAATTGCTTGCACCATGTTAATTGACTCTATTACCAAAGCAATTGCAAAGCAAAAAAGTGGTGCAAACGATTTTAAAACCTTATTGACAATTCTCAAAATATCTTGGATTTTTAAAATTCTTCGATAGATACATAGATACATCATCTCTAAAATACTCACATTTGACAAATGTCATTAAGGTCAAAAATTGTATGCCCTACTTTTTTGATTCCACTAACAATTTAATAGCTCGTATTGAACAATAGGTATCGACATTATCAAAATGTATGGCGCATTCATTACGGCTGTTGACCGCACTTCTCGTTTTGGAGTAGGTAAGCCTTCTAGCTGTACCTATCTACAACACAGTACGCGAACGAGTTCATGACCATGTTGAGGAATGCGGTAGTGATGTGACTAATTCATGTTGATGGCGATATCGAGAATTGTTGCCGAACAGTTCAGTTCAGACTACTCATAGTTATTAGTTAATGAGTTGTTTTTCCTACAATATCGAGTAGGTAGGGTATCATTGAATAGGTCTTTATAAACTAAGGGCAGGTTTCTTTAAAACAAAGTAACTAAAATGTATATGTCTCGAGACATTTGCTTATTAAAGGGGCCTTTTTAGCCATAGTTTGTTCGAACTGTAACTTCACTGTTTGTGAATAATATTAAAGAAGTATTTATGGTTTCTACACAAAACACAACACAACGACAAAATATCGACAACTTTGCGACACACTTTTTTCCCATCACTCGACTGCGGGCGAATGCGGGTAGTTGGGTAACCGCGGGGCGCGCCGCCCCCGCGCGCCTCCTCATTCCCCGATGGCCAAGAACTCCTTCGCGTACTGTATATTTCTATGCATGTCTCAGTTGTCAAGTCGGAATATACTTAAAATAATGAATTTCTTAGATTGAAAATTCTTTGTACTTTCAATTAAGGGTTTGGTTCATTCCCAAGTTTCGTGAGCAATTAAAAGAATTCAGAATTCTTATTTAAATAAAATTTCCGATCGAAAACATACTTTTATTATCTGAACAAAGCGGATCCAAAAGTAGTATTAATCTATGTAACTTTCTATAGTTTCATAGACCCTCAAGTAAGTCAATATTTTTTTGCCATCGCTACCGCACATTCCAGTTTTAGGCTCTGTTTCCACTACTCCGATCCGGTACACGATAATTTCCAATCCGATTTAGAAATCTAATAAAATACTATACTCGCTTTTCCACTACACCGATATCCGGATTTTATCAAAACGGTATTTTCCCGAACAATTGGTATTGTACTAAAATTATGCATGATTTAAAACAATTGTACATTCTACCATGTCGTCCGTCCGAGTCCGAGTCCGTCGAGATAATGAAATTTTACTGTCCGTTTTTTACCGGATAGGTGGGAAATCGGTGACCGGATTTTCAATATTTTTCGGAAGGCTACATCCGACATCCGGTGACGGATCGGAGTAGTGGAAACAGAGCCTTATGATTATGTCAAAAATCTTCAAAAACGTTGTCCAAATCGTAAATCGGTAGATTTGGAAGATTCACATTTTCACCAAAGAATATGCTTGTTTAAATTCAAATTGTTATTTAGTCCATCTAATATTTCGCTCCAAAACACCGCAGATTAGAAAATTCAATTGAAAAATATTCTTTGATTTTTTTGCATAATAATAAGTGTAAAGACATGGATAATGCAATCTATATGCCAAACATCTCTATTTTTATTTATTTTTGTAACTTGAAAAATTTGTGTTACAATCGGTAGAAGAGGGTTAAAACCGGTACTACCGATTTTCGGGTTAGCTCCGCGAAAACTGCATCGCTACTCTTTTGTTTCCAATGTTCAAGGCTGTACACTTCACAATTTGCATGACGAATGAGGAAAATATACTTTAAATATTTGTACATTTATTAATTTTCTTTATGATTCTATTCAAAAACATACTTCAGCTTCGGTATAAATATCCGAGATGTTTGTATCTTTTCAGTCTTGTCCTGATTTTAGGTATATCGAGATGAAGTTGTTATCTGGTAAGTAAAATAGAGTATTTGTTTTTAGGGTTTCGTAGTCTACTAGAAACCCTTATCATTTCGTCAAGTCTGTCTGTCTGTCTGTCTGTATGCCCCGCCCTCATATCTTTGTTAGTTTTAGAGCTATCAACATGAAATTTCGTAGGAATATAGATCGTGTTGACCCAAATATAGAAATATTGAGAAAAAATTATATTAAATGTTTTTGGACCCCCCCAAAACCATACAAGTGAAAGGGGGGCAAAAAAAATTTTTTTCTCCTGTAATATTGTGTAGGGTATCGTTGAATAGGTAGGTCTTTTAAAACTATGGCGAGGTTTCTTTGAAACAAAGTCACTACAATGTTTCTGTCACGAGATATTTGCTTTCAAAAGGGGCGTTTTTGACCCATTATTTATTCCAGCTGGAACTTCTAAAGTATAAACGCTAAAAATTTGAAAAAAATATTGAATATAGCTTACAATTTGAAGTTACAATGACAACTATAACGGATACTGTACCCCTAATGGATTCAGAAAAAATTGAGTTTTTCTATTTGCGGTTGGTCATAATACAGCTGCTAACAAACCAGCAACAAAATTAAGTTTGTAACGATGAAAAACCTGATATTTAAACGTTGACTACGAAACCCTATTTGTGGGCGTGTCTGACACGCTTTTGGCCGGTTTTTTTTAATTTGTACTGTTAAAAAAATTGGCCTAAATCTAAAATTATCTAATCACGTTCTTATTAAAATTGAATGCATCTAAAAATAAAAGTGGTAGATATATTATAATTTTCTTATACTGTGAAAAGGTACTCGTTTCGGGCTTTTATTCTATTACCTACCATCAATTTACGTGGATGTGTGAAATGAACGACGATTTTCTATACTGTTATTTGTGTGTTCTCATGTAAGTGACTTTATGTTTTTATCATCATCATCTGCCTGCCCTTATCCCAATTTATTTGGGGTCGGCGCAACATGTCTTTTTCTTCCATTCATCTCTATCACCAGTCAAATCCTCACTTACACTAAGTGACTTTATGTTTTTAATTTTAACTGTTTTAGCGCTAGTACAGTACAAAACCTACAATAATATTATAAAGAGAAAAGATTTGTTGTTTTTTGTACGAGTATGTTATCAATACATAACTCCAAAACTACTGAACCGATTTGAAAAAAAATCTTTCACCATCAGAGAGCTACAATTCCTGTTAATATAGATAGATAGGCTAATATAGAATAGATAGGGTAGTTTTTGTCCTGTCAGCATTTGGGGGACTGGAGTACTTGATGTACTTAGACCACCAGGGGCCCATGTAAACTGTAAAATATATTTAAAAAAACAGCGTGATGAGCCACTTCTGCTGGCAAATGGAGAATCGAGGGTCTGAGAACCCTTATGTATACCACCGGAATCCTATTTAAACTATAAGAGATACAGAAATAGCTCTCTATCAAATTATGTTTAGCATAATTTGTATATTTAGTAGTAGTAGTACTACAGACTACGAGGAAACGAGTATACTATCTTACGTAGCAGCGAGCGGGTGAAACCGCTGGGCGGGCCGATAGTTTATTATATAGGGTGCTATTTTATTAGTGGCGGATCCGTTAAGGGTGTGTTCTGTCAACGAAACTGAACAACTTTCCCCAAGGAACATAGGTCGAAATACGAAAAAAAATTTTGGTCGTCCCATACTAAGTGTGTTGGCCGGCCGGGTCAATTTGTATGGGAGGGCCAATTTTTTTTTTCATATTTCGACCTATGTTCCTTGGGGAAAGTTGTTCAGTTTCATTGACAGAAGACACCCTTAACGGATCCGCCACTAATAAAATTACACCCTATATATTTTGTTGCGCAACCTTTTGGAGGAACATACCTAGGTATATTTTGGTCGAGGCGCGTTTAAATACAATCCTTTTATGTCTAATTAGGTTCAACCAGCTAAGCCTAGGTAAAACTAGTAGGTATACATAGACTGGGCCAAATCAATTCATCCTCACGTGTACTATAGGCCATTGGACGGACCGGTTTAGGTATTGTTTTTATAAGTATT
This sequence comes from Phthorimaea operculella, assembly GCA_024500475.1. NCBI lineage: Eukaryota > Metazoa > Arthropoda > Insecta > Lepidoptera > Gelechiidae > Phthorimaea > Phthorimaea operculella. Next base: position 939,870 of record JANFCV010000112.1, read on the forward strand.
TTTTATAAAATGTTTCTATACAAATTATTACCGGTTTATTGCTTTTATAAGTATTTTATAAAGAATATTTTTATTAGGGCAGGAAGATGATGATTTTTATTCAGTATATTATTAAAGAATATTTATTTTCAGTATATTATTATAGAATTATTTTTTTCAGTATTCACTTTGTTCGCGATCGTGGCTGCCATGCTGGGAGGCGCGGTCGCTCAGCGCACGGTTCGCCCCCCCGGCCCTGACCCCGACTCGCCATGCCAAGACAACCCCGACGACGCCGACGCCCCCAACTGTGGAGGTAGTGGAATACATATAGACTACGTCTATACAGAAACAGAATAAATCTATACATAATAAAAACGCAAAACCCGTGTGTCTGTACATTGAATAAAATTACGAAAATTAGGGGTGATGTAACAATAGGTAATAAAATAAGAAATGTATTGTTTATGCCATCAATTTAAATACATAAGTCAAAAATTTAATTTTGTTTTATTTATTATGATTTAACTGGTAAAACCTAGAACCTACATATAATATCCACAGATGAACTTAAATATGTAGACTAGCTAATAATATCATTGGGTAAAACTGTTTCTATCGTGCGTGGGCTAGATGCCAATCTTGGAGCTTCGAGCAGACGGGCCTGCCATCCTAGTTTTATTTATATCCTCTTTGGCCATCCTATCAAAGGAATATACTACTCAAACTACTCTATCTGGATCCTGTCAGGGATGGGATGGTAGATCCGTATTATGTGCGTTTCATCTTTTAGTTCCTCTGGCGTCATGTTGGCAGCATTGAAAATTTGTATGTAAATATTAAGGCGGCAATAATATTACATACAAATTTCCAATGCTGCCAACATGACGCCAGAGGAACTATAAAATGAAACGCACAGCAACACTTCTGTTCCATCACATTGACAAGTTCGCACAGCCAAGCCGTATCCACATATGAAATTAAATAGAGTCTGGCTAGCGAGTCTTTGGACGTCAAATAATTCAAATATTTTAAATGGCAACATGTTAACACTGAAAAACTACAATAAAACAATTTTGATACTTACTATTTTTTTGTTTTCTGCTCTTTAGTTTGTTTACCTTGCCTACCGGTATGTATGTATGATGTATCTACCGGGAGTAACAGAAAGGGTATAACAAGCCGAAAGGAGGTCAAGGTACTCATGAAACTGAACAACTTTCCCCATGGAACATGGGACGAAATATGAAAAAAAATTTGGACCTCTTAGAGTAAATCAATCAGCTGATCTGCGATTTTGTATGGGAGGTCCAATTTTTTTTTTCATAGCTAAAGTTGTTCTGTTTCATGAGTACCTTGACCTCCTTTCGGCTTGTTATACCCTTTCTGTTACTCCCGGTAGATACATCATACATACATACCGGTAGGCAAGGTAAACACAAACTAAAGAGCAGAAAACAAAAAATAGTAAGTATCAAAATTGTTTTATTGTAGTTTTTCAGTGTTAACATGTGAAAGATTTTTAAAATTGGCGCCATTTCCGTGTCCAAAGACTCGCTGGCCAGACTCTATGTAGACTAGGCCGTATCGGCCAGAATGCTGATGGCGTTGGTCACACGTCACACCATTTCTAAACATTCATTAATAGGGATTATAAAAAAATACCTTAAAAATGGTCACATCGTCAGCATTCCGACCGATGCGGCTCGGCTGTGTGGCTAAAAGTAAGATCAGTTGATCGCCTTTAAACAGTACGGTCGTTTGAATAGGCCATATTTGACAGCTGTCACACCTAGACATGACTAGAAGACATGTCTGTGAACAAAGAAAAATAGACCTTATGTCATATCATTAACAGGATTTTGAAAGCTGTCAAATGTGGCCTATTCTAACGACCGTACTGTAGAGGAAATTATATTGACACTAGCGGTAGGTAACTGTTGGATAGATTTTAGTTCTACAATTATTAATAGCTAGCTCTGTAGCTTGACACCTTAGTAAGCTCTTAGTAAGTATTCTTGTTAATTAATAAGTTAACGATATATTATATAAGGTCCTATTAAATTCACTGCAAATATTTCAAGGGCATGCGTAAATATGTATAAGAAAAACGTCTAAGGCATTTAAAAAATAATCTACACGCTAGATTTTTTTTTTCATTTTCAAACAAACTTTTTAATTAATTATGTGAACACCCTTTGACTGACCCAACTGACGTTCCGCCATGTAAACATGATTCACTTCTACGGCACGCACACTAACAACCAACCAATCACAGCACGGCGCGTAATTTAAATTCATCGAAGTGTGCGTTTCTAGGACAAACAGGGTGCACTTTTTGCGTTTCGTTTTTTTTAGTTAAATGCAGTTTTCTCGAAAACTAGCGTGTAAATTTCTTTAAAAATTTGCCTAGTACATGCTTATATTTTATTTGATCTGTCCCTAAAATATTTGCAGTGAATTTAATAGGACCTTATATAATGTTAAAATTTTGTCTTATCTATTTTGTTTACCTAGTCCGTATTTATCAAAATAAAAGCCCACACTTAAATTGTAAAAATTTATTGTAGGTAAATAAAAATATAATATTATCCCTAAATTAACGTAAATAATATAATTCGTTCAGAATTTACTTTACTGTAAACGTATTTACATAATATTTACATCAACGTGTATTTACAATTTTAACTTATGCTTATACTGATAGTTTAAATTGTGGATCAAAATATGGTGTGGTAACATGTTTGTTGTAGTATGGTAGAAATAAAATTAAGTTAAATTATTACTTACACAAGTTAAAATACGTAATCAATCAGGTAACGCGTAAAATTAAGTACTCGTTAAAACTTAATAAAATATCACATTTCAATAACAAAGTTTGGGATACATCATATCACATTCTGATAAAATTAATTTATCTATTGTATAATTTACAATTTGACTATTATGTTTCATTTGGTAACTGGATCACAACAAAATCGTATATTCTAATATTTCTTAAAAATCTTACAGTTATATACAGAAGTTGATAAAAATATTTAATTAATCTAAAAACTTATCAATATCAGACTAATTATTAACATATAATTTTATCTAAATGGCATGTTGCACTTGCACCCCTGTTTCCATTTTATTCGTTTGTCTATTTATTCTAAGCTAGTATATATCCTAAGTGGGTGCTTCCTCTATCCGTTCTAACACATTTTCACTTTGCTCTTGAGTCCGGTTCAGAAGGAAGTCAAGATCACTGGATATTTTGTTCAACATTTTGTCGGTCTCTTGCGGCGAATCGTACGCCTTCTTCCACTCTCTATTCACTTGTTCTATATCGGATTTCTTCGTCTCGTCTGCGATCACTTCCATGGACGGTAGAGATATGCTGCTGGTGAGGTCCGCTTTGGTTTTCTTCAAGCAGCTCTTGATGGGCGTTTGGATTTTGGAGACGTCGGGGTTGGACTGGACGCATATGGAGCAGTTTTCTTTGGGGGTTTCGAAGTCGAAGCGTTTGTCGTAGGGTTCGAAGCCGATGGAGTACGTGAGGAGGGGTGCGGGGGTGGGGAGGGGTTGGTGTCGCGGGGGGGAGGTGTCGATGACGCCGAGCTCGAGGCAGACCCGGGCCATGTACTCGCCGCGGGGCGGGGGCGGCGGGCGCGCGGCGTGGTGGTTGATGAGGTCGCACGTGGTGGTCACGTGGCGCGGCTCGTGGCGCTTGGAGCGCGGGAGGGAGTCCGCGTACTCCACGCACCGCACGATGTCCGCGCGGCTGTCCGGCGTCGAGACTCGCCTGCAAGTTAACAGAGAATGTTGAGGAAATGTTGACATTAAACTTAAACACTCTATAATGCATATAAAACACGAAATGGACATAAAGTTAACAGAAAACTAAATCGCATACCGGGTTTACCTTATGACGGTGTGCGGGCTATGGTGGTCCAGTACTGGCGCGCGCCAGTAGGACGCGACGGGAGACACACGGGAAGAAGACGACTCTACCACCCCGCCCTTGCTTTCCACCTCGCCGCCTTGCGCTATGTATACTGTAGGAGAAAACACGTTGTAAGTCATCATCATCTGCCTGCCCTTATCCCAAATTAGTTGAGGTCGGCACAACATGTGTTGTTAGAGCACAAGTAAAATCATGTAGCAATAGGATTTGGCATTTTTTATGACCGGCCACCTGCCTGACGTCCACTCTGTTTGGGAATGCTGATGTAGGTGGTATCACCGCCACCATGTAGTTGACCATAGTCGACAGATATTCAAGTCAAAAACTCTACGTCGCCTTTTACAAAACCACCTGAGTAGACTAAGGGTGGCAGTATTATTAGCCGCTACCACACGGCCAGTTGTAAGTATCGGTACGAATTTATTACAGTAGCCTTAGACAAGTTACTGGCTAACAGAGAATGTGCATAAAATGTATAAGCCATTTGAAGATTAAATTGTACTTAAATATGCCTTTAAAACCGCATACTTCAAGTGGTACATTCAAACGTATTCTGCAAGATTACAGAGAATGTTTAGTGCGTGAAATACCTAAGAGATTTTGCATCGAGTGCGACAGTGTAAAAACTAAGTTCATAATAAAAATCCCATGCAATTTTCTTTTATAAAGAATCATCATCATCATTATCAGCCTACATTTACCCACTATATAGATCATAGGCCTCTTCTTTTTCTGGCCTACGCCAGTCATGTGCCTCCCACATCCACTGTATTCCGGCAATGGTCACCAGATCGTTTGACCATCTGGTGGGTGGTCTGCCTAATGGACGCTTATTTGTTCTCGCCCGCCATTCCGCTGCCGCTTTCGTCCACTATCCGTCTTCCCGTCTAGCCAAATGTCCTGCCCACCCCCACTTCAGTCTCGTGATTCGTTTGACATTTTTAAAGAATACTTACAGCTTAGTGAGGTGTCTCCATGCGGTGAGTCTTGCCAATCTCTGTTGTTTGGGAGTGAGAGAACTCGCCGCGCAGACTGCAGACATTCGTCGTCGCGGATCACGTAGCAAATCAACATCGCCAGACCCTGAAACATACAACATTGGATCCGTTGTCAAGTGTTCTATCGTAGTCAAGTCAAAGTCAAAGCATTTATTTCTCAGTAGTTATTACAAGATTCACTTTAAGAAAGTCACATTCTAATTCAAACTAAAAAAAAACAGGCCAAGAGCGTTTCAGACACGCCCGCAAATAGGGTTTCGTAGTCAACGTTTAAATATCAGGTTTTTCAGCACTACAAACTTAATTTTGTTGCTGGTTTCTTAGCAGCAGTATGATGAGATGACCAACCGCAAATAGAAAAACTCAATTTTTTCTGAAACCTTTAAGGGTACAATATCCGTTATAGTTTTCATTGTAATTTCAGATTGTAAACTATATTCCATATTTATTTCAAATTTTTAGCGTTTGTACTTTAGAAGTTACAGCTGGAACAAATTATGGGTCAAAAACGCCCTTTTTAAAAGCAAATATCTCGTGACAGAAACATTTTAGTGACTTTGTTTCAAAGAAACCTCACCTTAGTTTTAAAAGACCTATTCAGCGATACCCTACTCAATATTACAGAAGAAATAAAAAAAATTGCCCCCCCCTTTCACTTATATGGGAGGGGGGGTTCAAAAAATATTTAAAATATTTTTTTCTTAACATTTCTATATTTGGGTCAATACTATCTATCTTCTCACCAAATTTCATGTCGATAGCTCTAAAACTGACAAAGATATGAGGGCGCGGCATACAGACAGACAGACAGACAGACAGACATGACGAAACTATAAGGGTTTCTAGTAGACTACGAAACCCTAAAAAGGGAAAATTTGTAGTGCAAAATTTTATAACAATTTTTGTTCCTACTATAATCACGGCTCGGGCGGGATAAAAAAAAAATTAAATTAATAAAAAAAATTAATTATAATTTTTTTTTATAATAAAATTTTTATTAAATCTAATTTTGAGTATATAATAGAGTTTATTATATAATAGAGAATATTTTTTTATAAAATAGAGTTTATTACGTAGAATAGCTGTACTAAGAAACAGCGCCATCTCTTATCAAGGATCACTATTTTCTAGGCGTTTTACGTTGCTTAACGCGATGTGTTAAGTGTTTGAAATGTTTTTTATGGGAACGCCACGGCAACATGTGTTTTTTGACATTGTTTCCCAACAACACTCGTGAAGTTTTTGCGAAACGATATCGCGAAGAAATGTTTCCAGATGAACAATAGCATTGGCTAAGGCGGACACTCCCAAGGCGGCCACATGCGAGACTTGTCGCTCCCCCGGCTGCGCATACGCAATGCCCGCCGCCTGCGCCGCTGACGTCGTCATCAGTAGGATCAGTGTATTATATCAATGATACAATAGCTTACATTGGCTAAGGCGGACACTCCCAAGGCGGCCACATGCGAGACTTGTCGCTCCCCCGGCTGCGCATACGACGTCGTCATCAGTAGAATCAGTGTATGTCTCGCCTTACATCAATTATACAATAGCTTACATTGGCTAAGGCTGACACTCCCAAGGCGGCCACATGCGATAGATACTTGTCGCTCCCCCGGCTGCGCATACGCAATGCCCGCCGCCTGCGCCGCTGATGTCGTCATCAGTAGGATCAGTATTCAGTATATTATATCAATGATACAATAGCTTACATTGGCTAAGGCGGACACTCCCTAGGCGGCCACATACTTGTCGCTCCCCCGGCTGCGCATACGCAATGCCCGCCGCCTGCGCCGCTGATGTCGTCATCAGTAGGGTCAGTATTCAGTATGTTATATCAATGATACAATAGCTTACATTGGCTAAGGTGGACACTCCCAAGGCGGCCACATGCGAGACTTGTCGCTCCCCCGGCTGCGCATACGCAATGCCCGCCGCCTGCGCCGCTGACGTCGTCATCAGTAGGATCAGTGTATTACAATGATACAATAGCTTACATTGGCTAAGGCAGACACTCCCAAGGCGGCCACATGCGAGACTTATCGCTCCCCCGGCTGCGCATACGCAATGCCCGCCGCCTGCGCCGCTGACGTCATCATCAGTAGGATCAGTGTATCCGTGCCTTAAATCATTATACAATAGCTTACATTGGCTAAGGCGGACACTCCCAAGGCGGCCACATGCGAGACTCGTCGCTCCCCCGGCTGCGCGTACGCAATGCCCGCCGCCTGCGCCGCTGACGTCGTCATCAGTAGGATCAGTGTATTATATCCATTATACAATGGCTTACATTGGCTAAGGCGGACACTCCCAAGGCGGCCACATGCGAGACTTGTCTCTCCCCCGGCTGCGCATACGCAATGCCCGCCGCCTGCGCCGCTGACGTCGTCATCAGTAGGATCAGTGTATCATAAGTAGGATTAGTGTAGTATAATTATACAATAGCTTACATTGGCTAAGGCGGACACTCCCAAGGCGGCCACATGCGAGACTTGTCGCTCCCCCGGCTGCGCGTACGCAATGCCCGCCGCCTGCGCCGCTGACGTCGTCATGAGTAGATTTAGGTATTGTATACCTAACCTTTACAGCCACATCAGTCCACTGCTGGACATGGGCCTCCCCCTATCAGGAGGTACTGCCATACTAACCACACTTGGATTAGTGTATGTCTTATTATATCAATGATACAATAGCTTACATTGGCTAAGGCCGACACTCCCAAGGCGGCCACAAGCGAGACTTGTCGCTCCCCCGGCTGCGCATACGCAATGCCCGCCGCCTGCGCCGCTGACGTCGTCATCAGTAGGATCAGTGTATGCCTCGCCTTATATCAATTATAGCATTCTACATTATCTTACATTGGCTAAGGCGGACACTCCCAAGGCGGCCACATGCGAGACTTGTCGCTCCCCCGGCTGCGCATACGCAATGCCCGCCGCCTGCGCCGCTGACGTCGTCATCAGTAGGATCAGTGTATTATACGGGGTGTTAGGGACGGTGTAACGAAAACTTTGCAGGCATGACCAGACCATCAAACTGAACAACTTTTACTATGGAGCCAATGGTGGGAAACGAAAAAAAATTTCCGGCCTCCCATACAAAATTCACGATCAGCTGACTGACTTTGTATGGGAGACCGGAAAATTTTTTTCGTTTCCCACCATTGGCTCCATAGTAAAAGTTGTTCAGTTTCATGGTCTGAGCACGCCTGCAAAGTTTTCGTTACACCGTCCCTAACACCCTGTATATAGGACGCGGCGGCGAGTGGCGAAGTAAAACTCTTCAAATATTCACAACAAGTAATTTATTTCAGTTTCAAGAATCTTTTCTACGTCTTGCCTGTGGTGCGCTGACATTTTGACTCATTTTCATCCGTCCCTTTCATCCGTCTCTATCTTACTCTTTCACCCGTCATCTACCATGGAGATTCCACTCCTACATATATTAATATACAATAGCTTACATTGGCTAAGGCGGACACTCCCAAGGCGGCCACATGCGAGACTTGTCGCTCCCCCGGCTGCGCATACGCAATGCCCGCCGCCTGCGCCGCTGACGTCGTCATCAGTAGGATCAGTGTAACGTATTATATCAATGATACAATAGCTTACATTGGCTAAGGCGGACACTCCCAAGGCGGCCACATGCAAGACTTGTCGCTCCCCCGGCTGCGCATACGCAATGCCCGCCGCCTGCACCGCTGACGTCGTCATCAGTAGGATCAGTGTATTATATTAATTATACAATAGCTTACTCTGGCTAAGGCGGACACTCCCAAGGCGGCCACATGCAAGACTTGTCGCTCCCCCGGCTGCGCGTACGCAATGCCCGCCGCCTGCGCCGCTGACGTCGTCATCAGTAGGATCAGTGTATTACATCAATGATACAATAGCTTACATTGGCTAAGGCGGACACTCCCAAGGCGGCCACATGCGAGACTTGTCGCTCCCCCGGCTGCGCATACGCAATGCCCGCCGCCTGCGCCGCTGACGTCGTCATCAGCAGGATCAGTGTATGGCGGACTACGCGACTCCTGAAATGGAAATAAAAAGTTATGGGTAAATTGAGCTGGCTAATCAATACATACCTACATATTACTACTTTATTTACAAAGTAACAAAGGAGACAAGTGGAAAAAATTTTGGTTACAAAGGAGACAAGCGGAAAAATTACACGCCACCGATGGGGTTTGAACCCACGTCAGACGTGTTTTGCCGGGTCAAACGTGTTAACCGCTACACCACGGTTGGCTCTACCCGAGGCGGCGAAATTAGGAACCAGTTGCTTCACATAACCTTGTTGATTTTCTACCTATACCTGTCTTTGAGGTGGTTTCTCCTCTCAGCGGGCACTTTATGCGTGACGGTCCTCAGCCGCAGCGCCGCTGTGATGGCTAATGCGAGGCACAGCAAGGAAAGCAGCGCGCAGCCAGCCGCGCACACCGCTTGCGTTTCCCATAGTCCCCATAGTTACCTGTCTTTGAGGTAGTTTCTCCTCTCAGCCGGGACTTTATGCGTGACGGTCCTCAGCCGCAGCGCTGCCGTGATGGCTAATGCGAGGCACAGCAAGGAAAGCAGCGCGCAGCCAGCCGCGCACACCGCCTGCGTTATAGTCACTATAGTTACCTGTCTTTGAGGTAGTTCCTCCTCTCAGCCGGGACTTTATGTGTGACGGTCCTCAGCCGCAGTGCTGCCGTGATGGCTAACGCGAGGCACAGCAAGGAAAGCAGCGCGCAGCCAGCCGCACACACCGCTTTCGTGTCCTATAGTCACCATAGTTACCTGTCTTTGAGGTAGTTTCTCCTCTCAGCCGGGACTTTATGCGTGACGGTCCTCAGCCGCAGCGCTGCCGTGATGGCTAATGCGAGGCACAGCAAGGAAAGCAGCGCGCAGCCAGCAGCGCACACCGCCTGCGTTTCCCATAGCCGCCATAGTTACCTGTCTTTGAGGTAGTTCCTCCTTTCAGCGGGCACTTTATGCGTGACGGTCCTCAGCCGCAGCGCTGCCGTGATGGCTAACGCGAGGCACAGCAAGGAAAGCAGCGCGCAGCCAGCCGCGCAGACTGCCTGCGCTGCTGCGCCCAGTTGTAGCGGCGCGCCGCCCCATAGTCGCGCCGTCAGCCAGCAAAGTGTACATACGCCTGCGAAAAATTAGTTTTTTGCTAAAATTCAATCACAGAGTTTTCGTCTTCTTAGTTTCAAAGCTCGGCTTAGCTTACTTATGTTGGTTTAGTTCGTTCGTAAAAATTGAGAGTTGGCTCGTCAAGCCTATAATTCGCCTGTCGAGTAGTAATCTACTTTACATCATCATTACATAGTATAAAGTAAAGTCCCTTCCCGTTTGTCTGTATGTTTCCATATATCTTTAAAACCCCTCAACGGATTTTGATACGGTTTTTTTTATTATATAGAGTAAATTAAGGGGCAGGTTAATAAATATTGTTTACCCCAAAATTTAACCCCCAAAGGGGTAAAAAGGGAGTTGAAAGTTTGTATGGAAAATCATTATTTTTAAATGCGATCTGTTTCAAAATTTGTGATTAGATCAAAGAGCTAAAATAAGTAAACACCTGTTTCGGGGATTTTCAATTTTTAACCCCTAAAAGGTTAAAAAAGGGGTTGGAAGTTTGTATGGAAAATCTTTATTTTTAAATGCGATCTGTCTCAAAATTTGGGATTAGATCAAAAACTTAAAAAAAAGAAATACGTGTTTCAGGGATTTTCGATTTTTAACCCCTAAAGCGGTAAAAAAGGGGCTAAAAGTTTGTATGGAAAATCAGTATTTTTAAATGCGATTTGTTTCAAAATATGTGATTAGATCAAAAAGCTAAAATATTTAAACACGTGTTTCAGGGATTTTCGATTTTTAGCCCCTAAAGGGGTAAAAAGGGGGTTTAAAGTTAGTATGGAAAATCTGTATTTTATTAAGCGATCTGTTTCAAAATTTGCGATTAGATAAAAAACGGAAATACGTATTTCAAATTGTCACGACAATTCGACATATTTGTCGATTTTCCACTGTGACAAATTTGTCGATCCAATTCTTTATTAAACAACAAATTGTCAAATTGTCGGATTGTCACCTGTCGCCTGTCACCTATCACCTATCACGTTTATTTCACCGGGACCAGTAGTGCAGCGGAATGCGTCCCAGCAGTAGCTGCCTTCAGCAGCACCGGCAGCCTGGGTTTGCTGCCCAGGGACGCATTCCGCTGCACTATAACATAGCGGTTTCACCCGCTGCAACCCATCTTTTACCCCTTTAGGGGTCAAAAAACGAAAATCCCTGAAATACGTATTTCCGTTTTTTATCTAATCGCAAATTTTGAAACAGATCGCTTAATAAAATACAGATTTTCCATACTAACTTTAAACCCCCTTTTTACCCCTTTAGGGGCTAAAAATCGAAAATCCCTGAAACACGTGTTTAAATATTTTAGCTTTTTGATCTAATCACATATTTTGAAACAAATCGCATTTAAAAATACTGATTTTCCATACAAACTTTTAGCCCCTTTTTTACCGCTTTAGGGGTTAAAAATCGAAAATCCCTGAAACACGTATTTCTTTTTTTTAAGTTTTTGATCTAATCCCAAATTTTGAGACAGATCGCATTTAAAAATAAAGATTTTCCATACAAACTTCCAACCCCTTTTTTAACCTTTTAGGGGTTAAAAATTGAAAATCCCCGAAACAGGTGTTTACTTATTTTAGCTCTTTGATCTAATCACAAATTTTGAAACAGATCGCATTTAAAAATAATGATTTTCCATACAAACTTTCAACTCCCTTTTTACCCCTTTGGGGGTTAAATTTTGGGGTAAACAATATTTATTAACCTGCCCCTTAACTTACTCTATATAATAAAAAAAACCGTATCAAAATCCGTTGAGGGGTTTTAAAGATATATGGAAACATACAGACAAACGGGAAGGGACTTTACTTTATACTATGTAATGTATTTATCTATAAAACTTTAATAAAAATATTACGCTACATCACCGTGCTCAGGAATCAATACAATCTTTATTCCCTTGGTGTGCTTATACAAATTTCTGCAGGGCTCACCTGTGCAAGCAATCCTACTGTCGGTGCCTTCTGCTTATTTTCCAGCCAATTTAGCCTGTAGTATCAGCGCATAGTCGCTTCTTACGAGACCTACGGGAAAGATATGAGGTTATGCTATTCTAAGCCGGCACCACACGGCAAGCGTGTGTAGCGTACAGCGTGCGGAGTATAGCGTAGTAGTAGAAGTATCAATTACACAAAGTCAACACGAACATCTTGGTATGCTTATATGCTTATATCTTCTTCTGGGCTTACCTGCAAGCAGTCCTACTGAAGGCGCTTTCTGCTTTCTTCCAGCCAATTCCGCCTGTAGTATAAGGGGCTGTGCACACAATGCAGCGCAGCCCGCGCACCAGCACGCCGCGCACACCCAGCCCACACCTCCCGGACAAGCCACCTCCTGGAGCACAAACACCATATTTTATTAACAACATAGTCAGTTCAGTTTGGCAGTTACCCAACAGATTGCCAGAAGCTGGCCGATGTGGCAAGTGGTAGAGCGAATGCCCTCGACGCAGAAAGTTCGGAGTCCGATTTTCGGAGAATTTGTGCCCAGTTTGGTTAGGACATTGCAGGCTGAACTAACTGACTGTCAGAATGCGTCCCGGTAGTAGCCGCCTTCAGCAGCACTAGCAGCCTGGGTTTGCTGCCCGGTACCAGCGCCAGCAGGCGGAAGTCTTCTTACCTGTCGTGTATCACACTCCAAGAGCGCCAGTAGTGCAGCGGAATGCGTCCCAGCAGTAGCTGCCTTCAGCAGCACCGGCAGCCTGGGTTTGCTGCCCGGTACCAGCGCCAGTAGCTGCAGCCCAGACCGACCTCTTCACTATGCCGCGAAGGTCTTCTTATTACCTGTCGTGTATCACACTCCAAGAGCGCCAGCAGTGCAGCAGAGTGAGTCCCAGCAGTGGCCGCCTTCAGCAGCACCGGCAGCCTGGGCTTGCTGCCCTGCACCACCGACTTTTATCTTCACTATGCCTCGGAGGTCTTCTTATTACCTGTCGTGTATCACATTCTAACAGCGCTAACAGTGCAGCAGAGTGCGTCCCAGCAGTAGCTGCCTTTAGCAGCACCAGTAGCATGGGTTTTGTTGCCTGGTACCAGCGCCAGCAGGCGAAGGTCTTCTTATTACCTGTCGTGTATCACACTCCAAGAGCGCCAATAGTGCAGCAGAGTGCGTCCCAGCAGTGGCCGCCTTTACCAGCACCGGCAGCTTGGGAATATTGCCTGCACCGCCGACCTTGATCTTCATTATGCTGCAAAGGTCTTCATTTACCTGTCGTGTATCACACTACAAGAGCGCCAGCAATGCAGCAGAGTGCGTCCCAGTAGTGGCTGCTTACAGCAGCACCGGCAGCCTGGTTTGCTGCCCGGTACCAGCGCCAACAGGCGAATGTCTTCTTATTACCTGTCGTGTATCACACTCCAACAGCGCCAGCAGTGCAGCAGAGTGCGTCCCAGCAGTAGCCGCCTTCAGCAGCACCGGCAGCCTGGGTTTGCTGCCTGGTACCACCAACATTGATCTTCACTACGCCGCGGAGGTCTTATTACCTGTCGTGTATCACACTCCAAGAGCGCCAGCAGTGCAGCAGAGTGCGTCCCAGCAGTAGCCGCCTTCAGCAGCACCGGCAGCCTGGGTTTGCTGCCCGGTACCAGCGCTAGCAACTGCAGCGCAGCAGCGGCCAGGCACATCGCGCCGCCCAGACCGACCGTGATCTTCACTATGCCGCGCAGGTCTTTTTCTGTGTCCGTCTTGAAAAGACAAAAATAAACATTACACAAGTCTTAGCTTGTTACCGCTTCGGCTGCCATCGAAGGTCTGCACGTCTCAGCATATTACACATATTATATCTGCCCCCGAAGGGAGCTTGCTTACATATAACTCTCTCCTCAACCCATGAAACATGGAAACAAATCCCAAACAAACGAATCTGGGCAAAAACACAAAATCGCAAGGTTCAGGTTTTATTCTCTTCTAGAAAAGTTAACTGCTTCAACATTCTGTAACTCACCAGAGTAGATCTGGCGACAGTGAACAGCGCATAAGTGCCCAGCCCTCGGCACCGGCACGCCACATGCGTCGGCTCCGGCACGCGTACCTCGCACGCCTTGCTGCTCCACGACCGAGGGTCCGCTGGGGTCCGCAGCCCGCATGCCAGCTTTGATGCTGTGGGGAAATAGCAAAGGAAATAGAATTTAATAAGGCAGAGATAGTAAAGGCCATGAAGCTGTTTTTAGCTGTATTTTTATAAATTGATAAAACACGAGATTTTTGAAAAAGTTGCCAGCGATCTTCGCTGTCTGTAATGGCGACGCCTCTACCATTTGCAAAACTATCCTGGTAGATGGAGCTAACACGCGTTAGTGGTCAAGATACGAGCCGCTATAGTCTTATGGTAGAGGCGTCGCCAGTACAGATGGCGAAGGTTGGTTGTTGGTTCAAATCAAGCCTGCGAGGGAAGTTTTCCAAAAATTTTATACTTAACACGGGAAATGTTTTAAAATATATTGAGAGCGAGTGCTACACTACGCGGCCTATACACAAACACAATGGACAGGAACGATGAGAGCAATAAAAACTTCTCGGTATAATGTATAACAAACTCACCAACAGCACTGTAGTTATGTACGTGCGTGAACAGCAGCGTGACAGTATGCGGTAACGATATGTCCGCGCCGACTCCGCTCGCCCACACCTGTATCTGCTGCGACGCGACCAGGTACTCCATCTCCCGCCCGCTCCTGGAAGACGACTCACTGCGTCACGCAGCAGATTGGATATTGAAATCATAAGAGACCAAATAAAGGAACTCTAGTGAAAACAAAGATAAAAAATGTATGATGAAAAGAAATGTTATCAAAAAATTTGTAGAAATAATGGAAACAGTTCTGCAGTAAAATCATGTACAAAAAGTAATGATAACAAAGAATTTGTGGAATAAGTAAATAGAAACAATTCTGAAGTAAAATCATGTAAATAAAGGAAAGGTATGTAAATTTATGTGTATTTGTTAAAGTCATGATCATGTTAGTTTACAATCTGCGTATTGATCTGTGTGTAATAGTAAGTTTTCGATACTCACTTGAACTCAATAGACCTCCTGAGCGACGGCAGCCTAGCGGCCAGATTGTGGTACTGCACCGCCACTATAGACGCGTTGCCTGTCCTCGCAATGAGCTCCACGCCGACCGAGCCGGGCAGCCACTCCTCGGCGCCGGCGACGCTGGTGCGCAGCGCGAAGTGCGCGGCGTGCTCGGCGCGCGCAGGCTTGCTCTTCACGGTGAACTCGTGGAGGTGCACGTCGAGGTGGTCCTTCATGCCGGCCGTGTCGGCCACCGCGTTTTGGAGATCGTAGATTTTCTACAAGTAAAATTACAGAAAATAGATTTTACTCTGCACTAAATGAGGCTACAGATTTATAAAGTCTAGTAATGATTTCAGGGTTGTTTGCGTAGAAGGCTCAAAGCGTGTCGTAGATCTTCAGCAAGCGATCCACACTCTCCACCCTATCTTTATGTTTCCCAGCAGGAGAGAACAGGTAGTAATAGTAGTTTATGCAACTGCCTAAATGAGAGGCTTTAGGATGAGAGTGTCTGTTTATCACACGAGGCGCAGCCGAGTGTGATAATAGTTTGACACGAGCATTCTAAAGCCTAATTATTTGCAGTTGCATACACTATTTTATCTACACTCTACAAGAAAAACTATGAAAAATAATTCAAACCTCCGCACTGCACTATGGCGATTGCAAGCCTATCAACTGAACCACCAACTGAACGACTTTTGTACATAAGTAACTTTTTAACTAAACGTTAAAATGGAGGCTCATAAAAACTGAACAACTTTTAAAATTAAATAGCATTTATCGGTGAATTTTAATTCGAAAAATGATTTGAAGCAAAGATTTAATAATAAATAAGTCCTCATAATTTCAAGTGTCGTCCCGCCGCGGGTGACACTTGTTTTTTTTTCATTCGACTTACTGATGGCCAGTGTCAAATTGGAACAGATCACAATTTGGTACGCGGGTCAATTCGTTTAATTTTTTTTCAAATACTAGAAATCGAGTTACTTTATGTAGCTGCCAGTAGTATGAAAGTTTTTTTTTAAAGGCTGTATATTCGTAATGCAGTTCATTACGTTCGTAGTTTCGATTCTGTAAAACGAATATTACGAACTGAGTGTAGATAAAGCATATGTCCGATGTGTAAGAGGGGAAGATTGCCTTCCCATAAGATAAGACTCTTACAGCTACGTAGCTTTAATATGGAGGATTCTACAAACCTCTTCATCCAAGAAAGCGTCCGGATGCCTCAAAAGCGTGTCATAGATCTTGAGCAAATGCTCCACACTCTCCACCCTATCCTTATGTTTCCCGGCAGGAGACAGCAGATAGTACAGCACATCTCTAGTGTGTCAGACGGGAAGATTGCCTTCCCTTAAGAGAAGGGTCATACAGCTGTGTAGCTTTAATAAGGAAAACTCTACAAACCTCTTCATCCAAGGAAGCGTCCGGATGCCTCAACAGCGTGTCGTAAATCTTCAGCAAATGATCCACACTCTCCACCCTATCCCTATGTTTCTCGGCGGGAGAAAGCAGGTAGAACAGCATATCTCTGGTGTGTTGGAGGCCAAGGTCGGAGGGGAAGGAGGGTGCCTTCGTGCCTTCCCATCAGAGAAGACTCTTACTGCTATGTAGCTTAAACAAGGAGAACTCTACTAACCTCTTCATCCAGGAAAGCGTCCGGATGCCTCAAAAGCGTGTCATAGATCTTTAGCAAATGATCCACACTCTCAACCCTATCTTTATGTTTCCCGGCAGGAGATAGCAGGTAGTACAGCATATCTCTGGTGTGTCGGAGGGGAATGGTGCCTTCCCCGGGGTGCGCGGGGAGGGAACGCAACACGGCTCCGTACTGGTGCAATACGTGGGAGACGTTGCCCCACGAGTAGCCGTATGATATGTAGGTGAACTGAAAAACAGAAACAGTGTACTTCTTATTTAAGTTTTTCGGTTGTGGTAGCCAAACAAACGTCAAAAGCCTTTTTTTCGATTTGCTCTTGGCTCTACAGTACAGGTTACTCTGGAAAGAGATTGTTTGTGACGGATGGAAGATGTCGGTCTGTACTGTACGTAAATGTGGAAACAAATACGTAGGTAGTGTAGGGATTTACACTCACCTGCTCATAAATGTCCTTGAGTGAATCCGCGATGCAGCCGGAGAAATCAGGTAACATCCATTTGACTCCATGTTGACCCGTTTTCGGCTCACAGAACCTGTAAGAAAATACAGGGCGTTAAGAACGGTTTACCGGAAACTTTGCACGGGTATGAATAGATCAAAACACTTAACAACTTTGCCTGTGAAACGTATGTTTAAGAAAGAGATTTTTATAACTTTTAAAGCACTCGCGATTACTTTCACACATAATAATTACTTTAACGAGTCTTCAGCGTATTTACCCTATGTAAAAGGGGTAACAGATAAAATTGGGACAGTGTTGAGTAAGGGTTCGATTAAGACTGTCTTCACTCCAAAATATCTTACTCTTTACGCACACCGAAGGATGTTATACCTTTTCAAAATGCAGGTGTATACAGGGAGTAACGGAAAGGGTATAACAAGCCGGAAGGAGGTCAAGGTACTCATGAAACTGAACAACTTTCCCCATGGAACATGGGTCGAAATATGAAAAAAAAAATTTGGGCCTCTCATAGTAAATCAATCAGCTGATCGGCGATTTTGTATGGGAGGTCCAAATTTTTTTTTTCACATTTCGACCCATGTTCCATGGGGAAACTTGTTCAGTTTCATGAGTACCTTGACCTCCTTTCGGCTTGTTATACCCTTTCTGTTACTCCCGGTATAAGGTACAATGCAGCTGTGGTAAGTCTTACATTGGCCAAACCAAGCGTAGTATCAGTGAACGCGTCAAGGAGCATATCGCAGCTGTGAAAAACCGACAGACGCATAAATCGGCAATCGCGGAACACCTATTGTCATCTGGTGCCAACCATTGGATCGAGCTTCATGCCCCAAAAGTCCTCTCTGTGGAACGTCACTATTACTCCAGAGTGGTGAGGGAGGCAATAGAAATCAAAAAGAACCCCAATAATTTCAATCGGGAGGACGGATTTAAATTGTCTACAACATGGAGTCCGGTAATAGACAAAATAAAAACGCGCGATTCACCATCGGACCGATCGTCGGACATTGTGAGTGTTGTGTGCCGGCCTAATGTGTAATGTTTACAAACAATTTAAATTATTAAGACAATATGTGGGTAGCAGAAAATCTAGTTGCCCACCGCCCTGATGACAACTCGCTGCTACTTCAGTCTGCTCGCGACCACGACTGGTGCAACCCAGTCGAAACGTCGAGTGTCCAGGTAAATCGCTTATTTACCTAAAAAACTATTCAATTCAATTCAATTCAATAATCTTTATTGCAATATCACAGATACACTTGAGATACATCTTAAGAGTAATCGTGTGACACCCCGGGGGGGCACAGCAATATAAAAGCTATACTTAATTATCTTAACTATCGCGATAAGACTCGTTAAAGTAATTATTAAGAGATTTTTACTTCAACACTTTGTTCCGTGGCTGAAATTCACTAACCTTGTAGATTCCCCACTATGTCCCGGTGGGCAGGAGGCAGCCGCGTGTGCCCCGGGCGCGGTCTTGGGCCACCGCAGTCCGTGAGAGGCCTCAGCCGAGCAAGCCTCGTCATTGGGGCCCAAAGCCCACATCGTGACCCCCTTGGCGTTGGTGCCCGCTACTGACGATACTTGACACCGAAACTCTCCCGATTTCTAAAGAAACATTCAGACATAATGATACAGTGATGCTGTAATAAAGTTTTCTCCACTTATCAAAAGTCGAAGCTCAGATATTTCAAAGTTAACTGCTCTCTAAAGGACAAAGAATACAATTCCAGAATAAAGTAAAGTTGAAAAGATAGAATAAATACAAGACATTTTTTAAACAATTTCCATGAAATATTCATGCTGAGTGAGTGTATTTTCTTTAGAAATTTAAATTTTACGAGCTTAACCGAATTCGTTTGTGAAAATGAAACCAATAAAACAAACACATTTGCTTTAAAATAAAAGAGCAAAACCGAAATAATAAAAGAATTTAAATACAACTCGGTGTTAAATAAAGTTCAAGACGAGTGAATACGTAATTTTATTTCACTCCCAATTTCAATCGAAAATATTTTTTATTTTGCGGGCAATCACCTCGAGCAATTCGGTTACACGTTTAACAGTTTTCAGTAAAGGTTGATTTCCTGTGGCATTTCGAACTTCTGTCTATAATATTGTGGCACTACAAACAAGAGATCTAGGTAGAGGTCCCCCAAGACCGGGGAGACAGGCAGGAATGCTAGGGTAGAGGTGCAGTAGAGTCTTTTCTCTCGCCCATCTAATTGTTCTAAGCTAACGAACCTGAACTTTGTATCAGTAAGCTACCTGCTGGATATAGGTCCTCCTAGACTTTCCTGCCAGGCTGGATTGAGTGAGAGGTAGTAGGGTTCTCTCACTCGCCAAACTGATCTTTATTTTTAGTTCTAACCTAAACGTTGTAAAACTTGAGGACACTGCCAGCCGGGTAGAGGTCCTCCCAGACTTTCCTGAGAGATTGAGGGGCAGTCCTTTCTGTCGCCCAACTGAACTCAAATACACTCTGTGACCAACGAACCTGCACGTTGTATAGCTTGAGTACGCTGCCAGCTAGATAAAGGTCCTCCCAAACTTCCCTGCCGGGGTTGAGAGGCAGTAGCGTCCTTTCTCTCGCCCAACTGCACCCCATTACTCCATGGACTTTTTCAACTGATTCTTTTGCTAACGTACTTGAACATTGTAAAGCTTGAGTACGCTGCCAGCTGGATAAAGGTCCTCCCAGACTTCCCTGCCGGGGTTGAGAGGCAGTCGCGTCCTTTCTCTTGCCCAACTGAGCCCCAGTACCCCAAGGACTCTTTCAACTGATTGTTGTACTAACGAACTTTGTAAAGCTTGAGGGGTAACTTTAAAAGGTAGAGGTCCTCCCAAACTTCCCTACCGGGGTTGAAAGGCAGTAGCGTCCCCTCTCTTGCCCAACTGAACCTCAGTACCCCATTGACTCTTTCAACTGTGTAATGTAGGAACTCCTTAGTGTTTGACTGCTCTTGTCATTCTTTGAATAGACGCCATTCTAACCATTTCCCTGTGTATCATTTATATTATTTATTCCTATATTTATCAATGGCGACAAGGATTTTTCGAGCTGTTTACGCGTTCCTAGTTAATATTTATTAGTACGCAATACTAATTAGTAAGCCACGATGTCCATCGGCAAATTGGAGACGTTCGATGTTAGAGGGGGCAACTGGTCCCAGTATGTGGAGCGAATGGAGGAATTTTTTAATGTGAACAAGGTGGAAGAGGAAATGAAGGTTTACACCTTAATAACAGTAGTCGGGGCAGAATGTTATGAGCTTCTGGTGAATTTATGCACACCGAAGAAGCCCAAAGAGAAATCTTTCAAAGAGCTGTCACTTCTATTGGAAAACCATTTGCAGCCGCAACCAAGCATTCTCGCGGAAAGGTACAAGTTTCGGAATCGGAAGCAACAGCATGGCGAGAGTATTGCAGATTATGTCACAGTTCTGAAAAAGATGTCGACTAAATGTGATTTCAAGGAAAACTTGGAAGAGAATCTCAGGGATCAGTTTGCTTGCAATGTCACGAGTGAAAGCATTCGCCAACGACTGTTTGCGGAGGATGATTTGGACTTCGGCAAGGCTTACAAGTTGGCGCTGAGTTTGGAAGCTGCAGAGAAGGATGCAGCCGCGGTAGTAGGACAAGCAGGAAGCACGGCTTGTTGCCACAGAATGGCCTATGAGGGGCGAAATGGCGTTCTACGCTCAGAGCGGGTTGGGGCACGGCCCGGCGGTGGTGGCACGGGAGGTGCGCCTCGCAGCGGGGTTGGTAGCCAGCGTGCGGGTTCGAGTCGAGCGGGGGCTGGGTCGAATACGCGCACGTGGACTGACCAGGCTCATGCGACGCGAGGGCAGGAGCAGTGCCGAGCGTGTGGAGCGGCGCACGACGTGGCTACGTGCCGTTTTAGGAAATACGCATGTCGTGTTTGCAATAGGTTAGGCCACCTAAAACGGATGTGCCCGAATCTTGTAGAGCACCACAATGTGGGTATAGAGGAAGTAACTGACCCGGACAGCGATGAGGTAATAATAATTGATATTAATAGTTTGTCTATTGGGCAGAGTGAACCTATAATTATTCCTTTGAATGTGCATGGACGTAGTCTCGATATGGAATGTGATACGGGAAGCCCCATTTCATGCATAAGTTTACAGCATTATGAGCGTTATTACAAGGAAATACCAATGAGACCATGTAGAATTATACTAAGGTATTATACAGGAGAGACTGTGCGGCCCGAGGGGTACCTGAAGGTGCTGGTCAATTATCAGAATGAGTCGAAGGAATTGGATTTGTACGTTATTAGGGGTGGCAAGACCGCACTTTTAGGCAGGCAGTGGATATCTGCATTAGATATTCTAGATTTAAAGCAAAAACTTGGAACGTTAAACCAGTTGAGAGAGGAGAGATTTAATTTGGATAATTTCAGTTCCAGATATTGTGAGGTGTTTGCGGATGGTTTGGGGCGTTTCACTGGCGGTACGGTGAGCTTCCACGTTCGTGAAGGTGCGCAGCCTGTGTTTATGCGCGCACGTCCTCTGGCATATGCACTGCGGGAGCCGGTGGAGCGTGCGCTGGATCAACTGGTGCGCGACGACATCCTCACACCCGTCGACCGTTCGGACTGGGCCACACCTATAGTGCCCGTGGTAAAGAAAGATGGGTCTATACGGATCTGCGCAGATTTCAAACAAACGATAAATAAAGTTATAGAGATTGATCGCTACCCGTTGCCTAAGGTTGAGGATCTTTTAGTACGTTTACATGGGGTGAGCGTTTTAGCAAAATTGATTTATCGCAGGCCTATGCACAGTTTGAGCTGGATGAGCAAAGTAGAAAATATACAGTAATTAATACTCATAAGGGGCTATTTATGTACAAGCGGTTGGTTTATGGTTTGTCGTCGAGCCCGGCATTTTTCAGAGACGTCTGGAGCAATTGTTTGCGGATTTGCCTTCGGTAGGTGTATTTTTAGACGACGTCATCATAACGGGGGCTGATGACATTGAGCACATGGAAAACTTACATAAAGTTTTTCAGCGTCTTCAATCCAGTGGGTTGAAGGTGAACAAGGGTAAATGTACCTTTTTCGCTGAGTCTGTGGATTACTTAGGCCATGTGATTAGCAAAGCGGGGGTACATACTTCACCCGACAAGGTTAAAGCAATTGTTAATAGTCCAGCTCCGACAAACGTGTCCGAATTGAGAGCCTTTATTGGTATGGTCATGTACTACGGGAAGTTTGTTAAGAATATCAGTACTATTCTTGCGCCGTTGTACAATCTCCTTCGGGCAAATGTTAAGTATGTCTGGAGTGGATTGCCAGGCTGCCTTCGAGACGGTGAAGCGAGCCTTGGTTTCTAGTGACGTGTTAGTGCATTACTCGCAGGAACTTCCGCTTGTGCTGACGGCTGATGCTAGTGGAACGGGAGTTGGAACGGTTATATCCCACCTTACGCCTGATGGAGAGAGGCCCATTGCTTACGCTTCGCGGACGTTGACAGTGGCAGAGCGCGCTTACGCTCAGATCGACCGGGAGGCGCTTTCAATTATTTTCGGGGTGAGAAAATTTCATCAGTACTTATATGGGCGGAAGTTTATTTTGCGCACTGATCACAAGCCGCTCACTTATATATTTGGCAGTAAAGTTGGTATACCTGTTATGGCAGCTTCACGTGTACAGCGGTGGGCAATCCTCTTATCAGGTTACAATTATGATATAGAGTACGTGGCATCAGCTAAGAACTGTGCAGATGCGTTGTCTAGGTTGCCTCAGCCAACGTCTACAGATCATAGAATACAGGAAGTTACGTACCTAAATTTCGTGGAGAATTTCTTACCGGTAACGAATGATGATGTGAGGGCAGAGACATCTAAGGACGTTTTGCTAAGTAAAGTCGTGATGTACGTTCAGTCGGGTTGGCCGTCGTGCTGGTGATGAAACGAAGCCTTTAGGGCTAGAGCCAATGAGCTTTATGTCGAGCGAGGGTGCTTGATGGGGTTATAGAGTAGTGGTGCCAAGTTCATTGCGTGAAAAGGTTTTGAAGCAGTTACATGCCAGTCATATGGGGATCGTTAAGACTAAATCTTTGGCACGAAGTTTTGTCTGGTGGCCGGGTATCGACTCAGATGTGGAGGCCATGTGTAAGAAATGTGAGACCTGTGCTGCGGAAGCTCCGGCACCGGCACGAGCTTCGCCTCAACCGTGGCCATACGTGAGTCCTTGGAGTAGGTTGCATATCGATTTCTTGGGACCCTTGGAAGGAAAGATTTTTTTCGTCATGGTGGATTCGAGCACTAAGTGGTTGGAAGTTTTCGATATGCCCAGGACTAATGCGGAGGCGGTGATAAAGGTGATGCGGTCAACTTTCGCGCGTTTCGGTTTACCTAAGGAGGTAGTTTCAGATCAAGGGCCACCATTTACGAGCGCTGAGTTTAAGGACTTTTTATTACAAAATGGTATACGACAGTCTTTCTCGCCCGTATATCACCCAGCGTCAAATGGTGCGGCCGAGAATGCAGTGAAACTGTGTAAGCGAGCTATCAAGAAAGCTAAAAGAGATGCGGTAGATATTGATACTGCTCTGCAGACCTATCTTTTGGCGTACAGGAATAGTATTCATGCTACAACAGGGGATAGTCCGGCTATGCTGTTACAGCGTCGGGCATTAAGATCTCGATTAGATTTACTGCGTAGCGATCGCTCGCTGGAGGACCGAGTATGTCGGGCACAGCAGCGTCAGGTAGAGAGCGCGAGTGGCGGAGAGGCGCGTGAGTTAGCACCAGGGGACTCTGTCTGGGCTAGGGATTATGGTAATCGCGATAAGTGGGCAGGTAGTACTGTGATAGGAAAAGAGGGTTCTCGGAGGTATACTTTGTCCAGTGATGACGGCCGGTTTTTGACGAGGCACATTGATCAAATTAGGCGCAGATCCGGTAGGTCAAGTTTGGTTTATCCAAGTTTTGAAGTCCGGGGTTCCCCGGTTGGCGGTGGTGAGGGAGTCGATGCGCAACATACGGGGCCAGTTCAGACTGAAGGCCATGCTCCTATCAGCCAGGAGCCAGTGGTGCAAGACTTATCTGCTGCAGCAGAGCGTATGCCAACGTCTCCACCACAAGTAGTTGCACCGTCAGTGAGACGTTCTGAGCGGATTCGTAGACCGCCTGTTCGGTTCGGTTTCGAGGAGGAGTAGTAATGTGAACCGTTTAGTTATGTTTTTGTTTATTTAAAAAGTTGTGTTGTTTGGTTAGCTCGTTATTAATTTGTTTAATTATTAAGTGTTATGTTTATATTTAATGTGGAGGTGTAATGTAGGAACTCCTTAGTGTTTGACTGCTCTTGTCATTCTTTGAATAGACGCCATTCTAACAATTTCCCTGTGTATCATTTATATTATTTATTCCTATATTTATCAAACTGATTGTTGTAGGTACTAACAAATCTGAACGCTGTAGAGCTTGAGTACGCTGCCAGCCGGGTAGAAGTCGTCCAAGACTTCCTTTCCGAGTTCGAGTAGCAGTAGCCTCATTTTTTTCGCCCAACTGAGTTAACGAACCTGTACATTGTATAGCTTGAGTACGCTGCCAGCAGGATAGAGGTCCTCCCAGACTTCCCTGCCGGGGTTGAGAGGCAGTAGCGTCCTTTCTCTCGCCCAACTGAACCCCAATACTCCATGGACTCTTCCAGCGTCCGCCAAACACGTGATGCTCACGTTGTCACCCTGAAGGTAATAAATAAAGTATGAAAGCTATACACTTCGATAACTTTTTACACTTTAATGAATCTCGTGCTTATTTTAATTGGCAGTTGTTCTTGAAGCTTGTTGATTAATTTGTGTACTAAAAATAGATTCTTGTTTTAGTCACGTTCTGTTTTTATTCACGCGAATTCCAGTTCTGAATGAGTACTCATTAATTTTCGCAGATTAAGTAGGTAGGTACGATAATAAAATGATCCACTTAAAATTTTGAACTGTGAGATAATTTGAAATCTCATTCAAAATAACCTTTGCTATTACTAGTAATAATATGCCGAAATTCAAATTACCTTATTGACTGTCAAAGCTGGCGGCACCAGTCTAATATCAGGCGGTTTCAGCACTGCCAGCCTGAGCGCTCGACACCTCCTCCGGCCCCCGTCTTCTGCAGCACAGGACCACAGGCCACCATCTGGTTTCCTTGCTTCTGATACTCCGAGAAAAGACATCCTACGACCGAGGGCGTCTTCTGCCACTGTGCGGGTCCAAATGTCCCTGAGAAGTTGACAGGAATTGTTGAATAGTTTTCATTGATACGAAGCCCTGCGACGACGGCTTAGAATCGTAAAAGGCGTCTAAGGCATCAATGCAACGAATGCAGCGTTACCTGATTACACCGTGACCACTCTGAACTCACGTGGGTAGGCCAGACTTACGTTATTTATTATTTTATATTTTGGTATATTTGAGAATCTCGGCCCCATAGGGATCCGGTCCATTTGATTCATTATTTTAATTACTAATTTTATTATTTAGGACACATTTAGCATTTATTTTATCAGTGATTGATAAAAAAATAGTGACAACATCATGTGGAAAATGTAAAAAAAAACCGTGATTTTTTGTGCAACCGCAATCTGCAATCTGTGACCGCCTTACATGGGCGGAACAGAATGTAGGTATGCAGTTTGGTATGCAGACCTCTGGCATTGAAATCTTTCATGTTTTTACTTTATTTGCAGCTACAAAAGAATACTTGCTTTTAGAGATGGTTTTAGATGAATTTTGCGAATTAGATATTTTGAGAGTTAGACCTAATGTGCTGAGACGGCCGTAAAACAGGTATACTCCATTTCTGTATTAATTAGTAGCGTACCTGATGGTGCCGTTGAAGTTAACTTTAACCCCATCCTTGTACCAGTGGAAGATGATGTCCGGGGATCCGTACGCCATACAACTCAGTATGAACTCTGACCCCTCCCATACTTCCGGACGCTGGTTTATTTGTAGAGTCTGAGGAAACAATTATGAATTTTATGTTAGTACCTACTAAGCTACGTACGGTACCTACCTATAAACTTTTGCTTGGTGGTATAGAACAGCAGTGGGAATAATAATTCTGAATGGTACAATTTCTTGTCTAATAGCTTGCCTTTTCTTAAGGATCTAAATACTTCAATTGTTATAAAAACGATTTCATTATAATGATTAGAGACAAAGAAATGTTCTCAAAGGGACAAGAACAGTCTTTCTACGCCAATTAAGAAAAAACCGAAGCAATTTCTAGGAATAGCTCTCAGTATTCCGCTTCATTTAGCAGAATAATAAAAAAACACTAACCTACTTCGACCTCGCAGTATCTCCGATGAAAGTTTAATTATTTCAAATGTGCATGCTCAGGCACCAGCTAAGCTACACACGGGGGGAGGATTAACGGACTAATAATAATAATAAGAAAAGTTTCTAATGTGTTTATTCTCGAGCTTTCACGCTCGCGTTATTACTTGCAAAGTATCACGATATAACAATATTTGTCGGTAAACAAAGTTAAAATTGGAAGACGGGGGGAAAATTGAAACTTTACCTCCGTCATCCGCGAACTTTAGGCACTTTCGGATTTGCCATTTTGTCGCTCGTATAACACAAGTTTTACCTAGTTACTTAGGCTCGGAAAAGACGAGTAGATAATACCTAAAGACGAAATTTAATTTATTAGTGATCGATACTGGAAACAGAGGACATGTTGTGATATGACTATTTTTTTCTTCATAGTAAAGGTAGTTTGTTTGGAAAAGTATTTTGCCCGTCATTCGAGTATTTTCCCTGACTTTAAATTAGGTAATAGCACACGCGTAACCCTGCTTGGCTGCCTGAGTTTCTTAAATAATATGTAGAGATGCAGTTTTATTTCATAACTCGACCTACGTTCCTTGGAAAAAGTTATATGGGCCTTATTTTACAGTTTATATCTCGGTCACTATTAAATATTATACACTATTGTTCCAGCTGTGTGTAGATACTATCTTTTGCTTTTATTCAGGGCTTGTACTTTTCGTTAACCTGACTTAGCGCCTTCTTTGTTACACTAATAGCACGCGCTCAACCCTGCCCGGCTGCCTGAGTTACTCATATAATATGTATAGTTGCAGTGTTAGTTTAAGTTTCGAAGGCTTTGTTAAGGTCGACCTTAACAAAGCCTTCGACACCGTGAGCAGGGAAGGACTCTATACTGCACTTTTAAACATCGGGTGCCCTCCAAAACTTCTAAGCCTCATTAAATCCTTCCACGAGGACATGAAAGGATCTGTTGTTTTTAACGGCAATACATCCGAGCCGTTCGAAATGCGTAGAGGTGTTCGGGGCTGCGTGTTGGCTCCTACCCTGTGTGGTATTTTCTTCTCATTGCTTTTAAGTTGCTTTCGGCGATGACCAACAGTATACACTGCACACTAGGGCTGACGGGAAGCTGTACAATATCTCGCTTCTTAAGTCAAAGCGTAACCGCGATGACTTATTCGTCGATAGCCTTTGTTCGCTGACGATGCAGCCTTCGTTGCTAATTTCAAAGTGAGCTTCAAGACATTGTTGATAAGTTTTCCACGCGTGTCTCTGTTCTCAATGTCCATTAATGCCAAAAACAGTAGTGCTAGCTCAGGTGGAGAAACACCACGTATTTTGCTCGGTGGCGTTCCTTGAACATAGCTGACAAGTTTTGCTACTTGGGGTCGACTGTGTCGAACAATCTCACCCTCGATGCTGAGATCAATACTGTATCAGCAAAGCGGCGACCATGTTCGGCAGGCTCAGTACAAGAGTATGGAATAATAAACACCTGACCACAAAACCAAGATAATTGTTTACCAAACTTGCGTTCTAAGCATACTTTGTATGGAGCTGAAACCTGACTTCGTACGCAAAACAAGAACGTCGACTCAACACATTTCATATGCGCTGCGTAAGAAACATCTTGCATATAACTTGGCAGGACAGAGTCACAAACGAGCGAGTTCTAGAAATTGCACAGCTGCTCAGCTTTACCGCTTTGCTTAAGCAAAGACGATTGCGGTGGCTAGGCATGTGTACCGCATGGAACCTTCGCGTCTACCGCGGCGTGTCCTACTTGGCGCCGTAGCTAACGCCAAAAGAGGAGTTGGAAGACCGATGCTACGTTTCAAAGATTGCGCCAAACGGGACATGGCTGCGTTTGACATCGACCATCAAAGCTGGGAGAAGCTTGCTGAGAACGGTGGACTTTCCGAAGTGAAGACGCTTCCTGCAGTACCAGCTCACTATTAGTTGCGACTGCGAGACCTCTACACTGAAGTGAAGACCCAGCCGCCTGTCGACCTTCTTTGCCAGGGAGTACAGTTCTACGCCAGCGAAAACAGACTACTTAGGCCGTACATACCGCGACCCTTCCGGTTGTTTTATTTGATATTTGAATAAAATCTTTGTAACTGATGACGAGTACCCTCTTATTTTTATCCACTTAGGTCACCTGTCACATTAAGCAAGACGATTGCGGTGGCTGGCATGTACCGCATGGAACCTTCGCGTCTACCGCGGCGTGTCCTGCTTGGCGCCGTAGCTAACGCCAAAAGAGGAGTTGGAAGACCGATGCTACGTTTTAAAGATTGCGCCAAGCGGGACATGGCTGCGTTTGACATCGACCATCAAAGCTGGGAGAAGCTTGCTGAGAATAGGGATGTATGGAGAAAGCGTGTGTTTGATGGGCGTAAAGCTCACGATGATGCCTGGTTCGCTGGTCTCGCAAACAAAAGGCAAACGACATCTAAACATGCTTGTGCCAGTCTCGAATTCCACCTTCGTTTGTAGAGCGTGCGGAAAGTCATGCGCTCCCGTATCGGCTTATACAGCCATGAAAATCTTGCCTCAGACACTGAATAAATCGTCTGTCACAGACGTATGAGGCCAATGATGATGAGTTCAGTTTCAGTTTTTATTCTCGGTCACTATTAAAATGTTTTATACACTATTGTTCCCGCTGTGTGTAACACGACTATCTCCTGCTGGCTCTGGTCCAGGGCTGGCGGCTATTCCTCGTTAACCTGACTTAGCGCCTTCTTTGTTACACTAATAGCACGCGCTCAACCCTGCCCGGCTGGCTAAATCATACCCACGTGGAGGCAATCAGTTTTATTTCATAATTCGACCTATGGTCCTTGGGCACTTATTACAGTTTACATTCTCGGTCACTGTTAAAATGTTTTATAAACTAATGTTCCCGCTGTGTGTAACACGACTATCTCCTGCTGGCTCTGGGCCAGGGCTGGCGGCTATTCCTCGTTAACCTGACTTAGCGCCTTCTTTGTTACACTAATAGCACGCGCTCAACCCTGCCCGGCTTAGTGTAAGGCCTAACACTTTTAACCCAAAAAAAAAGTTATATTTGATGAGCTCCATCACATATGTTCCTAGATTAATTCTAAGCATTTCTAGTCCGGGAGCCAGAAAAAAAAGTGAAGAATGGCGGAGAGGGAGGGGATCAAAGATGGCCGCCGCCAACCACCTTTAAAAATAATTCTTTCTCCTTCTGGTGGCTGGTAGGGCATGTTTAGTATCATTTCCATACAAATCGATGCCGTAGAATTTGTTTCTGGTACTATTTCTTGTATATTTCATAATAATTTCAGAAGAAAAATGTAAAAATGTGAAAATTTAGGTTGAAGATTTTTGTTTGTAAGCTAATAACTTTAAAAAAAAGACAAAATATGACATCTAGACACACGGCAGTGTGTCCGCCAAGTTCGAGCAAAAAAAGCGACACACCGGCCGTGGGTTATATTACACGAACCATTTCGGGCCAAGTTCGACCCACCTATAACTCAAAATCTATTTTATCTACGCATATGAAATTTCTAGTATCTGTCGAGATCTACTTACTTATCTAAAATACAAAATTTCATTAATGTACCTATTGTAGGTCTTGAGATATTGACGTCAGAAAATCGCTATTTTTACTATACACTCACTGACTGACTGACTGACTGACTGACTCACTCATCAAAAACCTAGACCACTTCCAATGGTCGTATTGACTTGAAATTTGGCATGGAGGTAGGTCTTTAGGTCAAGGTAAAGGAAAAAATCTGAAAATGGCCAAGTGTGAGTCGGTTTTAAAAATAATGAAGGTGTAAATTCATACCCCTAAGGAACTAAAACAAAAAATTTATCTATATCTTCCAATCGTCGTACCGACCTAAAATTCGTTACGAAGGTTTGTATTTAGTCAAAGTAAAGTATAAATGAGATATTTCCTTACCTAACTTAATCATAAGAAATAAAGAAAATAAACCTTACAAAAATAAATCTCACAAAACATAATGTGAAAGGCTGCCAAGTTCGATAATATTGAATGCTTCGCCTTAAAGCAGTGAGATCTAAATAAGTACCAAGTTCCATACACAGACCTCAGTTAAAAATAGTTACAGGAATGCACACTTGATTTTCCGCAGTTTGGAAAGTAGATTCTTATTTCCAAACTGCGAAAAATCAAGTGTGCATTCCTGTAACTATTTTTAACTGAGGTCTGTGTTTGGAACTTGGTACTTATTTAGATCTCACTGCTTTTATAGGCGAAGCATTCCAATATTATCGAACTTGGCAGCCTTTCACATTTATGTTTTGGGTGGGATATAAAAAATACTATTATAAAGTGTGATTTATGTGGATTCTAAAAATAAACACACCGAATAATGATTTAGTGCAAAAAAACTGTGAAAAAAATTAAAAAGACTTCAGTCCGGGCAGTGGCTGAACACGCGCTATATGGCGTTAATCTTACAAATAGAGATTATACCACATAAAATAAGTTATTTAGGTAGGTCACATGCAAAAAAATATGACCACAGCTTCCATCACACAGATATAGATCTAATAACTTTAACTTTCTTTTAAAGAAAATATGAATGCAGCGAAGACAATCTTACTCGTATGGAACAGGTTCGTTCCAGGTACTAACTTTGATATCTGGTAAATCTGAAGAGTCTTCATTTTGCGACCCCAAGAAGAAAAACACGGAAATGTTTAGAGAAGCACTGAGGGTTATACCCAGACATGAACTTCTTGGTATATACCAATTTAATTTCTTCTTGGCAATATTATGGCCCGAAGTATGTGCTCGCAAATAATAGTTTTCATTAGTGGGATGTTCTCAGGACAGCTAGCTAGCTAGTAAATGATGTGTTGATGTGGTGTAGTGGTCTGTTTGATGCGCAAAGGTATCTCTCTATCTTCGTGTGAGACGCCGAGTCATCCAACGACCCGATGGACCCTGGTGTCAGAATTTTACAGCCGCCTACTACAAGTAGCAGAGTTTCTGACATGGTTGTGTAACGACCACCGTTTAAGTAATCATAGACAGCAACCGAAACCGACAGCTCAACGTGCCCTCCACGCACGGAACCATATTTTTTTGAAATGTTAAATTTAAATATCTGTTCTTGAATCTACTGTTTACCGGATCTGAGTTGTGTATGTCCATTATTATCCATGGATAGCACTGTGATGCAGAGAACCCTAGTTTGAATTGAGGTATAATGATTTTTGCATCTTCAATCAGTGGAATCATTAAACTAGGATAATTTACAATAATGATCCTCTTGTAGTATATTTTTGTGATATATCTGTGCAAGTCAATGGTACTCAGCTAACAATGTTAGACAATACAGTCAGTCAATGCTACTCAATAGCTATTATAAGTTATTCACTCGTCGTCGAGTTAGTCACGGTTGGAAAGTGCTCGAGCCATGGATCTAGGAAATACTATGGCTCGGGCTTAAAATAAAAATATTTTGGTAATTATTATACGTCAATGTTCGTACGTTAACGTGAAATAAAAAGTTCCTTTAGCACATTATCTCTGAGGCGGTCGATGGGATGTATCTCTTGAAATTAAATGACGTCCCGCCGACATTGGTCACAATTTTGAGGCTAAAATCACCAGTAGAACGCAGTTTGCCTGGGCAGGGAAACTTGCGTCATATCCTAGAGTCATCTTTGCCGCAATGCCTCAAAACAAAGGTATTCGATCGGTCGTTTACTAGTAATGAATGATACTTACGAGTAGGTACTAATAATCTAGCCAATACGTAGAACCTCCTTAACGGTATTTTCCAAATTATGCAAATAATAGTTTGCGTCTTTCGTACTTGGGTATGCTTCATCAGTTCAGCGTAAAAAATGAACTGAACTACAAAGACATTTTATTATAGATACGATACGGTACCCCCATAAAGCTTGAACAGAAAAATTGGCATGTGTCACGTAACAGCTCATAGCCTGACTGATTCATTGGTCGTCTTGTGAACCAATTTGAAGTAACAAATTTTTGCTCAGGTGGCGTATCTACAACCTAGAACCTACATATAATATCATTGACTGAACTACATAAAGTTAAAACTGACAGCAAAAGTAACTGACCGGCTACATATCACTCACAGACTCATAGAGAGTTACCTATATGCTTAAGATCCCAGTAATTTACTAAAATCCAGAATGAGATTATAGTAACCAACATGGTATACATAGTTATAATTTATTTAAACGGGTTCTTATCGACAAATTGTAAAAGTCTGAACTGTTGCGTGCTGTTGCTTAAAAGTTTGATATCTAGTTTTCGTCTAGAAGTGAAGCTAATTGAAATGGCAGTTGGCTGGGCACATCTGTTGATCAGTAGTATACCTAACCGATGTGATGGACGGTGGAGTTCAGATACGCGTTATTGAATGGAGATTATGTCTGGGCAAGCGTAGCGGACGCCGCCATGAGGGACCGGTGATTTAAAAGAAAGAAAGCGGCTGGTATTGAGTAGAAGGAGAAAGAAGGCAGCAACAGAAGATCGTCTTGTTCCCAGGGGGAAAGCCAATATCCAGTAATGGACTAAAATAGGCTGATGTGATGTTAAATGAGCATGCAAAAACTCACACTCGACTTTTTGTAAGATTAACGCCACATAGCGCGTGTTCAGCCACTGCCCAGACTGAAGTCTTTTTAATTTTTTCACAGTTTTTTTGCACTAAATCATTATTAAGTGTGTTTAATTATAGAATCCACACAAATAACACTTTATAACAGTATTTTTTATATGTCATATTTTGTCACTTTTAAAAAGTTATTAGCTTACAAAGCAAAAATCTTCAACCTAAATTTTCACTTTTTTACGTTTTTCTTCTGAAATTATTATGAAATAGACAAGAAATAGTACCAGAAACAAATTCTACGGCATCGATTTGTATGGAAATGATACTAAACTTGCCCTACCTGCCACCAGGAGGAGATAGGATTTTTTTTTTAAATGATTGGCGGCGGCCATCTTTGATCTCCCCCCTATCCGCCATTCTTCACTTTTTTTTCTGGCTCCCGGACTAGAAATGCTTAGAATTGATCTAGGAACATATGTGATGAAGCGCATCTTCTGACGCAAAAAAAAGGGTTATGTATGGGAGACAATGGTTATTCCTCTAACTAGCTGGCTGAGTTACTCGCATAGCTTCTCGCCGTGAATCGGTTATCCGCGTAGAATGGGAATTTAAACTGTGTGCCAGGGTGCCAGGTGTGTAAAGAATTTACAAAATAAAAGGGACATTTAAGAAAGAAGATTTTCTGGAGTCATACTTTGGTCTAGAAGACGAAACTGAACGTATCCATTCTACCTACTTGAACGATAAATGTTGTAGCAATAAGCTTGTGGTTATTTCAGGAAGTTACAAATAAAATGTTATGTTGGTATTGCAATCCATCAATCGTACCCACGTCGTAACCGTATGCATGTCATAGTGAAGCGCCCTTCTTGCGCGCGCCTCTTATGCGCATTGTCAGAGTTCGCATCTTGCTTGCTTCTTTGATGCTAAGGGTTGGAAGCTAAAGGTAAGATACTAAAACAGTGTCATACCTGTAAAGAGAGTGTTAGTTGATTGCGCGCGCTGCATATGCGCATCGTCACCGTTCGCACCTTGTTTGCATCTGGGGTAAGTTTAAGAAAGGAATGGCAGTAACAGAGTCAAACCTGTAATGATAGCGCTGTATGCATGTCAAAGTGCAGCGGCGCGTTGACCAGGCTGAGGCGATCGACGCGCCTGCGCGCTGCGAGCTTGGACATCTTGTATGCTAAGTGTAGGAGAGGAATGGCAGTAACAGAGTCATACCTGTAATGATAACGCCGTATGCATGTCGTGCAGCGGCGCGTTGACCAGGCTGAGGCGATCGACGCGCCCGCGCGCTGCGAGCTTGGACATCTTGTATGCTAAGTGTAGGAGAGGAATGGCAGTAACAGAGTCATACCTGTAATGATAACGCCGTATGCATGTCGTGTGCAGCGGCGCGTTGACCAGGCTGAGGCGATCGACGCGCCTGCGCGCTGCGAGCTTGGACATCTTGTATGCTAAGTGTAGGAGAGGAATGGCAGTAACAGAGTCATACCTGTAATGATAACGCCGTATGCATGTCAAAGTGCAGCGGCGCGTTGACCAGGCTTAGGCGGTCGACGCGCCTGCGCGCTGCGAGCTTGGACATCTTGTATGCTAAGTGTAGGAGAGGAATGGCAGTAACAGAGTCATACCTGTAATGATAACGCCGTATGCATGTCAAAGTGCAGCGGCGCGTTGACCAGGCTGAGGCGGTCGACGCGCCTGCGCGCTGCGTGCTTGGACATCTTGCGTGCTATGTGTAAGAAAGGGACGTCTGTAACAGTGTCAATACCTGTAATGATAACGCTGTATGCATGTCAAAGTGCAGCGGCGCGTTGACCAGGCTTAGGCGGTCGACGCGCCTGCGCGCTGCGAGCTTGGACAGCGCGGCGCGCATCGCGCCCGCCTCCTTGCGCGCGCCCCATATGCGCATCGTCACCGTTCGCACTTTGTTCACATCTGGTGCGCTGAGGATAGGAGGAAAGCATTAGCAAAGGAAATAAAACGAGAAAAGATGCGGTGAATGCCTACCAATACCGATGGAGTAGCGTCGTAGCAAAAGTCTACGATAATGCTACAATATTGCTACGAAATGATTTTACATTAATTTTGTCTCCCTGATTTTAGACTTGTAGGCATTTTGCTTCAGTATTGTTTGATGAAATTTTGCCCGTTCCAATTACCATACCATATTAATTCTGCGAAATGTTTGTAGGTAACGATGTTACTTGTTTGATGTATCACATAAATGATACACGTAAAGTTATGTGAATTTGCGTGAAATGGGTTGTAGGTAGGTATAAAATCTACTGAAGATGAGGAGAGAGCTAAAGAGATTATTAGACTATGAAATTTGAAGGTAGGTATATGCTTTCTAAAGCATACGTTAAATGTGTGTTACGTTTCAACATACCTTACATTTAATACTTCTATTTCATCTTCTAGTGTGATGTTTGATGCTTTTAAGTAGATTGTGATCTGAAAAAAAAGTTATAGTTGGGCATTACCACGCAATAAGTAAGCGCATTAAACGCGTGCCTAGTATTTTTTCTGTTTTGTTATTTTTCTATACTTATTTTGAAACACGCTTCAACTTCTTTGTGGTAGTGCCATAGCAGTCAGTCGTTTGTATTTTAGGTACATGGTCAAACAACTACCTGCTATGCTAATGAATAGGTACGAACAAGTTATATTAGTATTTACAAAAGTATATTTTAGGAATAATATGTATTTATTTAAGTATGTACTGTTACTTCTTCTTTGAATGGTTTCACACCCAAGTGCAGCCACATAATTTTCTTTCTGGTTGGTCGGTACAAAAAACTACGTGGCATTAGGCCCGCCCTCCTTTTGTACTTTGTGCAATAAATTTTAAAAATAACAGAAAGATATAAATAAATATTTAGAACCTACCTGCTTGACAATCTCCTGAGATATGTTGATATTGGGTTGGTCCACTATTTGCAGTCTCGTCTCGAAACGGGCCGCTGCTGCAAAGTTAATAGATTGTTAGATATGCCCTGTGGTGCCGGCTTAGGATAGGTTCACCCCATATCTTTCCCGTGGATGTCCTAAGAAACGACTAAGGGATTTAAGAGTTGATGTGTATTGCAATTTTAGGCGACAGGCATATATGTTGTTTTGTATGAAAATTTGAGGCAATTAGATACAATTATTGGGTGTAAAGGTAGTGGCTTGTTTAGATAACAACAGTTATAAGACTTGCTTTCTTCGTTAAATATCGGATCTTTGGATGGCCCGTGTCCCCACCAAGAGAGGGAGAAAGCAAGTGTAATCGATTACACATTAATTTGTATTACCATACGCATCGATAGCCTTAAATATCATAAATGAAATTCCGATTTTCACTGCACTGGAAACACGAAATGGTGACGGGCGCAAGTATCTGACAGTATTATCTACATTGTAAATGAAACTGGATGGTTCCATGCATTTCGTTTTCAGCATAATTTTCGTTGCATCACTAAAATCTCGATATTGTTCTGCAGACCGGATTTTAATCAGATTTTAATTACGTTGGAGCACGCGCCAAATGATGTACAAAATTGTTTTCAGTTTTATATTTTATTTGGCAACAAATACCGTTTTACTCTTTTTGCCTTGGTCGTTCAAGTAGGTAAATTATAAACTTCGTCGTATAAACTGAAAGTCAAAACTTTAGGTAAACACTACAACTAAAGCCTCCAAAAGATTAGGTGCTTTTAACTAAAAAAACAAACGATCAAAAACCGACGAGATTGGAAAATTAAACAAATAGATATTGCTTAGTATAAAACCTTCGCCATTTTCACTGACTCCCTCTAAAGGAAGGTTATATTTTTCCAGAGTATGTATGTACGAGTATGTATGTATGTACGTGGGTTTGTATGTAGACTAGAAATTCGTTTTCACGGGTTACTGCCCAAACAACTCAGTGGATCTTGACATGTGAGGTGTCGTCAGCAACGCAAGTCTTCTTCTTCTTCTTCCGAAATCGAGTTTTTGTTTTTTTAATACATCTGCTTGTTGTTATCGGGTACATGTTTCCATAGAGAAGTCTCTATGTAATAAGGCACGATGACGTCACTGGTCAGTAAATAATATGAGAAAATTGAATAATTCACTAATGACCGCCGGGACTTGAACCCGGGGCTGTGAATCACCGTTCCACCGCTCTGCGAACTGAGCGGTCATTAATGAATTTTTAAATTTTTTCATTTTCAATTTATGAGAATAATAATAGCGCTGTCTGTGAGAGCAATAAAAACATTCTAATACACTGGTCAGTGAATGTTTCAATTAAATGAATGAAGAAAAAGAAGAAATAAATGGATACTTACTAGAGTCGGAGTCTTTAGGGTTACAATCACAGACAGAAGATCTTCTGTTTTCACAGGTCCCGCATTCCTCTACACCGCACTCTGTAATAGAATAAAACTTATAATAATTTTCTTGTATTTCTTTTAATGTTTAGGCTCTCGTAAATGATTACGCTATGTGATGCTGGCTTAGAATAGTATCGTAGCATCGTGTCGGAAAAAGCAACTAAGGATGCCCATGTCCAGCAGTGGACTGTTGTAGTTGTTATGGCATGGATGGTATGGCACTCGTTTAAATGCTCGGCGAACGGGCAAAAGGTTTTAAAATTTAACCTAATCCTATCGAAACATGATTTTAAGTGGGCATGAATCATGTTCCACCGACTGAAATAAATAGGGACGACAGCAAGAAGATGATGAATGATGATCAAAACCTAACTGTAAATTTATTTACTCAGCCGAATAATATTCACATAACTGAAGAGTTTCTGCACAGTTTCCTAATACTTCAAAGAAGGCGTAAAATTCATTTGGTAAAGTTACACAAGTCCCGGAAACCGACATCAAAGCAAAGTTTAATGATGAGACTAGGACGGAAATGGGCCCCTTCACAGCTTACAGCGCCCCCAACGGTCCCTAGTGCATTTATTGGCAAATTTAAATTTGGAATGGCTGGAAAATAAAATAACAATTTTAATGGCGCTTGCTGAAAACTTTAATAGTAGGTTGTTGACGAGGACGGAAAATAAGACTTTGACTGACGAGTAGAGTTTGAAGTCCGAGCCGCAGG
The DNA here is from genome assembly GCA_024500475.1 of Phthorimaea operculella. Taxonomy (NCBI): domain Eukaryota; kingdom Metazoa; phylum Arthropoda; class Insecta; order Lepidoptera; family Gelechiidae; genus Phthorimaea; species Phthorimaea operculella. The sequence goes on from JANFCV010000112.1 coordinate 978,078, forward strand.
CGAGGACTTTAAAAATACGAGTCTGGCAAAGTCATTTTCCCCGAGGCTTACATAGTGCTTTTCTCAAAAAAATGCTAGGAAATTATAAAGATTTAAATTTATTTTAAAGTAATTTGATATAAAAAGTTGTTTTACTGATTACTAAGTCAAGATGTGGATTTGGAGTTATTCTTTTTTTATTTTGTAATTTCTGAACGATTTCGATATCGCGCCAGAAAAGTTGTATTGGAATCCATTGCTGGTGTGTAAAAAAGAAATCGTTCAGAAATTACAAAATCACAGACAATGTCAAACTTTCTGGATTGTTTTTTTGAAAGAAATTGTCATATTTCCTAGCATGTTTGAGAAAAGGAAATTTTTGCATGCTAAATGCAATTAAAGTGACGAAGTTTTCTCACGAGTACGTTCGTCTTACCTACAGCGTTCGGAACTCATGTTCAAAATTATATTTGTTTTTAACAGTAGGTTTTGTAAAAAATCTGCAAATATTTTATGGGGTGAACCAGCCTATAAAACTTAACAACTTTCTCCAAAGAACATACTTAGGTCGAAATATGAAAACAAATTGGACCTCCCATACAAAATGTACTAGCCGACCGACCATAACATGACTGTATGTAGGTATGTTTGATTTTGTTGTGGAAAAGATACATACTATCTTTTAACCACAAGCAGTTTTGCGTTTACGTGTGCCTTCATCATTTTACGTTAAGTTTTTTAGAAAGAATACTCCGGAGCTCATGTGAAAGTGGTTTCACCTTAAAGAGGCGTGTTTTAACAGGCTTCGGTGTTCGCAAACAGTTTACCGGTTTCGTTTTGTTTCCGTTTCCGTGGCGTCCATTTACAGAGTCATTTCAAGAAAACAATAGGTAGGTACTTCCGGAATTAGTACCGAGCCATTTCCGTACAACAATACAATTTCTGTTTTGCTTGTATTCCTTACAAATATTGTACAAAAAAGAACGAGGAGCCCGCTAAGGCTTACGCCTTTTTAATAGAGCTTTTATTTTGGATGTAGGTACGTGCGCACTGTAATAGTTCTCAACACAACATTGTGTATTCTATTGATTTAAATTCTGAAGATAATTCTTAATTTTGAAGGTAAATACTGACTATTACTACAACCACAGTAGTCCACAGCTGGACAAAGGTAGGTAATAATTTAATAAATAAAGAATTATAGCGCTAAATGCATTTTCGGGAAGAAAACAGGAGAATTATTTACGTTTGGAGAAAAAGGTGGACAAAAGACCCTTTCCCAGACAAAAAGTTCAGTAAAGCCACGACTAAAACGCCCGTCTAGTACAGCATCAGGGCCCCAAGTCTGCTAATTTTTAGCCATTGTAATGCCAGCGAGACTCAACTGTCATTCTACTGCCACTGTGATTTTCCATACTAAAAACTGTTAGCAGACTACGAAATGGCCGAAACCATCCAACTGAGATGCCATCGAGACTCGACTGAAACGATTTTCATTTAGCGGACTCGGGGCCCTGTACGTCTAGGTTGCGGAAACTACACAAGCTCAAAGTGCAAGAGTACCTAAGGGAGCTGTCAACTGTGTCTGACAACAGGTGTCTCGAGAGGAGCCAGCTTGTTTACCTCGAGAGTTATCTACTCCGAGAGATGCGGAGTTTGAAATCTTGAAATCTTGATTTCCTAATATACGAGTTGGATATACAGGTGTAAAAAAATCAACTGAAAATATTTTAAGGGTTGAACCAGCCCATGAACTTTCGCCAAGGAACATAGGTCGAAATACAAAAAAATTGATCCTCCTTTACAAAACGTGCATGCCTCTAAGGCATTTGTAATAAATAAATATTTATGGCTCTACTTGCATTGTTCAGAAAGAAAATAGGGGAATACGTTTGTATGAAAAAGCAGATAGCAGGCATCACTCGGATATCCCCATAAATGTTTCCCAGACAAAGAGTTCAGTAAAGCCACGACTAAAACGCCCGTCTAGTTAGGTTGCGGAAACTACACAAGCTCAAAGTGCAAGAGTACCTATCAAGGGAGCTGTCAACTGTGTCTGACAACAGGTGTCTCGAGGGGAGCCAGCTTGTTTACCTAGAGAGTTACTTACTCCAAGAGATACGGAGTTTGAAATTTGGAAATCTTTGTAGGTAACTTGTTGTGTTGGTATGTTTCCCGCTTGGCAAGTTGGGTATACATAAGATTTTACACTGTATGAAGCAGCTTTTTTTTTTTTATACATTTATTTAAGAAGAAAAAGTTTTACAAATTCTTAGTTAGATAATTTCTCCCAAACTTCGTAGAAGTTTAACGGGAGACCCGAGCTGCTACACACATCTCAAAAACTTAATCTTAACTAATTATTAAGCTAGGACTTTACACGTTCATAATCTGTGGGATGGCACAAATATCAAGGGAGCTGTCAAACCAACTAGCGTGGTGTCTGTCAACAGGTGTCTCGAGAGGAGCCAGCTTGTTTACCTTAAGAGTTACCTACTCCGAGAGATGCGGAGTTTGAAATCTTGAAATCATTGTAAGTTGGTGTGTTGGCAAGATTCTTACTTGACAAGTTGGGTATACATAAGATTTCACGCTATTTAAAGTATCTATGGTATAAAGTACTTTTCATAAGAAGAATTCAAATCACGGATTAAACCCACGTCCATTACAGAATCTGTGGGCTAGGGAAAATGCACAAGTATCAAGGGAGCTGTCTAACTCGGAGTCCTATAGTCGAATTTCTAATTGTATTCACTAAAATGACGTTTGGTGGGTGGCCGCTTTTTTGGGAAAAATAAATAGTGATGCGCTAAAAAGATTAAATTGAATCACTCATCTAGTGACATAGTTCATAGTTATTAAATCACTAAGTGTATTTGGTTACATTATTATTAAAATAATTAAAAGAACGTGTTCTTCTCACAAACTAAATGAAAACTGAATAACATTTATTAGAAACTTTTCTTCAAAATATGAAAATAGAAACCGTACCGGTCTCCCGTACTAAGTGACTCACTATTTCAACATTTTTATATTAGGAGTATAAAAATTTAGTAGGAAATCAATAAATAAATGTGAGTGACCTGAATATGAGGTTTGAATGAATCAGCTCACCTGAACTTAAAAAGCGAACTGAATCACGTCACTATAGTCCGGCAAGTTCGTGCGCGACCCTCCCTAGGGGTGACAGACGTTGGGAGGGGAGATGTCAGCGGGTAGCGGGAGGTGTAGCGGGGAAGGGAAGCGCGCGCATCCGCGCCGCACGTCATATTAAAATGACGTGCTTACTCGCCCCCCCACCGTCTGTACCCCGCAGGAAGGTCGCGCACGAACCTGACGGACTATAGTGATATGGAGTTGGCATCATTATTTTGTCGGCATCTGTCATTTTATTTTAGTGTTAGAGTTAGTTTGTTTAGTAGTTAAATTCGACTATACAACAGGTGTCTTAACAGGAGCCAGCTTGTTTACCTCGAGACCTACTTATCTCTCGGAGTTCGGAATCTTGGTAAGTTTTCTACTTGACAAGCTGGTGAATGTCTCAGAAAAGAAAATAACACCTCATCTAGCTATGAATTGAAATGATGGATGAAGGGTAGATATTGTAGAAAGAAATGAAACCGGTGGAAATAAAGTGTATGCTGTTTGTTTGATGCTTCCTTTTTGATGTACCTAATTGATCTATTAATAGATGAGGCTCAGGCGAGAAACATGCGTAACGTCGTCTGTTTGTGTGCAGCGCTATCGCGGTTCATGTCGCAAACACTCCATTTCAAATTCAAATTCGTACAAGGTACGCTAGCAACATAAAATACCTATCATTAGGTGAGTACATTTTTATTTAACATAGTTCATGCATACCTGGAGGTGCAATTTGTGATTCGCAGAGGTCTCCAGTGTACCCGGGAGCACAGATACAGCTCACAGCAGCCGGCCCCATTTGCCTGTGAAAAATAATTACAAAGTTTAAAGATTTTTTGACACAAATGTAAACGTAAGACATGAGACGTGAGTGTGAGACATGGCAGCGCTTGAAACTGTTTCCATATAAAATGTATGAACCAGAAGAGAACCGTCTTCACACACGTGAGACGTACGACGCATCGACGGCGGCTGACGATCATTTGTCTGTCAGATGTCACCATACGTCTAACGTCGCACGTCTTTACGTCTCATTTGTGAATAGAACGGCTTCAGAAAAATTATGTTATTCGTTTCGGATCACATCCTTACAAAGTTTCAAGAACTGGGTACCGGAGTAAGTACCTTGACATTCTTAGGTCGTGATCGTGACCCATCCATAATAAACTCTCGTATCAATTTCAAAGAGATCAGTTTCCACGTAGATTGAACGTTTCAAGAGGTCTCGAGTGGCAAAGTTCAACACGTATGTAAATTCGAGAAGCAGCAACTGCCAAGTTGAACACTACAACTACAAGTAAGAGAGAACAAGTTTTCTTTTGAAGTTATTCTCGTATTGAAACTGCTATGTTCAGGGTTCATCGAGTAATTCATCGACTCAGAAACTAACTGGTATTTATTTAGGCAACGACGTTAACCTATATCAGTTCTTACAAAACTGGTTCCGTGCTTCTGAGGGTATAGTAAGACGTCGGTCCCGCTTGCTGTTTATGATAAGGATAACTTAGATGTCGGCCGTAGGTACAGACATTTACAGAATTCCATATAGACTTTACAGAGACATGCACATGAGCTTTAATTCTAAAGTCGTTTGAAGCCAAACTCCACTCACACATACAAAGAAGCGCGTAGTAAACCGATTGTAGCAAAAGAATAAGATGACTAATCAAGCACGTTCCAATAATGACTAATAGTGAAATGGGTAACAAAATTTCGCACTCCGTGTTAAATGTTCGGATGGCGCATTGGTAAAGACAGTGGCCTACCAATCAGGGATGTCATGGTTCGTATCCTCATGGGTCGTTTCTTTTTTATTTGAACTTTTTTTCTTTAAGTATTTTTATCGTAATGAAACTAAAGACACGTGTTATGTGAAATTTTCCACCTTGACCTTTCACTATATAAAATAATGATTGACCTCTGAGGATTTTTAAGCTTTCTTTAAACATTTTTATTTTTAATTTTGAAATTATGTTAATTTCTCGGCTTAAAATAGCATCACTCTATTTCTACCCGAGGGTATCCAAGGGCCGAATCCAGGGAATGGGCAGCATTGTGCAGCGTTCAGCGTCATTCTATGTCGTAGTTTTTGATAAAACTAGGTTTTCGTCCAAAAAGCTAGGCGCTGGAGATAACAAAATTTTAACGTAAGTTTTGCCAAAATTTTTATCATAATCCTAAACCAAATCAAGTTCTTAATCAAAGACTACATAATATTAATGTTTTTGGCAATAACTTTACCTTATTTAATCCTAAACTACTTCAGGTTCATGATCGGAAACCTATTTTGTTATAGATTTTCGATCAAAATCCTAAAACAAATTAATGTTTATGATAAAATTGAATTTTACCTTTGTTATCTACTGGTCTTTGGTTTTTGGTCAAAAACCTGGTTTGATTAACATCGCTGCGACATAATAGCATTAACTTCAACGGTTATTGTAGCAATTGTTCTGTGGTTTTGAATTTAAAGCGGTTGTATTAAGAGTGAGTATCGAGGAGCGCCCATTGTTTTGCATGTGTGTGTATAAGATGTAAACACAACGTGTAAACGATTTTAAAAGTGCATAACTTCAGCGTGCCTTTATCCACTTATTACTATCACTGTACTTACTTGGTAATTATCATTACTTGGTTATTACACAACCAAGCCAGAGGCTTCCTAGCAGTAACAGACGGTTAAAAAACTCTGACACTGGGAATAGCACAAAATTCGTCAGCTTTGTGTCCCACACGAAAAAAAGAGTAAGTACGGTACTAATAAAAGAAAATTGTAAGCAGTACACCAGGGAATACCGTTTCAAACAGTTCACAATTCTTGGAAAGCTACTATAGGAATAGAATTCAAGTAAATAGGTACCAACTTTTATTTTTAAGCAGTAACTAGATCAGAAACACACGTAACATCCGTTTCTGCGTTATTGCATGCATTAGGAAAATGCGATTTTTCACCTTATAAAACGTGTTACAAAACAACCCATAAAAACTTCCATACAAATGGAGTTAATTCCATATGGGAGGTCCAATTTTTTTTTTGTATTTCGACCCATTTTCCATAGAAAAAGTTGTTCAGTTTTACGAGTACCTTGATCTCCTTTCAGCTTTATTGGTTGTTTTGTAACACCCAGTATACATAAAAAACAAAATGTCAGACGCATCAGCTAGCGCTGCGCATCGCACAACGCTGTGTCGACGGATGCGTCTGTCAAACTGTTCGTATTATCCTAATGGCCCTAAACTCCTACCGCTGCGTTACGTAGCGCAAAAATAACGCAGAAACGGACGTTACGTTTGTTTCCCTACAAAATTGCTGAAAATCCCGAATAAGCAAAGCAAGTAACCGAGCCAGGGAATGCGAGCTTGTTTACTTATTTGCTGTGAGACTTGCGGCTTACTCGCAATGTAACTTAAACAAGCACTGCTGAATAATGTGCATCCAAGACTTCCAAGTTGTAACGAGTAAAAGTTCCTCGCAAAAAGCTGTTGAGGATGTGACTGAAAAACAATTTCAGTGTCAGTGAAAATAGTGAGCAAAACTGAAAAATAAATGGCGCTACTCTCGACTAGCCACAATTCTGCGATTGCTCGAGAATATGTCAAAATGTAAAAGTTTTTGACTCTTCATCATCACTAGCTTTCTGCTTTTGTCCCAAATCAGTTGGGGTCAGGACAACATGTTTTGTTATAGCACTCTAATTGATGCATTTAGACATAACACGGCTGACGTTATCCGCAAAGAAGTTTCTCGTGGAACTCTAGTTCCAACACGTAAGTATAGCACGAAATTCGTTACTCCAAGGAAATAGCACGACAATAAAGGAAGTAACGAAACCGCGTGTTCGTATTAAATGCAATAGAACGTTATTTATACCAGCAGAATGCGCATTACGGTACCTACATTGTTATTCTGGGAAACAGCTTCCTTATTTTATAACCATCTCTAACGGTTGTTTGTATTGCTTTGCGTCTACTTTTACAGCTGTTATGGGTACAATATTCCACAGTTTTCAGTGTTACTGTCTCATTCAAGACAAGAATATAAATAATATAACAATTCTGTTTAACGGTCTGTAATCGTTCAATGTTTCTAAACGATTAAAAGCGAAATGATTGATTGAAGTGACTGATTTTTCGTATTTCAAATAATAACACCTAATAAAATAATATTGTTTGTCGGCCTTAGATGAATAATTGAGTGCCAGCGAGACCGATCAATCATTTAAGTTGTCGACATTCCGAATTGAATTGAAAATACTGCTTTTTAATTTCAAGCATATCTAGTTCTCCTCAGGCGAAAAAGCCCTTTGCGTTTCCAAGGAAAGTTCTGTTTCCGAAAGTAGCTCTCGAAACAGAACTCTGTATAGAAACTGGATCTGGACTGACATACCTGCAGGGTGCCTCCATTCTTGCACATATTGGAGGTGCGCGGACAGAGCGGGCCCGTCCCGCAGTCCACGCCCGAGTAGCCCTCGAAACACGAACAAAAGAACTCTCTGTAGCATCTCTGTAGAAACTGTATCTGGTCTAACAAACCTGCAGGTGCCTCCATTCTTGCACATGTTGGAGGTTCGCGGACAGAGCGGGCCCGTGCCGCAGTCCGCGCCCGAGTAGCCCTCGAAACACGAACAGAAGAACTCTCTATTGAAACTGGTTCTGGACTGACATACCTGCAGGTGCCTCCATTTTTGCACATGTTTGAGGTTCGCGGACAGAGTGGGCCCGTGCCACAATCCACGCCCGAGTAGCCCTCGAAACACGAACAGAAGAACTCTCTGTAAAAGGAAATAAATCTTGAAAAATGCGCAAAGATGCAATACATTGATACAATAGGTACCTAAGTATCTTGACAACAAGATGAGTACTGGATAAGTTTTGGGACACGTAGCTTCAATGTGGTTTACTGAGATTACAAGGAATTGTATGACTACATTACATATGACTACAACTACTCTACTTCCCAGATTTATGTTTATTATGTCTTGCATCGTCTTTTATTCATATCTATGGGCAATATTTCTGGCTCAGCGATTTTATTTTAGCAAAATGCACAATGCAGCTTACGTTGATTGAGTTTGCACATCAATATTATTTTTCTACAAAGTTGTAGCAAATTGCTATGAACTGTTCTTTTGAGCTAATAAAGAACTTTTTACCTCAATAAAATACCTTGCTCTTTGTTCCGCCTTCAGCGTTTTACACTGTTTAATTTTTCATTAGAATGTAACCACGTGATTCAGTGCCTTTTGCAAAAATAACGTAAAATTTGCATTGAATTTATTTTCGCCACGAAGTGAACTTTTTATTCTAACGACGTCCGGACATTTTAGTGGATTTCGGATACAAAGCGCTCAACGGCTTTTGGTGGAAATGATTTGCGGAAACATTAAAATGTGGCGTTTATTCTTGTAATTTTTATGGACAAGCGAGCCTGTTTTGTATGGAGCTGAATTGCGGGACGTCGGACGGAAGTGAATCAATTATTCAAATGACAGTCTGACTGGATGGTTGAAAAATTAAGGATTTTGTTGAGCTGTGGTTGTAATTTTTCATAAGATGGGGACGAAAAAAATATCAGAGTCGCTGAAATGGGTTACGCTGAGTTACTGTCTAACTTGATCAACTTTACATCATCATAATCAGAGCAAGAATATACATGGAAGTCATCTATGCTTGGTTTTGTTGGTCCGATGATCCGCAAGCATCTATCGCCAAACTGAAGTTGAGGACCTGCAATTTCAGTACCCTGATTATCGAAAGATTAGATCCTTTTTCTTCTTCATCACCAAGTATCAAGACCCGATGAACCCTGGTGCCGTTAGCTCCTCTTTAAGCGTGATAAGCATATGTATGTATGTAGATCCTCTTTGACCAGCCGAGCGTACTCTCTCATAGTTGCGCTTAGCGTTGCAGGACAGTGGCCCCGGGGCATCAGAGAACGTTACGTTGTAGAGAAGAGATATACTAAGAGCTATACTCACTCATAGTCTCGAGTAGCATAGCAGTCCCCCAGCAGGCGGCACTCTATGGCACTGCAGGACTGGGGCCCCGGGGCAGCGGAGGGGCCCCGCACCGCGTACGTTATGTAGTAGAGAGGAGCTATACTCACTCATAGTCGCGTGTAGCATAGCAGTCCCCCAGCAGGCGGCACTCTATGGCACTGCAGGACTGGGGCCCCGGGGCAGCGGAGGGGCCCCGCACCGCTTACTCTATGTAGTAGAGAGGAGCTATACTCACTCATAGTCGCGTGTAGCATAACAGTCTCCCAGCAGGCGGCACTCGATGGCACTGCAGGACTGGGGCCCCGGGGCAGCGGAGGGGCCCCGCACCGCGTACGTTATGTAGTAGAGAGGAGCTATACTCACTCATAGTCGCGTGTAGCAAAGCAGTCCCCCAGCAGGCGGCACTCGATGGCACTGCAGGACTGGGGCCCCGGGGCAGCGGAGGGGCCCCGCACCGCGTACGTTATATTGAAGCCGGACACGGAGAGGAGGCCCAGCGCGCGTAGCTGGGTGCCCTCGAGACGTGTGAGCGATAGTTCCACCACCAGCACCGGGCTTTGGACCTGAAAAGGAAGATAGTTGAGATTAAAAAAAGGGGAAAGCTGAATTCGCGAACGAAGTGTGTCGTATAAGTGCCGTACCATGATGTATCAAATTAACTTATACGAAATCACAAATCACAAGCAATCAGAAAAACCAGATAGTCTTTTGTATTTTCTGTATGTACGAAACTGAACAACTTTTGTTAGAAACTTTTCTTCGAAAATATGAAAAAAATAATTTGGAAATCCCATACAAAAATGTTGAAAAGTGTGTCACTTATGGGAGGTCCAAATTTTTTTTTCATATTTCCAAAAAAAGTTTCAAACAAAAGTTGTTCAGTTTCGTGAGTAGACCACACCCTCAAGAGATTTGTACTTAATTAAATGTAACCCTATAGGTATTACATAGAGAAAAAATTCAGTCATGTCAAAAGGGGGCAGGGTGGCTATGATGACGTCACTAGTCTGCGAGCCTTAGATAAATGATTGCCTCGCTGCGCTCGGTAGATTGAGTCGGCGTACTTGTAAAATGAAGCAATCAAACATGAGCCGGAATAGGCTCATCTTCATACATCTGACAGTTACCCAATTATTTTAAAAAACACCTGCGCCTCGAGCTGTCAAAATTCATAGTTTGAAGAACATATTGCAAATGTACGGATTATACAATTTTCGACTTTTTTTACCGTGCTTTGATAGTGCTCGATCTACCGACCGCAGCGAGGCAATCATTTAATTTATCAAAGCTGCATTTATAAAATGTGCAAAGAGAGCATATCTTATAAAATGTCGTCAAAATAAATATCAAGTTGCATTTTCAAATTAACTAGCACGAAAACAGATCCAATAAAGTTCCACGCGTACCTTGCGGTAATGCAGCAGAAACTTGAAGTCTCGTCTCGGAATTACTTCAAACCAAAGCGAACATTAAGGCGAAAGAGCATTAGCTACTCCGAGAGAGGGTGTTTCAGAAGGAACATTACAATAAACAGGATTCATGGATAGCAACGAGTTTCGCATGGCTCCTGTAAAAGAAGAGCACGAAGATGCGGAGAAGAGGTAAGCGTAGACTATGCTGTGTATGGAGGAGAGGAGGCGAGGAGAGCATAGAGAAGCGACACAATGGCAGTTGATACGAGTTGTCATTCGAATTCGTGACAGCGGCGTTATCGCATTTTATAAAATTTAGAAAATTGTGAAATAATTGCTGATATCTTTTGAATATATAAAACATTGTGATTCAACGAAAAAACTCTTTGATTTGCTACATAATCCTGATTTTAGTAATTAAGATGCCTTTCTTGACCACGCAGTCGACCCAAAATTGCAGTCTATCTAATAGGGTGGCCGATGTCCTGTAGTGGGAATCTAATGGCTGGATCACCAACTAATGAATTATCAAATGACAGCGCGCGCCAAATCGGACTACGGCGAGCTTTTTATGGCTTCAGTTTAGTTTGTCAAGATTTCCTCTGAAGCATATCTTTGCTCTGTGATTAGCGATTGGCAACTTTGCGTCGAGAGCAGACGACTGCGAGAGCTAATGCGTTATGAAACTGACGAGTTCTGGCTAAGTTGGTATAAGTTTTGCTCTACTAGGTAAGTAGAGTGACGTAATTCCGAGGTTCATCCTAAGTAGAGAAATTAATTAGTTTGCTATATTTGTGTTCTGATTTAGGTAGTAAGAAATAACAGAGTTGAGGTCATAGAAATCTTAGCAGCTAGGCCTAGCCACAAGGAAAGAAAAATGTCAATGAATAAAAATATTTTCATGAGTTCAAAGCGCATCTTACTTTTTTATGGTCAGGCCCTACATGTCGATGGTGGCCGATTACAAATTAAATACCTACTTAAACATCGTTCGTGATAGATAATGTTAAGCCTATTTTGTCCAATGTGTTTTCTAATCTAATATAAAATATCTCTGTAGGTACAAGGCAGCGCTATCTAGTCCTAAACTAAGCAAAGCTTGTACTATGGGAACTAGACAACTGATAAATATATACCTATCATAGCATTGATTTATTACGACTGATATCCATCCAACTACACACTATAAAACAAAACTTAACTCGAGACCTTAAGAAATGCGTTATTATGAAACAGACGAGTGCTAAGTGGAAAAGTTAGTTCAACTAATGCTAATAGGGAAGAGTTATGTCATTTGCAGAAGGAATTCCAAAGTAGGCTGCTTCATTGCTCGTTGAAACGAGTTTCAAACTAAGTACTTAATGAATAAGTTGCATTGTTTTTGTAAATTATTTTTTATCGTATGGTAGCGGCTAAGAATACCGCCACCCCACTCAGGGTGTTTCGCAAAATGCTACGGAAAGTTTTAGACCTCGGCTGAATATCTATCAACTATGGTCAACTGCATGGTGGCGGTGATACCACCTACAATAGCATTCACAAAGAGGGTTGACGTCAGGCAGGCGGCCGGTCATAAAACATTTTTGAAGAACACATTGTGAAAACTTATGATTTGACTGATTATGTAATTCTGTAATTTTATAATGTTCTTTCCACTGTGATGATAAATAAATCTAAACTAAACTAAACATTGCCAAATCCTTTTGCTACATGATATTGAGCTCCAACAAAACATGTTGCGCCAACCCAAACTAATTTGAGATAAGGGCAGGCAGATGATTATAATGCTATGTATGAAGGAATTGAATCATGAGTAGGTACGAAGTTCTACGTATTTTTTTGATGCAATGTTTAGCTAATAATATTGCTGTATAGATAAAGTTATAGCTGTGGTTATAGTTAGTACTCCCTTACCTACTAGCTTTCCTCTTCGCACTTTGTATTGCTTATACATTCTGTAGGTATTTATATCCCTCAAAAGGTGGCGTGGATGTAGTTTTTCCATAGCTTGTAGAGCCATCAAGCACAGAAGTAGGAATAGTATGAAGTATAAGCCATCAAGGGCTAATAAAACATCAAGTTCTCAGACGAAGCTTTCGACTTTGTTTGCACTAGTGAAAATATTTTGACTTGGTGTCCCACACGAAAAAGAATAATCATTTTTTTACACGAACTACCGAAGCAAATCGCAAACAAAATACCACAGAGAACCAAAACGTCATTCGCGGTCCCCGATAGAGACGCCCTTTGAGCAATATAGCCTGCCAATTTGGTTTACCGAATTGCCATTCCCAGTGTTGCCACCAGCTTATATTTCTCGAACTTGACGTCCTTTTTTGACTCCCACGTGTTATTTGTAATTTTACCATTTTGTTTGTAAATCGCCCTTACTCTAATACTTATGATACAATAAAACATGCTGTACTATAACAGCCGCAACAGTCCACTGCTAGACATAGGCCTTCCCTTATTAGGGGGGTATTTGCCATACTCACTACGCTTGGCAGGCGGATTGGCAAGCGCAGTTCAAGGTGATGTATTCACAGAGAATTTTGCTGCCCATTCTCTGGAACGACTTAATTGGTTTTTAACACTCAAGGGTAGATAGATGGGGTGATGCTATTCAACGCCAACATTACTCGGCAATATACCTATTTATTATCTGGATCTTTGTTGTGATTTGGTGAAAACTACTTAAACAAAAATGAGAATATTTTTTTACGTAGCTGTTATCTACCTATCTAGGTATGTACCTAATTCTAAAAATAAACACGACAGACAAAAGTTGTCTCATTCAACTCATTGAATTTTTTTTCTGGCTGACACTGACACGTACTTAATCTTTTATCTACACTCAGTTCGTAATATTCGTTTTACAGAATCGAAAGTACGAACGTAATGAACTGCATTACGAATATACAGCCTTTAAAAAAAAACTTTCATACTACTGGCAGCTACATAAAGTAACTCGATTTCTAGTATTTGAAAAAAAATTAAACGAATTGACCCGCGTACCAAATTGTAATCTGTTCCAATTTGACACTGGCCATCAGTAAGTCGAATGAAAAAAAAAACAAGTGTCACCCGCGGCGGGACGACACTTGAAATTATGAGGACTTATTTATTATCAAATCTTTGTTTCAAATCATTTTTCGAATTAAAATTCACCGATAAATGCTATTTAATTTTAAAACTTGTTTTTTATGTTTTTATGAGCCTCCATTTTAAAGTTTAGTTAAAAAGTTACTTATGTATAAAAGTCGTTCAGTTGGTGGTTCAGTAGATAGGCTTGCAATCGCCATAGTGCAGTGCGGAGGTTTGAATTATTTTCATAGATTTTCTTGTAGAGTGTAGATAAAATAGTGTATGCAACTGCAAATAATTAGGCTTTAGAATGCTCGTGTCAAACTATTATCACACTCGGCTGCGCCTCGTGTGATAAACAGACACTCTCATCCTAAAGCCTCTCATTATTAGGCAGTTGCATAAACTACTATTATAATATCAGAGGATGTCAGTTTCTAGAACACTGACATTCAGTCATCTATCAGTACGAGTGCACAAGAAAAGGTGAAAATGCCTACGTGGACCACGGGTATTTCTTTTTTCCCGTGGTGCACCTAGTCCACCTGCTATAGGTGGACTCAAGGGCAGGTTTTACTAATGGTTCACCCGGTTCACCTTATTTCTGAAAGCAACTTTGAATAAATGTTTACACTAATATTATAATAATTCTTTACGTAAGTTGTAGGCTTGGTGTGATTGATTTGCGATCCATTTTGGAAAACGAGTGCAACACCCAATAAACTTGATCCAATCAAAAACATTAACATATTAAATCTCTAAGCCTCGCTTGCTACTCAGTTCTTTTACCATTATAAAACCATTTTATGTAGGTAATGGCAAGCTGGTAGGTAAATAAATTTATCTACACTCATTTCGTAATATTCGTTTTACAGAATCGAAAGCACCAACGTAATGAACTGCATTAAGAAGTATGCAGCCTTAAAATATAATTTCCATACTAAAATTTGAATCGTAATGGAACGTAATGTCTAGTATTTCAAAAAAAACTAAACGAATATTCCGCTTTTTTATTTCCTGAGCCAACACTGGCCAACAGTAAGTTAAATAAAAATAAAACAAATTTCACCGGGCGGACGACACTTGAAATAATGAGGACTTATTTATTATTAAATCTTTGCTTCAAATCATTTTTCGAATTTAAATTTACCGATAAATGCTTTTTAATTTTAAAAGTTGTTCAGTTTTTATGAGCCTCCATTTTAACGTTTAGTTAAAAAGTTACTTATGTACAAAAGTCGTTCAGTTGGTGGTTCAGTAGATAGGCTTGCAATCGCCATAGTGCAGTGCGGAGGTTTGAATTATTTTCATAGTTTTTCTTGTAAAGTGTAGATAAAATAGTGTATGCAACTGCATATAATTAGGCTTTAGAATGCTCGTGTCAAACTATTATCACACTAGGCTGCGCCTCGTGTGATAAACAGACACTCACATCCTAAAGCCTCTCATTATAAGGCAATTGCATAAATTACTATTAACTATGAAAAACGATTTAAGTTTAGCACGCATAGTGTCTGATTTAAACGACTTTTTAGTGTGACAGCTGACACCTGTCATGTAGATCTCGTTAAGGCCTACAACTTTCCCAAAGAAACTAATAGTTTAGCACGCATAGTTTCCAATATAAACCACTTTTTAGTGTGATAGCTGACACCTGTCATGTAGATCTCGTTAAGGCCTACAACTTTCCCAAAGAAACTAATAGTCTAGCACGCATAGTTTCTGATTTAAACGACTTTTTAGTGTGACAGCTGACACCTGTCATGTAGATCTCGTTAAGGCCTACAACTTTCCCAAAGAAACTAATAGTTTAGCACGCATAGTTTCTGATTTAAACCACTTTTTAGTGTGACAGCTGATACCTGTCATGTAGATCTCGTTAAGGCCTACAACTTTCCCAACGAAACTAATAGTCTACCACGCATAGTTTCTTATATAAACGACTTTTTAGTATGACAGCTGACACCTGTCATGTAGATCTTGTTATAGCCTAAAACTTTTCCGAAGAAACTAATAGTCTAGCACGCATAGTTTCCGAACAAACGACTTTTTAGTTTGACAGCTGACACTTGTCATGTAGATCTTGTTAAAGCCTACAACTTTCCCAAAGAAACGAATAGTCTAGCACGCATAGTTTCCGATATAAACGACTTTTTAGTTTGACAGCTGACATCTGTCATGTAGATCTTGTTAAGGCCTACAACTTTTCCAAAGAAACTAATAGTCTAGCATGCATAGTTTCCGATATAAACCACTTTTTTGTGTGACAGCTGACACCTGTCCTGGACCACAGGGAAAAAATAACGTACCCGTGGTCCACCAGGTGGACCTGGAGGTGGACCACGGGGATGAAGGGGCCGTTTTCAGTCCCTTTTTTTTATTCAATCTCATACACTCCAAATTTAGGTTTTGGCGACGGAAATGTGTATTTTGAAAAGACGGTTGTGGCAACACTTTAGGGTGAACGCACTCTGTTCGGAACCGTACGCACAGTACCCTAAGTGGCATAGAATTTCATACAATATTTCAAAATATGACGCGTACGGAACGGTTAAATGAGCTATCACCTCAAATTGCCTCAAATGACAAACTCGTTCAAAAACATTCAAAAATGACAGGCTTGTCTTGTATGAAATTTTGACAAAAGGCGTGTCTAGTAGCGCTGCGCGAAAAAGGTTTCATTTGTCTGTGCAAAATACCTACCAAAATCAATAAACTTACCAAAATTACAAAAATCTACATTAAAACAAAACACTATCGGCAGCGGATAAAAAGCGAATTTTCAAATTTGTTCGAATCAAAGTTCGAATATTCTTGAACCTTTAGTGGCCAGTCAGTACCCACGTGCAATCTTTTATGGAGATTGGTCTCTGTAGGTATAGTCAACATTCATTGCACAGAGTTGTATTTTATTAAAACAACAAATTGATTATGTTTAGGTAAAATAAGTGAGGTGGGTGTGTTACAACTAAGTTTCAAGTGGTCAAAATATTATAAATACTTATGTTAATTAAATAGGTACTAATGTTAATGTTTTTGAAATAGGTACTTAAATTCTCGACCCACTTATTTAAAATACTGCTCTAAAAATATTCTCACTACCAACATAAACTTTCTAAAATATACTCGTCGGACGTCTAAAACCAGAAATGAGAAATTCGTTACATTTTTCATCTGCCCGCTCAGCGCAACTGAGAAAGAAAACCGTATAATTCTTGTAACTGGATTCCAGATCTGGATCGGTGCCAGATCCAGGCCAAATCTTGCTTCCGCTCCAGTCAGAGATTCTATGAACTTTCTTCTTGAAGTTAGTAATTCTTCCGCTTGTACAAAAAAGTTCCGAATTAATTTATACATACAAATATCACGCTTATATCCCTTGCGAGGTTAGCGGCTGTAGACGGCCGTTTGCTCCACGTCTGACGATAGTGTGAGAGTTATTCAGAATACTGCGTATCACCATAGTGACAGGTTGACAACATGTCGCATGTCGTTTAAAATTGCAGTACACATCAACTTTTTGCCTTTTACGACACCCACGGGAAAGATATCGGGTGACGTAATACTATGCTGTGCTATGCTATATATACTAAGCCGGCAATTTAATTTATGACCGTTAAAAAATCGTCGGTTTCGAACAATACTTTTATCTCCTTTGTATTTGTAGGTATGTCCACCTTCTGATTCTGATTCTCGTTCCAGTTATAGACCATCAAGGCATCTACAACCTTGTGTTTGATTGAGATTAGTTAGGCCTAGAGACAGGATTGTATTGTATAGGTAGGTACCTACATACAGTATACAGTCCATTAGTATTCGTCTTGGCTAAACTAATACCACAGTAGGCGTCTTAATGAATGCAACAACAGACTTCCATCCACCTCTTGTTAATAGTTTTCTGTGGTAAAAGGCGTTTTCCGGACGTTTTTCCTATTATAAATTGTAAACTTCCTTGTTCCTTCCGTGGTTCAGGACGAGTTGGCGGCGGTGTCCAAAAGAGTGCATGACAAAAGTGCGACACAGAAAATAAGCAACTTTATTTTATACATACTATGTTTGATAAGCAAGGACGTTCATTGTTCCATGAAGAGAGGCATTGTTCTGAAAGCTGTGTTCTATTGTTCTGAAAGCTGTGTGAAACACAGAACACAACTTTCAGAATTCATTACAACTAGAAGGAACTTTTCAAAATGCTATGGGCCTTATTTATTGACGTAGCTTAAAGGGCGCTACACACCGGGTGCGTATGCGTGACGTGCATGTCATCACGCGCGTAGACATGACGTTGTATCGTATGGTATTGTATGAGAGGCTGCACACCGAATACGCATGCGTACGCGAAACCACGGCGTAATCACGCGCGTAGCGCGGTGTGTAGCCTCTCATACAATCCCATACGATCTATTGTCATCTCTACGCGTGTAGTGACGCCGTGACTACGGGCACGTCACACATACGGGCCTGGTGTGTAGCGCTACGAGACGCAATCGTAGACTACAGAAGTCATTCGTAGCACAGAATCGCATTCTAAACCCGAGTCTCCTGCGCTTAATGTTTTCCAAATAAAACGAAACACAATACATAGATATGCGTTGCCACGCCGCAGTGTATGTATTTTGATGTTATGTTTAGAAAAAACAACAGCAGGACTCACGCCTTGAACGCCTTAAGGATGCCAGTTCCCTTTTCTTAACGTCAAAATAGTGCTTGTATTTTAAGTTTTCAATTCACAACCACAACTTAATTAAACTTGACCGACCTTTGACTTTGACTTTGAGTTTAAGTCACCGTTAACTTAAATTGAAAAGTTACGAGCGTTAAATTGTTTACGTTGCTTCATTACAAGTCACGAATTCATAATTAATTTTGCTCGATTTAATAACGACGCAGACACTTATAAAAACAAAACCTATAGGAGTAAAGGTCATACGGTTTAGACTTCGAAATCCCACATAAAAATCAGATATCAATATGCGTCACCACTTCAATTTACGGGAAACACAGATTGTCATTTCCTTTAGACGCATAATGTCCATTTTGCAAAATGTCCCATGGTGAAAAAATACCCAGTTTGCATAATGACCAGTTTGTAAAATGTCCAGTTGGCATAATGTCCAATTTGCAATAAGTCCACTTTAAATGAAATACTAGATCACTGACCCATGTGTTTTGGGGAAAGTGGTTCGGTTTCATGGTCATGGCCTCTTAATTTCGCTGATTGTATTTTTGCAACCTGGACATTTTTCAAATAAGATCATCTTAAAACTGGACATTTTGCAATTGGATATTTTGCAAACTGGACATTTACAGACTGGACATTTTGCAAACTGGTAATTTTTTCACCACTGGACATTTTGCAAAATGGACACTATGCACCTAAAGGTGTCATTTTTATGGTAACAGTCACGAACCCGTTAATGTACGGTTCGCGAGCGATTCACTTACGATATACCTATTCTTGGTAAGGATATACTATCAAGTTATTCATACCAACGTAGTTAAATGGGTGAAACTTACAAGTAAATGTGTTTGTAGCACAACGGACAACTAAGCCAAGTTGTGTCCTTGCATACAAACTTACATACATTCTCGCAACTGTCACTTACGAGTTAGTTGTGCAGCTCCGCCAGTTTAGAATAATTTAAGATCTTGTTTATGGACCTAACCTATTCAATTTGTGGCTTAAATGCTTTATAACCTACAATACTTTACTGCCATTCGCATACGCTTCTCGCAATATTGCGTTTTGGCAACCAGAAAGCAATTGACAGCTTTTAACAGCCGTATCACAGATTAGGAAGACTGCGCTCGGTTTGCGGTAGTAAGGCGAGATGTCGCATCGTCGTATGTGCTTAACATACGTTTTCGATTTCTTTCGTGAGTAACTTTGGCCCAGCCAATAATACAAAATCTTACGGTACCTCTGAGTTTTTCTTCATTCATATCTTAGCATATAAATATCATGATGTGTGGTAGCGGCTAAGAATACTGCCACCCCTAGTCCACTCAGGGTGTTTCCTAAAAGTCGACGTAGATTTTTTAACCTCGGCTGAATATCTGTTGACTCTGGTCAAACGCATGGTGACGGTGATACCACCCACAATAGTATTTCCATAGAGGGTTGACGTCAGGCAGGCGGCCGGTAATAAAATATTGCAAAATCCTTTTGCTACAATACATGATTTGTGATCTAACAGAACATGTTGCGCCGACCCCAACTGATTTGGGATAAGTGCAGGAAGATGATGATAAATAGCATATTATGAGTTTATAGTTGTATTGTATAGCTATTTTAATTGTTTTGTTAAATAAAGTTCATACATACATACATACATACATATATCACGCCTTTATCCCTTGCGGGGTAGGCAGAGCGTCAACGGCCGTAATAGTACGGTCGTTATCGCCACGTCTGACACATATTTGAGGGCCGTTTTAGCTATTGTCGTGTATCGCTATAGTGACAGGTTGTCAGCCTGTCGCCTAAAATTGCAATACACATGACACCCTCGAGTCCTTTAGTCGCTTCTTACGACACCCACAGGAAAGAAATGGGGTGATGCTATTCTAAGCCGGCATCACTCGGCATAAAGTTCATACCATACCATAATAACAGCAGGAAATAAAGTAACATGAAATCTGCCCAATTCCGCCACAGACACACGCGAAGACCTAACCAAAGTTAACTGGTCGTAAATCGAGCGTTTACAGCTGATTTACCGAGAAACTACGTCGTAAACCACGCCTAGGCTACACAATGTAGTCTAGCTCGCAGTATATTCTACTACAATAAGAGTTATTACTATATTATTATTGTGGTACTAGGTACCTAGCAAGTGGTGGTGCAATGGCGCATATAACAATGTTAAGTATAAGAAAAGCCTTGCTACACTGAACCTTTAGAGAGCACACTCGTGAGAAGCTTCTTCTTCATTTTGAGTAGGACACCGAATCGTTCAATGATGAGAAGCTGACTCGTACGATTGGACTTTGATGGGGCTCGGTCTGAGGCAACTCTTATTGGTCCGTGTGTTAGCAAGCCAAATTTCCATAAATGGTAACAAGTGGAGGTACCAATTTTCCTTCACAGGGTATCTAGACATGCTTATAAGGATGTTGAAAAACTCGAGATGCCTCGTGAAGGAAAGTTGTTACCTCCGACTTTTACCGGCAAATGAGCTAGCAAATCCATTTTATCTTGTCAACCCAGTATATTTCTTGCCAATCACGAATATTTTCTTTTCAATTCACCTTGGTCCAACATAAAAGCAAAATAATTGGATTCTATTAAAATAGGGATCCAGTAATCCATGTTTAGGATCGCCGTAGTATTCAATATTCAAGTAGAAAGGGCGAGGGCTAAAACGATTAGGAAATTCTTAGGATTAGATTTACATTAAAAACTTATAGGCAATTTTAGTCGAACAGAATTTTGGCCATATCAATCTAAGGCGAGGAACACACGCAACGTCGGTTTGTGCGTCGTTTGTTCGATTTTCCACCTTATTTTTATACGAATACGGTTTATGTCAAACGATTTGACAGACAACGCAGCGTTGTGCGATGCCGTTTGACACAAACCGTATTCATATGCAGGTAGGGTGGAGAATCGAATGAACGACGCACAAACCGACGTTGCGTGTGTTCCTCGCCTTAGAGTACCTACTTATTCAATTTCCACTACGTCTAGCCGTATGGCAGTATAATCGCAAAAAGATTTTAAGGGGATACATTAGGTACATAAAAAGCACAATTTATGATAGTTTCAGCTAAAAAAAAATTACTGATACTATCACAAATATTATATATAGGTATGGTTTATATATTATTATTATTGGATGTAAATATATATCTAGGTCGTATTTAAGTATTATATTATTGTTATATACATTGGTTTATTATGTATGTTTTTGATAGTTTGTTGTTTACCTTTTTTTCTAGTTTACCTGCTCACTACGTATCCTCAGAGTTTCTCAAAGGTTGACTGGAAGAGATCCCTTAATGGGATAAGTCCGTCTTTGTGCCGTATCTTGTTTTTATTTCAATTTGTTCTCTGTATTAGTTTTAAGAAGGTACAATAAAGAGATAATACATACATACAAATTAACAAGTGACAATCGCGGAAATCTTAATGTGGTTGAATGATCCTTCTATAAACTCTCAATTTTGTGCTTTTATTTAACACTTTACAATGTTTTTGTATTTCAATTTCCTATTGTATTCCAGCGTCATCTAAAGAAAAGTTGTTTGCATAGCAAAGAGGGTTATTTTCTTTATGAATTGTTGAGTTTTCACGAAGTTTCTCAAGTGGCTTACTTTACTGCAGTGAGAGCTAAGAACATTGCTTATATTATTTTTTAATGCAAACTCAAATTAAGATAATAGAAATTGGATTACCAAGAAGTCATATCGTTGTGTATTTATCTGTCAGTGTTGTTGTTTGAATTTAACACCAAATATTATATGTGCTAGTTGTCATATTACATAAAATTTGAGTAGAGTATCGAAGGGGGTAAGTATAAAACAATATCACTATATTTATTAGGGTGGTCCTTATTTTCGAAAGTTTGAAATATTATCGGGGCACCCTCTCATTATGTTCTTTGTGCTAAAATATGACCACACAATTTTTATTTTATTTTTAAAATTACTTTTAGAGGTGGCGGATGTCATTTGAAAAATTAAAGAAAATTAATTTAGAGCTAAAATTGAAAACGGGTGTTCCTGAAAAATATATAAAAGATGTGGGTTTTTACCTCTTTATGTGACTTATGAATATAGAAAAAATCTTATTTTTATGGTTTTCACCCACCATTTGCTTGTTATTTCCAAGAAAAAGTACTTACAATATGCGTGCGTAGATTAATTTCGTTACGGCCGTAAGTGAGAAAGTTAAGTTGAGTTTTGAATATGCCTTTTGTCGTATTATTATTTCGCTATTATGGCGTAATAGGGATCTGTATACATAAAAAACAAAAGTAAAATCTGATTACTTTGCATAATTGTCACCAGTGCGCCCCTAAACAATTCAGGCTTTTTTGCTGGACCGAGTATACGGTTTTGTTCACTAAATATTAAAATTTATCGAAATCTAACACATATTATATTTTAAATTAGCAACTTAGTTATTATCTACAAGATCCCGTAAAAAAATCTAGAATAAAACAATTTTACTAAATTTACTACATATTTCAAACTTGAAATCGGGTTATTTTCGTCAAAATATTTAAAACCTTGATAACTTTTTTATTAATTATTTTAGAAAGCTCAATGATATAGACTATATGTTTGGAATAGGTACTTCTTTAAATTTATGAAGTCAATGTATCCCATGTTCTTATAGAATTTTCAGAAATAATTTTAATGAAAAAACCCGTTTTCATGAAAGATGGTGCCTAGTGATTTTTATTATAATATGACTATGTTTAGGTTTAAAATTGGCAATCCTATAGCTTTTAGGTTGCTCTACAATAATTTAAATTTAAACAAAAAAATTGGTATTTATTTTGAAAAGAGAAAAAAAATTTCATTTAATTTTTTAAAAATTCAACCGCCACCCCTAAACATTAATTAAAAAATCTGAAAAAAATACTGTTTGACTTTCTAAGTGTATATTTCACATTGCGGGGGTGCCCCACTAACATTTCCAAAAAAAAGTTTTTTTGACCATATTAAGGACCACCCTAATATTTATAGAATAAAAGACGATTATTTCCATGATTTGAGTATCTCACACTACCACATCTTGCAGATAGGTACTTACGCCTAAGTAAGAACAGAAGCTTGTTTTTTTTTCTTTTGCATTCGCACAATTCCGAGTAAATTATTTAAGGAAGTTCATCAAATTTAATCTAGAACACATATTTACAAAAATACAAAACTGCAAAGGTATTAAGTAAGACTTTTATCTGTTGGGATATCTACAGTAGTTATAGTTATACCAGCCACTCGCTGCATTGGTGGCCGTGTAACACTCCCCTCACTGAGTTTACCACCATGTGTAAGAAAGCGCCATACCAAGGCGCCATACAACTCCCACACGGCGGCGAAAGGCCGTCTCAACTATAACAAATATAACAAATACAAAATACTTTATAACAGTTACCGTACTTTAGTTGTTACAGTATCAGTTTTCTCTTATTTTTAGTTTGAATGCTGTTTCTCCAGACAACTCTGTTTAATTTCCTTCTCGCCGACATTTATTCAATCTCAGCACTGCTTTTACAATGACCTGCAATCTGGTGACCGGGCATTTACAAAAAGTAAAAGTGCTGGCAAACTCAATTAATAATTTAGAAGCGTTTTTCTGAACTACCATAGTTCTATTTTGTTTACGTAACTTAATACACGACACACATGCATATAACACAGTAGTTTGTGCGATGCGAACTTTAAATTCTACTTTACATACCATACATACATACTAACGCATATTTCCCTTGCAGGGTAGGCAGAGCGTAAATGGCTGTAAAAAACGGCCATTTACACCACATCTGACAAAAGTTTGAGTCATTCAGAAGACTGTGTATCACCATAGTAACAGGTTGTCAGCCTGTCGCTTAAAATTGCAATTCCCTTAGTCGCTCCCACAGAAAAGATATGGGGTGACACTATTCTAAGCCGGCACCACACGGCAAAATTCAACGTTAATAACATCTAAATGTAACCTGTACCAGTTTAGTACATAATCCCTCGTACAGGTATGTTTATTAAGGCACTGCCGCAATGCTGATAGTACTTGAAGCCCTACCTGTCATAATTCTACAATGCTGCTCTTTGAGAGGTATTCCAGCTTCGAGATGAGAGGCCCTTGTCTGCCGTGGGCTGAAGCGGGTTTTAACAATTAATGTCAAGCTCTTCAGTAAATAATCTTTAGTGTGGATAATTGCTACAAACATTTTCATGATGTTAACCAGCCTATTGAAACTGAGAACCTTTGCGAAGGGAAAAATATCTTTCACAAAATGTATCGGAGCCAGGCGGAGTAAATTCCTTTTGGACTTTTTTGATACTTCGATCCATCGTGAGATAGTTCGTCTCTTGACTTGAAATATTTTCAGCAAGTATTTTACACCTCATAGCACAATTTGTGCAGTCTGCTCATTGAGAGGTATTCCAGTTTTGGGATGAGAGGTCCTTGGCTCAGGCTGGAGTGGGTTTTAGCAATTAATGTCTGGCCAAGCTCTACCCTCCAGCGAAATGTATTTAAATGGACGTTCTTGCTAAGGATTGTTTTAAGTTCTATTTTCAGTGGAGCCTTCAATGTAGAATATTTATAAATACACCGTGTTTACATCTCATTCATTCATATCTTGTGGATGGACGAACTCTTGTGTCATGTCATAATATTTCTTTAAAATATATACTCAATAAATAGACTGCCATGTAACTATAGATAAACGACCGACAGTTCTGTATTGAACATCAGATGGTTTAGATTGCAATGTCAATAAGCAACCAACTGCCGAATTAATTAATTTATTACTGAGTTCATCACTCACAAATTTTCAAATATAACCTTGGTAATCCAACTTTTTCGCATTTAAATTCATTAGATCTCCCCTTACATCACTCAAACGACATACCCGCAGCTGAGAACATTCTGAATTCACAATGATAGGACGGTCCCAAAATCGGTCACAAACAGCGTCATTAACCTAATTTCAATTTTGGTTTGTCACTGGATCTAGTACGGATCCTCTTACAATTTAACTCAAGGAATAAGTTGTGAGTTCCTTGGCCAACAGAAATACGAATAAAAGCAGAATTTTCATAAAAAATATGATAACTGGAAGGTAGGTTTTTACTTTTGCCCATTTTTGCTACAATTTTCGAAAACCCTATCAAATTTACAAACGAACGAATTTTAACAATTATAAAGCATCATAATCATAATCATAATCATAATACACCTGCGTACAAAAATTACTTTGTTATTTTTCAACTCAAACCGGAGATGAAACGACAAGTCCTTGAAAGTAAATGTGGGAATACTAATTTCGCGCCCGGGTTGCCTTTGTTGAAAATTTTTCGGCATTGCCTCGAGATTTTCGGGTGTTCTGGGTCTCCCGCAAATTTTCCGAGAGAAGCAAGACCGTATTTAAAACAGGAAAACGTTTAACTCGGCAATTAAGTTACATTGCTTTATTTTGGTACGACTTAGTTAGCTGGGTCAGCATTGTCCTTTGATGGTAAGAAAATCAAAGGAGATTGCCCATTTCTGTATGGACCTTGGACCAAACAGAGACCCGCATAGGGATATAGTGCATAATGTTCCTAAGACTAATACTAGTCTGAAACCCAAACCACATCAAAATCCGTCGCTGGAATCTTAAGATAAATGACATGATATTTCAAGTTTTCCATTAACGAAAAATCATAGCCAACAGCTTATTTCTAAAATTAAAAACGGTAATCATTGAATCAATCAACCACTTTAATCAGTCTATTACTTCCTGAACAGCTATTGCCACGGGTGTTACTCAAGGTGTCGTTTTATCCCCTCTTCTTTTGTACTCGCGTTGAACAAAATAGTGACCCGCATTGAGATATAGTGCATAATGTTCCGAAGACTAATACTAGGCTTAAACCCAAACCACATCAAAATCCGTTGCTGGAGTCTGGAGAAAAAACGACACCCTGAGTGACACCGGTGGTAATAGCTGTTCAGGAAGTAATAGACTGATTAAAGTGGTTGATTGATTCAATGACTACTTTTTGTTATTATAGAAATAAGTGATTTGTTGGCTTTGATTTTTCGTTGATGGAAAACCTAAAAATATAATGTAATTTTTCTCAAGACTCCAGCGACGGATTTTGATGTGGTTTGGGTTTCAGACTAGTATTAGTCTTAGGAACATTATGCACTATGTCTCACTTCGGGTCGCTACTTGGTTCAAAGCCCGTAAAAAAGAAAAGGGGACAGAATGACACCCTGAGTAACACCAGTGGTAATAGCTTTTCGTTCAGCAGGCAATAGACTGATTTCAATGGTTGATTGATTTAATGATTACCGTTCTTAATTTTAGAAATTAGCCTTTGGCTATGATTTTTCGTTAATGGATAACCTGAAATATAATGTCATTTTTCTCAATACTCCAGCGACGGATTTTGATGTGGTTTGGGTTTCAGACTAGTATTAGTCTTAGGAACATTATGCACTATGTCTCACTTCGGGTCGCTACTTGGTTCAAAGCCCGTAAAAAAGAAAAGGGGACAGAACGACACCCTGAGTAACACCAGTGGTAATAGCTGTTCGTTCAGCAGGCAATAGACTGATTTAAATGGTTGATTGATTCAATGACTACCATCTCTTATTATAGAAATAAGTTTTTTGTTGCAAATGATTTTTCTTTGACGGAAAACCTGAAATGTAATGTCATTTTTCTCAAGACTCCAGCGACGGATTTTGATGTGGTTTGGGTTTCAGACTGGTATTAGTCTTAGGAACATTATGCACTATGTCTCACTTCGGGTCGCTACTTGGTTCAACGCCCGTACAAAAGAAAAGGGGATAAAACGACACCCTGAGTAACACCGGTGGTAATAGCTGTCCAGGAAGTAATAGACTGATTAAAGTGGTTGATTAATTCCATGATTGCCGTCTTTTATTTTAGCAATAAGCTGTTGGCTATGATTTTTCGTTGATGGGAAACCTGAAATATAATGTCATTTTTCTCAAGACTCGTGCGACGGATTTTGATGTGGTTTGGGTTTCAGACTAATATTAGCCTTAGGAACGTTATGCACTATGTTTCAATGCTGGTCGCTATTTGGTCCACTTTGGGCAATGTCTTTTATGCGGTTATTAGGAAAAAGAGTTATCTAAGCAAAGTCTTTTGTTAGCAAGAGAATGACATTTTACAAGTAAATACCTACTTCTTTTATTTAGATATAATATAAGTACGTATTATAGTAACACTCTTATCGAACTTCGTTACATTAAATGTCATCGTAACTTTTTCCGAGTTCAGGCACGAATTATCGTTTACACGATACGAGTAGCGTTCGAGTAATAATATGTATGAATGAATACGGTCCGAGTCAATATCGACGCTTGAAAGGCAAAATTATCTAAGCGACATCAGAGTAACTTTACAGGAGAGCAGTTTAAAGTTTGGATTTTCAGAAAAAAATTCGTATAAATTTTTGTGATAGTCCTAGAAGCCTAGTTTTTACATATTTGTATTTTTATTTTTTTACCTAAATTTTAGTGTACATATCAATAAAGAATAATGCTTAGTTTTAGAGTTAGTGTCGCTTAGTCAAAAATTACCTAAAAATAAATACAGGCAAATTTAACTAACCGACAAGCTGGGAATGACAACGGTACGGTAAAATTTTAATAAACACCTTTTTTAAGAATTTACGACAGAGTAAAAGTTGCCCAACCAACATCAAAAATACTTCGAAATTGAGGCAAAACTACTTAGGTTACAATTTTATACTAAATTCTTCCCGGCAATTTGACTTAAATAACATTTGTTACAGAAAATTTACCTAATTATTTAATTCAAGTGTTATATCAATAACAAAAAAAATCAACACTAAGGAACACGGAGGTCTATTTCAACTAGGATCATCATCACATTACACATAATAATTACTTTAACGGGTCTTATCGCGATAGTTTTTTAGGTAAATAAGCGATTTACCTGGAAACTCGACGTTTCGACTGGGTTTCACCAGTCTGTTCGCGACCACGACTGGTGAAACCCAGTCGAAACGTCGAGTTTCCAGGTAAATCGCTTATTTACCAAAAAACTATCGCGATAAGACCCGTTAAAGTAATTATTATGTGTGAAAGTAATCGCGAGTGCTTTAAAAGTTATATCATCACATTAGCCTATAGCAGTCCACTGCTGGATGTAGGCCTCCCCTAGGGTACGCCACAAGGCACGACATCCGTATTCGCCATCCATTTGCTACCAGCCGGTCTTTTCATCTCCATCGGTCCATCTGGCCCTTGGGCGCCCAAAGCTATGCTTGCTGAGGCTTGGCCTACACTCGAAAACCATCGTCTATCGTTTCTACGGCAAATGTGACCAACCTACTGGACATTTAGAAGATAATCTCTTTCCGGGCCTTATACATTATCGAGATCTCTAACATAGACCTTTTCGTCGGTCTCTGAGTGATGCATAGCCGGTGGGACAAATTATTTGTCAGATGTCACGTCTCGTCTCCGTTAGTCATCACCGTACATGATAAGACACTCCGATTGAACATCCTGGTCTAGAGGCATGGTGACAAAGGTGGCTCCAGAATAAGACGCAACTTCCAAAATGCTACCCAGCACAGCTTCACTCTTCTGGTGATTTCAGCCTCAAAATTGTATCTTCCTAATTGAATGTTTGCCCAAGGTATTCATACTTCTGGACAACTTCAAGGTCTACCTACGTCCTACACCAACCACGGATATTGGCTCAGGAACGACTTCATGTTCATCCAAAATTATCATGCTCTTGACTAAGGTCATCCTGAATTCAACATGCTTCGAGACCGTATATAAACAGGACAGCATTTTGCAGATCCTGAAGCAATTTGGCCATTATGACTATGGCGTCGGCAAAGCGGAGATACATAAAATATTTGCCGTTGACTTTGATACCCAACCCATCAGGTCTGTCAGGTTTTGAAGACATCCCAAGGCATTTTGGTGAAAAGTTTTAAGGATAAAACGTCATCCTGTTTTACATCTCGGTGTAATTATGGACCTTGTTTTGTGGTTTTGTACTTGAACGGGGTCTTCGCCAATAGGCTTCTCCGCACCTCCACATACAGCCATTCGACTAGGCACGGCTGCAAGGACACCAGAACAGCCCAGGTTTCTCTCGAGTCAAAAGCTTTCTCGTGGGCTACAAAAGCCATACGAAACGGTTGGTTGAACTCTTCTGACTTCTGTATTTTGGGATGTGGTCTATTTATACTAAAGCCTTTACGATACCCTGCCCGTCCCAGTGGGTGTAATGCGTCAAATCTTAGTCGTTTTATTACGATCTCGAGAAAAGTCTATAAGACGTAGCTCAGTAGTGTGATCATCATCATCATCATCAACCATTCAGGGTTGTCCCATTTGCTATTACGGAGATAAAATTGTCTTTTTAACTCATCAAATCCAGGTTTTTCACTAGCCATTAGCCACCTACAAACACCTAGGAAATTTCGTCTGCCCAATCTGAAAGCCCATTAATATTTCTGAGCCACTGTCATAAGCTTTTTTCGAGAGTCGCTTTGAATGGTCTGGCATCAATATTTGACGGTTTCTAGCTACTGGAACAGACCAGTTCTTGTAAAGGCACTGTGGACCACATTCATGCTGTACGGAAGGTTTTACAGAAATCAGAGTATGAGCAACCGCTTTGTGTGGCTTTTGTGGACTACAAGCAAGCCTTCGACTTCATCGAAACCTGGGCTGTTCTTGAGTTTTTGCAACGACGCCAAGTCGACTATCGATATCCCCACTCCACAGATACTGAGAAGCCTGTAATTAATAGCAACGACATGCGTTCCAGTATATAGCCATTCAAAGTAACTAAAAGTATAAGGCATTACTTTGCGGAAGTCCATCTTGTTGAAAGTGATAGAAATATGTTTTGCTTCTTCCGCACTTACGAGTGAACACTCGCGACCGCAACTTAATGCAAATGTACAAGCGACGCACCTCTCCAACACCACAACCACCGTTTTACTCTCTACAGGTATACTTCCATGGAGTATCCTCAGGAGATCATCGACAGTCACGTTCCGAGGACCGACTAATAAGTAACTGCCCCTGTCGATTAAGTTGCGGTCGTACGTGTGGTTCACTCAGCAGCATAACTTGCCATCATAAGCGCGGAAAAAGCTGAACATATTTCTATCACTTTTAACAAGAGCCATTCAATAAATAAATAAATAAATAATTTTTCACCAATGCGCTTGAAGACCTTAGCATGGAATGATCTGGACAATTTCATCAACAGTGAATACCTCACTATCTCCGCTTTGCCACCTTCATGGGCAAAATCATCAGAGAGGAACATAGAATCGCGGCAGGTACTGTCAAAAGTGTTCAGTTTAAATACGACCTCGAGGCGTGATGGACTTGGGATGAATTTGGAAAAGACTACGGTCCAGCTCAATTGCATATCTCCGTCGAAGGTGTAGTAGACCTTGAAATTGTCCAAAAGTATGAATACCTTGGGCAAAAATTGTACTTAGAAAAAGATAACATTGAGGCTGAAATCTCCAGAACAGTGCGGCTGGACTGGGTAGCATTTGGGAAGACGTATCTTGTTCTGGAGTCACCCACGCCGCAACAAGGTGTTTGATCAGTGCATCCGATCGCTCATGATGAATTATGGAGCATAGACATGAAATCTGAGGGTAAAACTGGGACACTGGTTACATGTCATTCAGAGAGGGGATGCTTTGCTAGGTGTCTCGCTAATATGTCGAGGTTAATCCGGAACGATTATTCGAAGACCAAAGTAAGGGACATACTGGAAATAGAAGTGTAGCAAGCTGAAGGGTCAGTGGTCTGGCCACATCTGTCGTAAAAGCGATTTAAGACGGAGTAAGCGGGTTCTCGAGTGGATGCCACGCCCAGAAATAGCAATGACTTGAAGAGAGCAGCTGGTAGGGACTGGATGGTAAACGCAAGGATTTTACCTTGTGGCGTACCCTGGTGAGGCCCACGTTTAGCAGTGGACTTTTATTATAGGCTAATGTGATGATGACCACAGAAGTGGGTAACGAGCTAAGAAACTGAATGAAGCGGATGAACAAAATTTATTTATAATCTGATTTATTTGTAAATTCTACTGAAAGTTTTGGACTTGTTACATGAAAAGTGCATTCCTCATATTTGGCGACATTGTAATCGAAGCACGAGCGTGCATCCCACGCGACGCCCTGACATGCACTGAACTATCTAAGTAACTTAAACTCTAGATTCACTGTTTGCACAAGCGACTGTTTGTGTGTCATCCGTAGGAGTAACCAACATTTTTATGTAAACTACTTTAAATAAAAATATTCCAAGCGCCTGTACGTGATGCTATTATAGGTTCAAACCGACATTGGATAATCGTATTTGGTCAAGTAAAAATTGTCTAAATAAGAAAAGAACCTTTGAAAACGGCGGGTAAAAATTGACTAAGCGACAATCAGATTTATTTTTAAGACAGGTAATATATACTGAACCAACTGAATAAAGAAAAATTATAACAGGCATTTTTAACTAAACGCCAAGCACGCAGAAAAACGGGTATGCAAAAATTACTTAAGTGATGAAAAAACGAGATCTTTGTAAGGAAAAAAATAGCTATGCGCCTTACACTATGTCGTCAGATTGAGGCAAAATTGACTAAGTGGAGAAAATACTGTACGAAGAGAACGGTAAAATTTAACCAAAGTCAAGTTTAGCATTATTTAATTTCGATAACCACCAAATTTTCGAAAATGGTCGAAAATCGTGTCGGTTAGTCAACCGAAAAAAGTGAATTTTCGCGTATTTCAAAATGTCTAAGCGACAAAAAAGTCATCGTAGAGAGACGTGAGTAGGACCAAACGACGCAGAAAAATCAGGCGATTCCAACAATGTACATAACTCAATTTGGTCAAAAATGTCGCTTAGATAATTTTGCCTTTCAAGCGTCGATATCATCTTTTCAACCTGTCTTAAAATATAGTAAAACATTTACAAAAGTCATATCATAGGTCAACTACCCTGTAAGAACTAAATACCTAATGGTCATAAACGAAAGCGTGCAATTCCTTTGAACTGAGCTATAGTTCCCCATCAGTTCTCACAAAGTAATCTCCGTACAAAAGCCTTTGCTTCTCTGCGAAAATATCGTTGAATACAGAAATGGATTTTCTTTCCTCGCTTGGTGATTCTCACATACACCGAACGACGATGCGGTTCGTGAGATTCATTATACAAATGACATCTGTAGCCTGAAATATTTATTTAGTTTTTTAGAACTGCGGTAGCCCAGTTGGCGTCGGTAGTACTGACGCCGAAGGTCGCAGGTTCAAATCCTACCTGCGGTAAAAAAAACAAGTGTTCCAAGAAAATTTTACCTATACCTAGCTCGGGAAATGTTTTAAAATCTATAGCCCTATCTCCACATACCTACCTTTATGAGACGTAAGACATGAAACGTGAGACGTGAGACATCACGACGCTCGAAACCATTTCCATATAAAATGTATGAAACAGAAGAGACACCGTCTACTCCCGTGAGAAGCGTGTCTCTCTTATTATCAATCTTATCATCGTTGACGGCCGAAGATTACTTGTCTGACAGTCAGATGTCAATTTACGCTCTCGTTTCATGTGTGAAGATAGCATATGTGATGGATGTGGCATCGTTGCGTGTGTCATGATGACGTCCGTCTTTTGTAAGTTTTAAAAAGTTTTCGACAAAAAACCGTATCTGACAAAACGCCGGAAAATAATGTAGTCTGTGTGAGAACCGCATTTCTTTCCGTTTCTTTGACGCATTGACGCGTGCAAATGCTTACCGTCTTACATCCGCTCTTTGACGCCAAGTTTTCTTGTTGAATTGTTTCTATTTGGGTATGCATTGGGTATATGTACGTATCTACTACACTAGAACTTTGTTGAAGTAATTTTTTGCTTGCGTACGTTCCCTGGTTCAAGTTCACGATTCATTGGTTGAACGCTTTGGTAGAATGGCATACACACTTACTTGCAGATATCAACTTAAATTATGTTTTCTAACGAACTTCAGGAAGAAAATATCTCCAATCCTGTACATTTTCGGGCAGCGCTGATTTTCCGTCTGGATCTAGCTCGATGGATGAGTAGCTACAGGTTCTGCTCATATCCAAAAATAAAACATCAGCTTTTCTTTTATTGCCAATTTATTATTTATACAATTTATCATCTCGCCTGCGTTGTGCTTCCCTGCGCCTCATAAGGGATATTGACGAGTCTGTTGCCTGTCGCTGTCGGCCAGTAATATGATTAATAGTCCCAACTTCCGCAATGTGTCAGAACGCCACACTACTGAGGGATATTCTGACTGATATCCTTGGAGCATTCAACTTGCGAACGTAGCATCAGTCAGTCATCTCGCTTTTTGTTAAACTT
The DNA here is from genome assembly GCA_024500475.1 of Phthorimaea operculella. Classification (NCBI taxonomy): domain Eukaryota; kingdom Metazoa; phylum Arthropoda; class Insecta; order Lepidoptera; family Gelechiidae; genus Phthorimaea; species Phthorimaea operculella. The sequence continues at coordinate 1,011,797 of JANFCV010000112.1, forward strand.
ATTGTTTGAGTAAAATATACATGGTCTACAACCGTAACTAAAAAGACAGCAAATTCAACTTAAAGATATAGAGAAATGCTTTCGAAGTACGAAAAAAAAGGATGTACCTCTATAAAGGGTCTTAAGGCGTATATAACGTTCGTTTCTTGCACCACGGTTCATCGGGTTTTTATTCGACTCGAACTTGCAACATCGCTATATTAGATTTATTACAAATTGTAGTAATAAATTAAAGTTAGCAATACCCGCAGAATTTACGTACCTACTTCGAGTGCATTTTCCTTTGGCGAGAAACACAGGTAACGTCCTATTATGGGATTTCAGTGCACGCACAGTGTTATTTTACTCATAACATAAATGTTAATAAGAAATTGAAAAAATGTCTTGCATCGTCTTTTTTCAAATTCTTATTTTTATACGTAAAGTCTGTTCCAACATTTTTTTGAGCTGCGTAGCGTATGCGTAAGGACCTATACCTACTAATTTCAACCTTATTCTCATATAAAAAATTAAGATTTCTGGCAAACGGTTTGACACAGGCATCCGTCGACGCAGCGTTGCAGCGAAGCATCTGTGAAATCGGTTGACATAAACCGCATTTTTATGAAAATAAGGTGAAATATTCCACAGCATATTTTTCTAACGCATGTAATAGCACTGCGAAAAATAACGCACAAACGGACGTTGCGTGTGTTTTTTTCCTTAGTCAGCGACTAGGTCAGCCGATGTCTTCTAAGTATAATATACATTCAAATAACCGAAACAAACTTCTGCGGGAGCGTTTCGGAGGAGCTCGAACTCCTTACAGGGTAATTTATGCCAGGATGGAAATAATTTATGGTCAGGGCGCGGGCAGCGGACACAGAACTAGCTGATGCAGATGCGGTATTCTATTTCTGCTATAGTCTTCTCTAGGGGTAACAGACGCGGGCTAGGTATCCAAGATGTCAGCAGGTAGCACAAGGTGTAGCGGGGAAGGGACACGCGTGCATCCGCGCTACAAGTCATATTAGAAATTATTTGCTCCTCGCCCCCATACAGGGTTATTTTTTAGTCAGTGCGCAAACTTTGCAGGATGTTTCTACTCGTGATTCTGAACAACTTTTACTATGGGGCCACCTGCAAAATCTAAAATAATTTTTTGATTGTTTCATACATTTTTGCTGAGTAGGTAGGTATGAAATTTTATATCGAACATCCAAATTTTTTTTTGCGAATTCGCAGGTGGTCCCAAAGTAAAAGTTGTTCAGAATCACGAGTAGAAATACCCTGCAAAGTTTGCGCACTGACTAAAAAATAACCCAGTATATCACGTCTCTATTGCAGGGTAGGCGGTCAAGTTTTTATTGGATTAAAAGCCTTCTAACTTGACTTCATTTGTGCCTTTTTAATTTACTCTGTCTTCCCTTTTAATTTCTGAAATCTGAGCGCTGCGCGACCGCAGCGACAGATGATATTCTGTCCAAAGAAAATTTTCATTCCAAAATTTTTAATTAGGGAAAATAAAATTTAGGCTCGGATTATAGTCACGCGGCGCGACCGCCGCGCGCTGAATAATTCGTTGCATACATTTCCTTGTAAACTTGCAAAAAGCCCGCGGGACTATAATCCGAGCCTTAGTCCCATTATTTCATGATTCTAAGCTTCATTCCGCTTACCTAAGTTATTCCGCTGTATTATTACGCCTTTTGCCCATTTCCAGCAGTGAACTAAGGGATCTTTACTTTACATTGTTTGAGTCATGCCTTGTCATTTCTAGTCTTTTGTCTTTGTTCACTGCGAGCTCGTCCCTGGCTCGCCAACTGGGTTCAACTTGCTCGTCGTTCATTATTGTTTAACTTATGTGTGCGGAAGTACATTTTCACGGCGAATTTCCTTCCCGTCTTCAGTGTGGAAAGGCTGGCACGTGGGAAGTGGGAGAGAAAAGTTGTTTTAATTTTGCTAGCTAAGACACATATTGCGGTTGCGGTGCTCTGTAGGAGTAGGAACGTGAGTTTGCGTTATACAAAGTTGCCTTTGGTACTGTCGTGTGCTGCCGGCTTAGAATAGCATCACCCCAATTCTACCCGAGGATGTCGTAAGAAGCGACTAAGATATAATGATCGAGGGAACAAGCAGCAGCATCATTATCTTCCTGCCCTTATCCCAATTACTTGGGGTCGGCGCAACACGTTTTGTTGAACACAAAATCGTGTTGCAAAGGATTTGGCTTAATTTTACGACCGGCCGCCTACCAGACGTCAACCCTCCTTGGAAATGCTTTTGTGGTGGATTAACCGCCACCATACGGTTGGCCCTGGCTGTTTGGATCGGGTTTATCCCTCAGTCGCCTCTTACGACCCCCACGGGAAAAGAGGGGGTGGTGCTATTCTACTCTGCCGACGGCACCACAAGGCTATGCTGGCACCACACGGGAACGAGCAGCAGTATCCCCTGTATGCAATGCACTTACCAATACCTACCAAACCTACCAAGCCAAAACCCACCAAGCGTGGTATGCCTGTACCTCCCGATAAGGCAGCTCCATGTCCAGCAGTGGACTGTAGTGTAAGATTAAGGTTTGAGAGCAATTGGGAGAGCACAGTTGTTTTAATCTTGCTGCCTTAGACACATATTGCGTTTTTATGCTCTGTTGGAATAGGAACGTGAGTTTGTTTTAAAATAACCCTTGAAACTGAACAACTTTCCCCAAGGACCAAAGTATATTACAAAAAAATTACCCTACAACAAATCAACTGACCGGTGGACTAGTGGCGATTAAAGTAGTGGCCAATGGGAACAAAGGGGTGGGTCGTATGTCCCACCCTTTATATCTAACATATAAAAAATATTTGAAATTACCTGTTTCAAAGGGTTAATTATCCTATAAAATAAAATAAAATATAACAACTGTCCTAAAAGATTTCAGTAGGTTGGAATATGAGAAAAAAGTACAGAGAGATCTCATATAAAATTACTGTAGCAACACAATTCGAGAGAAATTTTAAATTAATGACCAATGAGTCGCGCATACCAGTTTGATGGATCCTTTGCTCTTTACTTTTAGTAAAACGGTAAGAATAAATAAATTCGAGTAACGAAAAAGGAGAAGCAAGTGAAGGAAATAATAAGGATGATAATTTGATTTCTCTCCCAGATTCTATTCGTTTCCGGAAAAGGAGCGAAGTGACAGGGCAGGACCCAGAAAATAAATAAGTACTTAAAGAGGTATTTACAGTTGGAATTTGTCTTGTCCTATTGGGTGAATCATCATCACGTGATTTGTTTCCTCTGCTGGATGATAGACAAACGTGTAGGAGTACCAATAATGCAGACACGAAATAAATTTTCATATTTGAAAAATGCTAAATTAAAGTACGGTAGCTTATAAGTTGTGTGGTCCTGCCATATACAGGGTGTTAGAGACAGTGTACCAAAAACTTTGCAGGCATGATCAGAACATCAAACTGAACAACTTTTACTATGGAGCCAATGGTGGGAAACGAAAAAAAATTTCCGACCTCCCATACAAAATTCACGATCAGCTGACTGACTTTGTATGGGAGGTTGGAATTTAAACCATTGGCTCAATAGTAAAAGTTGTTCAGTTTCATGGTCTGAGCACGCCTGCAAAGTTTTCGTTACACCGTCCCTAACACCCCGTAGATCAATGACATAAAAAAAACGTTTTACTTCGTTCTGCTGCAAGCTCCACACACATTACACAGCAGGCATGCAGAATATCATGTTCCAGTTGAAATTCCAGGAAGTTGAATTCTAGAGGTAAGGTGGGTGCAGCTGTAATACTAAACGCAAAACACCTGGATTCCTAGAACTAAGTTAATTTGACTTCAGGCAGTCGAAATCTGACTCGGATATCACTTCTATGAAGTGACAAGGCATTCACGTTTAATTATCTGCATTCTACGTCAGGTATATTGCAAGTATGCAGAAACTCATATCGGCGTATCTCGAGAGTCAGTTGAAACGCTACGACGTAGGGTCTACGGCGTAGGTAGGGTCTACGACGTAGACGAAGAGTCTACCGTTTGCAACTAGCGATGTGCCGTTCTCGAAATATTCTCCGGCGTGAGAATATTCTCGGAAACGCACTCGGAAATTTCCGATGGAACGAGAATTTAGGAGAACATTGGTGCTAACTTATGATTAAATTTTTTTTATACATGCTAATAGCTACATTGCAAATATATGAACTGTTTTAGATGTTTTACATGTCAGAAACACTTGTGGTTTCGTATATTTCCTATGCTCCCGAGAATATTCTCCGTAAGTTTCCGAAAATTCTCGAGAATATTCTTTGTTTACTGAATTCAAATATATTTGTCTTGAGTTATGATGGTAATTCAGATAGAAATAAAATCGAAAGGAGGTATTTTGAAATAAAAAACATGTTTAAAGCATATCTTAAATATAAATATCAATACAAAGTATAAAATAAAATCCCTTCCTGTGTCTGTATGTATCTTTAAAACCCCTTAACGCGTTTTTTTATAGTGTCATTAAGTGAGTCAAGAGGCAACTTTTTAAATATTCTTTACCTCAAATTTTGACCACTAAAGGGGTAAAAAGGGGGTACAAGTTTGTATGGTGAATCATGATTTTTAAATGCGATCTGTTTTAAAATTTGCGATTAGATCAAAGTGCTAAAAAAATTAAATACTAGTTTCAGGGGTTCTCGTTTTTTTACCCCTAAAGGGGTAAAAAGTGGTTATTAGAAGTGGTTATAAATAAAATAAATAAATAAAATAAGTTTGTATGGAAAATCATGATTTTTAATTGCGATCTATTTCAAAATTTGCGATTAGGACAAAGAGCTAAAAAAAAATTCGTGTTTCAGGGGTTTTCGATTTTTAACCCCTAAAAGGGTAAAAAAGGGGTTAACTGTTTGTATAGAACTTTGTGTTCTTCGAAGAGATCTGATTAAATATGAAGGATTCTATAGTAAAGCTACAGTAATTTATAACGTGTTTCAGCATTTTCTGAAATTTGACCCCTAAAGGGGTAAAAAAGGGACTGAAAGTTTGTATGAATCATGATTATTAATAAAATAAAATTTGGTATTAGATCAAAGAGCTAAAAGAAATATAAGCGTGTTTTTTCGGGGTTTTCGGTTTTTAACCTCTAAAGGGGTACAAAAGAGGTTAAAAGTTTGTATGGAAAATCATGAGTTTTAAATGTCTCAAAATATGCGATCACATCAAAGACTTAAAAAAAATTAAATACGTGTATCAGGGATTTTTGAATTTTAACCCCCAAAAGGGGTGGAAAGTTTGTATGGAAAATCGTGATTTTTAAATGCGATCTGTTAAAAAATTGCGATTTTATCAAAGAGCTAAAAAAATATAAGCGTGTTCCAGGGGTGATTTGGCGTGTTTTTCGATTTATAACCACTAAAGGAGTTAAAAAGGGGTAAAAAGTTTGTATGGAACATCGTGATTTTTATATGCGATCTGTTTCAAAACTCCACCTAAGCCACAAAACGGATTTTGATGCGGTTTTTTGTAATAGATAGTGTGATTCAAGGGGAAAGTTTATATGTATAACACATACCGGGAAAAACGACTTGCAGCGGGTGAAACCGCTAACGGGCTGCTAGTCTTAAAAATAATTCGTGGACTAGAATCAACATTGCATATACAAATGACTTGTAAAGGTCAAGTCTGTATGTCTGCCTGCCTCTCTCTGTCTGTCTGTCTGTATGCCGCGCCCTCATATCTTCGTCACTTTTAGAGCTATCGACACGAAATTTGGTGAGAAGACAGATCGTGCTAACACAAATACAGGAATGTTGAGAAAAAATTATATCAAATGTTTTTTGGACACACTCCCATACAAGTGACAGGAAAGCAAAAAAAAAATGTTCTCCTTTAATATTGAATGGAGTATCGTTAAATAGGTCTTTTAAAACTAAGGGGAGGTTTCTTTGAAACAAAGTCACTAAAATGTTTCTGTCTCGAGATATTTGCTTCTAAAAGGGGTGTTTTTGAGCCATTATTTGTTTCAGCTGTAACACCTAAAAAGTATAAAATAAATATAGAATATAGTTTTTAATCTGAAATTACGATGACAACTATAATGAACACTGTACCACTAAAGATTTCGGAATAATAATTTTTTTTTTCAATTTGCGGTTGGTAACAAACAAGCAAACAAGCTGTAAACAAACCAGCAACAAAATTAAATTTGTAATCCTGAAAAACCTGATATTTAAACGTTGACTACGAAACCCTATTTGTTGGCGTGTCTGACACGCTCTTCGCTGGTTTTTTAAATATTAATTTTACACATTTCTAAATAGACTTTCATTGATTACATTTAAAATCGATACTGAATGTTCTCGGAAAATTTCGAGCACAATGGAAACTTTCCGAGAATATTCTCCCAGGAGAATATTTCGAGAATGGAAATTTTCCAGCCGCCCATCACTATTTGCAACACATTACAATAATTCCGTTCGCATGTGCACTTTTGCCTGTAAGTTCATAAGTCCGTCCCTGTGTAGCCTTTGGCAAGATTTCAGTCACGTATTGGTCGCAAATCGACCGACGCGTGTGTGTATGTGTGTGTGTGATGTGATGGAACTGCAGCCGTTGGGTAAACACGCCACTGAGTTCGAAAAACATCAACGTGACGATGCGAGACGTCGGTTACTTACGAAGAGGAAACTCTCTTGAATAAATCTTCGAAATGTTTTGCTACTATACTCTATCCGCGCGATGAAGATAATATAGCGTCCTCTCAACCACACTTTTGTATGCAAGTGAAAGGGACAAATGATTGCCCTTCCAGGTAAGTAAGCGTCAACAATTGTGTAAAAACGTAAAGATGCGTTTACATGGCTCTTTGGTTAAAGAAGACTCATAAATCTATTTTACTATTGGTTTTCTTTGGTCTATTACAATATTTAATAAGTAAAAATAATTTTAGATAAATACATCTGTGTATGTTTCACAGGAAATAGTCCAAAACACGCGCTAGGTCGTAGGAGAAATAAAACAATCGATATAAGAACAAAATAACGCGTCCGCTCCGTGCAAGCCACAGAAGTAGACTGAAATTGCACCGCCATGTAAACGCACCCTTGCCTCGTTATCGCTAACCAATGGCAATCTTTTTGAATTTTCTGGTATTATCTTCATCGCGCGGATATAGTATAGTAGGTTTGGTATATCACTGTTGCATGTACTTACCTAAAGAGTGCTTTTTTGAGGCAAAATAAATATATGGCGCATATGACTTGTCGGCATTAATAATAACAAAAAAAGATAAATCCAGGATTAAAAATATTTCGTAGGTTTTGAATGTTACTTAAAAATAATGAAATAACATCATATCTTTGACTAGCATCATATAAATTATATCCTATACAATATGCAATCAAGTCATATCAGTCATTCCAATTTATAATATGCTGCTAAGTCATTGTGTCCGCGCGCCGTCTTCTAAAAAACAAGGCTTAAAAGTGCCCCACATAGGGCTTCGATGATAATGTGCCTGAAAACATTGCTAACAAATAGAACTAAAATATGGCATTATGTCCGTATTCCATCCTTACACGGCAACATATCCAAAACTGCTGTAAAAGTTTATATAGGGAAGGAATTAGGAAATAAACATCTGTGGTGTAGTTTTATTAGGTTATACGCAAGAATATAAATAGAAAGCGTTCTCAAAAGCCCTAAATGTTTTAACAAAAACAGACTTGTTGAGACTCCTGCTCCTGCATTATGTATGACTTAAAGTTTCATCCGGATACATCCCGGGCTTCCGGCCTCCAGCTCATACGGGAATAAGTCATTCTTTCGTGTGTCTTTCCTTGTGAATGTGCCAAGTACTAAGTTGATGAAAATTTTCAGAGTCCTCAAAGTGCAGAAAGTTACTATGTCGACATACAGCTACTGAACCGTTGTTTGGTTCATGTTTCTCATTAGGATATACCTCTTAAAAGAGGTAGGTATAGTCCAGATGGAATACCAAATATTTAAATACTTCCAGTGTTAAGTATACAATTTTGGAAAACTTGCAAAATTTTCAGCCTGCTTTGAATGTGAATCTCCGAGGCATTGGTCTCACGATTGTCTTGCGACAACTCCTGTGACTTTCGTCCTCTACTACCTCTATAAGCACATTACAGTGTTATCCATTCATATTAGCCATGAGTACTAAAGTACCGTACGGCGGCGAAAAAATAACTTCCGAGTTAGGGCACTGCACAGTAGTGTGACATTGCTAGCCGGTATCAAAATGTAAATCGACGTCGTGTCTGCGCCTACACTTCTATTCCGCTGCTCTCAGTGCTAGAGTGCTCGGGAATGTATAATGGACAACTCAATAAGCACTCATTTTGTAAGCAATCCACTCGTTTCTCCGATTAGAGCTTCTCACGATACGTAAATGTATGAGTAAAACATCTCTACGTGTTTCTACAAAAATCTATTTCAGCAAATAGGGGTAAAAATAAGAAGTGCAGGAAATCCTACTAATATTATAAAGGCGGATGTTTGTGTGTGTGTTTGTTACGACATCACGCAAAAACGGCTAATTAGATTGACATGAAACTTTGCAGAAATATAAAAGGGCATCTGGAATAACACATAGGATACTTTTTACCACGGAAAATGTCTCATTCCCACGGGATCACGCATTTTCCAATATTTTTGAAATAGGTGGCGTGACTGAGCCGATTCGCGTTTTAAACGTTTTCGCCGAAAACTAACAGCGACATCTCTTGGCGAAAAATGCTTTTTTCCCGCAGAATAATAGGTTGCAGCGGGTGAAACCGCTGACGGGCAGCTAGTGGTAAATAAATTAAACAATTTACTTAAAGTTGAACTGATGTTACAGGTAGCTGATAGTGATATAGAATTTAATCAGTTTAAAATATTTCAAGGCAGTAACTTTAATCTCTGGAAGCTCAAAGTCGTTTTTCATATTTCGACCCTGTTGTTGTTTAGGTAGTATCATTGGCCAAATAGTATTTTACATACATACATATATCGCGCCTATGTCCCTTGTGAGGCAGAGCGTAAACGGCTGTAAAAACGGCCTTTTAGGTACGCCTTGTTTGACAAAAGTTTGAGAGTCATTCAGAAGACGCGTATCACCATAGTCATTCAGCCTGTAGCCTGAAATTGCAATACTCATCAACCCTCAAACACCTTAGTTGTTTCTCACTAAACCCACGATAAAACATGGGGTGGTGCTATTCTAAGCCTGCATTACATGTCAAATAATTATGACAGCCTTTATTTTTTACTCTAATTAAATGCTTTTTGAACTAAGGTGTATCAAAGTTGTGTGCGCGATAAAAACATTCCTGTATTCAATATCTCTCTACTATTAACTGAAACTTAGTACGATACTCAAGTTAGGCAGTTACTGGCAAGTACAAAGATAAACTTTATATCGACACAGCGAGCGGCTTGATGAAGATATCGATGGAGTTTAACGCCTCCGTTAATCGTAGTTTAAGAACTTTAAATGAATTTCCTTGTACGTGCTATCGCGAACTACTCGTATGTATCATAGAATATAAGAGTACTTTGAACAAGAAATTGATATTAAATAACTTCAGCTTGATGCACTGGTGACAGAGGGCGGGTGGATAGTGAAAACGGAAGTCTGTGTCTTAGTAACGTTTGCTGGTGGAGACCTATGTCTCTATCTATGATCTTTACGATATTGGACAATAACGTTATAGCTACGTAAGTACGCACCTAAAATTAGTATGCAGCCGCTGTACACCTACTATTACAATTGACTTATCACCGAAGTAAGTACATTCTCTTATTGCTGAACCGCTGACAAAGCAAAGCCCGGGATTGTGTGGCGGCACTGAGTAATAAATAACGCTAACAAGATAATTATCTTTCTGCCTGTTGGCGCCAAGAACACCCGTCATTAGCCTTTGTTTTATGCTCCACTATAAAATACCAAGTTAAAATAGTAGGAAAAATATAAATCATATCACCAGTTTATCAGCACGCTGTGGATCTAAAAACTGGCATCAGTGACGTTAGAACAAAAGTCTGCAAAACTGAAGTGGGACTGGGCTGGACATGTATGTCGCATGCACTCCGACAGATGGGCTAAGATAGCTACACAGTGGGTGCCACAGGATGGTCGCCAAAGATGAGGCCGGCCTTGAAAGAGATGGCGAGATGACGTATTTAGTGGAGACTGGGAGTCGGAAACTGAACACCGGGATAAGTGGCGCAAAAGAGGGGAGGCCTTTGCCCAGCAGTGGGACACAGAAATGGCTACATAAAAAAAGATCTAAACTTAAAATTGGCGGCAGACCAACGCTAATAAAACGTTTTAAAAACAAAGCCAGACCAAACAAACGCAAACTTAAGATAGGATTAAAAACCAAGCGACGCGACAACGACGCGCGTCGTTGTCGCCGTCAAATTTTGACGGCGTCGTTGTCGCTGCGGTCTTGTAAACCCGACCGCATCCCATAACTCTCTTCTCAGCGCGCTGTCAACGTGACGGCGTCATGGCGCGCCGCAACGACGCCGACGCTCGGTTTTTCTGGTTCCCCATACAAACCAGTCATTTGACAGCGGCAACGACGCGCGTCGTTGTCGCTGTCGCTTGGTTTTTAAGCCCACCTTTAAGTCAAACGCAGTGCGCAATTACGTTGGTTAGTTTAAGTTACATCTGTTACGGGATGGTTAGGTACGGGTAAACACCAAAGCATAGATAATCCTAGGATTTCACGAGCAGACCTCTGACAAACCGGTAGATTAAAGTCCAAGAAAATGGACTTTGTCCGCTAGCTAGGTAGATTTTTTGGCAGGTTTTCTACAAACTGCCATGTGATTTGGAAATTGCATTATTTTTTATGTAGTACACTCTTCATAAAAAAAACTGAACACCTCGGTTTTTCTTGTTTTGGCCAAATCAAACACAAAAAATTATTGTTTACATTAAAAAAATATATGACTTGCCTAGTGTGTATAAATAATTTCAAAATTCAAAATTTGGATTTCACTTGTTTGTTTTGTAAATGAGATGAATGACTGAGACACGTTTGCAGTTTGCGCCGTTTAACGATTAATAATAATTAAGGCAGCAAGCTACTAAGAGTTTTAATTCAATTAGTTTACTTCCAATAAGATGACAAAAGTACCTATTCTTTCGCTTCGATCAATTTAACCAACACCAGTTCCCAATTTATTTAGTTCGCGTCTCGTTCGCGTTTGACTTAAAGATTAATGTTAGTCTTGGTCCAACTTGTGGGAAGAAAAATAGGGCTTATAAAACTCCTAAGACCAAAGTAAGACCTTGCTAGCACTCACACTGTATTGAGACGGTAAAGCCACAAATTATCGAGACAACGCGCGGGGGGGCATTACAGATGGCTTACTCAGTACTAATGACGATTTTGACGGTTACTGACTGACGCTTACTAGAATGAACTGGAAGAAGATGAAGATGAAAATTGGCTCGGAATTATATTACGTTCTTTTATCAGAATTTGCTATTTTGATATTCTTATTCTTTGAGATTTTCGACAGTAGCAACTCTAGCTATGTAACAAGCGACAATCGCGAAAATCCTAAACAGGCTCGAGTAATCCTTTTTTAAACTCTCTATTTTGTGGTATGGCTGAAAGGAAAGTTGGTGGACATGTTGACAATATTTATATAAATTACACAGAGTAAGTTTTGGTGGGTGTAGCTTTATAGGGTTTTTCATCAGCTCATTGTCCTATACAACAGAAGTCAAACAAGAAGAAATACAGCAAGTGAACGCATTACTTCATAGCAATAGTTTACAGGATTAACCCTCAGAATACTGATAGAGTGCATGCAAAGTATGAAAATTTCCCTAAAAAGATATTTCAGGAAACGTCATTTTTTTACCCATGGTAAATTCAGTCAGCTGATCGTGATTTTGTAGAATTTTTTTTTACTTTCCTCTCATAGTAAATGCAATCAGCTGATCGTATTTTTACCGGGGCGTCTCGTTTTCCCCCTGCATCGAGCCTTTCTGTAAGGAATTTAACGATGCGGTGCATGGGACAACCGCCTAACTATCCAAAAAACTTTTCTAGTTTTCTTGCAAAAACCAATCGTACGGGTAGACCAAAACTATCCAACTTCGAATTGAAATAATCAATCTACGAATCTTTAGGTCGATTCTTTCTGCGGCAAGATAGATTTCTCTTCGTATTTCATTTAGTGGTCATGGTCACTGGCCGGACTTCAAGTGGGAGCGATAAATTAACCGACCAAATTTATTAGCCATGTTCAATTCAACTTCAATAACTCCGACACTCCACTGCTACACATATTGGGCTCTATCCATACTCACCACAAAATGACAATTGGATTGGCATCGAGCGCAGTGCAAGGTGTTGCATGCACAGGGAAAGCAGCTGCTCATTCTCTGGACGAATTTATCATTTAATTACTTTTTACGATAACCGCGTGTAAATTTGGAATGATGCTATTTTAAACTGGCACTTTATGGCGAAGAAACAAAATATTCCATCTGGTAATAAATATGAATTAGGGTATAAACTACCTTACAAGAAAATACATAAAGTAGGTATTCATACTTTATTTTGGACTACCGAAAACATCTGACTTCTAATCAAAACAATCAATCTACGAATCAACAGATAAATTCTTTCTCCGACAAGACGGATTCTCTTCGTATTTCATTTAGTGGTCACTGGTCGGACTTAAAGTGGGGGCGATAAATTAACCGGCCAAATGTATTAGGCATGTTCAATTGAATTTGAATAAATTCGACAGTCCACTGTAAGACATAGAGGGAACTATCCATATATACTCATTGCAAAACAATAATTGGATTGGTATCGACCGCAGTGAAATTTCTTGCATTCGCAGGGAACGCTGCTGCCCATTCACAGGATAAATTTATCGCATAGTTGCTGCTTAGGGCAGCCACGTGTAAATTTGGGGTGATGATAATTTTAACTGGCATTATATGGCGAAGAAACATTATATCGCATCTGCAATCTACCTTGAAAGAAAATACATAAAGTACTTAATCATACTTTACTTTGGACTACCCAAACCAAACACTCTCACTAATTCTAATCAAAATAACCAATCTACGAATCAACCGATAAATTCTTTCCCAGCAAGATGAATTCGTCTTCGTATTTCATTTAGTGGTCACTGGCTGGACTTTAAGTGGGGGCGATAAATTAACCGGCCAAATGTATTGGGCGTGCTCAGTGCCACCTACCGTATAAATTATGTGCTCTTGAAGTTGGACGGATAACAATGCGATTAATATTAGATACCGTGCTGATGGGTAGTGGTTGAGGACCTTACTATTTAATTACATTGTTTACCTACTAATATTATAGTTAGTGATATCATAAGAAAATATGTGTATCATCTACGTCGATATGGATTGTATTGGCAGAAATTCTAATAAGTTGCAAAGTAGAAAGAAAGATTATTTTCTAAACGTGTATTATAAATAGTTACAAGGTACCTTAGAGCATAAGCAATATAACTTTTATTTATATCTCGCAGAAGAACTTGTTAACATATATTTTACCAATACATCACTTTTTGTCAAGTCAAATTTATTAAATACAGACCTCCAATGAAATATTATTATATTTTGCGATGTCAAATAAAACTCATATCATTTTATGCGTATTTTACGACACCTTGGAGACATTGGGAGTGACATCTTTAAGTTGACGGCGGTCTGTGTTCTTTTTTATTTACGCAGTTTTTACACTTTACAAATACAGGGAGTAACAGAAAGGGTATAACAAGCCGAAAGGTGGTAAAGGTACTCATTATTTTGAACAACTTTTCCCATGAAACGTGGGTCAAAAGATGAAAAAAAATTTTGGACCTCCCAATAGGAGGCTCCCATACAAAATAGCCGACCAGCTAATTGATTTTCGGGGAGGTCCAAATTTTTTTCATATTTTGACCCATGTTCCATGGGGAAAGTTGTTCAGTTTCATGAGTACCTTGACCTCCTTTCGGATTGTTATACCCTTTCCGTTACTCCCGGTATATTTTTCGTTTTCCATTAAGTAAGTACAGTTGTTGACTCCGTGTAACAATACATTTTTTTTTTTATGTAGCCTGTTCTGTGTCCGGAAACCGGGGACCGAGGAGAGTGGCGCAAAAGAGGGGAGGGCTTTGCCCAGCAGTGGGACACAGAACAATACATTAGGGGTTCCAAATTAGATATCTCACACTTGAGGGATTAATAACCTACATCTTGGAAAGTTTCATTTTCAAATCGATTTAAGTTCTAAATTTTTTGTCATATATTTCTGTAGCACATTTACACTATTAATACGTATACCTTAGTATAAAATTAAGTCGATTTTTGCGTTTACCTGTCTGTCTGTCGTGGAATTCACTAACATCTCCTCCTAAACTAATCAACGGATTTTGGTGCGGTTTTTTGTATTGGATAGAGTGTTTCAAGAGGAAGGTTTAAATGTATAACACATGCCAGAAAAAATCCTTTTACCGCAGTAAAAAGAAGAAAATGAGCAGCAGCGGGTAAAACACTAACGGGCCGCTAGTCTGTAATAAGATCAGGTAAGTATATTAACAGTTCTCCACTTACGTAAACTTCACAAAATTCTCTATCTGGGTGCAAGCCTTTAACTTTGTCTAGCTAGATAGACGGAGGGATTTCCCCAGATTCCAAGTCGCAATGCCGGGCAGGCGTGCCGGCTTTAAGACGAAACACCAGACAGACTGGATGCAAGTTGGTGTACTTAGGAGAAATCTCTACTATGTATCACTTTTTAGTTCCATCTACTTTCTAGGATATCAAAAGTAATAAGAAACTAGTAATAATATCTAAGTATAAAACGATATACCTCTACAATCAAAATTATATAGCGAAATTTCTACGAGTAGTAAGTTAGCATGCACAACTATATGTCGTAGCACATTGCTACGATAATGCTGTTTCGTAGCTCTACCTACGTACCAAAAAGATCACTACGTTGCTACGAGAAAGCATCTTTGAGCATGAACTTTGGTAAGAAAAGCCTTAGTCATTAATGATCGTAGACCACCTTAGGAATCAGCTTTGTCTGTGCAATAACGGTCAATCCTTTTCTCCCACGTATAAAGCACAGCATCTGAAATGGCCAGTTCTCAAGCCAAGCCAACCCAAGGCAAGCTAAACCCTGTGTTCATTTTAGAATACCTATAGGAGCTCCTTTGTACCCAGTATGTTTCGTTCGGGGATCAATTTACAGCGGATTGTGGACAGAATTGTGTTAGCAGCCGGGAATTGAATTCAGGTCTCGTGTGGGGTTTGTACACTGCTTCTATTTGTGTAAACAACTAAATTGAAAGGTTTCCTGTTCTAGCTTAGAATGGAGCTATGCTGGGCGTGCTAACAATACGCTATGATATCTATGACTGGATGTTGGGATAGGTAATGACCGGTAGGTATAAGCAAAGATTTTGGGAGTTTGATATGACTATATAACATAAATGACCTGTCTACTTAGCATTTATACGGGGTTATTTTTTTATCGGTACGCAAACGTCTAAGGTTAAAGGTTATAGTCATGATTATATAAACATTTTTTACTACAGAGATACTTCAAAAATCGTACGCTTCATACATTTTAAATCATAGTTGCATTGCATAGTCCATTTTACGTTATTTATTCGATACCAATACGAATACGGTTTATGTCAAACGTCATCGCAAAATTCACAACGCTGCTTGGAGGAATGCGTCTGTCAAACCCTTTGCCATAAACAGCATTATGTTAATAAAGTGGAAAATCGGACAAATGACGCACAATCGAACGTTACCAAGTGTTTTCGTCGGATCAAATCAACCTACCACCTTCTTTGCAGTTCAAAAACGATCAAACTATTCAAAATCTTAAGTACCTAATTCTTCGGTTAGTAGACGTCTTATTCTATCGGAGAATCGCTCAGCAAGCCGCTAGTAATTCAATAAAAGTCACGATTAAAATCGAGCTTGAACGCATTAACGCCTTTATCAAGCGGAGCAGCGGTCGTTTTGCGGTTGTCGGGGACGGTGGTTTAATTGATTTCAACTAAATTCACATTAGTGAAAGCCATTGGTTCATTCAAAGGTTTATCTGAAGGAAATGTCTTTAGGAATTTCTATTATATTTCTAATATCGTTGACCAGCTAACGTGACAAAGTCCTAGGGGTACGAAATTTAAATAATAATCGTTTACTTCGTGACTACTCCAATATTTTCTGGTTTGTCCATCTCCTAAACTACTGGATCGTTTTCATATTTTAGCTACTGATTTTAGGGATTATTTTAATCAGTCTGTCACAATTAGAATGTTCGCACTTTTTTCAGACAAGAAATGTTCAGCAAGCCACTCGTTATTCAATAAAAGTCACGATTAAAATCGAGCTTGAACGCATTAACGCCTTTATCAAGCGGAGCAGCGGTCGTTCTGCGGTTGTCGGGGACGGTGGTTTAATTGATTTCGACTAACTTCACATTAGTGAAAGCCATTAGTTCATTCAAAGCCTTAGCCAAAGAAAATGGTTTTTAAGCAAGTTCACTTTGTTATTTCTCAAAAAAAGAATTGGTTTGTCTATCTCCAAAACTACGGGATCGAATTTATATTTTAATAATATTAATCAATCTGTCACAATTAGAAAGTAACATTATATCTTCAACATTGCCCTTTTCTCAGAGAAAAAACCATCACCAATCCACTAGTATAATTCAATAAAAGTCACTATTAAAATCGAGCTTGAATGCAATACAGGACGGCCGTTTGAATAGGCCATATTTAACAGCTTTCAAAATAATTAATGCTATGACATAAGATCTTTTTTTCATTTTTGACATGTCTTCTAGTATGGGTTTGACAGCTGTCAAATATGGTCTATTCGCATGGCCGTCTTTTAACGCCTTTATCAAGCGGAACAGCGGTCGTTCTGTGGTCGCCGGGGACGGTGGTTTAATTGATTTCGACTAACTTCACATTAGTGTAAGCCATTGGTTCATTCAAAGCTTTATCTGGAGGAAATGATTTTGAAACATTCCTAAGCGTTACATTTCTATTTGTCCAACTAACGCGACAAAATTCGGGAGGTAAAGTTTCTATATGATGTCTGATTTCTGATTCTACTTTGTGATTTCTCTAAAATATTGTCAATCTCCTAACCTACTGGATCGATAATTATTATATTTCACAAATTTTTATCAACCTGCCACATTTAGAATGTTAATTTATTTCTTAACCGTCGCCCTGTTCTCAGAGAAAAAAACACTCAGCGAGCCGTTCAAGCACGGCCGACCGAAAATGTCATATTTGACAGATAGTCAAAATCATGTTAATGTTATGCTAGCTCTATTTTTCTTTGTTGCCATGTCTTATAATATAGGTTTGAAAGCTGCCAAATATGGCATTTTTAAACAACCGTACTGTAGTAATTCAATAAAAGTCACGATTAAAATCGAGCTTGAACGCATTAACGCCTTTATCAAGCGGAGCAGCGGTCGTTCTGCGGTCGTCGGGGACGGTGGTTTAATTGATTTCGACTAACTTCACATTAGTGAAAGCCATTGGTTCATTCAAAGCTTTATCTGAAGGAAATGTCTTTAGGAATTTCTATTATATTTCTAATATCGTTGACCAGCTAACGTGACAAAGTCCTAGGGGTACGAAATTTAGATAATAATCGTTTACTTCGTGACTACTCCAATATTTTCTGGTTTGTCCATCTCCTAAACTACTGGATCGTTTTCATATTTTAGCTACTGATTTTAGGATTATTTTAATCAGTCTGTCACAATTAGAATGTTCGCACTTTTTTCAGACAAGAAATGTTCAGCAAGCCACTCGTTATTCAATAAAAGTCACGATTAAAATCGAGCTTGCCTTTATCAAGCGGAGCAGCGGTCGTTCTGTGGTCGTCGGGGACGGTGGTTTAATTGATTTCGACTAACTTCACATTAGTGAAAGCTATTAGTTCATTCAAAGCTTTAGCCAAGGGAAATGGTTTTAAGCTTTGATAAGCGCTACATTTTGGCATATTAAAAAAAAAAACGTAAGTACATAGTCTTACGAAGAGGTGTAAAGATCTTATTGATAAGTTTGTGGCTTCCCAATGACTTTAAAGACTTTTGCCTGCTTTTGCCTCACTTTGTAAGCGAGAATGACACTTTACGACCATTGCTACGCATTTTTACCGCATGGCCATGAGTCAACTTACATTTTTAGAATGGGGAAGTTGACCTTGCATCTGTCCGACGCATGGTTTACGTCGCGGATGTCAAGTGTGATTCCTGCCTTATTATATTGCAAAAGCTTATAAAAATTAAAATTAAAATTTATAATTTGCCAATAATATCGTTGTAAAGTGGTTGTAAATTTATATTTCAATGACCACAGATCTACTCAAAGCCTCTCTCCAGCCAGGTAGTTATTAAACTCTCAATTTATTCCCTCTGTGCGTCTATTTCACTTACAAAGAAACAGTTAGCCGGAGGCAGTTTGAAGCCCCCTTTTTGCGTTCCGCAATTTTGCAGCTAGATAAGTAACAGCTTTTTGCTTTTAGTTGCGTTTTCATTCATTCAGTGGGCGCCATGATCACAGATAGTACTAGACGCCTAAAGTACCATTTTTCAAGTGAGCCCAACATTTCCTGCCAACAAGCTAATAAGAGCTTGCCTATTCGCCTTCTTAAGAGGAGCCACGTTTTGTCAAGCGTACCGTTGGATGGGAACAGTGACTAAAAGAAGGCGGCTAGCAGCGACTGTATGACGAAAATGGAAGATCGTGTCTTATAGCGTACCTCGACGTCTCGAACTGTACTGCTTGATATGATTTGCCTTCAAGGCTAACGCAGACGGCGTGGCGTATGAGCATCTATCTCCTATCATCTCCAATTCTCCATACTAGCTCTGCATGCACATGCATCTTCGTTAGCCTTTAGTGTGCTGTCTAGTAGACACTCTCATCACTGTTGCGTTTTCATTCATTCAGTGAGGGCACAAAACGTTTCCGCCGGTCATTTTTCACTCAAAAACTGTACCACACGTTCGTTTCGTGACAGTGAAAGATTAAAAGGACTCGCAAATCACACGCTCTACTACCGGCACAAAGCGATGGCCGCTGCAGTTGTTTTGTAAAACAGTACTGCATTAGCTCATTGGTTTTTTCGAGTTTGGGATTAAATTTGAGCCAAAAGCTGGTCGCTGCCGAATGGAAAATGTATTTTTCGGCAACATCTTATTTCACTCGTTTCTTATTCGTTCGTCAGTCCACCTAGTGTTTGCTGTGTCGTAAATGGTATATTGTTTTTGGCCAATCGGAGTTTGAGTGCCTTCTAATTTTCATACTCACCGTGCTTTACAGGCGCATTCGCGAGCGCAGTGCAAAATGTTGCATTCACAGGGAATGCTGCTGCCTATTCCCTTTGTAGCTTTTCACATTGTGCGATATTTTTACGCTAGCGAATGCGTCTGTCAAATCGTTTCAGATAAACCGTAATTGTATGAAAATAAGGTGAAAAATTGCTTTTCAAAAAGCAACGGGTAGCGCTGCGCAAAAATAACGCACAAACCTACGTTACGTGGAACCTTGTCTAGCTATAGTACTTTTTAGTTTATCCTGTAACTGAGTATGATGTTACACTATCCTGGTCGAATGAGCCACTATCTTCCAGCAGCTTGCACTCCACTGCACTTGCATTATTCACTGTCGATTGCCACTCGGGGACAGCGGGACCGTTAGTTCGACAAGTGGGATAGAAAGTGCTGTGAGTGAGATGAAGTCGTTTATTATGATGTACCCTTAGAATAACGAGCAAGAGTCAACGTTTTACATAAGGTGGTTGCTTTTTTTTGCCGGACCAATGTTATTAAAGTAAGGAGTTGTACGAAACAGTATCTAGTTGTGATTATTATTACCGCATCAACATGCGGCTATCAAATGCTGTCATTTGCTGTCATTAAAAATCGCGATATCCTGCGGCGCGTGTGTCATCTGACTTGAAGCAGTCAGTACACACTTACTGAAACCAAAGCTAAAATAAGGATTTGTCTTAAAGAATTTCTTTTCGTGTTCTTTGCGTCTTTACGTACGCAAGTCGACAGTAATTCGACATAAAATGTAGCAAAAACCGAAACGAATTTCTCTATAAATTCAACGCTTTGAATTATTAAGATTCCAAGTTTATTTACAGCGGTTTCAAATTTACTTTGTCATTGAACACGAGTGTTGAATTAATTTGGGGAAATCTCGCCTTACAGGGATTATTTTGAGAGAAGGCATTTTAGTATTTAAATGGAAAGTTCCCAAGGCTGCTCTTTGTTTTGAAACAGAAATACAGTGTAATGCAAAAGTGGAATTAAAACAAGCCCTAAACTCGTGTGTCACAAGCCGTTGCTCAAAAGCTACAAAAGGTGCTGAAGTACGTTTTGTTAAGTCTTTTTGTTCATGTTAATTCCTGAAATAAACGCGCACGAGACCTGCACAGTCATGTGCAAAGATTTTTGTTATATTCTCTTTTGAAAACACGTTGAACACAGTTCTTGTCATGTTCTATGATAATGCAATTTGTTGCTTTGTTTAATGCCTTTTCAACAGCCTATTGAATGTCTGATAGATTCAAGCCATTCCAGTCGGCATTGGTGGCATAGGCACTTTTCATCAAAGAGTTTAAAAATATCTTCTTTGCGTCATGTTTACGTTATCTTTTATCTACTGTTTTGAAGATGCAGACTAAAAATGAGTAAAAAGGGAAAGTATATCCCATAAAGCTGTCTCTGCATGGGTATCAAATCAATACGATCTTGTCATATGATAATCATTTACATAAAAACCTTTATAAATTCATTACAAAAGCTTATGTTTAAACAAAAGCTTATGTTTTAACACGGACCGCTGATTATAGCAGGGACTGATAAATACCACAAAAGCCGGCGGATTAATTAATTATGTGAATGATACAGACAAATTATTAATAACTAGATAGGTATGTAAAAATGAGTAAAAAGGGAAAGTATATCCCATAAAGCTGTCTCTGCATGGGTATCAAATCAATACGATCTTGTCATATGATAATCATTCACATAAAAACCTTTATAAATTCATTACAAAAGCTTATGTTTAAACAAAAGTTTATGTTTTAACACGGACCGCTGATTATAGCAGGGACTGATAAATACCACAAAAGCCGGCGGATTAATTAATTATGTGAATGATACAGACAAATTATTAATAACTAGATAGGTATGTTGTCTCTGTTATGTTACCTGGTGATCATCATCATTGTCAACCCATATCTACCCACTGCAGGGAATACCTGCCTCTTTTCTTTTCCACTAATCCCCCCAGTCCTGTGAAATTTCATCCATAAAGAGCTCATCATTTGATATCATCATAGACTGTTTATTTTTTTAACGAAGTACTTAGCTACGAAATAGATAATTTCATAATCGAATAAAGCTATATTAAAACAGCTCGAATTTTTCCCGTAGCATTATATTAAATTGCAAAATTATCTTCCGGTCCTTGCCGCCATAAAATTCGGTTGTGAGTACAATGGGAAGTTATGTCGACTCGAGTCTTCAGAATGTTGCTTTCGTAGTACAAACAGTTGGGCGAACGTGGGACGAATGAATGAGAAAATTATTCGCCGGAGACTGTACAACAAACTTCGGCAATTTATTCCGCGGCTGGAGCTCAAAGAATAATGGGCAAAGAAGCGACACTTTCGTTGCAGTTACTTAAATACCTAAATACAATGCGACAAAGCCGCTCGGGTGCATTAAAATTGCCATAAAAAGTTTACCGTAGGAGGTGGGAGTTTTAAAAATGGTTGGTTTTATTTAACTTACTTTCTTAAATATATATCCGACACAGTTTTAGTAGTGTCGTGTGATAAATAATGTAATTAAGTGTAAGTATTTCATATTTACATTATCTTGCAAGTGTTAAGTATATTTTATTTGACATCGTATTTGAATTGAAAATGATACACGATTTTAACACTTTAGTTTTCAAATAAAAACGTAAAAAAATACATAATTATGACTGTTATTTGTAAAACTATCTTGACGTAGTAAACTTTCTCGTATCGGCTATGAAGAAAGGTCTGACCTAACTTCAAAGCTGCTTGATCTATGAGACGGCTAAACGGTGTGACATGTTCAATAGGACGCTACCTGGCTGCGGTTGAAGAAGTTGGATTGCCTGGCAACCGCACGGGAGCTATTTGTCACTCTCTTCAGACAAAATCTGATGAAAAATAAGATTCATACGAATATCGAGAAGAAAATGATCGTGCAATATTCAGCGAAATCAAAATATAATAAAGAAATATACTTACATTACACAAATAACAGTATTTGTAAAACTATCTTGTCGTAGTAAACCTTCTTCGTATCGACTATGATGAAAGGTCTGTCCCAACATCAAAGCTGCTTGATCTATGAGACGGCTAAACGGTGTGACATGTTCAATAGGACGCTACCTGGCTGCGGTTGAAGAAGTTTGATTGCCTGGCAACCGCACGGGAGCTGTTTGTCACTCTCACTACTTTCAGGCAAAATCTGATGAAAAGTATTTTTTTTCTTTCTTGGTTTGGGATACCGAGTCGTTCAACGACCCGATGAACCCTGGTGTCAGAGTTTTTCAACCGTCTACTACCAACCTACTACAAGTAACAGGCCTCTGACATGGTTGTGTAACGAGCTCCATCATAGACAGCAACCGGGACCGACGGCTTAACGTGCCCATCCGAAGCACGGGACCATCTTGCTTTTCGAACAATCAGGTGGTTCAGCCTGCAATGTCCTAACCAGACTGGAAATACATTCACAAAGTGATAAATAACAACTTTTGTGAGTGACCCCACCGGGAATTGAACCCGGAACCTTCTACGTGGCAGGCAGTCGTGCTAACCACTGCGCCACATCGGCTGTCAAATAAAAATAAAAATAAGATTCATACGAATATCGAGAAGAAAATGATCGTGCAATATTCAGCGAATTGAAAATGAATAGTAACAATTTAAACGGAAACACTACACAATGCTGGCCATAATAAAGTTATTTATAATAGACAAGCAGAGTGTACAGTAACTGCATTATTCCGCATCGTATAAAGTTGGTTCGCAACAGCAATAAATTCGGCGATATGAGCGGAAACTTTTCACACGTACGGAATTGAGGGGACGTGGAACAATATGCGCGGTATTTCAGTCACCGCGACAACCTATCGGTGCCTGGCGCGGGCTGCCGGCCGTAGTATGGGTTAGCCAACACAATGGAAGCAAGTAATTTAGTCAGGCAGGGTAAATATAGTTCTTTTTTCTTCAATCTCCTCTGATGACTTGAAAGCATAATATCGTGATGTACCTAACTTATATATTGATAAATCTTGGATAAAATATCTATTTCAGTCACTTTGAGAATACCGTTTTGGCGCGGGCTGCCGGCCGTAGGACGGGTAAGTCAACACAATGTGCTATGGAAGCAAGTAATTTAGTCAGACAGGCAGGGTAATATGGAGTCTGTTTTCATCTCATCTGATGACTTAAAAGCATACTTGGGTCAAAGATCTATTGCAGTCACTGGGACAATGGGGTTTCGGCGCGGGCTGCCGGCCGTAGGACGGGTTAGCCCACACAATGTGCTATGGAACTAAGTAATTTAGTCAGGTAGGCAGGGTAAATATGGAGTCTGTTTTCATTTCATCTGATGACTTGAAAGCATACTTGGGTCAAAGATCTATTGCAGTCACCACGACAATGGGGTATCGGCGCCCGGCGCGGGCTGCTGGCCGTAGGACGGGTTAGCCAACACAATGATATGGAAGTAAGTAATTTAGTCAGGCAGGGTAAATATGGAGTCTGTTTTCATCTCATCTGATGACTTGAAAGCTTACTTGGATCAAAGGTCTATTGCAGTAACCGCGACAATGGGGTACCTATCGGCGCCCGGCGCGCGCTACTGGCCATAGGACGGGTTAGCCAACACAATGTGATATGGAAGTAAGTAATTTAGTCAGGCAGGGTAAACATGAAGTCTGTTTTCATCTCATCTGATGACTTGAAAGCTTACTTGGATCAAAGGTCTATTGCAGTAACCGCGACAATGGGGTACCTATCGGCGCCCGGCGCGCGCTACTGGCCATAGGACGGGTTAGCCGACACAATGTGCTATGGAAGTAAGTAATTTAGTCAGGCAGGGTAAACATGAAGTCTGTTTTCATCTCATCTGATGACTTGAAAGCTTACTTGGATCAAAGGTCTATTGCAGTAACCGCGACAATGGGGTACCTATCGGTGCCCGGCGCGCGCTACTGGCCATAGGACGGGTTAGCCGACACAATGTGCTATGGAAGTAAGTAATTTAGTCAGGCAGGGTAAATATAGAGTGCCTTACCACAAAAAAGTTTGACCAGTGTCGAACGCGTGTTTAAAATGAAACTTCATACAAATTATATTTCGTCGCTCTGTTCTTCAGATATAATTCTAGTTAACCATGTAGTTTCTTCAAGCTACTGGCATTCATCGCACTTTTAGAGAAAATCGATTAAATCGATCGATTTCACTCTTTTTTCTTTTTTTTTTTTTTGTCTGTGGCCACCCTTTCCTGTCGCCTGACAGATGGCCAAGTACTCATTCTTTAACTTGCGCGGCATGACTCGCACGTTTTTTTACAAAAAACGTAAAATAATTAATAAATTCAGTGTTAAATGTTGGGAAAACTAATTGTTTCCCTATTTAAACTCAGTGATACACCGGGTGAGTGATTTTTTGGTATTTTTATGTGTCTTGATGTGATTGATTGACTGAGGTGTTTTTCACCTGATGCACCATTTTTTCCTTGACGGTGGGTCTACGACTCAATCCGCTGGAAAACCACACCATTTTTCCTAGATGGTCTCGAACCACTGGAAAGCCTGGAGGTTGACCGCGAGTCATCACGATGGCATTTTTGCATAGCAAAACATACGGTTCAAACTGGATCTATGTTATAAGTGTGCAATATATTCGCATAGGGCTTGCCCAAGCGATATATAACGTCTGGAGGTTATGCCGCGAGCTAACACGAAGGCAAATGTTATATAATACAAATGGTTGCTGTCAATCTTTATTTCGTTGGGAATCGACCCCAGTCTTCCACGAAATACATCTTAGCCTAAACGATGCCCAAAAGTCATCAGTAACGTCTTGAGTTTATACCTTGACAAAATCTTATAAGAATATCTTATAAGTACCCGCTACCGATTGAAATAATCAAGCAATTATTGGACACAACAGTACACAGCTTGACATAGACCTCTCTTTGTCTTATGATCTGTTTTTCACACGATCGTGTCATACCCAATGTATTCCTAAAAGTATATATACAATTTCTACTTAAAAATAGATATGTTAACTGTTATTTGGTCGTTACTCGAACCACTAGGCTATGTCACACATATAAGCTTGCTAGCAGAAAAACAACTGTTGATTTGTGTCAAGTTATTACGCGAGAGCGTCAACATTTTCACCTATGCGATTCAATTTATTCGCATAAGGTTACTGATAAGGAATACATTTATTTTTCCTCTTATATACGGTACGCGCCCCTTTCCTACGAAAAGAATTAACTCGAAGGCAATGCCACGAGATAATGATGTACTTACTAAAACATGGCTAAGATTCTATATATCATATCACATCACCATGGAATATTTCATTAATTACGTAAATTTGTATTTTATACAAAAACGTATCTATTTGTGAATAACACTATTGAAGTCTTTGCGAAACTTGCAACTAATCGCGACATTGTGCGCAGTTTTTTTATACCATGGGAATACCCTAGCTCAAAATATACCCTTCAAAAATACAAGTAATTAATAATGCCAAATGCATAATATTACACGAGAAAACCGCAATATAAGTTACATTCTGTTAAAAGAACGCACCAATATTAGATTTACAAATATTTTTTTAAATCTACCTTCTTTTCGATTTACGTTTTATCGAACCATGGGGCAATTGAGTAGTGAAATGTCAATTAAATTTCACGTACCTATTTGCCTACAGGTGAATTAGAAAAATATATTGGTATACAAATACCGTATTAAATACAACCAAACCAACGCATTGTGCTTACTTAACATATGGAAAAAATGTTTCTTTATTGTACAAACATAAATGTTTGTACCCTGTATTTATCCTACTTTGGATACCCTGTATTTATAATACTTTTGATAAACCAATTAACTGGTTCTGTTCTATGCAAGTTTCCCGTTATTCAGCAAGATTTTAGGACGTAAGTTCTTTATAGAAAGAAAAGATTCAAGACAAGATTTTGTTTACTTCTTTCTAGTAGATTTATATTATATTATATCATATAATGATAGACACCTGCTCGCCAAAGCTTACTTCAATACGCTTATGGTCTTACCTTAAAAAATCTTTTACAGTTTTTGATTTTCATTAAATAAAACAAAGGATAGAATGATTAGTCGATTTGACAATACATAACTTACCCAACCATTGGTTGCCCACCCCACCTCCCATAAAAAGGGGGGGGGGGGAGGAGTGTGTACTGCCTGCAGGAATAGACGTGTACCTATGTAGGTAGGTCTATACAGGCCAGATTCGTGCACATATTGCGATTGGTCTATGAAAGTCCATCATTCAGAAAGAAACGAAATAAGTAGATAATAAATAATATCCTATTATTGAAAATACAAGTATTTTCCTACTCGCTATTATTATTATTAAGTATAATTAATATAAATTAATTATTACTTACAATGTGATACTTTGATTATTCCATTTCATTTCATAAATTACCACATTACGACAAGAAATATAAAACATTATATTTTGAACACTAATAAATAAACCTATTTTGGGATTCACACTTATTTACCCAAACACATACATTTAACCAAAGCACATACATTAAGTATTCAACTATTCCTTATTAGGAATTGAATATTATGATTTTTTATTTGTAAAAATATGTAACCTCTGTCCTAAGGTTATTTAATTTCAATTCAATTGGAATGTTATGTTACGAACACGTATTGCGAGGATAAAATTACCGAAATATTTTGGTAGTTGGATAAACATATTCTTCAGACAGAATAACTTAAATGACTTATGTCATATAGGTAATATCATGAATATTTGCTACCCTGTCGGTATAAATGAAGAGGAAAACGAGTAACTTTTATATTTTTCTATACTAAACAATAGAAGATAATAAAATTATCTTACCTAATTGGTGAACTATTTACTTCTTTTGTGATCAAACCTATTTAAATATAAGGTGGGATCAAAAATGTTATATCTTATTCCTAACTCGTTTGTTACGTATTTTACAAATACTATTGAATTATCTCAGGACCTAACAAGGTTGCTGTTAGATTTTATGTGGGTAAAAAAGTTGTTAATTATTTACAGTATTGTAAGGAATTCTCAATTAATTCGTTCTACGTAGATCCATACATTATGCACCACAGAAAACAAAGCGTTTTATTATAAATATTGTATTTCGTTCCAATTTCAATGAAATTACTTACGAAATCAATAATCTCCTAACCAAATGTTTCATTTTACTTGACTTCGTGTAAAAAATGAAAACGAGTAAATCTTTTTTCGCAATGTTTGATAACATTGTTTTAAAATAAATAGGTAGTCCTGAAAATATTTAAATCTTGTACTTCCGCTTTTCAACCAAGTACAAGTTGTTAAGTGATAAATAAATTTGGTCCTATTCTAGTAGACATTGTTTAATATTTAACAAGGAAATCATATTATTCAATTTTATTTTGTCATGATTAGAAGGTTACATGCAGTAACCTAATCGAAACATTATGTTCACCTCGTTCACCACAAGAGTATCCTTGAAATTTACAAAAATTGAAAATTACCATAAACATTTTACATCAAAATAGAATGTAAAAAACTTAGTTCAATATTATTATTATGACATACAGAAATAATATTGAGTTTTAGAACCAATAACAATATTGTTAGGAAGAAAATCTGTCTTCCCTCGTTCTGCAGGTACACAAAACTTTAAAATAATAAAATTTATTAACAACCTATTAACATTCTGAGTATTTTGAATTGCTTTTTATTAATAAAAGCAATGAGAAAAATATAAGACATCAATAATAATATTAAATTTATTTATTGATTATTATAATAATATAAAATTAAGTGTAACCACATAAACGTAAATTTTTTACCGTTTTATTATTAAAAAATAATTAAATCAAGTGTAAACACATAAACGTAATTATATTACCGTTTTATCCAAAGT
Source organism: Phthorimaea operculella (assembly GCA_024500475.1). Lineage (NCBI taxonomy): Eukaryota > Metazoa > Arthropoda > Insecta > Lepidoptera > Gelechiidae > Phthorimaea > Phthorimaea operculella. The sequence goes on from JANFCV010000112.1 coordinate 1,040,085, forward strand.
GTTGTTATTATTTGAAAGCAGACATTAATTCTTTAGGACATTAATTCTGGATGTCTGACTTATGACTGTTTTAGTGTTTTATTATTTTATAACCAAAATCCTGCATCATTAATTCTTTTAAAGTTCATTTATTTTAAAGTTCTTTGGGAAAAAATAGCTTTAATAATTTAAATGCTTATTCAAAGACTATTTATTTAATCTATGTACATGGATTACAATTTAATAATTATAATTCCTGTTTAAATAATCAAATTATAAAATTTCGTTGCTGTGTGAGTATACACGAAGTAAGCACAGTTAATTAAGTTCCTATAAAAATTTAATAATTTACGCCTTAATTAACTATTTTATGGCGATTATTTCCAAGATAACGTGAACTATATCAATAATCAAATATTTGTGTAGTTCAAAATTATCCTACACGTATTCGAGTTTACAGGTACACTATAATGTACCATTCAAACCGAACTTGATGTAGTTTAGCCTAAAAAAGCTTTTGAAGCAAAACATTTTTCAGGTGTGTTTATAATCTTTGATAACTTTATATTTAGTTGAGTCAACATCATCATCATCACTGCTGGCTCACAGCGCTCGATGATAATGTAAAGATTATGGTTAATATTTAATTACCAGAAATAGAAAGAAAACTATGTTTTCACCACGTTTTTATTTCAACGCCTTAGAAATTGCTTGCTAATGTGTAACGCTCGTATAATTTTTGACATAAGTACAAAAACAACGATAATCAGAACTTTTATCTTAATCGGGGTTTGTGGTGAACCTATTTTAAGTAGTTAACTTAAAGATATGTTTAGAATAAAATAATTTAAAGTGAATGTACCTAATCCCTACACATAATCCAACTTATGTTTAAGGACTGTCTGTACAACTGACTAATCTTTTCTATTATAATGTGTTGTGAAATACAACACAATATCTCTGAACATCTACATGGTTAACTAGAATTATATCTGAAGAACAGAGCGACGAAATATAATATATGATCAAACGAACTTACCAAGTGAAGTTCGATCGATATTATATGAGTCGCTCTGTTCGAAGATATAAGGTCCCTCCCACCCAAACCCAGTTGTATAATAGAAAAAGATTAGATCTACTGCTATCTCTAAAGAATGAGTACTTGGCCATCTGTCAGGCGACAGGAAAGGGTGGCCATAGACAAAAAAAAAAAAAGAAAAAAGAGTGAAATCGATCGATTTAATCGATTTTCTCTAAAAGTGCGATGAATGCCAGTAGCTTGAAGAAACTACATGGTTAACTAGAATTATATCTTCGAACAGAGCGACTCATATAATATCGATCGAACTTCACTTGGTAAGTTCGTTTGATCATATATAATACGCTAGACACGCGTTCAACGCTGGTCTAACTTTTTTGTGGTAAGGCCCAGAGTCTTTATTTTACATATCACCTGATGACCTGAAGGTTTTTCACACTATAACTTCTATTTTCAAATCTTGAATCAAAGATCTATTGCAGTCAACGGGACAATGAGGTAGCGTGAACTTCCTGCCACAGCGCGTTTTTTTTTATATTGATATGCAATATTATTACGAAACATTGACTTTTAATTAACAGAACTTCATATTGGCACTTCAAAGGCAGTAAATTGCGTAGCTTCGTTATACCAGTAGGTAAGTTATGACATCATAAATAACTTGATCCTCCATAGTTATAGCGGAGCGGCGACGTTGACGCCGCGTTCACGCAGCGTCGACGCTACTGCACCGCGCTGACAGCCCGGTGCGGTGAACAAGATAGTGCTTCGAAGTTTATTGGATGAAAAAATTGCAACGAGAGTATAAACCATGTCATAGGTTTGCTATTTGTTGTGAACAAGGAGGCTTAAGAGCTCTGATACTAGGGTTTATCGGGTCCTTGGACGATTCGGTGCCCAGAGAAGCTGAAGAATAAACGAATATCGATTATTCAATACCTGCTGTAAGAGATAAAGCGTATTATTTGCTCTAAAACACACATTTTACACTCACATATCAATTTAGTTTCCAAATAAACTAGCTTCTTCTTGTTTAACATTTCCTCATTTTCCTACTAATATATTTTTTCCTAATCACACTTATTACTCACTTATTCTATTTGTATCCTAAACAAACTTGCTGATTCGAGTCCCCATATGTCCGCATTCCGTATTTACTTTTATAATACCGTCGGGTGAGAATACGTTTGTGCCATACACCATATTCCATGTTTCAGATATGAGCGAAATGAACAATTTCGTTAATAGTTTAGAAGGATGATTTCTATTGTAAACACAAACTAATTTGTCATAAAGGTATACAAGAATACAATTGTTATTAGTTATTTAGCTTTTTTCAATTGCTATATCCATTTTTGATGAATCATTGTTTAACGTAGAATGTATGATATGACACAAATCACGCGGATATAGCACAAAATATTAGTAAATTTTAAAGGAACAGGTTCGATGACACACAAAATAATTAATTATAAAAAAAGATTCCGAGGATTATATGTCTATTATTAATTATAATTACATATGAAAACACTCCAGAGGTCTAGTAGGAGGCTGCCAAAAAATTTGGACCTCCCATTGTAACAAAAATCATTGATAGACAGTTTTGTATGGGAGGTCCAAATATTTTTTCATATTTCGATTTATGTATTGCCTTGGGGAAAGTCCTAAGGTATTGCTATCGGTCACTAGTAAAATTTCACCCAATATACACACATATCACACCAATGTCCCTTGCGGGGATAAGCAGAGTGTCAATAGCCTAACATGCCTAACATACAGTTTCCGCCACTTCCGACAATGTCTTTAATATGGTCTAAATAAGGTCTTTAGTATGGTCATAAGTTCATAACATGTTATTATATACTGTGAAAACAATCGTAAACTATGACTTCGATGATTGATTTCTTAATTAGGATGTGCTTACCTATTACGTAGTTCTTCTTTGTACCTTATTTTACATGGTGAAGTCTATGTCTCTTCTTCACTCATTGTGACAACTTTCACTAAATAATTACACTGATATTAAAATAAAACAAAATTCACAGCTGATAATCACAAATACACCTAAATTATTCAGTAAAAGTAAACAAAGTAGGTAGTTGAATAATAAGGATATGGCACAAAATCTTACGCGTAATGTCGCTTGGCACACTGTTTCCTGGGGTTTTGCTATACGTTTGTGCTATATCCGGACATGGCACAAAATTACGATTAGGTTTTGATTTACAGAGCGGATATAGCATAAAATCAAATAAATTATCTTTGTATCAAACAGGTATTTTTTAATTTCGATCCGTGGTAAATATGTATCGTATACTGTATTGTTGGATTTACTCATAATCGACTTTTCTTAAAAATGGATATGGCACAAACGTATTCTCAGCCGACGATACTTTCTGTAGTTGCCAGCAAGTTATTAGGAACTCGTAAACTTAAGGAATCGGCAAAAATTTAGATACCTACCTATATTTAATTTGCCTCTTATGTGGTCAAATCTAACATTTACTACAATAGGTATGTACGTACCTATACAATATTGTACGCAACGGAAGTATCTGTCTAGGAATGGCGGTTCAGTAAGTTGCAGCCAGGTTGCAGCTATCTAGGACGGACAAGGTATTCGCTCGCACGTAATGCGGTGGCTAAAGCTCGATTACCTGCTGTGTAATATGATAGGCAGGGTATCGGGTATTTCCTGACCAGTTTAAAATATAGCTAGGTATAACATAAACGTAGGTATCGGTAATGTGCCCTGCGAAAGTAGCTATCTAGGAATGGCGGTATACTGCCATACTATGATACTGCTTTATCTAAGTAGTAAGTAATGCGGTTGCTAAGCTTTGACTGCCTGCTGTGTGATTATGAGCTGTGCGGGATATACGGTTGGTACTAGCTGACCCATTTGAAGTATAGCTAGGTGTAAGGTAATAGGTATCTAAATGACATCACACTTTCACACAATAAGTAGGTATGCATCTAAAATGTATCCTACGGAAGTAGCTATCTAGGAATGGCGGTAAACTGCATGCAGCTATCTGGCTCGGACAAGGCATTCACTCGCATGTAATGTGGTAGCTAAGGCTTGACTGGATGCTGTGTAATATGATCTGTTCAGGATATCGGTTACTTTCTGAGCCGTTTGGAATTTTGTTAGGTAATTAGATATCAAGATATTAACTTTTTGGTTACAAAGTTAATACAAACAAAGCAAGCGGAAAAAATTCACGCCACCGATGGGATTTGAACCCACGTCTTCTGACAAGCCGGGTCAGAAGACGTGGGTTCATATCATGACACTATCACGCAATATGTAAGTATGTATCTAGAAGTAGCTATCTAGGAATGGCGGTAAACTGCATGAAGCTATCTGGGCCGGACGAGGCATTCACTCGCATGTAATGCGGCTGCCTGTGATATGAGCTGGGTAGGTACTGGGAGGATATCGAGTACTTGACGACTTGCTTTACTGATCTGTTTAGAATATAGCTAGGCATTTATACATGTCATACAAGTTTTGTACGTATGTTAGGTTGGTTACTATTCGCACTCAAACGGCTTGAAAGATACATGTAAGTAAACTTTAACTTTATCTGTAAAAAAAAGGTGTTTGATAATATCCCATACAACGAAACCTATTGAAAAGAGAAAACTAACGAGCAAACCTACTATTTAAACAATGGGAAACTTTACCAGAGGGCGTAGTGCTAATTGGCAAAAGACGAATGCCCATTTGTGGTCTATGTTTTTTCATTGCCTCAAGATGATACCAATATTAAAATTATTTTTACATTTAATCTTTGCTGTTTGCTGTATGTAAGTATTTAAAGAACGGGGAATTTAATTTTATATATTACTAAATCTTGTATTGATTGTTTATGAAACTAGGAAATCAACCAAACACACGCTAGAAAGCACAAGGAGTTTTATTATCTAAGCAACTCATATATAATCAGCCAAATAATGTATTGTACCTATTTGACCAGATTCTTTTTGGTTACAAAATGACACAAAATGACACGATTTATTTGTCTGTTTGTAGTTGACGTTTGACTGTTTGTTTTTTGAATCGCATTCCTTGCTTTGATTCCTTGTCATAAGTCATAAATCATAAAATAATTTTTCAATCCGCATATTTATTTTAATTGACCAATTTTTGACGAAAATAATACAAATGTGGCCATTATGGCCTTGCCAAACACGTATGTTTAGAGTCGCATACAAGAGGTAAACACTACTCTTCCAATGCAATTTCCAATGGCCAACCTTATATTGGTCGAAGTGGCCAACCTATTGGCGTCATGGATACAAACCTTCGAATCAGGTAATTACCTATGTAAGATCAACGACGGCTATGAAAGGGATGAAATCAGAGAATGGGCGGCAACATTCCCGTAAATACGCTAAGCTTGCCAATCCGCCTGGCAAGCGTGGTGTAGTGAGTATGGAAAGTAACCTCCCCCGATTCTGGGAAACCCTGGCCCAGCAGTAGATTGTTGTGTTTACTGATGGAAATCTACAGAGGCACAATTTGATTCTGGATATTTATACCAATCTATTATTAAACGTATGGATCTAAGTAAATATTACTAGCAATCATGTGCTGCCAGGCATGCCGCATAAACAAGGCACCCGCATGGTTTATAATGTTAAAGAGAGATAATATTTATTTTATTTATGCATTTTAGGTCTCAAAGATGGAACGTGTAATAAGTGCAGCTTTTTACCTCTATAATAGTGCTGCAAGCTGCAACAAGGAAAACGATACGACAACCCTAATACTGCTATGAGGCTATGACATTGTTGTGTGACGACCGCCGCCGTCTGAGCCCGAAACCTTTACGCCGCAGACAGTTGCACTACCACTGCATCATAATATTAATCAACCAACAAGTGGCAATATAATAAAACTACTTTTTTGCATTATTTATTGTATTTTACTTGCTATGCTATCTACCCAGCAGTTAGGAGGTAAATAGTAATGAAATAAGAGCCCTTTCACGCAAGAGATTTGCTCCGGCGATTTTTCGGTGGAGAGCGATCGCGCCGAGGACGCGACGGTTCACGGGCCACGGCGACTAGCGGCATACACGCAGCTATATATCGCTGCAATATGCGCGCTCGCGTAGAATAAAGTGGGATGGTTGGTATATTTAATTCACAAAATGGATCGAAAAATCGCGATGATAACGTGCATGCTGCGATGCGAGTTGTCGCCTGCTCGTTGCGATCACAGTCCGTCGAGTAATAGCCGGAAAAATTCGCTTGTGTGAAAGGGCTATTATAGTGTTCGTCACTTTGGCTCAGAAGGAAATTCTGCAAGGGCCGTGTTTGGAATTACCTATATGTTTACAGTGTTTCCAGTATCCAGTAGGATTCCCCGCTATTTTAGGAAATCTAAAATGCACGTGTTAAATGTCAAAGTGTTAAAATAATGAGATCAATCTGTTTTTAGGTTATGTATTATTTTTATAAATAACTTTGAATACCGGGTTTTTATAGAAAAGAAAAACTGGAGGTAAATAAGTGGTTATTTAATATCCATTTAGAACTACTTCAGCTTTGAGGCATTTTAGACGGAAGTCCTTTGCCCTGTGGGCAATATTCTTTTACGTTATAATGTACTAGGTAACCAATCACCAAAATTCAATATGGCTGGCGGCAACTATGCTTTTGTCAACTTTCGTTCCTTATTGTGTTTGCAAGGAATTAATTACCTACTATGTTCGATTGATATGTTACGAAGCAAAGTCGTCGTGCTATTTAAGTGTCGTGCTATTTAAGTGTCAGTTAAGTGGTACAGACTTTCCATGTAAAGAAAAGAAACATTATCTCAACTTAGCTCAGCGCCATCTACATGACACTTCTAGAATCTTCTTCTAGAATCCATAGAAAGTTTCAAATCCTCACAAGAAATGGAAAGCAGCGGGTGTAAATGCTAGACATACCTTAATTTGTGACCCGGTTTGAAGATTTCTTTGCTAAATGCTCAAAATATCCCCCTCACATAGTCTGCATCAAGTGCCCCGCTGAGATCTCGATTATACGCGTTCCATTAAGGAGATTTCAACCTTGAGTATGATTTTATTGGTAAGGTCGGGTTTGTCTGTTGTGAAAATGGCTGAGAAGCAAGATTATCGACAGTGTTTTTGTGTGAAAACTATTACTTAACTAAGCAATTTATAGATTTTTCTAATCCTCGAACTATGATCGATCATCGAACTCGAAAACGACCTAAATTAATCTACCAAACTAGTAGGTAGGTAGGTACCAACGACGTCGATATTTCAGACTACCCAGCCCATTCAAATGATGATGATGATGATAATGAAGTCGTGTTATCTCTCATCAGGAACATACGCCCATTCAAATAAACATACCTACTATAGAGGTATTATTGTATTTAATAAATAAATAAATAATAACTACTTATTTCATTCGTTGATCCAGCTTGCTTGGTAGAATACCAATTCTCCGCAAAGGAAGTAAACGTGATTTTACAGTAACGTAAAAATAGACTTTACAATCATGAAAGTAGTAACTTTTAGAGAGTGTAGTAAAACATTTTATTGCCTTTGAAAAGGTGTCCCCGGTCACCAGACGACTTTCAAATAACAATAAAGAATAAATAAAAGGAACGTAAACACGTACCAGTCTCGTCTGTGGCGGGTTTCACACCTGACACAAAAATAGAGAATTTCCAGAAGGACAGCACGATTTTTAATTACTCAAGTCACATCACCGACGTCCGTTGATGCAATTTCTAGCGCTAAATGATGCCATGAGATTCGTAACTAGGTATATCATTTATGACGTTCCCGCGAAATTAGTAGTGGAAGTCTTTCCAACTTCCAGCCAATTCTAGATTCTGATTCTGATTGTTCTATTTCTTGCTAAGCATGACTTTTCCAAGCTGCTGCCGTGCGTCTCATCTTGATGTCATGTTACGTAGGTATTTCTTGAATGGGCCGAAAAACTAAAAACTTCGCATGTTACACTTATTATGGCAGATGCAATATAAACTTTCTCTTTTGCTGAAATTTCGGTCAGATGTGAGATCTATCAGAAGTGCGGGAATAATTTGTTTCTGTTGTTGATTAGTTACTTACTACCAGTCAGATAGAGCCTATCCTAACTACAGATAATACTAACCCTAACCATTCCACTAAAACTGAATTCATTTTGATTAAAAGTGCTCACCGGAGTTGAATATTTCTTTAAATTTCAGATTTTATGTAAGTAATAGAAAAGCCAAATGTTTGAAAATTCGATTTTTGTGGTTCGCGGATAACTTAAACAAACCTAGATGGTTAAAAATACTGCTTCAAACAAAACTTTACGTAGAATTCAAACTAAAACTATTTAACTACTTATCATCTTTTGCATGAATAATGTACTCGCTAACTTAACCGCAGTAGCCAGCGGTGCTGAAATATTAAACCATTTCGTACTAGGATTTTACGCAACGAAATAAGCATGGAATTATCTCATTCCATTTTCAAAACTCGAGCTCTACCAGACCGTGTATGGTAATGGCAAAGAACACTAACTACTTTGTCGTGTGGTGCCGGCTTATTATAGTATCACCGCATATCTTTCCTGCGGGTAGGTATCGTAAGTAACTACTCAGGGATTTAGAGTGTTCTACACTAAAATAAAACCTCATATTTGAACAACTGTGTACTTTACTCCCACTTTAACAAGAATTTCGTAAGAGAGATAAAAAAGTATCCACCATTTCTTTCATTCGCCTGTATTGAAATTTTAGACGTCCGGCTGACAACCAGTCACTGTGATGATACACACACACACAGTCTTCTGAATGACTCTCAAACTTTGTCAGATATGGTGTACATGTCCCTTTTTACAGACGTTTACGCTCTGCCTACCCCGCAAGTCGCGATATGTCATTGTCCTCATGAAGGTAAAAAAACTTCATTTTCACCTATTAGATATTTTTGTTGAATTTTTTATACTGCGACAAAAAAAACGTATTACGCTATTTACAAATATTTGCCTACCAACGTTTAATAAATTGAATTTTTATAGGCCTCTGCGTTCCTAACAAATATTCGGGTTTAAAAGCTTTAAAAGTCGATTTTATTTGATCCCTGTTTGGTATGTTAGTAATCCATGAAAATCCGCTTCCCCTGAGCGAATTGTTTTCACAGAATGTGTTTGGCTAGTCAAGTCAACAGCTGAAATTTTGAATGCGTCAGCAAACAATGTGACTGTGCATAACCTGTATGTAAATATTTGTTTATTTTATTTCATAAAAGGGATATTATAAATTGCATATCAAATAAATAATTGCCTATCAATACATATTCATCATTTATATTTTTTTTTACATCAAATATCTTACTTCACTTCAAATAAACTAAATGTTTAACAAAACATAAACTGCAGATAAATCAAAAATTTACATCAATATGACATAACTTTTTTCCTCATATTGCAATACAGATAAATTTATTTTTGTACAAAAATACTACATACATAGCATAAATACTGACTGCACAGCAAATTTTTCATATTTCATAGCAAAATTATTATCCCAGTCGCATATTAACCAGTAAACATACGTAAGTAAACAAAAGTTTATAGGTCCGTTAGGTATAGCCTAACCGAACCTGGCGCGGAAAGCGCCAGGTTAGGTTAGGTTAGGTTAGAACTTTGACCACAACGCACGAGCCGAGCGAGCGGAGCGAGCGTGCCGCGGCAGCGGCCGGCGATGTGCCAGAAACGACACGCTATGCGCGTCATCAATTTAAAATATGATTATCGATGTGTATGATTAACGATGATGGTTCATCTCTAATAAAAACTGCTGTAAATAATATAAAAATAGAAGCTATATTTAAAAGAAAAAGAGGTAATAGGTATAATGTGCATTAAGATTATTAGCTGTGCATTGATGAAAAAGCTTTTGCTTTAGGAAAAATCGCTGTACGCTGCGAAAATAAATTGTAGTGTGTTTAGTGATATTTTGAGTTGAATATTTTGCTGTGCAATCAGTAATTTTGATGGGAATTTGGAATCTTATTGCATAGAAAAAGGATATTTTTTGATTTGCGTTTAAATACTACCCTTCATAAAACTTTGTTGCGCAAACGTACAAAGGGAGGGCCTATTTGCTGCATTCTTTATCGTAAAATACAAACCGGACCTCCCATACAAAATTACACGGTTTGTTGGGGTCTCTTGTATGGGAGGTTTAATTTTACCAGCCTCTTTCTTATCACTAGCCTGTCCTGCATTCTCGCAACCATTCACTAGCGAATTTTCTCCTATATACCTACGTAATAAAATGGTAGTGGTAACGGTGATAGTAAATAGGAAACACTAAGAAGTACCAAAATAAACTATTTGGAACATCATTCCTTGAAATGTTCATGTTATCCTCGTTCGTACTCATAATGTTCAGGAGAGACTCGTTAGGAATAAGAATGGCCGCTTTACACCGACGCCGGCGGGAATGGAAACAAATGGCCATGAAGCTGACGGATGGACGAGTGCTTTATCGCGCACGGTGTGATGGACGGCGGTCCGTTTTAAATCTATTTGGGTTTCTGAGGTAAGGTTAAGCTTCGATTCAGTCACAGAAAGGGCGAAATAGTAGGTAATTTTTCCGTAATTTATAATGTCATCATCATATAGGATATGAAATGACAACCCGACCGACCTGTGCGCAAAATCTTTTGTCATATTCCAACATCCAAAATCCGCTGGTGTATTTTGCATCAAAGTACTTTGACAGCTAGGATCTGGCTCGTTTGTTCGTGTCGGCTGATTGCGCTCGTGACATTGATGATTTAATGACAAATACGAATGCGACATGACAGATTTTTCAAATTCTAGCCCGGTACGGCTCGCAAGCCGAAAACTTCCGATTTCCTTTTAAAACTCTTCAATATCCACGTTGGCACACTGAGTAAGGCACAAAGAAGCGAGCTGTGAACAAATGTGCTCGGCTTGCAGTCGATAACTCACAAGCGCTAATTGAAAACGAGGAGTAACGTGCGTGTTCGTGAAAAATGATGATCCCGCGAGATGAGGCCTGAAGAATGAGGGTCGTGGAGCGCCTGCTGCGGGGAAAATATTACATTGAAACAAGTGGCTATGGCACGGTGACAATATATGTCGCTACTAGTATTTTTAAACGCGGTACATGCTGTCGAAAACACAGAATTACCTACAAGCATAAATATATTTGAAATAAGTGCCTGAGCGTGAAAAATGATGATTCCGCCTGTTGGGGTTGAAGAATGAGGAGTTATGGATTGTCTGCTGCGGTGAAATGATAACTGCTATTGTAAGTCTCGCTATTTCAAACTGTTGACATAACCTCAAGAACTTTCTAAGAAAAAACTGTATGAAGAAAATACTTCGATTTTTCCCTCTTTTATTTTCGAATAAGGGATTACAATGCGTGATTTATAAGCAAACTGGCCACTTTTCTGCAATTCGCGCCTACTCAAGCCAAAGATTAAGGCCGAGAGTAAAACCCGTTCCATGAAACATAAAAACCCCGCTTATTAAGACCGCACCCGACCAGCCAAGTTATTGTTCCACTTTGCTGAAGCCAAGTCGTATACATTAATAACCAGCGAGCCCTGACCGTAGTTGCGCTAAACTCCCCCCCCCCTCCTCCCGCCTATTTGTCAGTGGAAATAGCAAAATATCCGCCGCTGACCGGCTGTTTAGCGGTTGCCTCAGACACTAAAAAGAGAATTTACAGAAGGACAGCTCGACCCTATTCCAGACAATTTATACCTACACTCTAGGGTTGCTACCTTTAATTTCAAAATTTTTGAAATGCTGTACCTGGGTCAAACATACTATGGTACATTAGTTACATTATATCAAACGTACACTATAACATAGGTACTATACAAAAATATTTGCACTTGCGAGTCGTAATTTTGCCGTCCGCCCGCACCAAACGCTGTTGACACTCGGTGCTAGCCAATTCGAAACGGTTCGACATTGCGCGTAAACGACGGCGTGTAGATGTGTGTGTGAGCGTAGTGACGTTTCCTTGAAGCCGTCTCTCTGTATCGGGCGGCCGCCAATACTTACTTTGTGCCTCAGATGCCCTCGTTTACCCGGCTCACTAACGCGAGGATATTACGGACTTTTTGTATCGTCTACCCGAGAGTTGGAGGGATACAACACGCAAAAAAGTATGACCTTTTTCCAGCATGCTGGCACGATTATATCTAGATAGTATTGTAAGTGTTTTAAAGGAAAGTTTAGAACTACCCAGTTCAAAAACTAAACCTCGCTTAGTGAAACCGCATCACGTCGTATCCTAATGTCCGAGATTTTTCTATTACAATGCGGTGCGAGTCCTCATCATTCTCGTGTAGCCGCCCTAAAATAATCAAAGTCTATAGATATTGTTCACATTCAGTATTTCGATATATTTTTCGTTTTACCATCCCTTTTCCCTTCCAACCAGCGCGTGAACAGTTTTTGTCTCTACTACCCCGTTATACTTACACCCAGCTAGACACATTAGGAGGTCATGATTCATGACGGACAAAAAGTTCCAGCGAAAGTTTCGTGACCTTTCGGCAGAGTTATCCTGCTTCAGCTAAGAAAATATAAAATGGTTTTTTGGTTTAGTTTATTCGCTCATTGCTTCCATTCGTAGTTACTATCAGATTTGTAATAAAATAATCCATAAACTATTGTGTAGGTAGTGATTGATCCGTGATAGTTAAGTGCCTGAAATGGCACTTTCTTGGAAGCTCTATTTTGATCTATGTATCTAGTTTTCCTAGCAATAGTCTCTAAGGTAATGGCATACCATAAATAAAATTGTTTTCAGACCATCAGAACAAAGAAATACACATAAAAAGATAGAGATTGATTGTCGCCTACAATACGATGGGCCAAAAAAATAACCTCGAATAGCTGTTATTTACGGTAAACACAATGTTTTCTACAATCCGCAATTCAGTATAACACTTCCCTCCCACCAGAACAGTTCATCGACAACGATTTGACACACATTGCTGGTTATCTAGTTCTGTCACTGCAATATGCTGAAGATATCACGCATTGTATGTTGTAGCGGACCTTTCTGGCAGGGCCGTGTAGTAAAACCGCACTGCCTCCACAGATTAGCAATTCGAATTCCGAACAATAAATATTCAGAGGATTAGGGCCATTTTGTGACCGTGTGACAATAAACAACTGGGAATGGGGATAAAAATGGTAGCTGTAATAAAATGAAAATTTACTTGCTACTTTTGGAACCATAATGCCTTTGAGCTCCTTTTCAGATAAAACTTCAAATGACATCAAAGTTTAAAAAGCTGTTCTGCGAATAAAATTATTAAACAAAAAAGATTTGTGGAACATTAGTGCTTCAGGGCATGACAAGCCTTTTCAGTTTCATGTTCCATGTCTCAAGTTTCAAACAGTATTGAAAACTTTCATTTACATTTGCTAAATAAGGAGAGTGCTCAATTGAGTAGTATTTTGGGATAAGGACTATCCCCGAATCGTTTGTCTGGTAAACACCAAACAGGCGGAGTATCGTTTATTCTGTCCACAACGCTGCGGCTACTGAGTTTACTCGACACTCTGATAGTTTGTCTATCACTAGAAACGTACACCGTGCGTGGCCACAGCTGACGTACAAGTACTATGAATCTACGTATTTATGAGATCAACCTATTCCAGTTTTCACTATGAAAACGTGAGACCAAAATGGTGCAATGTTGTTTATTCCGTCCACAACTGAGTTTACTCGACACTCTGATAGTTTGTCTATCACTAGAAACGTACACCGAGCTTGGCCACAGCTGACGTACAAGTACTATGAATCTACGTATTTATGAGATCAACCTATACAAGTTTTTACCACGAACACAAATGAGAGACCAAAGTGGCGAAATATCGTTTATTACGTTTACAGCGTTGCGGCTGCTGGGTTTACTCAACAATGTTATAGTTTGTCTATCACTGGATACAAACACCATCCCCAAGCTAGGCCACAGCTGACATTCAAGTAATAAAAGTCTGCGTAGATAAGAGGTTTGGTCTGCGGAGGTAACCTATACCAGGTTTTACTACAAACACATGAGACAAAAATGGCGCAATATCGTTTATTCCGTCCACAGCGCTGCGGTTACTGAGTTTACTCGACACTCTGATAGTTTGTCTATCACTGAAAACGTACACCAACCTTGGCCACAGCTGACGTACAAGTACTATGAATCTACGTATTTATGAGATCAACCTATACCAGTTTTTACTACGAACACATGGGAACATAACGGTGCAATATTGTATATTCCGCTTACAACATTGTGGATACTGGGTTTACTTTACACTCTGATAGTTTGTCTATCACTGGATACGTACACCAGCCCCAAGCTAGGCCACAGCTGACATTTAAGGACTATCAATAGGTAAGTATCTTTCAACCTTTGAAGATGATAGCGTAGGATGTAGAGTAACACAAAAGTATTGTTATTAAAATACGATTATGATCATTTAAGTGTAAGCATGTATTTCAATAAATATCATCATATTATCATCTTCACCTTTCCTTACTTTATTTAGCCCTATCAAGTCGTTTGTCCTCACAGTGGCTAACGCAAAAATACAAAAACTTTACGTGAATGTCACATGACGATAATATCGTACGGCGCTAACTTAAGAGGGATCTATTGTCATTATTTTTCATACAAACGCTTTCAACGTATCCCTCTGCCAATTCGCAACCGATCGACTCAATTTTAGCACGGTAACTCTTCTGGACTAGATCTATGCTCCATATTCTTTTTCTGGTTGTAATAATGCATTTAAAAAAAGATATGGCCGTGGCAAAATGCTCTAAAATTATCACCAAGTTTACGCCTTGGTATCTTCTAAATATGACAATAATTTCAGCAAAACAAATGATACGGGCATAGAATATTTTATTGGCAGCAAAATAATGCCACTATCAACAAATTTGGTGGCGATTTCGAACGGGGAACCTGGTAAACCCAGAACGCTAATTTTCCGGTATCGAGCTATAACTGTCTCTTTTACGGCTGCGGGACGGGTGGGTTGCACAAATGAGATAGAAATATTTTTATCAACTGACAGCTCACGAACTTCTTTACCCGACTGCAATATAAATGGAATGTAATTTATCACATAGTTCCCTTCCACGCTGCAATATATAACTTGGCGTCATCCCACGTCGTCGGTTCACAGTTTTTGCACACAAACTTGGCCAATCTTAAGTTTTCCTCCACTTTCACGGTAGGTAATAAGAGTCCACTTGCGGTTTTTAGTTTTCCGAGCTGACAGCATGACGTTTTAATGGAGTATTTGTGCAAGTGCAGACCAAGTTCAAACTTTTTCGATTTTAGCTACGTCAGGGTGTCTTCCATTTATAACTTCCTTCGTCATTATAGTCGTCGTAAGATGTCTATTGCTAGACATAGAGGTCTGCCGCATATGAGTGCATAGACGTTGATTATGAGCCGACTATCCGACAGAATCCAATAGCTGTGCGCATTCCTTACAAAGTCGTAAATCCACCTGACAAGAGTCAATCCTGGCGGTCCCGTGCTGCGATTCCAGAAATTTCCAATCCTATCGTAGACTCTACGAACTATGTCTGTCTTCCGTTCACTGTAACTTTGTCATTTTCAAAGCTTCAGATATTTTCAGAATTTTAATAATTTTCTGGACTAAACGTCAGCAAATCATCATCAAACTTCAGCCCCCATCTCGAAAATTAACTTTGCTAGTCACAAGTCTGTCTAGACTAGACCATGTATCTAATTTTAAAATTAATAGAATGTATGTGATTCGCCACTAATCAATAGCTAGCAAAAGCTTTTTATAGATTACAAATATAAAAAAGAACAAAATGTGAGGCTATAGCATAACAGTAGAAAAATCTTTTACGTGTCCAGAATGCTATGTATGATATCTATAGTCTTGGATTCGTTTGGATGCTGCTAATATAATCCATCTCAATCACATTTGGGAAAATTCGTAAGCACATGAATACTGAGCAGTAAGAATATTTGAATAAATAAACATAAAGAAAATAGTAAGTCCACATGAGGCTCCCATTTATTTTATTTTACTTTCGAACTTACAGTCAGATCAAATAAAATTAGTGTCACCGAAAATTTTACCCGATTACCATATAGTCCTAGCGGTAGTTCAAAACATGCTGCACCTGAGAGAAGAGTTCTGAAATTTGGTACACTTAATCTTTAGGGTCAATGAATCGATTTGACCCGTAGTACACAATTTAAAAAAAATCCTATGAGGAGTAATGACGTCATCTTTTTTTTAATGGGAAAAAAAAATTTTTTGTTCCAAAACCTATTGTGTGTGGTATCAAATGAAAGGCCTTGCTAAGCCGATTCTAAAAATATATGACATTATTATATTTAAGTCACGTGTATAAAATTAAATAGGAAATAATTCTCGAAACATGCCACGTTTGGGCTTCTCCAGGTATGATACGGTTGAATCATTACTTATGAAATATACGTAATATAATGTGTAATGTCCTCATCTCTAACCTCAAGAAAGGTACTACGGATTTTTTGTCTTTAAGTATTTTTTTTTGAATTTTAAAGTTACAGAATTTTATGAAAACACACTTAGTTGAAATTTGGCATCGAAAGTTCAATTTTGGTTACCGAGAATGATAAAAATAAAGCCAGATGAGATTTTAATTATACGTACATCATATTCGTTTTGCAAAAATAACATGTTATGTGCTTCGGAGGGCACGGTTAACCCTCGGCCCCATCGCAGTCGCTCTCTATGAATAATTAGACGGCGGCGGTCGGTCAGGGTCGATAGATAGGGGCCGAATAGTAACCATGGTTCATCGGGTCGTTCGTAGACTCGGTGTCCCACTTTTCAGAACAAGATTTATTAATAAAAGGACGATAAATACAAATGCGAGAGAAGTTTTCGATTGGTGGTTAAAGTGATCATTTCTCTATACACACACCGGCAAAATTAACGGAATCTATACATAATAATAAAGTTTTAGAGGGTCGAAAGCCTGTACATAAAAGATATTGGAAAATAAATTGTCAGCGAATTCTTGAAATTGATAACAAAACACGTTTCAAAAGTTTTTACATATTTTTTCCGTTTAGATGTTTGTATGTGACAGCATCCTGAAAAACAACTGAACGGATTTTGATAAAATTTGGTACAAAGATTGCTATCGCATTGAAGAAGGTAAAGGCTACTTTTTTTCTCCACTTGAGGGACTGGAGTACCTGATGTGTACCACTAGAAGCACAACCACGAGCCCAGCTAAACAATGGGAAATACATTTATGGCACCAAAGCAAGAATTGTTTAGCATCATGGAATGCTCCTGCTGGCAAACATAGACCGAAGGTTTGGAGAACCTTATGTGGACCACCAAGTGCACCTCCAAGAGCCCAGCTAAACTACAGGAGACACATATTATATAGTCCCAAAGCAAAAATTGTTTAGCGCGATGGGACGTGTCTGCTGGAAAATATAAATCGAAGGTTTGGAGAACTACAGGAGATACATATACGTCCCCGAAGAAAAAATAATTTAGCTTGATTGGGCCCTCCTGCTAGCAATTAGAAATCAAAGGTTTTGAAAACCTGATGTAGACCATCAGGAGTACCAAAAATAGCCCAGCTTAAATAGGTACATGAGATATACATATGGCCTCAAGAAAAAGAATATTTAGCATGGCGGGACATTTCTGCTGGCAAACAGCTAATGAAGGTGATGGATACCCTGGGAATAACCCTCTCGCATCTATATTTATCATCTTATAATTAATAAATCTTGTTCTGTCAAGTGGGACACTGAGTCTACGAACGACCCGATGAACCATGGTTACTATTCGGCCCCTATCTATCGACCCTGACCGACCGCCGCCGTCTAATTATTCATAGAGAGCGACTGCGATGGGGCCGAGGGTTAACCGTGCCCTCCGAAGCTCATAACATGTTATTTTTGCAAAACGAATTTGATGTAAGTATAATTAAAATCTCATCTGGCTTTATTTTTATCATTCTCGGTAACCAAAATTGAACTTTCGATGCCAAATTTCAACTAAGTGTGTTTTCATAAAATTCTGTAACTTTAAAATTAAAAAAAAATTACTTAAAGACAAAAAATCCGTAGTACCTTTCTTGAGGTTAGAGATGAGGATATTACACATTATATTACGTATATTTCATAAGTAATGATTCAACCGTATCATACCTGGAGAAGCCCAAACGTGGCATGTTTCGAGAATTATTTCCTATTTAATTTTATACAAGTGACTTAAATATAATAATGTCATATATTTTTAGAATCGGCTTAGCAAGGCCTTTCATTTGATACCACACACAATAGGTTTTGAAACAAAAATTTTTTTTTTCCCATACAAAAAAAAGATGACGTCATTACTCCTCATAGGATTTTTTTAAAATTGTGTACTACGGGCCAAATCGATTCATTGACCCTAAAGATTAAGTGTACCAAATTTCAGAACTCTTCTCTCAGGTGCAGCATGTTCCATACATTCGGCCAGCGAGCCGCTAAGGCTAATATTCCCAATATTCAAAGGGCCAAGTACCCAGTCCTTGGCTTTTTTTTTAAAGATAGAGCAAAATAAATCACAAATTCATTCTTCAGTCATAACCTCGGCGAGATGTGGCATCTACAAATTTACTACCTCCTCTAAGAAATGGACCCACCGAAAAGGTCTCTAAAAGTAAAAGCAGTTCACTCGAGAATAGTCTTTTATCTGCAAAGGCCTCATAAGAGTTAAAACTCTTTTCTGTGTGAGGTTTTTGTACACATAAAGTGCTCGGTTAAGTAAGTCTAGCGGTGAAAATAAAGAGAAAACACAACTGAAAACTAAATGCGCGGAAAGCAGTGAAAGCTTGAGAAACCTAATCGGGTTATTTAAGCTTAAATGTGGTTTGCACAGCTTAGTATTCCCTACGTGGACTTTTCGTAAATTAGTATCTGTTTTCTGTAATTTAAAAAGGTTTTTAGAATTTGTCGCAATGTCACCAAACCAAATTTTTTACAACCACCTTAATCTAGATTCATATTCGTAGGAGAACGCCTGTTTACGGGAACGCTTATACATATAAAATCTGACCCGAAGCTATAAAACGCGACACTATTGCTAGGTAGACGGCGCAGTAGGCCTACAGGGACCGCTATTGGCGAACGCTCTCGTCATTAATACCTACATAAAACGGGGTCTGCGAGTTCCAGCTTGCTGGAGTGGGGCACGGGTGAAGGTTAGGCACTGAGGTTAATGAACTGTAAGTCCCGTTGTTATGTAACTTCAAAGTGTGCTGAAATATTTCGGAATACCTAATTACCTGTATTTAAAGAAAAAAAATTTTTAACTACGTATCTCGTTTCGCAACGATTTTATAAGATTTTACGACACCAAACAATATTTTCTACAACCGCCCTAATCTAGATTCATAATCGTAGCAGAACGCTGTTTACGCGAACGCTTATACATATAAAATCTGACCCGAAGCTATAAAACGCCACACTATTGCTAGGTAGACGGCGCAGTAGGCCTCCACGGACCGCTATTGGTGAAACACTCTCGTCATTACTACCTACATAAAACGGGGTCTGCGAGTTACAGCTTGCTGAAGTGGGTTGCATACAAAACGTACCAGCCGAGCGAGTCATATTGTATGCGAGGTCCTTTTTTTCTTTTTTTTTCATATTTCGACCTATGTTCCTTTGGGAAAGTTGTTCAGTTTCATGGGCTGATTCATCCATTAAAATATTTGCAGTTGATTTTTTTACACCTGTATAAAATCTGACCCGGAGCTATATAAAACGCGACACTATTGCTAGGTAGACGGCGCAGTAGGCCTCCAGGGATCTCTAATCTCTATTGGGGAAACACTCTCGTCATTACTACCTACATAAAACGGGGTCTGCGAGTTACAGCTTGCTGGAGTGGGGCACGGGTGAAGGTTAGGCACTGAGGTTAATGAACTGTAAGTCCCGTTGTTATGTAACTCGATCGTTTGCTGAAATATTTCGGAATACCTACTTACCTGCTATAAAAAAAAACAATCTCGTTTCGCACCGATGTCATGACTTTTCTCTCTCTTTTGGTATTTGATTCCTAATAATCAATATCAAGGAAAATGCCTTCTTCCCGCCGGAAAATGAGTTGCAGCGGGGTGAAACCTAATTATAAAACTATGGCAACCAAAATACTTATTCGTCCTTATGCAGACTGAAGTGGCTTGAATATCGGAGCCAGAAAATAATGCTCTCTTTACCTCAATTTGTATCTTTATATTTTTCGTATTTTTTTTGTAAATGTTCACTTTGCTTGTCAAATAAATACAAAATCCAATTCCATGTAATTTTTTATCTAAAATTGTTAATCGATTTCCCGTGATCGCCAACAATTTACCAGAACGATCCCGCAGACGTGATGAGTAAACCGAAAACCGATTAATATCCATAAATCAAGCGACCAATGACAGCCGGACATCGGCCCGGTGTTGATCAGAATATTTGGATCCCTCGTTTGTCAGAAGGCAGATATCATTGACAAGGGTTGGGCGAAGATTATGATTATGACAATGGAAGTTTGAAACAGACTAATCACGAACCATTTTAAAGCAAATCAACTCGCCAATTTTAACTGGCAATTCGTAGTAGGCAACTGTATGAAAAACCAGTATAATTGAAGATCATTTATCACGGGTTCTCATCGGTTTGGCTACATCCAATCTGTAAAGAATGGATTAATCGCTGGGAATTATTGTAAAACTATTCTGGTACGTGGATGTAAAACTATCCTTGTAGGTGGAACCCTACCACGCGTTAGTGGTCAAGATACACTTGCTTGGAGTGAGCTGCTGTAGCCCAGTTGGTAGACGCATCGCCAGGACAGATGGCAAGGTCGCTCGTTCAAATTCAACCTGATATGAAAATATTGCAAGTTATCCTAAACCAGTATAAGCTGATCTCTTAAATATGTAGGTTCATGTGTTGCTGATAAAAGTGATTCGTATAGCGATACGCATGGTTAGAAGTAGTTCCACTAACAACTCAACTATACCAACCTAACATTACATGACCTACCCATCAAAGGTTTGAAAATGAATTGAAATTCGTTGTTTCGTAATTCTAGAGATAATCAATTTAAACAAATGCCTACTATTCGTCTTTTTCAGATGTTGGTAATACTCCCCTTTCCCCCTCTACCTTTACGTTTACAACTCGATGAATAAGCGAAAGTAGTTGTTCAATGATCAAGGCAATGATCCTAGCAGCTGAATGAATGTTGCTCTGCTCACCCTTCCGGGAAAGAGGCTTGATTTATTTATAAATCCGCTTTATATTAATATAAATTCTTTGACGTGGAAACAATTACCCCTGCTCATACATAACCCAGCGCTACATTCGTTTAATAAAGCCGGTGAGATAGCCCGCCCGGGCCCGTATCCAGTAATCTCTATTAAATATGGACCATGGGACCCTCATCTGCTTTTTTCCTTTGTTCGTACTATGAGGATATGATATTAAAGGTGCACGCACATAGATAGCTTTTTGGCAATCACTGTTTTCCGGCGATATTTTTGATTTGCGACAAACAGATTTTCGCGATTGTCACTTGTTACGTAGCCAGGGTTGCTTGCTACTGTCAAAAATCTCAAAGTTCTCAAATCTCAAAACAGTATAATCTGATACAAAAACGTAATATGATTTTGAGTAAATTTTAATCCAAGAAATATGACATTCGTGGCAACCATCTTCTTAGTTAACTTGAGTTTCTCTGATATTCCAGTTCATTCCATTAAGCGTCAGAATCGTTGCTAGTACTGAGTGAGCCATCTGTAAAGGTGTCCCACACGCCGTCTCCCTATAATGTAGTCTCTCCTGTAAAGATCGTAGCTTCTATTTCCGTAGAAAAGAGCTACATCGTAACAAAAAGCTGCATCGTAGCAAAGAGCTACATCGTAGCAAAGAGCTACGTTGTAGCATGCAGCTACGCTTTATATACGGTTCGAAGCACAGTTTGATGTTGTTACCTAGATTTTTTCTATAAAACAAGTCTTATGCCAAACGGTGTACATTTCAAAATACACAATCATTACTTGCTAAATCACTTTCCTAGTAAAGTAAACAAAGAAATTGCCCTAAATGCGACATATTTTCAAATCAGACGTAACAATTTCCGTGTAACGCGGGATCGGATCGGGTTATCCCGCACAAGACCGGAATGGTACATTTTATATGAGCGCGAGCAATTTACACAAAGTAGGTGGGCACTGGGCAGGCGGTCAGTTTGGAGATGGGTTTAATTTAAGAAAATTTGCAATGTTTTCTACCGCACCGCACTATGTACCTGCGACTTTTGCCATTAGGACAGGCGATGCCTCTACCATCTGGGCTACAGCGAAATTATGCGTATCTAAAGTACACCTTGAACTTGCACTTGAATAATTATAACGAACTCTGGGTTCAATTGTTTTTGTGCTTGTTTTATAATAAAAAGAATTTAAAATGTTCATGATTTACTCTATTTTAAAATAGTTGGAGAGCCCAGGGGGTAAGTGGCTATCTCATAAGGTACCACGATAGGCTAGGTTTGGATCGTTAACCAAGACTTAAACAAGTCGTATGACCCAGGTCTGCCAGAGCCAATCCTGCCGAAACATAAAAATAGTCGATATTTTTCAGAGTCATTTTTTCGTAAAAAATATGTCATAAGGTACCACAATGAAAGTGCTGGCATCAGTTAACCATTGAAAAATTATGTAAAAAAAGCTTGGTCTGCCATTGCGCACCCTGCCGGAAGTGCTTGCCAGACCTCTCCAAAGATGCCCTTTCGACAGCCCTAAACTATCTCATCGGGTACCACGACGCGACCAACACAACATAATAGCCAAGATCACTCTGACAATAGATCACAAGGTCTGCCAGGCCTAAACTTGCCGCATCCTAGTGTTTCAGACATTTGAAGTTGTAGGTCCAGTGTATGAAAAATTACCTATATCTTTTTCCCCCCGTGTTTGATTTTGATGGTGCCTTAATACGAAATGCTCTCCATAATGAGGAGCTTCGAGTCATATAGGACAGTTGGGTGGGGGGTTTCAGTATTGAACGCAATCCTGTCAAAAAGTTTGAAATGGAGGTTTGGTCTATGAAAACTGGCCTATATCTTATTCCCCCCGGATTTGATTTTGATGGCGCCTTAATATGAAATGCTCTCCATAACTAGGAGCTTTGAGTCATATAGGTCAGTGAGGAGGAGGGTCTCTGTATTGTACACAATCCTGTCAAAAAGTGTGAAATTGTAGGTAAAGTGTATGAAAACTGGCCTCTAGCTTTTCCCCCACTGGTTTGATTTTGATGGTGCCTGGGTATGAAATGCTCGTAATGATTAGGAGATTCGATTTGTATAGGTCAATTGGATAGAAGGTCTCTGTTTTGTGCACAATCCTCCTAAATATGAAAATATTCGATAACTTCTGCAGATTTCATCAGTTAAAATGGTCATATCATAAGGTACCCGAATAAAAGTGCCGGCATCAGCTTACCATTGATAAATTATGTTAAAAAAACTTGGTCTGCCACTGCGCACTCTGCCGGAAGTCCTTAGATGAGATAGGTTAGGGGTGTCGGAAGGGTATATTTGGAGGGGTCTCCCAAGAACTTCTGGCAGAGTGCGCAATGGCAGACCAAGTTTTCTTAACATAATTTATCAATGGTAAGCTGATGTCGGCACTTTTATTCGGGTACCTTATGATATGACAATATTAACGGCAAAAATCTGCAGATCATATCGAATATTTTCATGTTTAGCAGGATTGAGATTTTTTCCGTTAACATTGTCATTTCATAAGGTACCCGAATGACAGTGCCAGCATCAGCTTACCATTGATAAATTGAGTTAAGAAAACTTGGTCTGCCATTGCGCACTCTGCCAGAAGTCCTTGGGAGACCTCTCCAAATATACCCTTCCGACACCCCTAACCTATCTCATCTAAGGACTTCCGGCAGAGTGCGCAGTGGCAGACCAAGTTTTTTTAACATAATTTATCAATGGTAAGCTGATGCCGGCACTTTTATTCGGGTACCTTATGATATGACCATTTTAACTGATGAAATCTGCAGAAGTTATCGAATATTTTCATATTTAGGAGGATTGTGCACAAAACAGAGACCTTCTATCCAATCGACCTATACAAATCGAATCTCCTAATCATTACGAGCATTTCATACCCAGGCACCATCAAAATCAAACCAGTGGGGGAAAAGATATAGGCCAGTTTTCATACACTTTACCTACAATTTCACACTTTTTGACAGGATTGTGTACAGTAGGAAGCACAGTAATATGACCCCCGGACTACTACCCTACAGCGCAATCGGCGACATACTTTACTTATCTATACATTGCCCGCACGCCTGCTCAATTTTTTCATTGACATACGCCAACACAGCAATGAAAGCATAGAAAAAACACGGCTCGCGCGCCCTCATATCCCTCACGCATCCATAACATCTGTCAAGTCAGTCAAGAGTAAGTGAAACAAAAATAACACAGTCCGAAATGATCCGAACCTACCCGAGCTTAGCCGACTAAAAGATTCACGCCGACGTCACTGACATAAACTAGTTTTCAATCAAGTTTTAATACACAATAATGATCTCATAGTAGTTGGCGAGTGCGAGTCGCATAAACTAACAGTAGACATAATAGTTATAGCTTAATTCGTCTCCCGAGTAAGTGACTAGGCTGGCTCAGTGGTTAAGCAACTATAGTCAAAAACGTAGAATCGCTGGTTCGGATCTAGGATGTGATCAACTTTTATTTCTATTAAAAGTGTTATTTATTTTTATATCTATATATAATTTTCTTTTTTTTTAAAGAATATTTGTTTGTATACAAAATTAAGATGTTTAAAAATTAATAGGACCATCAATTATACTTTAAATGTTACTTTATTTGAATCTTCATAATTCACACAAAATATTTTTGTATCACCTAGGCAGATTTTACAAGAAAATATGTAATAAACATTTCATACAAACATGAATAAAATACTTAATTGATTACACTTTTAACAACAATAAAGATAGTTCAGGATTTTAAAATTATCGTTTAGCCACTACAAGAGAACAAACATGTTATCTTTGAGTAAAATAACAATTTACGTCTCTCATAATGACCAACACAAAGAATCTATATTTAACCACAGATCACTTATAAATACATATGTCCTAAAGGTATTTAATTAACCTAGCGATATTCTTCCGCGAGTTCTGAGTATATTTTCTAGATTATAGCGTTCACCTCGTCGTCTGTCTACATAGGATATTTCGTCCATCGTCGTCTGACTTGAAGCACTTTTCCTCAGTGAATATTACTATTTGCCCTTCCCAATCAAAGTTTCAATACTCTGTAACATAAATACATTACTTAATTTAATGAAAATCGTTTATCAACAGTTAGAAAAAAGCAATAAAACATACACTATACCTACATAAGTAAGTATATGTAGGTATAATGTATTTGTATTAGTTCAGCACCAGAAATAATATTTACCTGTAGCAAATCTTATCCTAGCTTGACAATGCTCTTCGGTCAGCGGAATTTTTTTGGCTGGTTTCATAGCTGGTTTATAGTTGTGTATGCCAGCAGCGTGTAAATGTCTTCGCACGGTATACAGAGATACCTATATCGTATAAACTTGCTGTTGAACAACTGCGGCCCTCGATTTTCACAATTCACATCACCAGTTTCCTCGTATCTCCTAATCCATCTGCGAACCGTGTTTTTCTGTAAAGTCGTGATAAAATTTCCTATTTTCTGTTCCCACAGAACAATTATTTTTGCTTTTAAGAAAACACTATGAACCATAATTAGATTTGACCAGTAACTAGGTAAAAAGCAACGGAAATATCACAAAGCACAAGTAAGCGGCAACAACCGAACAGAGTAGTTAAATCAAGTTGAATACAATTCTACGATTTAGTATTCAAACTACCTTCTTATTTTATTCATCTGCAAGAAAACATCAAAACGTCTACACGGGTCTTATACGTCACCGTTACGTCACAATGACATCACTATTTGCACGACAGGTGACTTCTAATTTCGCGCCTTTAGTCATTAGCTGAATAGCCAAGCGGCTAGGATGCCCGACTATAATGCTTACAATCTAAAAGATTGGAGGTTCAAATCCCAGCGGGGGTTGTATTCGTTTGTTGACTCTTTATTATTTTATTTCTTGTTAATGATATTTAACTAAAGCAACTTCAAAATAAAATGCAAAGGACTCGACGACGACGGGCTTGCGAGTTAGTCGTGTGGTAGGGTGTGAAGCATGAATTGCTCAGGTATATTGCATAGGCGTAATGCTTTGCTTTAAGGTTCATTTCAAAAACGTATTTTTCTGTTTAAATGTTTGTAGGCCGGGGGGTCCGGTAACTCTGCACTCGACTGTACAATACAGAGACCCTCCTCCTCACTGACCTATATGACTCAAAGCTCCTAGTTATGGAGAGCATTTCATATTAAGGCGCCATCAAAATCAAACCCGGGGGGAATAAGATATAGGCCAGTTTTCATAGACCAAACCTCCATTTCAAACTTTTTGACAGGATTGCGTTCAATACTGAATCCCTCCACCCAACTGTCCTATATGACTCGAAGCTCCTTATTATGGAGAGCATTTCGTATTAAGGCACCATCAAAATCAAACACGGGGGGAAAAAGATATAGGTCATTTTTCATACACTGGACCTACAACTTCAAATGTCTGAAACACTAGGATGCGGCAAGTTTAGGCCTGGCAGACCTTGTGATCTATTGTCAGAGTAATCTTGGCTATTATGTTGTGGTGGTCGTGTCGTGGTACCCGATGAGATAGTTTAGGGGTGTCGGAAGGGCATCTTTGGGGAGGTCTGGCAAGCACTTCCGGCAGGGTGCGCAGTGGCAGACCAAGCTTTTTTTACATAATTTTTCAATGGTTAACTGATGCCAGCACTTTCATTGTGGTACCTTATGACATATTTTTTACGAAAAAATGACTCTGAAAAATATCGATTATTTTTATGTTTCGGCAGGATTGGCTCTGGCAGACCTGAGTCATACGACTTGTTTAAGTCTTGGTTAACGATCCAAACCTAGCCTATCGTGGTACCTTATGAGATAGCCACTTACCCCCTGGGCTCTCCAACCAAAAGCTTTTATTTAACTTGCAGTGTATGTAAGTAGATAAGTAAATATGTTTGTTCGGGGCAAATCTTGCAACTCAATTTAGAAGAAGATATCTTCAACCGATTGAGCTGAAATTTTGTATACACGTTTAGTTCGGATGACAATGCATGATTAGTTATATGACGTCATTCTAAATCTATCATGGCGGAATATCCAAGATGGCTGACAAGTAATTTTTGACGCACTCCTACAATATGGGTGTCAAATGAAAGGTCTTCCTGAGTACAATTCAGAAAATAATATGGCGGACATCTAAAGATGGCCTTTTAAAATAATTTACAATATGAGTGTCAGATGAAAGGTATTGCTGAGAATTACCTATTCGAATTATAAGTTGACGTCACTCTAAATTAACTATGGTGGACTTCTTAAGATGGCAGAATATCATTTTTATGCTTTTTTACAATATGGATGTCAAATGAAAGGAATTTTTCAGAATAACTCGAATAATAAAGTGACGTTTACGTCACTCATAATCATAACAAAACCTGATATGGCGGACTTAAAGTAAGATGGCGTATTAAGTTTATTATGTTTTCTTACTAAGTGGGTGACAAACACAGAAAAATTACAGGCACAGAATATATAATAGTACTAGGTTACAGGTAAATACTATAGTTCGACAACTTCGTGCGCGACCTTCCTGCGGGGTACAGACGGTCGGGGGGCTAGGAAGCACGTCATTTTACTATGACGTGTGGCGCGGAAGCACGCGTCTCCCTTCCCCGCTACACCTCCCGCTACCCGCTGACATCACTCCCCCCAACGTCTGTCACCCCTAGGGAGGGTCGCGCACGAACTTGTCGGACTATAGTGTGAGCTAAATGACGTCGCTTCGCAAGATTTTAAATTTATATTTGAGTGGTTATATTGTGTTGGGGTTTTTAGTCTTCTGTTCATGGCACTGTCAATGAAGAATGTTGTCAATTTATACCTATTATGTTCATGAATGCAATAAGTAGGTAGGTTCTATCGCACAACGTACATAATCAACTATGGCATAAAATATTTGTTTTCCAGAGATTGCTAAAAAGTAAAAAATAAATTATAAGTAAAAAACATTTTTAAAACAAGCTTTTATTTGGATGCGCTAAAAAGCATAAAATAATCTATTTACTAAAACTTTAACTTGTTACTTATAATGGCATTAAATCTACGTCTTCATAATTTATACGATATAAAAGCTTGTCGCGAGATTTAACCTGTGTACCTATATATTAATAAATAAATTAGGTAACCAGTGTAAATGATCTTGAACAAACTTTTAACCTAACACCACACGAGTACCTACTTAAATCTCGCGACAAGCTTTTATATCGTATAAATTATGAAGACGTAGATTTAATGCCATTATAAGTAACAAGTTAAAGTTTTAGTAAATAGATTATTGTATGCTTTTTAGCGCATCCAAATAAAAGCTTGTTATAAAAATGTTTTTTACTTATAATTTATTTTTAATATCAAGGTCTTGATATTAAAACTATCCAAATTGACTCAAACACATCTTAATACGGATACAGATACAAAAATACCCTTTGGTCCATCACTTTTATTTTTGTCTATACTTCAAAGGCTGTAAAATGACGTAGTGGTTGTCGTTTCGACATTTAAGCACAATTGCGCCTGCTGCCATGTACAATAAGCTCTTAGCTTTCCTCCCTTTTTATAAAAAAAATATACCGGTACACGAAGTATCAGGTATGTTTTTCTGTATTTATTCGTGATTTTATCTTATTATTCATCGCCATTCAAAAGACAGGCTTGATCTCACGCAGCATTATCTACCAGATAAATCAGAGGTTCTTTAAAACTCTCTTTTTTATAAAATTGGGTGGATATTCTAAAAGCTTTCCTTGCCTCTTAATAATATGATTTCTGCTTCAATCATCCGAGACAACATCTGGCGGCCGGATCTCATTTTAAAACTTATTTCCGCGGAATCGAGAAGAAAGTTCCTCAATTTTGACTTATGCAGAATTAATTTACTTGGTAAGGTAGCTAGCTGCACAAAAATATTTGTAGTTTAGTTTAGACGTTTAAAAGTAAAACTATGAATTTGTGAACAAGTTGTTTTTAAAACTATTATACGAAATTTAAAACAGAAAACCCCAGAAACGCCTGTCGAATTAGGTAGTAAATGGTGATCGTACTCGAGACATAAAAGAAGCTCGTGCGATAACAAAGTAAAAATAAAACAGTGCCAAAAATAAGTCCTTGAGATAATGATCTCGAAGCAAAATCAAAAATTAGGTAAGGATCGGCTAGGCGCTAGTAGCTCAGTTGGCAGAGCTTTCCACCGCAGGTAGGAATTGAACCTGCGACCTTCGGCATCTGTATTGCCGACGCTACTACCAACTGGGCTACCCGGTCAACGCTTTAAAATAATCCACTTTCTATTTTCATGAGATATCAGAATTTTCAAAAACTGTAAACAATGATAAAACTACTGTTTTGAAACATTTTAGTCGCACATCATGTCATATGTAGTTTGTCTCCCAATTTCAGCTTCGTGTCACTCACGATTCATGTTGGTGTCTGACAAGGGTCCCCGAGGGTCTTTCGAAGACGCGGTGAATGTGTCTGGTATCGATAGAAACATGTTATTTTATTGTTTCAGCTAAAGGTTTGGGTTCTGTTACGAGTTGAAATACGATTTGCTGTTTTTATATTACGAAGTTTTAATCAAATGTTAGCAAGGGTTTTTAATGTAAAATTTTTGACATATTATCAATGATGGGATCAAATTAGGTACTCTGGTTTTAGAATAATACTGTTCAGAAATAAACTAATAAAAAGTGCATGATTATGAAAAATAAACCTTACAGGTGACATGAGTTAATATGACAACCATTTTAATAAGATAAAAGGACAAGTGAAGGAATTGATTACCTATCAAGAACTTACATATAATATCATTGACCTATCATCCTTATTTACCTCCTTATTTATTATATTGACGTTAAGGCCGCTATAGAGCTTTTCACGAAGCCCATACAATTTTCCCTGCCAGACCTCTCGGAGCGTCATTTTGCGAAAAACATGGGGATGTTTGAATATTTTTTACAGTGATATTATGAATAAAAATAAATATATTTTTCTGCAATTAGATTAAGTACATCTTCTTAAATAACATATATTTTTTTAAAATCTTTACTACTGTTATTTTTTCATACAGAAGCCGTTATAATGGCGCATTATTTTGCAAAAAATCGTATATAAAAACGTGGTATTATTCTATATTTCTGAATAAAATTGTAAAATGTTCACTGTAGACTTTGTTCTCAAATATATACTCTATTTTTTTGTATAATTGATATTTTTTTACAGTGAACCAAAACTCTAAAACTCACACTTGATTTGAGGTCTTTTCCTGAATTTTGGTTTTGTCGCTTTAGATATCGCTGTTTGTAACAGGTTTAAAACTAAAATGTTAATATTTACATTGTACATTTTTTAGATGAAGATATGCTTGATTAAATGTTCAAGTAACATATTATTTTTACATAACGGTTTTCGAGAAACTCGCATGTTTATAAAGCCAATATTTGCAAATTTGCTAGAAAAAATTGAATGCGCTCTTAAATATTTTATCACAATATGTATTGTACATACCAACGTAATTATTATGTATTTCCCATATTTAGTTATTTCGTATTCAATACCCTGAAAGGCAACACCTTCCCGATGAAATCCGATTACCAACCCGAGTCGAGGAATCCCTGAACTAATATTGAATGTGTGGATTGATATGTACACTCACAACCGCGCGTTACAGCTTAACTGCAATACTCAGATGTAGGGATGTGGGCACAGAGTAGAGAGTTTATAGAAGGCTCACTCGATCTTATTTATCTAGATAGGGTTTCTATAGTATGTATGTTTTGGCCTGGTGATTTGGAAAACGTCACTGTCGTGTCACTGAATCGTATTCGATACCCTTAAAGGCGACACCTTCCCGATAAAATCCAATTACCAACCCGAACTAATATTGAATGTGTGGATTGATATGTACACTCACAACCGCGCGTTGCAGCTTAACTGCAATACACAGATGTAGATATGTGGGTGACAGAAGTGATTCAACATTTATCGGTCTAACAGCAATGTTGAAATGCCTACTTACTTACAAATTAATTTGAAACAGATGTGCGAGTTACTCACTCTTGGATGAACGAACGGGTGACACTAGTATGAATAAACTCTTTGTCCATCATTCATTACCATTAGCAAAACGAGAGTGACAGTCCTATTCAACCTTTATTAATAAATTTGACGTAGCTGTATACGAAACTATTGCTTACGCTTGACATTACGGCGTGGGGCGATACGCGCACCCTATGGCTTGTATATTTATTATACTCTAAGATTGAACCTTACTAATTCCCATTATACAGGGAGTAACGGAAAGGGTATAAAAAGCCGAAAGGAGGTTAAGGTACTCATGAAACTGAACAACTTTCCCCATTGAACATGGGTCGAAATATGAAAAAGAAATTTGGACCTCTCATAGTAAATTAATCAGCTGATCGGCGATTTTGTATGGGAGGTCCAAATTTTTTTTCACATTTCGACCCATGTTCCATGGAGAAAGTTGTTCAGTTTCATGAGTACCTTGACCTCCTTTCGGCTTGTTATACCCTTTCTGTTACTCCCGGTATGTAGATTTCTCGGAAAACTGCTATCCTCTCACGAATGGAAGGAATATCGAATGCACCAGATGATATTGCGGTTCGTGATAGCCATGATACGAAAAACAACCAATGACAGCCGCTATTCCATGCGACAACGTGGTATCCAGTTTTAGTGTGGGATTCACCAGATGATATTGCGGTTCGTGATAGCCATGATACGAAAAACAACCAATGACAGCCGCAATTCCATGCGACAACGTGGTATCCAGTTTTAGTGTGGGATTCACCAGATGATATTGCGGTTCGTGATAGCCATGATACGAAAAACAACCAATGACAGCCGCAATTCCATGCGACAACGTGGTATCCAGTTTTAGTGTGGGATTCCTTAAACTCCTTTCGTCATAAAACCATCATCTGCCTGCCCTTGTTGCTAGTCAGTTGGGGTCAGCGCAACATGTTTTGTTAGAGCAGAAAATCATGTAGCAAAAGGATTTGCTAACGTTTTATGACGGCTGTCTGCCTGACGTAGGTAAACGTTATTTAGGAATACTATTGTTGGTGGTATCACCGCCACCACGCGGTTGATCAATTAGTCGACAGATATTTAGTCAAAAACTCTATGTCACTTTTTACGAAACACCCTAAGCGAACTAGGGATGGCAGTATTCTTAGCCGCTACCACATGTGACTTATTGTCATAAAACCAGCTCTAGAAAATCACCGGACAAATATGAAGTGCGTGTGAGAAATAGCTATCCTATCACGAATGAGGGTTACGTGGTATCCTGCGACAATGATCCTGCATAATGGATTATCAGCTGACCTGCGGCCTTAATGACCCTACAATATGGGACCTCTAAGAGCGTTACGATGCCACCTGCGCCCGGATTAGATAAGTGTGTTGGGCACGTCAAAAGATTAAGCGGTAGCGGAAATTGTGGAATTTTTTAAAATGAAGAATGGAATTTGATTGTAATAATTAGACAAGTGGAAATAAAATATTTGAATAAACCCACGACACTTTACTGCAGCGCTCCTTGGCGAGATGATAGCGTAACACCTACAGTCATTTTCCAGTTAAAATCTTCATCGATCACTGAAAACCGCATCAAAATCAGACTAGTTGTTTTCAAGATAATTGGTAACATTGATTTGCACAAAAAATGTTTACTGCAGCGCACTCTGGTGAGTTGTTCTCGTAATACCTGTCTAAGAACATGCACAAAAAATATAAATCCATCACTGAAAACCTTATCAAAATCAGATCAGTGGTTAGGGAGTTATTTGGTAACATAGGTTTGCACAAACACACACACACACACACACAAATACATAAATACACATTCTCTCACCCCAAACGCATATACCTACCGTCTCCGTTCCGTTGTGGGTAAAAAGAAAAAGACTTGTTACGATAAAGCGTCGACCGGACTACCGAAGGCGGTCGATACGTCAAACTTGTGTCAAACTGACACCTAAATCCGACGTGAGCGATCAAAATCTCTCACTCAAGTATTGAACTAAAAACTAAGGTAACTTGAAGATTAAAAACCTTTGTCGATTTTTGTGGCATAATGAGTGGGACGACGTGTTGTCTTACCTGAAACACAAACATTTAGATTTAGTTATGTAAAAATATTTATCTACACTCAGTTCGTAATATTCGTTTTACAGAATCGAAAGTACGAACGTCATAAACTGCATTACGAATATACAGCCTTTAAAAAAAAACTTTCATACTATTGGCAGCTACATAAAGTAACTCGATTTCTAATATTTGAAAAAAAATTAAACGAATTGACCCGCGTTCCAAATTGTAATCTGTTCCAATTTGACACTGGCCATCAGTAAGTCGAATGAAAAAAAAAAACAAGTGTCACCCGCGGCAAGACGACACTTGAAATTATGAGGACTTATTTATTATTAAATCTTTGTTTCAAATCATTTTTCGAATTAAAATTCACCGATAAATGCTATTTAATTTTAAAAGTTGTTCAGTTTTTATGAGCCTCCATTTTAACGTTTAGCTAAAAAGTTACTTATATATAAAAGTCGTTCAGTTGGTGGTTCAGTAGATAGGCTTGCAATCGCCATAGTGCAGTGCGGAGGTTTGAATTATTTTTCATAGTTTTTCTTGTAGAGTGTAGATAAAATAGTGTATGCAACTGCAAATAATTAGGCTTTAGAATGCTCGTGTCAAACTATTATCACACTCGGCTGCGCCTCGTGTGATAAACAGACACTCTCATCCTAAAGCCTCTCATTATTAGGCAGTTGCATAAACTACTATTTCTCCATTTGCTTAGTTATTTGCCATCACTCAGTATCATTTTTTAAAGTACCCTTTAAGCTGGTAGAATGAAAAACTATAACAATTCAAAAAGAGTCAGTGTTTGAAAACCATTTTACAGCGACGAGTTGGAATTCAAATAAAACTAACTCATTTTTATTACCCTAGTTACTACGCGGCTGACACGTAGCTGGCGTTGCGTAGTTAATGGCTACGATTCGTAGCATATTGCTACGGCTAATCAAAATTCTACTCGTGCAGTAGTTTTGTGTGTCTGTTTGTTAATTTATTACAACTTTACTGCGATGTTTTAGTAAAAAATTCAAGGAAGAGCTTTTTCAGTCCTGAAACTAGCCGACTGAACATAAGAAAATCTAGATGATTTATTGTTGTAGGAAATGTTTGTTTGCTGAAACAAATTGCTTTTCTTCATCAATACGTAGTATTTAATGAAGTCGCTTTTGCGTCTCTCTGTCTGTCTGTCGTGGAATTCGCTAACTGCTTCTAAACCAAGCAACAAATATTGATGCGTTTTTCTAATAGTGTGATTCAACAGAAATGTTTATACATACATACACATATCATGCCTGCGGTTTATTATGTTTAACACAGGCTGGGAAAATGATTTTTCCCGCAGGAAACGAGTTGCAGCGGGTGAAACCACTGACGGGCCTCTAGATTCAATAAGTTGTTATTAAGTTCATAAATAAAGTAGTTTTTTCGCAATTGTCTATATGTAAGTACGTAAGGGACACCGAGTCAACACATAGCTTTTTAGTTGCACAATTGTAACTTTGTTTAAAAAATGTTTGTGTGAATTTAAGAAAACACATTTTTAAACAGACCGCATACACATTACTTCATTATGAAACACAGAATCCACGAAACTGTGCAAAAGCTAGTTGTCGAGAATTCCCATGCAAAAGTGTTAAATTTGCATTCGTGTGGGGTATAAAACGCGAAATATGTGCTAACGTAAACAAACTTGAAACTACGCACACAAACTTTGAAAGTAGGTAAATACTTTAGAAGATCGTTTTATTTGAGAGTTTATGTGTGTGTACCTCTAGATATTGCAATCTTAAGCAAGAGACTGGCAACCTGTCACCATGGTGATACAGTCTTCTAAATGACTCTTAAACTGTTGTCAGACGTGGTGGCCGTTTTTTAACAGCCATTTACGCTCTGCCTACCCAACAAGGGAAAGGTATGAGCGTGATATATCTATGTATTGTATGAACCGTTTTATTAACAAGTTTAAATGAGAGCAGGAACTAAGCGTGTCACATGCTTCGGTAAGCATGTTTAAGACACACATAGATACACGTCACACACATAATTACGCCATTATTCCATGCGGGTTAGGCAGAGCGTTAACGGCCGTAATTACCAACCCAGACCAACAAAAATTTGAGGGATGCTAAAAAATTGTATTTCACTATTAGTGACAGGTTGTCAGCTTGTCACCTAAACTCGTCGGCTATAACGACACTTGCGGTAAGGAATTGGGGTGATACTATTCTAAGCTAACATCACACTGCAATAGTATTAATAGCTGGCTACTTTGTCTTTACAATAGAATTAATGGCCACTGTAGTTAAAAATTGCATTCTTTAATCATTATTAAGCCTACGCCATAAGGGACAGAGGTGATAATTATTATGTGAATATGTAATTTAGGATAGGTACTCATCAGCGTTTAAATATTTGATCATATATGAAAGTTCAACTCACGAAAAGTCATAGCATCGTCGTCATATTATTTATTTCCGATCGAGGTTGTATGCCGTAGGCCTTTTAACGTGAATGGAAGTAATGTTTTATTCTGTTGTACGGCGCGATCTCAATCTGTACCTCTCGAGTATTCAAGAGGCTGTTTGGATCCGGCGTCGATACACAGCAAAAGCCCGAGGCTCCATGTCAGGTCCGCAGCTAGGATGTTTGGGACACACATTTTTATTGAATACTTCCCGAATATAACTTTTGAAAAACTTGCAAAATTCACGCAGGCAGAATTTGAACCTGTGACCTTCCTACAACCTGTAGTATAGATGCTGAATTTCGCAGGTTCAAATCAAGATTTAAAAACTTTTGAAAGCTTGCAAAATTTCACGCAGGAGAATTTGAACCTGTAACCTTCGTACAACCTGCAGTACAGATGCTGAATTTTGCAAAGCTTGCAAAATTTCACGCAGGCAGAATTTGAACCTGTGACCTTCGTACAACCTGCAGTACAGATGCTGGATTTCGCAGGTTCAAATTAAATTTTAAAAAACAATTTTGATTTTTATATTTTGCTGAAATATTAGACTCCTCATATAAGCTAAATATCTGATTCTATCTATTTTCCAATGATGACCTATTAGCAATAAATGGCGAAATAATGTTTTTGTTTATATGACATTGTAATAATAATGAATGATTCTCAAACTTTTTTTCACGTGTGGTGTAAATGGCCACTGCCACCCCTAGTCCGCTCAGGATGTTTCGTAAATGGCGACATAGAGTTTCTGACCCCGGCTGAATTCTGTCGTCTAATGTCAACCGCATGGTGACGGTGATACCACCACAATTACCATTCCCAAATAGGGTTGACATCAGGCAAGCGGCTTGTCAAAATCATAAAACATTGCCAAATCTTTTTGCTGCATGTTTTTGTGTTTGAACAAAACATATTGCGCAGATTCCAACTAATTTGGGATAGGAACTGGAAGATGATGATGAGGTTCCAGTTATTTTTTTAAAATTCAATCTGAAAGTACCTTCATATTCACTTTATTTTAATGTCGTCCTGAATCCAGCTCTTTCTCATTCCTAGAGGTGGAGGGCCGGGGTTCGGATCCCGACGTAAGACGGCACCATCTTAATGAAATTCCTTCATATTGAATAGACGCCTAAGACAAGATTTTCATTAACTTCACTTTGGTATATTAAAAATGTCTGAGAAATACTTTTAGCTTAAACTACTAAAAGAAATACAAGAATGTAGGACTTGTCTCAGGGCTTTGAAAAGTTTATTTTTGTTACCTACATTCAGAAAATACTGTCTTATATATTATGATTTTTTTATAAAACCTTGATCCAAATATCAAATATCAAATAGTTTATTTGCAAGAATTCACATAGGTTACAATTTATTACAGCTGACTTAGTAATAATCCTTAAGACTATGAATTCAACCTGATACAGGTGTGCAAATCTTAATTAGGTAGGTAAAATAGCATGCAGTGTCATGTGACTCTATTCCTATTTAAATAATCCTTGACAGAATAAAAACAATTCATTAAGAGCCATTCAGTTAGCGTAGTTTTAAACTTGTTTCCTTGGATACATTTCAAAGTTGTAGGTAAGTTATTATAGATTGCTATACACATATTATATGCATTTCTTTTATAAATATCCTTACAACAGCGTGGATGATACAGCAAATCTTTATAGACTGATCTATGTACTCGTCTTATTACATTTGAGTGCTTTACAAAATAATTTTCTTTATAGCGTACAAACAAACAGGCTGCTCTAATATACTGACAAGGAAGGGGTGGAATTTTATATTTTTGAAATATTGGTTTGCAGCTATCTAAGAACCATGCATTATCAATGGCTCGCAAACAGCGCTTTTGGACTTTAAATGCTCTATCGAATTCTACAGAATTCCCCCATAATAATAGTCCATAGTTAAGAATGGAAGAAACGTGACCATGATATGCGGTTAACGCGGCTTGTGTAGATATAGTTTGCCTCAATTTTTTTAAGGCGAATACAAATCTATCAAGTCTACAACAAATTGAGTCTATATGTGTTTTCCAATTAAGATTATTGTCGAGTTTAAAGCCCAAAAACTAAACATCAAATATTTTCCGTTCTAGAGAATTTCGTATTCTTGGAGTAGATTATATATTTTTGTGGCTATAATATTATGAATGGTTTTCACTGGCCTTGACCTGATTTCTTTTGTCCCAAATCCGACCCGTCGGCAGACAAATTGTCTTCGTTATTCAGGCGTTTCGGATGAATTGTTAACATTCCCCATCTAGCCTTATTCTTCCAAAAATCTCTCCCCCCCTCCCCGGGGAGTTTCTTCCTCGATTTCCCACGTGAACTCTGTAATTGAGCCTTTATTCGAAACCTTTTTACAAGTTGCTGTAATTTTACACAGATGGCTTTGGATCCCGTTGCGATTTGAATGTCGTTAGGAATGATTTGCTTTGGATTTCCGTTACGTGACTTTTTGTTTGGTTTCGAAATTGTAGGTAATGGTTTTTCGTGTGTGCGATGTGTGATGGAATGAAGACGGGATACGCTCACAAGTTGAAAGCAATTTTGAGTACGAGTGGCGATATCTTGGGGCTATATTGTATGTCAAAGGAAGCAAGATAGAGGGCCACGCCAAATGTCAATTTGGCGACCGGATCCAGTTTAGAGCGGTTTAAAGCAGCTGGAAGCGGAATCGAATGTGCGCGGGCCGTAAGTCCGGTATTAGAGCGCGGGAAATTGCGGTGCTGGCAACAAGTGCAGGTTTTTTGTTAAGCTGGCGAGAATTTATTGTATTACCTCCGAGAAAAGCAACGTATTGTAGGTTAAATGTTTATTTTGTTGTCTGTGTTAAGTTTTAAACGGAAGAAAGACATTCGAGCCTACATCTGTAACGAAAACACTACCACATACAAATAATTGTGGCTCTTTTACGCGCGCGAAGAAAGAAACATTCGAGCGTAGTAACAAAAACCCACGATCACATACCAATTGTGGCTTTTATAAGATTGTGTTTCGTGCGCGATAGTACTTATCTACCTACGTGACAGTCTTTTCATAAAACATTCGATATTACGAGAAGATCTTGTTCAAACAGCCAACCCTAGTCTCAGGTATTAACAATAATGTTGTATCGCGATTTACTCAATATTTGATCAGACTGGATTGTCAATAATCATGAATTCTGTATTTTAATGGCTCTTATTTGGGATACGAAGCACATAAGGCCGATTAAGGATCTCGAGGGTTTCACGTGTAGATTAGGTATCATTTTAAGCGGTGTACTGACGGTTGTCTGTAATAGTGATATGAATATGATAAACAATGTTCTGAGATGACCTTGAAACATTGTCAATGCGGTTTTTCTTTTGCGGTATTTTGCCGGATGTTTTAGAAATATTATCCGGTGTTTGACCCTACCCAGAGGGCCCGACAAATTAGTTTTAATGCTGAATTGGTTTATCCTCGTGACAAAATGAATTATTTATTTGATCGAAAGTTGTTTTCTAACTCCAAAGAAGAAAAATATAGAAAGAAACTTAAAAAACACATAAACCGTGTACCTTCCAAAAGTTCTTATGTTCTTGTTATTTTCCCCGAGGAAAAAAGAGATTTCTCGCTTGTATCGTATGATATCTAGCTGCGTATGTTTTTGTCGGCCGCATTATATTCCGGTTCGTTTTAAATCACCAAATCTATAAGAAAATCAGCCCTAAAACTGTACGAATGCACCAATCAAACTCACATAACACATTCACATCACATCACAGACAGACCGCGCGGTTAGTATGAAGGGACAAAATTATCCGACCCAGAGGGCCTGTATTCGACCGCGTGACAAATTAGATTTCGCCGTATGATGCTGCTTTAAAATAGTATCGCCTAATTTCTACTCTTGGGTGACTACGTAATACTCACCACGCTTGGCAGGCGGATTGACAAGTGCAGTACAAGATGTAGCATTTACAGGGAAAGCTGCCAACCAATTTCCTGGATTATTCCCTTAGTTGCTTTGAATTGGGGTGATGCTATTCTAAGCCAGCATTACACGGCTGTTATTATACAGGGACAATATTATTATCCGGTGCTTGACCCGACTCTAAGGGCCCTGTATTCGACAGCCCGACAAATTAGATTATTTTGTCGAATTGGTTTAGAAAGCTTCGTGAGAAAAGGAAGAATTTACTTGATTTCAAAAGTGTTTCCAAAGTCAAACCAAACTTCGGAAAATATTTTTTTGTGTTATCCAAAACCTGATTAGTTAGAAAAGACTGTAGTTATACAAAAAAAACATAAAAATATTATTTTTCAACGAAATTAAAACACACTTTTTTCAGAATTTGACAGACATTGAATTTTACAAATAAGTTAGGCGCGCGTATAGATGGAGTTTAAATTAATTTTCCATACGATTTGACGTTGTCAAGCGACTTAAACCATGTCTACTGCGTTTCATCTTATAGTCGTGTTGGTAGCATTGGAAAGCCGCTTGTAATATTATGGCCACCGTCAAGCATCCAAATGGCTGTCCAAATATTTTTTCGTAGATCGAAGAACAGTTCGAAATAAAAGTTATTCAGTTTTGTGAGAACATACTATGAAAATTCCAGAAACAGTGAGCTAATGGGTCTACGGCAGTTGTAAGAACAATGTTGGTTTCAAACCAAAAGGAATACTGTTTTTTTAACTTGATATTTTGTAATTCTTTTTTTAAATCATCAGGAACACTAATTAGCCCGGAAACAGTTTTACTAATGGGAAGTCAATTACTAGTGCAATCAGCTCTTGTAAGAGCAGCGCTGGTTTTTGCTCAGAAGTAGATTTATTCAGCGCTTAATGGATGTTTGCGTTCTCAATTTAGTTACGTGAAATGGTTTCAGTCGCTTCAATTGAATTTCTTTTAATTTATGGGAATTTAAATTTTTCAATCGTTACCTATACGATTTTACTATTTAATATATTTACTAATAAAAATAAATGTAAGCCTTGTGAGTGCATTAGAATGCCAATAGATTGATTAAGCAATAGCTTTATCACTGTTAGGAGCTAGCCTCCTTTGTGGTCATGTCCATCAAGTAGTACTGACACTACTGACTGACTGACACATTCAGAGTTACAAAATAACAAGAAAATATACAATCCTATCAAGCCTACCAATATATTTATTTACTATCTTTATCATGGTAGCAGAGAAATAAAAAGTAGAAAATAAAGTGCGAAAAAGTTTTTCCGACAAGAGAAAAAGAATATTAGTATATAATTTATAATTATAGTTCTGAAAATATTCTCGCAAAAATTCTCACTAGAACTGTCAAACCATCGTCATGGAAAAAGCGATTGCGGAGACATCCAAAGTGCAAATTATGCATCTCAATGGAACAAACTACAAGCATTGGAGGTACAGGATTGAGACAGTCTGCAGGGCAATTCCAAAAGCTGAAGAAATCTTAGCTGGAAAATTACGCAAGCCTGTTGAACCGACAACTATTGAAGGTGGAGTCACTGATGATGCTGCTGTAGCACAATATCAAAAGGATCTACAACAATACTTGAGTATCGACAGTGCAGTATTGACCCTGATGACGACGAACATGACGGATGAGATCCTAGACCACGTCATGAGATACAAAAGTGCTAAAGAGGTATGGGATGAGCTAGAACGTCTCTACAGTGGTAGTAGTGAAGACAAAAGCTACGATCTATGTCTCAAATTCTTTGAATACAAAAAGGATCCTGAGCACGACATAAGGAAGCATATATCTATGTTGAAAAACATTTGGCACGAACTAAATGGCCAACTCGACACGAATTTGCCAGAGATTTTACTCATTTGCAAAATACTTGGCACCTTACCGAGAGACTACTTTGCTTTCAAGTCAAGCTGGCTTCTTATTACAAAAAAGGATCGGACAATAGACAACCTCACCTCTCAGCTCAGCGCTTATGAAAAAGCGCTTACTACCAACAAAAGTACAGAAAATACAGAAGAAGTACTAACTGTGCAAACTGGAAAAAAGAAGAAAGGCTTCAAATCTTTTAAATGTAAATATTGTGGCCAAGTTGGACATGCAATTCGAAAATGCCAGAAGTGGATTAATGATGGACGTCCACCAAAGCCGTCGAATGACGACAGAAAGCAGAAAACCAATGTAAACATGACAGTGTTAGCTATTGATGATGGATTACCAATGGACAAAGATAACTGGTACGTCGACAATGGAGCGACAAGCCATGTTACTAACAGAGGTGACTTCTTCGAAAGCTTCGAGCACTTCAAAGGTTCACAGAAAGTTACTGCAGCAAATGGGCAAACCATCGAAGCCATAGGTATTGGCAATATTCGAGCTGAAGCCGACGTAAATGGCAAAATAGAGCTAATATTACTAAAAGATGTTTGGTACGTCCCAAAAATTAAAAGAAACCTTTTTTCAGTTCTCTCTGTACACGACAATTCTCCCTCGAGTACATTTGAGTCTAAGCCCAAAGAGTGTATTGTAAAAGTGAATGGTGAAGCAAAAGTAATTGGGACTAGAGAAACTAGAGGAGGACTATACAAATTGAAAATGAAATGTGTAGCCCCACAGAATC
Source organism: Phthorimaea operculella (assembly GCA_024500475.1). Classification (NCBI taxonomy): domain Eukaryota; kingdom Metazoa; phylum Arthropoda; class Insecta; order Lepidoptera; family Gelechiidae; genus Phthorimaea; species Phthorimaea operculella. The sequence goes on from JANFCV010000112.1 coordinate 1,082,638, forward strand.
TACATGTCAACATGTTACTGAATAACCCACTGCAAACATACCATGAAAGGCTTGCACATCAAAATAAGAGACACGTTCGTCAAGTTATTGAACAAGAATTCGGATTAAAAGTGGAAAACACGCAGTCAGAAATCTGTGAAGGCTGTGTCTATGGAAAGGCTCACAAGCAACCATTCGGCACCAGAACTAGAGCGACAAAGCCTGGAGAGCTAATTCACACTGACATTTGCGGACCATTTCCGTATTCAATTGGGAGAAAGTTAAGATATTTCATTCTTTTCAAAGACGACTACACACGCTATCGCCATATCTATTTTCTAAGACAAAAGTCTGAAGCAGCCTCAAAACTTAAAATATTCCTCAAAGAAGCTGAAGTTGCGGGACATGTTATCAAAGAAATGTTGAGTGATAACGGTGGAGAGTTTGTCAGCGAAGAATTCAAAAAGATCTTAACCGAACATGGCGTGAAACAACGCTACACAATGCCTCACACTCCTGAACAAGCTGGCTGTGTAGAGCGAGAAAATAGAACTGTAGTGGAAGCAGCGCGGGCAATAATGCATGCCCATGAGAAAATTCCTGATGGCCTGTGGGCAGAAATAGTAGATGCAACCGTTTATGTGCTAAATCGCACAGGGCCAACTAAAGTGCCTGGCAAGTCTCCTCACGAGCTGTGGTACGGAAAGAAGCCTGCGATAAAACACTTGCGAATACTGGGATGCAACTGTTATGCCCATGTTCCTAAAGCTAATCGTAAGAAGCTACAGAAAAAGGCTCAAAAGGGAATCTTGATTGGCTATGAAGGAGATGAAGGCTATAGAATCTGGGATAAAGAAACCCACAAATTGATTAGATCCAGAGATGTTATATTTGAAGAAATACCTCTACTGGGTAAATCGAAGGAGGAACCAGAAAAGCCGTCTCCTGCTCCTTTCCAATATGCTTTCCCAATTCCACAAGAAAGTACTATTGAAGAACCCTCTACGTCACAATGTGAGACGGAGATAGAAAGGCAACAAGAACAACCCTCTTCATCAAGCCGTGAGATGGAGTTGGAGGTTGAACGTCATCAAGAGACCGCCATAGAAGAATTGGAAAGGCAATCTTCAGAGATTCAAGGTCAACCAGAGATGGTTATCGATGAAATTGAACGGCAATCCTCGGAATCAGACTGTGAAATGGAATCAGCAAATTCAAACTGTGAAATAGAATCAGAAGAACAGCAGGAAATTGCTCCTGAAGAAGCAACTAGAATGGTCCTGCGAAATCGAGCTAATCTCAAACCGCCGATTCGTTACTCTGATTACATCATGGCTTTAGAATCTGATGACATGTTTGAACCGAAGACGTTTAAAGAAGCCATGTCATGTAAAGACAAGGACAAATGGCAAAAGGCTATTGAAAGTGAAATAAATTCACTGAAAGATAACCAAACATGGGAGCTCGTCGAACAACCAAAGGGTCGAAAAGCCATTCCTTGCAAGTGGATATTCAAAATAAAGACTAACCCTGATGGTACGATTGATAAGTACAAGGCTCGTCTAGTTATTAAAGGATATTCACAAAAGAAGGACATAGACTTTCATGAGACCTTCAGCCCCGTTGCAAGAGCAAGCACTATTAGAGCAGTACTAGGCGTAGCTGCTAAAGAGAAGCTTAAACTGGCACAATTCGACGTCTCTACAGCCTTCTTATATGGCACATTAGATGAAGAAATCTACATGCAGCCTCCTGAAGGCTATGCTGATGGGAAACAAGTCTTTAAGCTAAAGAAGAGCTTATACGGGTTGAAACAAGCCCCTTTGTGCTGGAACAGATGTATTACTGACTATATTGTAAACATCGGATTCAAGCAAAGTCAGCATGATCCCTGCCTATTTGTGAGAAAAAGAGGCCTACAGAAGATCCTTCTTGCATTATATGTGGACGATGGACTAATCGCATCCAGCAGTGAGAAAGAGGCCAACCACTTCCTAAATGAAATGAGAGCTCGTTTCAAGATTACTGTGAAACCTGCAAGCTATTTCCTGGGAATGGAAATAAAAAGATATCCCGATGGATCCATTCTGTTACACCAGAAGGCGTACGCTACTCGAGTACTAGAAAAATTTGGCATGGACAAATGCAAACCCGTATCAACGCCAATCTTGAAGCCAGGTACAAAGAATGACCAACCAGATGGAGATAAGCGTTTCCCGTACAGACAAGCAGTTGGCAGTCTGGCATACCTGATGACAGGCACTAGACCAGACATAGCTTACGCTGTAAGTGTCGTTTCAAGAAACTTAGATAATCCCACACAAGAAGACATCCTTACTGTGAAGAGGATAATGAGATACATAAAGGGCACTATCGAAGAAGGCATAATGTATAGCCCAGATAAAGCCCTCAACTTAGAATGTTACAGTGATGCCGATCACGGTGGGTGCACGGAGACCGGTAGGTCAACTTCCGGAATCATATGCTTATACGCTGGAGGCCCAATATCGTGGAGCAGCAAGCGCCAGAACAGCGTCGCTATATCCTCCACAGAAGCCGAGATTGTAGCAGCGAGTGAAGCCGCGAGAGAAATACTCTGGCTACAGAAAGTCATAAAAGACATAACTGGGCAAGACTGCCAAGCGTCCCTTTGCGTGGATAATGAGTCTGCGATTAATATAGCAAGAAACCCACCAGAATTTCATCAGAGGACGAAACATATTCAGATCAGACATTTCTTCATACGTGAATGTTCTGAGAACAAAGCTATCGACATCCACCATGTGCCAGCAGCCAGGCAAATAGCCGATATGCTAACCAAAGCTTTATATGGACCCAGGACTCTGCTCCTCAAGAGAATGGCTGGGATTATATCCAATCCAACAGGGGTGGATGTTAGGAGCTAGCCTCCTTTGTGGTCATGTCCATCAAGTAGTACTGACACTACTGACTGACTGACACATTCAGAGTTACAAAATAACAAGAAAATATACAATCCTATCAAGCCTACCAATATATTTATTTACTATCTTTATCAATCACATGGTTAGAATTCCTACTGTAATGTGGACTAAGCAGGTAATGAAGATTTAAAATACTTTTTACTAGATGTCGTTAGATCGTCACTTGGTAGGCATCAATCGGTGCATCGATAGCTCAGTGGCAGAGCGGTGGGACGGTGACCTATGCAGCCTGGTTTCGGGCCCAGGTCGATACTTGTATTTTTTCAAATACCTATTTTCATTAATAGTAGGTACACGATGTATATTGGCTAATGTGTGTATGAAGATGTAATCTGGGTGGCTATCGACGTGCGGAACACTTATTAGTATCAGGTCAATTAGAAATCGCTAGAGGTTAACTCACTAGTTTCAGTTATCCATTGCTACCCAAATCACCGAGCCAATTACTGTTTTACTAATAATAAAAACTAAAAGTATGTAGTTTTTAAAGATAAAAACCGTGCCGGCTTGGAATAGCATCATCAAAATTCTACCCGTGGGTGTCGTAAAAAGCGACAAAGGGATATTCATCCAGGGAATGGGCAGCAGCGTTTCCTGTAAATGTAACATCTTGGCACTGCGCTCGCCAATCCGCCTGTCAAGCGCGGTGAGTATGGCAATACCCCCCGATAGGGGGAAGCCCATGTCCAGCAGTGGACTGTTGTGGCTGTTATGGTATGGTTATGGTAAAGATAAAAGTACTTTAAAATAAGTATAGCTAAACATACCTTTCTCATTGGTATTTTCTTCGCCTTGTGACAGTCCCAACGACATTATCAAACCTGTCTGCGTACAACTCCGTCTAGATTCAAAGATTAGTGCAACCGACTGGCCCGCAGCCAAAGCACAGTTTTATACAATCAGCATTTCTACCCCACTCAGCACGAGGGATCGTGATGAAACTCGAAAAGTACTTCTCAACTTCTAGTGAATGTCAGAAGTAATAAACTTGTAAATACTTTCTACAGATGTCGATAGATAGTCGCTTGGAGACGAGTATCAAGAGATTGAAAATTTAACATTCATCAATCGATGCATCGATAACTCAGTGGCAGAGTGATGGGGCGTTGACCCATGCGGCCCGGGTTCGAGCCCCGGTCGAAGCATGTACTTTTATCAATTTCTTATTTCCATTTATTTGAATAATCTAGAATCATAAGTGCATTAAAATCCCAATAAATGTCAGAATGTTGGAAAAGCACAGTATTTCTTTAAGTACCAATGATTTTAAAACAAAAGAGGAGATGATCATTTATGCGAGAAAAACATTCTATTTAACAAGCATTTCAGTCCCACTCAGCTCAAGGGATCGTGATGAAACTCGGAAAGTGCACGAACCTTCAACAGTCTAGCAAATGCTGGGTAAAGTGCAAACGCTGCAAAATCACTGTCCAACTGCAGATTATTCAAACCAATTCAAATGGGAGTATAATCTAGGTATTGCGTTTTCGAGTACCTTTTGTATTTTAAGCCAAAAAAGATAAGCATAAACAAACCCTGGCATGAAATAACCATGTGGAGAGATGCGATCACTGTAATCAAAGGTAAAATGAAAGGTAATCATTGGAATCAAAGAATATAATAATATATTATTGGATTTGTGAGGATGCTTGTTAGATTGTGACGGGTGACCCTAAGTGGATAAAAATAAGAGAGGGTACTCGTCATCAGTTACAAAGATTTTATTCAAATATCAAATAAAACAACCGGAAGGGTCGCGGTAGGTACGGCCTAAGTAGTCTGTTTTCGCTGGCGTAGAACGGTACTCCCCTGGCGAAGAAGGTCGACAGGCGGCTGGGTCTTCACTTCAGTGTAGAGGTCTCGCAGTCGCAACTAATAGTGAGCTGGTACTGCAGGAAGCGTCTTCACTTCGGAAAGTCCACCGTCATGGGTGTAGTGCGTAGCGGAGATATTCTTCTGGATGTTTCTTAACCCGTAGGGTAACAGTTCCGTGGGTAACAAACCCGAAGGTAATCCCCTGTGAATAAATGTTCACGCTGTAGAATGGTGCTAAAATTCCTCCGCTGATAGTGAACCCATGAAGTGCGTCTTCTTAATAAAGGGAAGTAGCCGAGAAAGCAGAAGGTGTAAGCGTTCACTATCAGAACGGAGATTACAAGGTTGCAGTTTGAGTGACTTGCAAATATTAGTAGGTACTTGAGGAAAATGCTAGAATGAACAGTTTATCGATGCACAAGCATTAAATGGAAATAGCATTTCTACTTATCTATGCATTAATATAAAAATGCACTAATATAAAATTACGGAATAACTCACTAATAAATAAGTAGCGGTTAGGAACATTTGAATAGCTAACCTGTGCTGAGCGTTACTGTACTTGTTTGTTACGACACAAAGTATATAGGTACCTACGCCGGGGGGCTTGATGCTTGGTAGCAGAGATAACATAACATATAACAAAGCTTACATAAGCCTACAGCAAAAATGCTTCCGGTGGAAGCCACAGGTATTTAATATGAACACTAAGTGGTGAATTCTAGAACTAGTACATGGAATATACTTGATCAACACTTACCCAATTGGGGTTTCCTGTTGCGCGTAATCTATACATATAATAAAACTGTAAAATGTAGGTGCAAAGCAGCGCCTTATAGTTTTCAAAAAACAAAACGTTAGCGCGTTTTGGAAAACCGGCAGCGACATCTATTTTTGAATTCTCGCTAAACGACCCCTTTATAATTCTCAGAAAACAAAACGTTACCGCGTTTTAAAAAACCTGCAGCGACATCTATTTTTGAATTCTCGCGAAACAACCCCTTTATAATTCTCAGAAAACAAAACGTTACCGCGTTTTAGAAAACCTACAGCGACATCTATATTTTTTTCATTACCCCAAATCATTTGTTCGCGATAATCTTCGAAAATATAGTATGTGTGTACATGAGACTCTTTGTGGTGTGTAGCTACTAGCCCTGGACAACATCTAGGATACTTTTTACCGCAGGAAAAACGCTTATTTATACGTGAAATACGATTGAAATATACTGTGACCATCATCTACCCCTGTCCATTGGGTGTCAAAAAGTAGAAACCTCTTCTTGAAACCTCCATTTTATATTGTTTTTGTTTGATTTTGACAAATCGTGAAGACATCAGTTTTGACATTCATTGCCTATTATTATTTATTTATATTATGGACTTCTACCGTACGTCCATGCTTCTACCCATTTAGGACAAATACGTTTAACTTTGAGAAAGAGGCCTCTAGGCGAATCCAGCTCGGCTGGGCAGCATTCGGGAAGTTAAGCAGCGTCTTCACGTCCGTAATTTCTCAGTGTCTCAAGACAAAAGTGTTTGAACAGTGTGTCATGCCAATGATGACCTACGGTGCCGAGACGTGGGCCTCATAAATAGATTAGTCACTCAGCGAGCTATGGAGAGAGCAATGCTCGGTTTTTCTCTACGTGATTGAATCAGAAACGAGGAAATCCGTAGACGAACCAAGGTAACCGGCATAGCTAAGAGAGTCAGTAAGCTGAAGTGACAATGGGCAGCCCACGTTGCTCGAAGAACTGATAATCGGTGGAGCAGAAGAGTTCTCGAGTGGAGACCACGTACCGGCAGGCGCAGCGTAGGGCGGCTCCCCGCCAGATAGATAGAGAATCTGGTCAAGTCCGCGTGGAAATGCTGGATGCAGGCCGCTCATAATCGGACAATATGGAAATATTTAGGGGAGGCCTATGTTCAGCAGTGGACGTCCTATGGCTGATATGATGTTGATTATGATGACCCATTGTGCATGCATCTCATCATCATCTTCCTGCTCTTATCCCAATTACTTGGGGTCGGCGCAACACGTTTCGTTGAACACAAAATCGTGTTGCCAAGGATTTGGCTTACCTAATTTTAAAACCGGTCGCCTACCAGACGTCAACCCTTCTTGGGAATGCTTTTGTGGTGGATTAACGGATTAATGGATTTGGGTCGGGTTTATCCTCAGTCGCCCCGACCCCACGGGAAGAGAGGAGGTGGTGCTATTCTACTCTGCCGGCACCACACGGCTTACTCTGCCGGCACCACACGGCTTACTCTGCCGGCACCACACGGCTTACTCTGCCGGCACCACACGGCTTACTCTGCCGGCACCACACGGCTTACTCTGTCGGCACCACACGGCTTACTCTGTCGGCACCACACGGCTTACTTTGCCGGCACCACACGGCTTACTCTGTCGGCACCACACAGCTTACTCTGTCGGCACCACACGGCTTACTCTGTCGGCACCACACGGCTTACTTTGCCGGCACCACACGGCTTACTCTGTCGGCACCACACGGCTTACTTTGCCGGCACCACACGGCTTACTCTGCCGGCACCACACGGCTTACTATGTCGGCACCACACGTCTTTTCTCTGCCGGCACCACACTTTTTATCAGCTCTGGAGGGCCTGTTGGAACACAAGCATCCCTTGGCGAGACGAAGTTCGCGGGCACCAGCTAGTAACTATATAAAACTATGGCAATAACGTGCCGATGTCGAGGTACGTTACCGGCGTCTTTTACGATAACGGTTTTATTTGTTTATGGGAGCGCGTCACGTCCTAGTGCGTGAGGCGAGATTTTCGGAATGGCCAGTAGCGGTCAACCGTAGCTCCGACACAAAGGCACGGAGACAGCCGAAACATGTCGATAGTTTCCGAATGTGGACCCGGCGGTTGTTAAGGGCCGTCTTGACCAATCAGCTTGCTTAAAATATCACGCCATGTTTTAGACAAAGGCTGGAATGTGGTACCTGGCATCTACTGACGCCGATCGGTTAACAAAGAACTCGACGGCCTGAGTATTATAGCCGCATCTCGACTTGGAATTTGTAAACAGTGACGATTTCAGATTTGATAATATCCTACTATGAAATTATTTTGTTACTAAGGTATTAGGTTTGTAATTAGGTTTAATTAGAACACTTTAGGTGTTTAAGTTAAATTAGTAAGAATATGTAACTGCAACGTTACATTACCCCGCGCGCCACAAAAGGATTTTATTGCATCTTTCCGCAATAAAATCCGTACTATACAGTTGCTTATTCGTGTTAGCACTTTCATATCTAACTTTCATACTTCTCACAAACAAAACAAACAATAGGAACCACAATATGGGTTTCTAACGCATCCATTCATTAGGTTAGGTTACTAATATATTAACTGATTAGAACCCGCACGAATATGTTTAGTACTTCCGGATAGATAACCTGCGCGATAGGTAAGTAAGGACAGTTAGTTAGTTGCCTAATGATACCGTGCCAATGCCAACCGACCCTTCTGAATTGTCCTATAGTCGCCTCTTACGACACCCACAGGAAGAGTTGGGGTGGTGCTATTCTTAACCGACACCACACGGGAAATGAAAATCAAAATTATTTATACAAACTAACCGATTTAAGATCTTTAATATGCCAAGTTCCAATGTTTTTCTTGACATATCTTCAAGCACATAGACCAGAGGGGACTTCTTTGCAATAACTCGGCACTTAATGAATTTGGGTGCGAGTTTTTTGCAAAAATACTTGTCTTTGTTACTTAAAACGTAAGTACGTTTCATCACAAGATCACCTACTCTAAATTCCAACGGCTTCCTGCGAGTATTGTAATGAGATGCGTTTTTTATGTGAGCGTGCCAGAGTTTTGATTGAACATTGGTGAACAGTTCCGACAGGCAACCCAAGTTTTCTGCATAGATGTCCCGTGGGAGAAATAGTATTTCATCACCTAGGTCATTATCAACGTAATGTGAACCGCAGGTTACAATTTCTCTGCCATAAACCAAGAAGGAAGGCGTGAAACCAGTCGCCTCACTGACGGAATTGTTCATGGCAAATTGAATTTTGGCAGGAAAATGTCCCAAGACCTGTGATCATCATCAACATATGTTGACACGCATGTTATAATTGTGCGATTATAACGCTCAACGGTGTTAATTTGTGGGGTATATTTAGGTGTGAAGAAAATATTTGGGATTTTATACCTTTCAAAGAGTGACTCCGTGTGTTTGCTTATGAACTGGCTTCCATTGTCCAAATAAACCGTTTGGGGAATTCCGTGAACTAGAAATACCGAGTCCTCCAGGAATTTGCAGACGGAAACTGCTGTTGCAGCACGTAAGGGAGTAATAAGACAAAACTTCGAAAAGCAACAAGTGACAACCAAAATGTAGCTGTTTTGCTTCCGAGTGACGGGTAGTGGGCCCATGAGGTCAATGGAGATAACCTGAAAGGGCGACTGCACTGTTTTGGACGACCCATTTCACCTAAAGTCTGATGATTTTGTGCCTTATAAGAGAGACACTTTGAGCATGTACTGACGAATTTTACGACGTCTTTGTGCATACCCGGCCAGAAATAACGCAAAGCAAGGCGATTATATGTCTTAAAGATACCAAGATGACCCGCCGTGGGCTCTGCGTGGTTCTCATTAATTACCTGCTCACGCAACTCGCAAGGAACAACCTCCTTCCAAGAGAACTCCGAAAGTAAGCCCGATTCGTGCTTGTTCTTCGTGAGTCTGTACAGGGCATTGTTCTTTATTAGATAATTTGAATAATTTTGTGGTTTTGTTAAACAGGAATTGTATATATTTTTATACCATGGGTCGTTGGTTTTAGTGAAGTAGTCAGAAGTGCTTATGGCATTCACAGAAACAGCCCTCGATAAGGCATCAGGAATGACGTTATCAACGCCTCTGCGGTGTTTGAGCTCAAAGTTGAACGCGGACAATCTAACGCCCCAGCGAGCTAGCCTCCCAGTAGGATTATTTAGAGACAGGAACCACTTTAAAGCGCTATGATCTGTATAGACCGTGAATGGCTGTCCGTTCTCCAAATAACACCGCCAGTGCTCTAAAGCGATGACAACGGCCAAGGTTTCTCGTTCTGTGATGCTGTAGTTCCTCTCTGCCGCTGATAAGGATTTGCTCATGTAAGCGATTGGGTGCTCCTTACCGTCTATGACCTGGGTGAGCATAGCGCCTACACCGTAATTACTGGCATCGGTATGCACCTCAAATGGCTTGCTATAGTCAGGACAGCAGAGAACGGGAGCTGAGACAAGGCATTCCTTCAGCTTCTTGAAGGCAGCGTCAGCTTCTGGTGTCCAAACGAAAGCTGGACCACCTTTTTTATTCGAAGTCAGCTTGTTAAGTGGGCCTGAGATTGTGCTGAAATTGGGGACGAAGCGTCGATACCAAGTTGCGGTCCCGAGAAAACGCTTAATGTCCTTTCGACAAGTAGGTGTCGGATAGTTAACAATAGCTTGCACTTTCTCTGGATCGGTACGAAGCCCACTACTGTCAACAACATAACCCAAATATTTCAGTTGACTTCTGAAGAATTGACTCTTTTCTTTATTAATTGTTAAGTTTGCCTGATTCAGTTTCTCCAGGACACGAAGTAAAAGAGAGACGTGGGTATTGAAATCATTTGAGACGATAATTATGTCGTCTAAATAAGCAAATACTTTAAGATCGAATTCCCAAAAAGTAGGTCCACGAGACGTTGCTGCGTAGCAGGGCATTGGTCAACCTGAACGCGGTTCGTTTAAAGCAAAATGTACCACGACTCGGAACATAGAATGCTGTCTTTTCTCGATCTTCGGGAGCTATGGGTATTTGCAAAAAGCCTTAGATAAATCTATGCTGGATAAGTAGCGAGCATCACGTAGATTATCTAGGATTTCGGACACGTAGGGTAAATTGTACGCGTCACGTTTAGTCACCGAATTGAGCTTCCGGCTATCGAGACAGAAACGGGGCTGTCCATTCTTCTTGTTGACGATTAATACCGGGGAAGACCAAGCGCTTTCGCAAGGCTCAATGACGTCGAGACTCAACATTTCGTCTACCTGTTCGACAAGAATGCGTTGTTTTTCGGGAGACATTCTGTAGTAACGTTGCCTAACAGGCAGAACGTCCCCTGTGTCAATCCTGTGAGTGACCAATTTTGTTTCACCCAAACCCTTGTTCTCTGTAGAAATATCATTAAATTGCGCAATAATATTGTCAGCTATAGCCTTCTCTGACTGACTCAAGTGATCATAAGCTTGTAAACAGGAAGAAGGAGCTGAATCAATGCTTGCAATAGATGTCACGTCCTTGAGAAAAGAAATGCTCTTAAGATGGTTAGGAAAAGTTTGAACTTGAGCCAGAAATCAATGCCCAAGATGAGATCTATTTTTATGTCAGGCACAACGAATGCCTCTATTAAACGGGTGGTACCTTCAAATTTGGCGGGTAAAATCATATGACCAATACTATGCATACGTTGGCCACCAGCAGCGGTTACAGTAAGACTTTGGCCTTGTTGTAGTTTAAAACCTTGCTTTTCAAGATCAATATGCCTATTGTTACCTATAATTGTTACTACTGCACCGGTATCCAATAGACCTAACATAGAAATGTGGTTAACGTATATGGTCGCATACGGACGGGGATCATCAGTTGGTTGATCCTGCAGAATTGTACACACTTTATAAGAATTGAAATAAAATTTTATAGTTTGTAACCATTTAGACCAATCTTCACTGTCTGACTTATTTTTTTTTATTCCGGTGTTACAATTCTGCAGTCCCACTAGTTTTTGACGGAGGGCTATGTTTACTAGTATTACATTTAGGGCACGATGGGGTCTTGTAACCGACCTCACCACATACGAAACAGATTATTTTACTCCTATCTGCCGTGCACTGGCGTAAATGGTGTGTGTTATCACGACACCGTGGGCAAAATTTAGGTTTTGCATTTGAAGTGTGCAGAGCATGTACATAATTATTAGGGTTTAGCTTATTTACATTTGCTCTGTAGTTTGGGTAAGACCTGTTTCTATCATAATTATTACCAACATTAGAACTTGGTTTGTAATTTTGATTTGAGTTATGAGACCTATTAGATGAATGACCATTGTAAGCGTACTCCGGTGCCAATGTTTCTGACGAAGGTCTTGGTGGTTCCTTATAATTAGCAAGGCGAGCATGGATGTTCTCATAATTACGGCAAAGAGACCTCAAGGTGTCAATATCTGGGATTGTAGTTGCCGATGCTAATGTACTAGCATAACATGGTTTAATGTTATGGAGGAGGATTTCTAATTTATCCTCGTTGGACAATTCGGAAGATAAACGCGAAAATAGTCCGGACATAATAGAGAGATATATGGTAATATTCTCATTTTCACCCTGAGTTCTAGCACGTATTTCCGAGAGCAGCCGGTAATCGTAATCTGTTTGATCGAAATCTTTTTTTAGACGAGTAAGTAAGGCATCCCAATCAGAACTGTCATCCTGACCGTCAAGACCACGGAACCAATGCAAAGCGTCACCCGTGAAAATCTCTGTTGCATAAGACAACAATTTCGATGATGAGATATCCCTAGCTTTGCGAAATTCCGTAATTCGCTGAATAAAGGAGCGAACACACGACTTCCCGTCGAACTTAATCTTAGTGAGTTCGCCAGCTATAGCACGCTCGCATGAAACGTTAATATTTAAAGGTCGCATAGACGAGTGTTGATCTAAGTTTATGTTTGCGATAGGTGTAATTATTTTGTCCTCTACTGGTGCTTCTACAGCTGCATTGTACCGAGTGAACAGAGACTGATACTCCCGTAAGCAAGCATTATGAGCAGAAAGTGTACTCTCATCAGGACTTAACCTGTTAAAACGATGATATAGGTGGTGCAATAAATTTTGGACACGAACTGACGTCTTTTTTTCCAAAGGAGCATCAAGAAGTAACTTTATCTTCGTTAAAACATCGGAAATACCCTTTAAATCTTCCTCAATTTCTAAGGGACTGTCTGTAATATCCTCTGAAGGAAATTTGGGACCCAAGTCCACGATTTGTTTACGCAATTCAATAACCGTCGAACCAGGCTCGCTGCCTCTAATGAGCACCTCGTATTCTAATTCCGTCTTTTGTAACGATAAAAATTTTACTGGGTATTCCATAGTTATAGGAAAAAATGAGATTGTTTAAAAGAGAAAAATAAAAATGTGTAGCCTCTCAATTAACGTAAGTGTTGATCAAGTGTCCCTACTCCGTTCTGTTACAGAAGACTAACTAAATAACGTTATGGTTGATTTAAAATTAAAAATCTGAAAATGTAAAACACAACACAAAACCAAAAAAAAACAAAACATAAAATTCAGCTAGTGTGTACACCAACAGTACAGTGTATAATTAAAATACAGCTGCTGTGCGTAACAAAAAAATTGAGACAGAGAGAAGAAAAAAAATATGACGTGAAGAATTTGGTGGTGACTTCGACGACAAGTTTCCTCTGCCGGTTCTTACGGCACCCTCGGATTGAAAAGGGTGGTACTATTCGTACCCGGTACCACACGGGAAAAAACGTAAAAATACATTCGTTAAAAAAACAAAATCAAAAATTTTACTGAGACGTTACAATACGAAATAAACAAAAAAATAAATGCAGTGTACACCCTAGCTGACGGCAACCAAAAAATAACGTTTCACAAACACAAAAACAAAAGAACACTTAACACACAGCTACTACTACACAGCAAAAACAGACTCTTGTATACCACGTTAAAGGGCGCCAATGTGACGGGTGACCCTAAGTGGATAAAAATAAGAGAGGGTACTCGTCATCAGTTACAAAGATTTTATTCAAATATCAAATAAAACAACCGGAAGGGTCGCGGTAGGTACGGCCTAAGTAGTCTGTTTTCGCTGGCGTAGAACGGTACTCCCTGGCGAAGAAGGTCGACAGGCGGCTGGGTCTTCACTTCAGTGTAGAGGTCTCGCAGTCGCAACTAATAGTGAGCTGGTACTGCAGGAAGCGTCTTCACTTCGGAAAGTCCACCGTCATGGGTGTAGTGCGTAGCGGAGATATTCTTCTGGATGTTTCTTAACCCGTAGGGTAACAGTTCCGTGGGTAACAAACCCGAAGGTAATCCCCTGTGAATAAATGTTCACGCTGTAGAATGGTGCTAAAATTCCTCCGCTGATAGTGAACCCATGAAGTGCGTCTTCTTAATAAAGGGAAGTAGCCGAGAAAGCAGAAGGTGTAAGCGTTCACTATCAGAACGGAGATTACAAGGTTGCAGTTTGAGTGACTTGCAAATATTAGTAGGTACTTGAGGAAAATGCTAGAATGAACAGTTTATCGATGCACAAGCATTAAATGGAAATAGCATTTCTACTTATCTATGCATTAATATAAAAATGCACTAATATAAAATTACGGAATAACTCACTAATAAATAAGTAGCGGTTAGGAACATTTGAATAGCTAACCTGTGCTGAGCGTTACTGTACTTGTTTGTTACGACACAAAGTATATAGGTACCTACGCCGGGGGGCTTGATGCTTGGTAGCAGAGATAACATAACATATAACAAAGCTTACATAAGCCTACAGCAAAAATGCTTCCGGTGGAAGCCACAGGTATTTAATATGAACACTAAGTGGTGAATTCTAGAACTAGTACATGGAATATACTTGATCAACACTTACCCAATTGGGGTTTCCTGTTGCGCGTAATAACTATATAAAACTATGGCAATAACGTGCCGATGTCGAGGTACGTTACCGGCGTCTTTTACGATAACGGTTTTATTTGTTTATGGGAGCGCGTCACGTCCTAGTGCGTGAGGCGAGATTTTCGGAATGGCCAGTAGCGGTCAACCGTAGCTCCGACACAAAGGCACGGAGACAGCCGAAACATGTCGATAGTTTCCGAATGTGGACCCGGCGGTTGTTAAGGGCCGTCTTGACCAATCAGCTTGCTTAAAATATCACGCCATGTTTTAGACAAAGGCTGGAATGTGGTACCTGGCATCTACTGACGCCGATCGGTTAACAAAGAACTCGACGGCCTGAGTATTATAGCCGCATCTCGACTTGGAATTTGTAAACAGTGACGATTTCAGATTTGATAATATCCTACTATGAAATTATTTTGTTACTAAGGTATTAGGTTTGTAATTAGGTTTAATTAGAACACTTTAGGTGTTTAAGTTAAATTAGTAAGAATATGTAACTGCAACGTTACAAGATATATATGCGAGAAACACACTTAATCACATAATAATTACTTTAACGGGTCTTATCGCGATAGTTTTTTAGGTAAATAAGCGATTTACCTGGACACTCGACGTTTCAACTGGGTTGCACCAGTCGTGGTCGCGAGCAGACTGAAGTAGCAGCGAGTTGTCATCAGGGCGGTGGGCAACTAGATTTTCTGCTACCCACATATTGTCTTAATAATTTAAATTGTTTGTAAACATTACACATTAGGCCGGCACACAACACTCACAATGTCCGACGATCGGTCCGATAGTGAATCGCGCATTTTTATTTTGTCTTTTACCGGACTCCATGTTGTAGACAATTTAAATCCGTCCTCCCGATTAAAATTATTGGGGTTCTTTTTGATTTCTATTGCCTCCCTCACCACTCTGGAGTAATAGTGACGTTCCACAGAGAGGACTTTTGGGGCATGAAGCTCGATCCAATGGTTGGCACCAGATGTCAATAGGTGTTCCGCGATTGCCGATTTATGCGTCTGTCGGTTTTTAAACTATCGCGATAAGACCCGTTAAAGTAATTATTATGTGTGAAAGTAATCGCGAGTGCTTTAAAAGTTATAACACACTTAATGTCCATTTGTGCGCTATTTTTGCACAGCGCTATGAAAATATAAATGCAATATACTAGATCCAGTTATAACATTTTTCACATCTATTATCGTCTATGTTTCTTATAAAAAGACATCTCCAAACTAGACGACAATAGAAAATACATAATAATAATACAGAATAGGCCCTATTGTATGTCGGTAGATTAAGGAATATAGAAAGGCATAACGCTGGATAATAATCGGAAGCAAATGTACCGCTGTAATGATAATACTCGCGGCTAGGGTTGCCAGACTGTAGATACAACCGATTATGGTTGCTCAACTTCCAATGCTACAGTTTCTGTCGGAAGTAATACTCGTAGATATAAATAGTTAGGGATACTGGGAATATTACAAATCTGGCGTTATATCCGCGATTGTTTAGTTGTGCATTAAGTAAAATAAAATAAATAAATAAAAGTCCATCTCGCAGTCATCAGCTGTACTTATCATTTTCTAAATCAAAGAATGCATAATCTTAGACATTTGAAAAAGAACAGTGGTTGTAAAAGGGCCTGAAAGGTTCATCGTCAAAAGTGAGCAAAAACTGTCTGGTTTTGGTTACCCTGCCAACCCTTCCCTAGGCAGACACGGATTCGTGCCGCCTCTTTGCATTTATAGCACCGAGAATGAAAGATCGGGTGTGAAAATATAATGGGAGTGTGGAATGAAAGTTGGAAGAATTTTCAACGAATATACTTGTAAGAGTTCTGACCTACTTAGGACTGTAAAATATAACAGTGATGTAGTTAATTTGAATAAAAAATAAGAAGTGAACTATGGGAACATTATACTTGAGTATGCCGGTTTGATACACAAAAGGGTGCCTTTTTGACTGATACCACAAATTAGGTAACGCGGCGCGCGGGGCACCTATAGGTACAGACCGCTCACTCAGTACTAGCGACGTTTTTGACGCTTACTGACTTTAACTGGAAATGACCGAAATCATAGGGGAAATCAAGGTAACTAAGAAGTTAATTGCCAAGAACGTCATATTTCTTGGATTAAAATTGACTGAGATTCAAGTGACGTTTTTGTATCAGATTTTACTGATTTGATATTCTTTGAGATTGTTGATAGTAGCAATCCTGGACAAGTAACAAATGACAATCGCAAATATCCTGAATACCTATGATCGAGTGAACCTTCTGTAAACTCTCTATTTTGTGCTGATACTACAGAGCTCATAGCTCGTGACAATTCGTGCTGATAGCCGTGTGGTGCCGGCAGAGTAGAATAGCACCACCCTCTCTCTCCCCGTGGGGGTCGTAAAAGGCGACCGAGGAATAAACCCGACCCAAACAGCCAGGACAAACCGTATGGTGGCGGTTAATCCACCACAAAAGCATTCCCAAGGAGGGTAGACGCCAGGCAGGCGGCCGGTCGTAAAATTAAGCCAAATCCTTTTGCAACACGATTTTGTGTTTAACAAAATGTGTTGCGCCGACCCCAAGTAATTGGGATAAGGGCAGGAAGATGATGATGATGATGACTACTGAGCTGATAACGTGTAAAAGGAGTTCTACTGTCAATCCATAACTTATTTATTTATGGATATTAGGATAATGAGGTTTGCATAGGTAGTAAAGGAAACGGAATAATAATGTTTGTTTTGGCATCGTTACAAATCTATTCGTCTAACAAATTGATGTAATAGACATCGGACAAATATTGGATACTTACGAGAATAGAAAACAGTCGGCGAAACAAATCGTTATACTTAATAGTAAATTGACAATCCTTTTTGGTTTAGGTGCGAAATACATGTAACGTCCGTTTTGCTGCGCTACTTTAGCGCTGCGTAACGCATGCATTCGTTTTTCCCATTCAAATACGGTTTATGTCAAACTAGCGCTAGCGTTGCAAATTGCACAACGTTGCGACGACGAATGCATTTGAATTTGTACCTCTATAAAAAGACGGTGGAATAACTCATTGTTCTAAAGTTCGCGTTACGCAGCGCTTAAATAACGCACATTCGGACGTTGCGTGCGTGTGTTTCTCGTCTTAGTCTCTGAATGTCTCTATATATCTACTCTATATTGTCTCACTAGATTGTCTTTTTAAGGGTTTTGTCGTCTACTAGAAACCCTTATAGTTTCGTCAAGTCTATCTGTCTGTTTGTCTGTATGCCGCGCCCTCATATCTTCGTCAGTTTTAGAGCTATCGACATGAAATTTGGTGAGAAGATAGATCGTGTTGACCCAAATATAGAAATGTTATTTTTTTTTTCTTTTGTAATATTGAGTAGGGTATCGTTGAATAGGTCTTTTAAAACACAGGTGAGGTTTCTTTGAAACAAAGTCACTAAAATGTTTCTGTCACGAGATATTTGCTTTTAAAAAGGGCGTTTTTGACCCATAATTTGTTCCAGCTGTAACTTCTAAAGTATAAACGTTAAAAATTTGAAATAAATATGAAATATAGATTACAATCTGACGTTACAATAAAACTTATAACAAAAACTTAAAGGTTTCAGAAAAAAATGAGTTTTTCTATTTGCGGTTGGTCATCATACTGTAGCTTACGAACCAGCAACAAAATTAAGTTTGTAATGCTGAAAAACCTGATATTTAAACGTTGACTACGAAACCCTATTTGTGGGCGTGTCTGACACGCTCTTGGCCGGTTTTTTGTTGACAGAACGTGAGAATATTGTAAAATTTAATACAATATTTGGAGTTTCACAACTGAACATTAAACGTGAAGCGAACGCTACGAAGTAGCCTTTGAAAAACTTACGCTGTGATTACAAAAAAGTTATGGCGCGCGTTTAGATAGTGTTCAAATTAATTTTCCATTCAATATAACGTTGTCAAGCGACTAAAACCAAGTCTAATTTTTTTTTGTTATATGTTAATAAATAACATGGTTAGTACATTTTGTATGAAATAAACATAAAAGCGGATATAATAAAACTAGCGTTGAAATATGACAACTTGATCGCCCGAGTCTTTGACGTAATTATAATACATTCGTTACGAACATTTCACGACTAAACTTTCCGTTTTAAACACATCGATAAGACAAGCATTGCTTGATCTTCCTGCCCGTGCTTTTGATTTACATCCAATTTCCTTCAGCAAAAAGAAGTTTGTTTTATCTTGTACAAAGTCCTAGACTTCTAGCTGATAAAAATTCAAGACTGCACCATGCAGGCATTCTACTCTGAAGACGTTTCCTGTGAGATACAAAATTGCCAACATTGGTGAAAAATGTGCTTCTCGTGGCATATGAAAAAGGTTTACAGTTTTTGAATGAAACTCGTGACTAGGGCGGTAATTGAGTTAAAGCTACAAGTTTCATTAACTAGTATGGACATTGCAAATTCATTTCGTTGTTAGCCTAGGTTTAGTTAATTGCACTGGCAGGTACTCGTTCGTAGTTGGTTTGTTAAAACCAACAACGCAAGTCAGAGGCTTACTAGGTCGTAGTAAGTAACAGGCGATTGAAAATTTCTGATACCAGGGTTCAACGGGTCCAAAATTAGTTCATAGTAGGAATCGCATAGTTAAACCGCACAATATGACACACGACACGACACTACACCGATGTGTGACTGTCACGAGTTGTCATTTGCGGGGATAGCGATCAAAATGTATAATTAAAGACTTTAAACACACACACATACATATTCAAAATTCAATAATTTATTTCTTTGTAGGAATGTACAAGATTCTCTTAAAGAAAGTCATATTCTAATACAATCTTAAAAAAGAGAAAATGTCTAATGCAAAATTTTCTCTTTTTTATAACAATTTGAGTTCCTACTCTAAACGCGGCTCAGGCGGGATAAAAAAATAAAAATAATATGTCACGCCTATATCTCTTGCAAGGTAAGCAGAACGAAAACAACTGTAGAAAACTGCTATTCCCATTTTACTCCATGTCTGACATAAGTTTGAGAGTCATTCAGAAGAATGTGTATCACCATAGTAACAGGTTGTCAGCCTGACGCCTAAATGAACTCATTACATGAATTCTCAAATCCCTTAGTCGCTTCGTCTTACGACACCCACAGGAAATATAGATACATGGTGTAAAAAAAATAACTGCAAATATTTTAAGGGGTGAATAAGTCCATAAAACTGAACAACTTTCCCCAAGGAACATAGGTCGAAATAAGAAAAAAGTTGTGTTGGCCGGCCGGGTCAATTTGTATAGGAGGGCCAAAAAAAACTCATATTTCGACCTATGTTCCTTGGGGAAAGTTGTTCAGTTTCACGGACTGGTTCACTCCTTAAAATATTTGCAGTAAATTTTTTAACACCTTGTATAGGTGATAGGTACTATTCTAACGCGGTATCACATTTTTTTAAATCATTCACATATTGTCTTAAAGTACTCGAATACGGTCGTTAAAAACCTTAATTTATTCAAAAGTAAAACTCTCAATGTCAAGCCGCTGTTAACTTTATCACACGTCGCCATCTCCCATGAGTCAGTAACTTCGGTAATTACTCACTTTGTTCTTAACTAGGGATGCGAAAAAATAATCAATTTAATTAAGTTAATCGATGTAACTTCGAAAATAATCGATTTAAAATAAGTAATCGATTGTGCGATTTGAATTAATCTACAAGATACGATCGATTTTTTAAATTTCCGAGTACAAATATTTGATTTTTTTGGTTTTCATATTCGTGTAACATTAATTTAAATACACGTCACCTTATATTAGGTCCCTTAATTGTTGTTTGTGCGGTACGTATCATAAGTGTTAATGTTACTGTTCTCAAAAGTTATAAATAAAAAAAATTACTACACGGAGTAAAGTAAAGTGTCTTAAAACATAGATGTTTTCATTGGATTAAATAGATTTTTTCTATACTAATCAATTAATAAAATGGTGAAAATGAGGTAAATTGCGATAAAAAAGGTTTCTCGTTGCTTATTGTTAGCATTCACATATTGTCGAAATGTACCCGAATACGGTCGTTATACACCTTAATTTATTTAAAAGTAAAACTCTCAAGCCGCTGTTAACTTTATCACACGTCGCCATCTCCCATGAGTCAGTAACTTCGGTAATTACTCACTTTGTTCTTAACTAAGGATGTGAAGAAATAATCGATTTTATTAAACTAATCGATGTTACTTCCAAAATAATTGATTTTTAATAATCGATTATGCCATTTTAATTAATCGATAAGTTTAAAATTTCCGAGTCCAAATATTTGTTTTTTTATGTATTTGTTTTGCTCTAACTAATGTATTATGTCGGATTTTGTGGAGGTAACATTAATTTATATACGCCACATATATTTTTTAGGTCCCTTTTGTATCTGCGGTACATACCTACGGTAAATCTTTAGTTTACTTCTATCGAAAATATAAATTGAAAAAAAAAGGACTGCCCAAAGTCAAGTAAGATAAATAATAATAATATTTTCCTTAGATAAATCGATTTTTTTTGTAACTAAAGCTACATCTCTGTTCTGAAATTCCAGAAAGAGGTTTAATCTGACGTCATAAGTACGCTTAATTTACCGCCGCTCATACAAACGTGCTGTTATAATGTGAAAAACTTTTCCTACCTTGATAAGAAGTTGTATAATGTGAAAGTGCCTGTGTTTAATGTCTGAACAATTTAAAATCATATTTCAGAGGGAAATATGAGCTTTTAGGGTCACTTGTTACATAGCCAGGGTTGCTACTGTCAAAAATCTCAAAGTATAAGAATATCAAAGCAGTAAAATCTAATACAAGAACGTCAAAGATTCTGAGCCAATTTTAATTCAAGAACGTTCGTGGCAACCATCTTCTTAGATACCTTGAGTTCCTCAGATTCCAGTTATTTCAAGTTTAAGTCAGTAAGTGTCAAAATCGTCGCAAGTACTTACTGAGTGAGCTATCCTAGTTTGTCCTGTATGTATTAAAACAATCCTATATTTGACGTCTCAACTTTAAGCACATGGAAACCAACAAAACAAAGAAACAATTCAAAAACGTTTGTAACATGATCAAAGTCACGAATGCGCAAACAAAAATTAAAATGGACAGAGAAAGATCCCATCTGATTCCTCTCTACCCACACATTCAATATTCGGAACGACGTAGAGCTCTATTTTTCAAAGGTTACGTAGCTCTCACACATACCTGGTGATGTTCCGGTGTTTTACCGGATGCGATTTTTATGGATACAAAAAGGGATATCATCGCGCACGTCACTGTATCGAATTGGGATTGTCACATGTTGTCATTTATACGGTGACAGCAGATGGGGCGCAGTGGTGGTGCGACTGTCTGCAAGATTACATTCCGATCCTCGGTAGGCCGTTCACGTCGATTTAAATTATATTTTTTTAAATTTGTTTCCAATGTGGTTACGTCATTGCAGGCAGAACCACCTAAAAATAAAAATGGTTTCGTGTTGCTGTCTACGATTGATTACTTAGACAGCGGTCGTTACACTCAACCATGTCAATGGTTAAGGCTACTTTCCTGTAGTAAGTGGGTGTAAAACTCTGACTTCTGGGTTCACCGCGAAGAATGAGAGATTTTTTCGGTGGCTGTCACGAACCGCAATATCGTTCGGTGTGTGTGCAATCCACGTTACTCGCCAGGGATTCAGCGAACCTATCCATCATTCAGGCTTTCTGTATCTCGTTCTGACTTTTAGTTAGTTTTTGTACGCGGCCTGTCAGCTTAGTTTATTTATGTCTTTTCTTGAAACGAAACTTTGTAGGACTACCATCCTTAATATTATATATTTTTCCTAGCGGTCAAGGAATGTATTTCACTAAATTTAGAAATAAATCAGGCATATAATTTGACTAACTTTTTACTGGATACGTTTCTTTAGGTAAGACGGTGAACCATCGAAACAAGTCACTGTGGATACCCATTTTATTAACTTTCACGAGGAGCACGTTATGGTTCACTGTAATCAGTGAAAATAACGACTCTTTGATCACCGCTATCCATACCTTGTGAGATTAGTTTGCTAGCCAACAGCAAAGAGAAACAACTTTTTAAAATGCGTGTTATTTTCGATGAATGAGCATTTGAGGGCGAAATACACTTGGTTATAGACAAACCTCTCCAAAACTTTGGCGAATAGGCATAGCTTTGTTATTGACCTATAGTTTTAAATGCATAATTTTTAAAACTATAGGTCAATCAATAGTAGTTTATGGTTCTTCTGTGGATAATTAAAACGTGACTGCTTTTAATACATATTTGATAGCGATCAGAAATTTTGTTTCATCAGAAATCCTAAAAGATAATCTTGCCTTCGATGCTCACAATTTCTTATGAGTCCTATCTATCAAAACCAGATGTCTATGCATTGTTCATTACCGTGACATATAATTATAACTTCAATCTTGTACCACGCAATCACACCAAGCACATGACGAAGTTCACACCCTGATTCCCTCCTCTCGCATTAACAGCGGGAAGCAACTGCTAATGGCTCCCGTGACACATAATTCTGCTTTAATGTACTTAGGCCTAATCAAAACTAATGCGTGTGATGATGAATTTACATTTGGAAGCAGGAGTTGTAGATACGTACTATCAATAGCAAATCTACCTCCCATTTAAGGGAACAACTCATGCTTGTTTTCATGTGACACTCTATATAATCTTAACTTCAGTCTTGTACCACGCAATCACACCAAGCACATGACGAGGTTCACACCCTGATTCCCTCCTCTCGCATTAGCAGCGGGAAGCAACTGCTAATGGCTCCCGTGACACATAATTCTGCTTTAATGTACTTAGGCCTAATCAAAACTAATGCGTGTAATGAAGAATTTACATTGGGAAGCATGTAGATACGCAATAGCAACTCTAATATCTTGTTCGCTGTGTTGGTAATATTGTTTCTAAAGTCCACCTTTTTTCTGGCCTCTCTGCGTACAGGCCTTTGTCCGTGCATTAATTTGGAGAAATATAGTTAATTTCTCTTAAAATATTAAACCTATCTTTTATCCTACTCGTACTATTACCAGCAAATCCACCTCCCATTTAAGAGAACTCATGTTTTTCATAGAATTTGTATGAAAAACTGGTATAATTTGTTCCCTTAAATGGGTAGGTGGATTCGTTAGCGATAGGTAGGTATGTAATGAAAGTCAAAATGTCATTTTAAAGCTGTTTACAGTCTGCCTACCCCGCAAGGGATATAGGTGTGATAATTATATCTATGTATAGATTTTATCCCATCAAAACTTAAGTTTACTTTTTGAAACCACTTATCTGTTTGTTTATATTTATTGACGTGATTATAACCAAGGCAAGGTTCTTTTTATTTCGGTACTTAGTAAAATACATTAAAAATGAAATATAATTTAGAAAATATATAGATTACTGCCGTACTGTATGTGCTACGTTCGTCTACGTAACACGATTCAAACTCATATAAAATTAACCATTCCGCGCGCGTACGGGTTTAACCCGAACTAATCCTGTGTCACGAGAGAACTGTTACATCTGTTTTGAAAATTATGTCACAATTCGGATAGTTTAATAGCATTAGTTTGATGTAGGTAATTCTACGCGTACGCGTTGCTAGGAAATCAGAGTATCTACTTCCGTGGCAGAATGACATATCTACATAGGTACATACATTATCATGTATTATGTAAAATGAGGTGTATTTCTATTACGTGTTGACAATTGACATACAAATTAGTAGTACCTCAGGCCTTAACTCTGTTAAAGTAATAATTCTACACTCACTACACACATTTACATGATTATAACTTGCTCGTAGTACGCTTGTAGGCTTTTGCTACGAGTCGTAGAGCGCGTAGCTTAAGGTGGTTCGTTACGTCATACAAACGAAAAACTGCACTTCAGTCGGGTTACACATGAGCTGTAGTGTTTCTTTTTAAAGAAACTTTATTCTGAATGATGAAGGCACACGTAAATTTGTCGCAAAACTACTTGTAGTTAAAAGATAATCAGTATTTTCTGCACAATAAAATTAAACGTATTTATTGCAGCAGTAGCTCCATCTATTTTCGTAAAGTGGCGACTCGCTTTTTACGGGGAAATCTGATGATTTAAAAATTCTTTTTAGTGTTTTGCGACAATCTTATATACCCACGGGACTCCCCATCAAGTTTTTTAAACCGACTCTTGTCTCCTTTACATACATAACTCCATTGAACTTTTGTATGGAAAACGGAACGCCTTATGCTACAGATTGTTCTTTTGTCCTCTGGGACGTCCCGTAGATTTTGGTAATGTGATATTGATTCAACATTTTTTATGTTTTGAACTATACCGCAGCAATACGATTTATAAATCGATACGATAAATGCTGAAATCTATATGAAAACCGCACGAAAAATACAGGATAATTAAATGATTTATCCTTGATTCATAATTAATGGAGATTACGCGATACCGGTGAGCCAGACGTCTGGACCCGACTTAATTAACAATGTAGCTGTAATGTATTCTTTTAACAGAATTAGGTTGGCTATAGCTAAATTAAATGGAGCTAATTTACCTTTTATGCATACATACATACATATAATACGCCTATATCCCTTGCAGGGTAAGCAGAGCGGAAAAGGCTATAGAAAACGGCATTTCACACTACGATTGACAGAAGTTTGAGAGTCATGCAGAAGACTTTGTCACCATACTGACAGGTTGTCAGCTTGTCGCCTAAAATTGCAGTACAAATTACCTCGAATCCCTTAGTCGCTTCTTACAACAACCACAGGAAAGATATGGAGTGACGCTATTCTAAGCCGGTACCACACAAGTAAGGACCACCCGGAATTCATCTTTCATATCTTATGAAAATGTAGGAAAATATTGAATTAGTAATTGCACCTACTGTTTTTCTTTTTCTTTCGCGTAGGGACACCAAGTCAACAAACGACGAAATGAAATGAACTTTGTTAGATTTTTTAAACCACTCATATTAACTTGTTTTTGACATTGTTTTACAAAAAAAGATGTCTAAAGTACAGAAATTCTTAAAAGCCTTTAAAAAGCTACAGATAAGATAAAAAAGTCAATCTGAAAGGCTACCAAAGAAATCTTTTGCTGCATTATTTTTGTGACGTTGTTTAGTGTTCACGAGTATGTCAAATCTACTGTCTAAAGCCAATTTATTAGCGGCAAGAAATACTCTGGTAGGGAGCTATTTCTTCTAAAATTAAACCAGGCAAGTATGCCAACGAAAAAACAATATCAAACTCACCCAACAACAGAGTATTTTTTATCAGCCTAATTTTATTTTTATATACAAAAGACAATATTTACTTCTGTGTATCTCTGAACAGTAATAAAATAACCTGTATTCGGAATATTCTCATCAAAACTCGCACAAACTCACATATTGTTCTGATATTAATATTCTCCATAGCAACCCGAAAGCCATCCGGAGCACGAAATCATGAAACAAAGCACTTCATCAGCCGTATTTCAGCTTTTCATCAAAAGACAATAGATGTCGCGCCGCGTAAATTATAACGCGTAATCCGGCGCCGGATGATACCGGATATAACCGGTTTTGTAGTATACATAAGCAAGAGGGCGCTTATCGCTCCAAGCCGTTGTGCCAAGCATAAGCAAAATTTCTATAGTCGCGTCAAAAGTAGGAGAAGTATATACCTAGTGTGAACAATAGTGTTGTCACTGTGGTTTTGCTACTGATGGACGAGTTTCTAATGTTTTTTTTAAACAACATACACCCGCATTTGTCTGCTATCTCACCAGTTGGTAAGTGATGATGCAGACGCTGTTCAAGCATGTTTGCCTAGGTAGTGCCTATTCACTCTTGCCTTGAAAAGGCCCAAGTTATTATGTTCCGGAAACAGATCCGCTGGCAGGGAATTCCACACCTCACCGTTCGCATGATGAAAGTTGAAGCTAATCGCTTTGTGCGAAAGAGAGGTACCTACATCAACAACATAAGGTCATAGTATAAAGAAAGGGGGGAAGTAAGTTATCTTAGAACAACCGCACCGCGTGCGGCTTGTATGTGTGCGCAATAGTATCTACGCGTCGCCGCCGCACGCACACATCTACTGGTGGCCCCGACCGAGGCTGCCCGAGATTTGACAGTGTGTGCATGCGGCGACGTGTACAGATACTATTGCGCACACATACAAGCAGCGCGCGGTGCGGTTGTTCTAAGATAACTTACTTCCCCTTTCCTTATACTATGATAAGGTTGTGTTCATACCCGTGCCACCCATTCACACCTGGTTAGGCACACTCTATAACTTGCTTTATACTCTATGATATAACCGGTTTAATATTGCGCGCGGCGCTGCCTGCTGCCGGTGACGCGCGCGTTCTTATGACGCTCATTTCAATCGCTGACAGCTGAGTGACGGCCTGCGGTGAAGTGTTGCGCGCGCCTGTAATAAAGGTGCCCGTTTTGGGGTAGATTTCTGAATAGTCGTCATTCGATTTCGCGCACGCAATCGCTATTTCGTAGGCGAAATCCTGGACTCCTAAAATCGGCATTTTTGAACTAAAAGCGAGTATGAGAATTTCATACAAAACTGTCAAAACCATTCGCAACTGAACTTGCGTGCACGGATATAATGTCAGACTGACAAGTGACAATGTTTGTTTGGTTACTTTTTAGTATTTGTATCACGGTTTTTTACAAGTTTTTTAGTATTTTCCGTTTAAATTGTGGTTTTTAAGTTGATAAACTAATTGAATTATTGTTAATAAGGAAAATTATTTACCTACATAGATGAAAAGTAAAGTAACGGAACGAAAAACATCCCAAAGACGCAGACAACTTGTGTGCCGTACTGAATTCCAGTTTATGATAAACTATAGGCTTTTATCCCCTGTAAATTACCATTGTTCAAGAGCTTAGGCCTAATGTTATAGAAGAAGGCCGTTGGACTTTTGATTGAACAGTAGAGACCAAGGTAAAATCAATCAAGCAATCTATGAAATTCTAAGCAAATAAAGTACCCTACCAGCCACAACAGTCTACTGCTGGACACGGGCGTCCCCCTGTAGGGGGTATTGCCATAATTGCTACGCTTGGCAGGTGAATTTGCGAGCGCAAGATGTTCAATTCACAGGGAATGCTGCTGTCCATTGCCTGGATAATTATCTACTTATCCTATAGTCACTTTTTACGACACCTACGTATAGAATCAGTGTGATGCTATTCTAAGCCAGCATCAAAATTCATTAAATACCTGCAGTTGGTAATAAGTTTATACTTTCTATTTGTCTATCTAATAGGTAGGTAATGTTTAACGAGATCTAATATGTAGCTAGGACAATAAATATAATACTGCCTATCTTATACCATAACCATTACCATAACAGCCACAACTGTCCACTGCTGGACATGGGCCTCCCCCTATCGGGGGGTATTGCCATACTCACCACGCTTGGCAGGCGGATTGGCGAGCGCAGTGCATGATGTTGCATTGACAGGGAACGCTGCTGCCCATTCCCTGGATAAGTATCCCTTAGTCGCTTTTTACGACACCCACGGGTAGAATTGGGGTGATGCTATTCTAAGCCGGCATCACACGGCAATCTATATACCTATTTACAATTAAATTATACACCTATTTACAAGGTATCTTATACACTTATTTACAATTAAACTAAAAGATAGCTATACATAATACACCATAACACCATATAAAAAAGTTAAATCGAGACTCGCTAGCGCTTCTTCTTTGCGAGTCGAAGACGAAACTAATATCCTTTGACCAACATGTAGCCACATTAACTGCGTTTGGTGTAGCCGCCAACAGATCTTCAAGCTATCTTCGCTCACAGATTTGCAAGCGCTTATTTCTACATTCATACATAAAATCACGCCTCTTTTCCGAACGGGTAGGCAGAGACCCTTTCACTTGCTACGATCCTGGAACACCTCTTTCTCAAGGTGTAAAATAACAGCTTAAAAGACCATTGTCTGTGCTATGTATATCATTTCCAAATGTGGCTAATAAATAAGCTTTTTTTCTATGCAGCTATTATACTTCTTTTTTCTTACAGGTTCTGCTAACATGGAATTTTCATCTAAGAAAGTATTAAGTATATGAAAAGTGTGGCAGAAGAAGTTTCAACGTTTAATAACCCTACGGTTTATGAAAAGTGGGTGAAATATCCATCCATCCGCATCCCAAGAAATTAGTTATTATTCTAGAAAGCGTGCGTATGTACCTATCTATGTATTATTTTATTACCTAGTAGCGGCGTAGCGGCCCGCTCAGCGGTTAAGTGAGCTTACCTACCCGTTTTCCCGTGGAAATCGGATCTTTACACTTAATAAAAAGTCAGTTACTACGTACCAGCAAAAGAGGCTTATCATGTTGAAAAACTTTCTACGAAGCCTTCACTTATCTCTTTCAGTTGAGCTAGCCTTCTGATGTTCCACTCTAGGTACTCCACAACCTCGATATGAAACTACCAGCAGTTGTCATGCTGAACAACTTTTGCTATAAAGTCACATAAGCCACATTCCATATCTCATAAAGTTTAGTAGTGCTCCTGGTGCCCTCCATCGGGTAGGTATCCAGATCCTCAAGTGCTGACAAATAGTAGTCCATGTCCCTTTCCGATATGCTAACAATGCTAAATTTCGCGAAGACGGTTAAGTGGTTTGGGTAAATAAGCAAAAGTGGCTCGTTATGGTGAACAACGTTTGATATGGACCTATTTCTGTTGTAGGTATAAAGTTTAGCCGAGTTCCTGGCATTCCAAGTGAGCTGCTCCAGACCCTCGATGTTTGTCCATACGCTAGAAAAGCGGCTCATCATACTAAACAACTTTTCTATGGATCCGTTTCTGTGTCTATGTACCTACCTATAGTTAAGATGGGTACGTGGTGATCTACATCAGTTACTTCAGACTCTCGATGTCGATGTGACAGCAGAAGCGACTCATCAAACAGAACAACTTTTGCTGTGGATTATTTTTCTATCTTACCTATACATAGCCGATGTGGCGCAGTGGTTTGTAGGTAACGTAGAAGGTTTCGGGTTCAATTACCGGTGGGGTCACACACAAAGTTGATATTTATCACTTTGTGAATCTGTTCCCAGTCTGGCTAGGACATTGCAGGCTGAATTACCTGATTGTGTTCCACTCGAAGAAGAAGAAGAAGAATCTTATAAAGTTTAGATGGGCTACTTCCTGGTGGTCTACATTAAGTACTCCAGACCCTCAAATGCTGGCAAAAGGTAGTCTTTGTCCGTTTCCGATGAGTTAACAATCTAAATGCTAAATTTCAGGAAGATTGGTGGTGGTCAGCCGAGCGGTTTTATCACTTAACTGTTTTCCTTGGGAATGAGATATTCACTTGCAGTAAAATTACCTATATCACTTAAAGATGTTGTAGTTTTCTAATAGTGAAAGATTTTTTGTAATCGGTTCATTAATTTTGGAGTTTATCGATAACATAAGTTTATGTAAAATAAAATAATTTTAATTGTGTTATGTGTACCTATACTCATTTATATAACCTTAACCTCAACAGCCACAACTGTCCACTGCTGGAAATGTGCCTTTCCTTATCAAAGGGCACCTATTGCCATCATACTTGGAAGGCGGATTGGCGAGCACAGTGCACTGCTACCCATATCCTGGATAATTATCCCTTAGTTCCTTTCTACGACACCCACGGGTAGTAGAATTGCGGTATGGCTATTATAAGCAGACTTAACACGGCTACTGTCTTTTTCTTCTTCAACAGCCACTATAGTCTTCTGCTGGACATAAGTACACTCCTCGATTGGGGTATTTGTCATACGGGATACCGTCGTTTTGCATATTGTTGAAGTTCCTAATATAGTTTGGCATAACACGGTTCGCATAAATTTCTTTGTCATACTGTTTGTTCGGCATAAATTTTATATGTCATACGCATTTATAGTCATACCATTAGCTTGACCTATTTTCTTTTAGACTAATTTTGAGTCGCATAATTGTCTGTCATAAATCATAATGATCAATGAGAAATATATTTTAATGGAAGACATTAGATTCAAACACATCTTGCTGTAAATTAGGCGTATAACGCGTACGTAAACAGGGGCGCGTGCGAGCGAAGCGAGCACGAGAGTTCGGGTCACGCCGAATTGGTAAGGTTAGGTTCAGCAGGCTATGACGGAAGTGAGCAAAGCGAGCGTAGCAAGCTGGCTCGCTTCCGTCATAGCCTGCGGGTAAGGTTGACATGTATGCATGCCTGCTTGTGCTTCATTGCAATGCATGCTGCTTGCTTGATTGCTTTCTTGCATGCATGTTGCTTGCTTGCTTGCATGAATGGCTGCCGCTGGCTTGCTGGGATGGGGGCACAGCGACAGTAAAAAAATAACCTATTGCCCATTTTCGGAAGTTTAGGTGGGTTAGAGTAGTATGCTTGCCTTTTTTAGTAGTGTTTTGAATATTATGCGTTATTAATATTATGCGTTTTAAAAATGACGCTAATGTATAATATGCCTATTTATAATTATGTTTGTTGAAGTTATGACTTTTTAGTATATGCTAAAACGGTTATGCGTATTAATATTATGACTTGAATTCATTATGACTGTTGATCATATGCCTAGTAAAAATATGACTTAAAACTTTATGCAACCCGACCTCAATCCTTGTCATACACCACGGTCACCACACTTGGCAGGCGGATTGGTGAGCGCAATGTAAGATTTTGCATTTACGGGAAACGCTGCAGTCCACTCTCTCCCTTAGTCGCTTTTTACGACACCGAGGGGCAGAATTGGGGTGATGCTATTCTAAGCCGGTATCACATGGCTTGTAGGTATAATCTTAATCAAATAAATCCATTTCATTGTTTTGTGTACCTATAAGTAGGTACCTACATACTTTATTGTTACCTTAGATGTGAACTATCATTTTATTTATATCTACCTAGATGCTAACTAATGAATGCATCTTCTAATATCTACTACGTCTTAATGTGACTACATGATGCCATCTCATCCCTTAACATCTACCTATTAATTTATACTGTTGTTTTGTAGCTGAATTAAAGAAACATTTTATTTTATAGTAGTTGTTCTTAAAAAGCAAGAAAGATTATCATTATCATCAAGATTCCGCGTCCGCGTCGAACTTTCGTGCGCGAATCCAAGCGCTCGCTATTGAATGTCAGTGAAAATTGTTGCAAGAAAGCATGACATGTTCAAAGCGTCCACGCAATCAAAAGAGTGCCCGAGGCACTCTCTTTGAACATTCGTGTACGAATCCAAGCGTTAATAAAATGATAGTTCACATCGACTATTTGACCGTATTTTTACGGCCGGTATCGCTCTGCCTACCCTCAACATAGGTAATTAGGCGTGGTATTGTGCGATAGTGTTATTTATTTTTAAAATTGTAGATTTTTGGGTACTGTTTCGATACATAGGTAAGCTGTTAAAAAAAACTACTGCTAAATTTTAAGGGGTGAACAAGCCCATGAAACTGAACAACTTTCCCTAAGGAACATAGGTCAAAATATATAAAAAAAAATGGACCTCCCATACAAACTGACTCGCTCGAGTATTTTATTATGCGAAGAGTCTAAAAACTTGTTTCATATTTTGACATAGGTATGTTCCTTGGGGACAGTTGTTTAGTTTCATGGGCTGGTTCACCTCTTAAAATATTTGCAGTAGGTATATTTCTAAGGTGACCACGGTTACTCTTTTTGAGAATGGTTGCATACCTACGCCCTTTGCTGACCCAAGTAGGTACAAGAAATAAAAGACAGCCAAACGTGCCCTTCGATGCAAGGAACCCTATTTCTTTTCGGACAATCAGATGGTTTAGCCTGCTTTGTCTTAAACCGACTGGAAACAAATTTACAAAGTGATGTGATAAATATCAACCTTGTGAGTGACCCACCCACCGAGAATCGAACCGGAACCTTCTGCATTGCAGGCAGTCGCACTACCACTGCGCCACATCGCAGTCGCCATTAGTTTAATTATTATGTATTACTTACCTACTTTTAAATAAATAAAATATATGATGCAAATGAAATCTTTTTATTTCAAAATTTATCTTACTTCAATCAAAATTAAATTAACCAACCTAAAATAATCATTAGATAGCACCACTATTATATATTTTAACACAACTATAGGTATGCAAACATCGTTTAATTACTAAGGATTTCCAGAACATTAGGAACTTACATAAACATAGGTAATCAACAATAAGTCACCATGATGAATGAAAATAAGATGCTTATTCAGTTCATATAACTATAAATTAACAAAGTACATTAATAGGTAGTAATTTTACCTATCTTCTAATATTTCATTTATCTCTTCTTAAATTCTATTCTGCTGAAATTGCAGTGCTTTCTAAAAGCTTTTGCTTTATTTATTTTTCAGTAGTCTCTTCATGAGTGGTCATTTTCCTGAAAAATTAAGGCAGATACTTTAATAAAATAATGGATATAGGTGTTAGGTGTCAGAGGCTTGTTAGTTGCAGTAGGCGGTTGAAAAACTCTGACACTATGGTTCATCGAGTCGTTGGACGACTTGGTGTCCCACTCGAAGAAGAAGGTACTATTGTTACTTGGCAGAAATGGACTATATTGGTGATTAGTTTTAAACTGGCTGTGAAAGTCATTGGTTTGGATCTCCTCGAAGTCATCCAGTCATTCTTTCACCAGTTGTTCTGGCTGTGGACTACACCATGTTCCATTGAAGTTATCGTAACAGACGCCTTCTTTCCTTTGGTCCTACCAAGTCTGAAATGATGAAAAATAATTGGTAAGCTATGTGCATCACACTTCATCATAAGTGTTCATAATCTGATAGTTCATCAAGTATAGTATCAAGCGTTTTCTAACTTACGCAAAAGACTCCATTCGTCCCAATGATATTATAATGTAGGGTTCGTCCAACGAAACTTTCAAAACAATAATTTTAAAAGTGGCATCTGTCAAGTCAACATCAATGTCAACATAGAACAATAATTAGGCCGAGCGCACATCTACGTCTAGGTACAGACTGTTTAGACTCACGCCGACAAGACGTGTCGCAAGACCATCGTGTCGTCCGTACCGCGCACATCACGACTAAACAGTCTGCAGATGTTTTGTCGCGAGAGAAGTATCAACGAGTCAAAATTTTGCAAAAAATCTAATCTCCCGTGTTTTCTCATTACTTTAGTTCTTATTTCATCAAAATCCGTCCAGTATTTCCAAAGTTATTGGAGTTTAAAAGTCAGCCACACTTTTAGAAGTTGTATTTACTCCGAAGTGGCACTCTATTTTCTAATTCTAAGGGATGGCATTCATAGAGACATACTTGCCAGTGTCAGTTAAACTTATGCGTTTATTGAGACACTATATCTGCATACTGCACAGGCAGTATTGGAAAATAGCTATTATACTGGCCTGCTAAAATAAAGTTCGCATGCGCATGGTTGTTTGTGAAAATGCAAAAAGCTACTTCATTTATTACCGACAAAACAACGGCGAAGGTTAACTCTTCCGTACCCTATTAATCGCGAACTTTTATTTTATTATGTATTTACCGATTACTCAGACTCGCATGGATAATTTTTTTGTATTTACATAATATACAGGGTGTTAGGGACGGTGTAACGAAAACTTTGCAGGCGTGCTCAGACCATGAAACTGAACTACTTTTACTATGGAGCCAATGGCGGAAAACGAAAAAAAAAATTCCGACCACCCATACAAAATCAGTCAGCTGATCGTGAATTTTGTATGGGAGGTCGGATTTTTTTTTTCGTTTTCCCACCATTGGCTCCATAGTAAAAGTTGTTCAGTTTGATGGTCTGATCATGCCTGCAAAGTTTTCGTTACACCGTCCCTAACACTCCGTATACATACATACATCACGCCTATATCGATAAGGCAGAGGCTAAACGGCTGTAAAAAACGGTCGTTTACCTTTACACCACGTCTTACAAAAGCTTGAGAGTCATTCAGAATACTGTATATCACCATGGTGTGTTTGGTATTAGGGAATATATTTTTATGTTTGAAAGCATGCACTGTCCAGGTGGTCCCATACGCATCAAGTCAGGCTCTGATGGAAGGATCTTGAGAAAATAACAAATTCTTCATATTTTGCGACACGTTTGAAGCAAAATGTACTTGTGTTTACATACACTACTGACGTCTGCTCGTTGTTGACTATCTGCCAAACATCTGCTAAAGATGTACATCAAAAAAGGAGGTTGCTTTTATATTAGTCATGTACGTTTAAGTATTTCATGCAGTTTCTTTGTGCGCTTGAAACTCCTTTGAAACAGTAAGGTTGAATGTAAACAAACTTGAAAAGTAACCACTAAAAATTATAAAATAAAAACTTTTTAGCAAAAAATATCACCGCCGAAAACTGAAAAGTATAAAATAATAACTATTGTTACTCTATGTACCTACCTAAGTAATATTTTTTTGGAAATATTATCTACCATAATGGAACTTAGTAATTTTGAGTCGGCGTCATGCCAATGAAAAGTGAATATTTGCAAAAATTTTAGACGCCGACTCAGAATTTCTAATTTCCGATATGGTAGATAATATTTCCAAAAAAATATTACTTAGGTAGGTACATAGAGTAACAATAGTTATTATTTTATGCTTTTCAGTTTTCGGCGGTGATATTTTTTGCTAAAAAGTTTTTTTGCCTCAAAGTAAAGGTTTGATAGGGTGGGGCAAAGCGTGGCATGATAAGATATTCCCCTAGCCTGCCCTACCTTTTCCCACTCTTAACGGGAAAACTTTTACCGGGGACAATGGGGATAGCTTCAGTATAATTTATTTTAGAACAAGATGGCGTCACATAGTCCACGAAAAGTTATTCGACGAGTCACGACCCTCTGCATTGAGAATATACGACTCAAGGAGGAGGACGCCTTTTCTTATCTATCAATCTTGCGTTGATAGCGAAAATAATATGAACACGCGATTTCCACTTTGACCCTATCCTCATACGGGGACCACGGGAAGTTAAATCTATGACGTTATCGCTTATCCCTGGTGAGCATGTCCTCATCACGGGGACAACAAGACGTCATAGATTTGACTTCCCGTGGTCCCCGTATGAGGATAGAAAACTGGAAATCGCGTGTTCAGTTTTTCAAGGTTGTCGCCTTTCTTCCGGGCAGAAGCTTCTTCGCAGGCATCTGGTGGTGAGTCTCATGGGTACCTTATGCTCTGATAGTATGGACTCATTGGTCCAATGCTCTGTTCAGTGCACCCCGAGCATCATTCTCTAACACCACATTTCAAATGCAGCAATGCGCTTGTGGTCTGCTTTCTTCAGCGTCCAGGTTTCTGTATCGGGCTGTTTTCAATGTATTTTAATTGTTTATTTTAGTATGTGAGTGTTATTGCCCCTGAAGATGCTTATTTAAGCGAAACCGGTTGGGATGAAAATAAAAATAAGTGAAACGAGTACAAGTATTTGAATCGAAATCATAACTAATAAAGCTCCCATACATTTTGTATGGGAAGTCCAAATTTTTTGATCATGCTCCATGGGGAAAGTTGTTCAGTTTTATAAGTACCTTAACCTCCTAAAGCTGAAAAGCTTTATTGGTTGTTTTGTAACACCCAGTATAAACAGATAAAAACTAAAATTTGTTGGAACATGTTCTGTCATCAAAATTTCATGAAGGTATCCTCTAACATTTTTTTTAATATACTTCTATGTACAGTCTCTCACGCTAACTCATGAACAATTCTGTTTTTAAGGTTTCGAATTTCTCGTGTCTGATATGGACAAGCCGGACAAAAACTATGTCGTAAGATTCAATAAAAGGTGCTGCATCTAAAAAAGTAACAAATATTCCTGTAAAATGTTACGGTCAGAAAAAAAAATCTGAACCTTAACTTTTGGATTGTTCATGAGTGCGTGGGAGTGACTGTACCTACAGACTTTCGTGCAGACTGTTTAGACGCAGATATGCGCTCGGCCTTACGCCAAGATCAAGTTGAAACTTTAGTTGAAAAGTTTCGATCCGTTTGTCTGTGGAAATTATTGGTTTTAGGGTTTCGTAGTCTTATAGAAACACTTATCATTTCGTCAAGTCTGTCTGTCTGTATGCTGTGCCTCTTCGTCAGTTTTAAAGCTACCGACATGAAATTTGGTGAGAAGGTAGATCGTGTTGTCCCAAATTTTGAAATTTAACAAATGTTTTTTGGACCCCCTCCTATACAAGTGAAAGGTGGTGAAAAAAACATCTCCTGGTATATTGAGTAGGATATCGTTGAATAGGTCTTGTAAAAGTATGGTGAGGTTTCTTTGAAACAAAGTCACTAAAAGGTTTCTGTTAGGCTAAGCTCCCATTGACAAAGTCTTACGGGCCTTACCCGTAAGTCTACCGATTAAAAGTATGGTATAACGATCTGCTGTGACGAATCTAACGACACCTAATATGTCAAAATCCAACTATCCGTTTGGGCTGTAGCCCGTGAAAAATATTTTTCTTGTCCACATACATACATACATACATACATTCATACATACGAACATACATACATACTCGAAAGACATAACCCTCCTTCTGAGGCAGTCGGGTAAATATTTAAAATTCTTTTTCACGGGCTACAGCCCAAACGGCTGGGCGGATCAAATGAAGTGTCGTTAGATTTGTCTCAGTAGCACGAGTGACACTGGCTATAATAACATTTTATAAATTCAAGATGGCGGATTTAAAACGTAAAATACAACTTTGAAATTACCGCAGGCGGGTTTTTTGTTTTTTATTCAATTTGCGGTTGGTAACCAAACCACACAGCTGCAAACAAACCGGCAACAAAATTAACTTTGTAACGCTGAAAAACCTGATAATTAAACGTTGACTTGACGAAACCCTGTTCGTGGGCGTGTCTGACACGCTCTTGGCCAGTTTTCTTAAAACCTTTTTTTTTATAAGCGACGGGCAATAAATGTTTCTTTGTAGAATGAACACAAATATTATAGAGTTGAAATTTATGGGCATCACCATGGCAACACAACTTTCTACGATCAAATTCTACAATTTCAAAAATGCGTAAAAATGGGAGTAAACGAAAATGAAAGCATTGACAGCAGAATTTCGTGGACGAAAGCCTGTCGTGTGCGCAATCAAATTGACGACTTTTCAGAAATCGACCTCAAATATAAACTGACATTAAATATACTCTTCTGCAGATAGAGTTGGTTCGGTGGTTAATATCGCAATGATGTGCATTATGCATTAAAAAAATGCCGGCTGAGAATAGCATCACCTCAAATTCTACTCGTTGTTGGTGGCTCTCGTAAAAAGCGAGTAATTTACCAGGGCATAGGCAGCAGCGTTCCCTGTGAATTAAACATTTTGCACTGCGCTCGCCAATCCGCCTGCTAAGCGTAGTGTGTATGGCAATATCCCCCGAAAGGTGGAGGCCCATGTCTAGTAGTGGTCTGTTGTGGCTGTAAAGGTAATGATGTCCATTTGCTTACTCCAAAGCAAACTGATATCAACAATTTTAAAATAGGTTGCAACCGCATTGCCCAATGATTGTGTTGGTATCATACCTATCACTTGCAGCACGACGGTTCAATTCAATTCAATTTCTTGTTTTGTTGCGTTTTCATTGTGACACGACGGTTCAAACCAAAAGCTAAATCTTCGAAGTCGGTGAAAAAATTACCTACGTACCTAGTTTTCAACACATTACGAATAGAAATATCCATAAAGTGGAAAAGGCTGTGATGTATGTTTGGTTAATAACGCGTGGCGCCAATCATTCTGCGCCTTTTCCCGCCATCTTTTCTATTTGGGTTAATTGACGCCGACGTCTAAATAGGTTGTGATTGATTAGTAATTGATTGATTGCTCTTTCCAAGCAGTGGAAAGGTAAGGACGCGATATAACTAGAGCAAAAAAATATACCTATGCTACACAAGTAGATGGTGTAAGGTATAAGCAAGTAATGTTTCCTGCCTAAACAGGCTCTACTGCGTAGGCAAATGCAATTTGCTGCATGCAATGAAACTGTTGCCTGCATTGGCGAGCAAACACTCAACACGGACAGTCGAACCGCGCCGTTTGCAATAACTAATACCTATTATTTCTTCGCACCTCGACGGAGATCTACCTATCTTTGACAAGCCGAAGCAGATCTACCTATCTTTGAATTCAAATCACACCCCACAAACCCATCAAAGATAAATTAGTTTTTAGAAATCGATCTAATCTTTGGAAACTGCTGCCTGCATTGGCGACCAAACACTCAGCACGGACAGTTGGACCGCGCCGCATGGAATAACTAATATTGTTCCTACTCCATGTTTGCAAACGCAACGAGTTGATGAAGATCTAGGGATGTGACCTAATAACAGATACAGTAGTTGTTATTGTGATGAAAAAGATACTTGCTACCAGGGTTCATCGAGTTGTTGAATGAGTCGGTATCCCACACGATGAGAGAGAGATAGTTGCTAGTAAACAGTCGATACGGACAGTCGGACCGCGTCGCATGGAATTTAACTAATATTGTTCCTACTCCATGTTTGCAAACGCAACGAGTTGATTAAGATCTTGGGATGTGATGCAATAACAGATACAGGACTGGTTATTGTGATAAATGGACACTCCTTGAAATACAATACAAAATAGTGCTGGATTAGGTAGGAAGATTACTTTTAGTTCACAGATCGCATTTTTATGATTTTATAACAATTTCCTGCAGTAGCTTTGAATTGCACGGGATAAGACAATTCACGCGGAAGATTTTCATGTTATATTGAAATAATCCTAAAATCTGTCAATTTGTAGGACCGTTACAAATACGACTTAAAAGTTCATTGGTATGGCACATTAATGCTTGTTAAAAATCTATGACAGAATATTTTTTTATGTAAGTTTACACCTAATAACTAATTCAGTGTGTAGTGTAGTACTAGGTTGATCATCTCTATAGGCAGCGT
Organism: Phthorimaea operculella; assembly: GCA_024500475.1. Classification (NCBI taxonomy): domain Eukaryota; kingdom Metazoa; phylum Arthropoda; class Insecta; order Lepidoptera; family Gelechiidae; genus Phthorimaea; species Phthorimaea operculella. The sequence continues at coordinate 1,122,135 of JANFCV010000112.1, forward strand.
ACGTTATTGTGCCCTCGCACTATCCTAACCGGCGGCTACGCTCTCTTCATGATACTGTTTTGACATTCAAATCAGTGAGAGAGAGTCGCAATCTGTTTGGTATTGTCCCTCTTCATTTCGCCCGAGGCTGGCAGATTGTGACCTTGAGTACTCTCTAGGTTTTCGTTCGAATTTAGCCGTTTTTGACATACACACGGCAAGATTTTCCGTAGTTTGCTGGATCGAATTAAAACAGTTTTTCTTGTGAATGTCAGTGGTTATCGTTTGTATGGTGGCTGTTACACACTGGACTATATTGCGGTCACTCAACATACAAATAAAAAGGAACATGTGACAGTACCAAACCAAATTTTACGCGACGATATGTGCGCACGATATCCAGTTTTGTATAGCAATTTGAATCGCAAATAACCTGACACGGCGAAATATCGGAAAATCACTCAATGCGTATGAGAGCCACTTTAACCTTGTTATTAAGAAAATAATTGTGTTTTCATTATTTCAAGAAGTACTTACTCAAAGCTAATAAAACAGAAGTCAATTATTTTGAGAGTGAAAGCAAATGTTACGCAAAAACGTTTTGGAACGAAGGCAATTAAAATAAAATTACATTTCACGTTGTAATAATAATGATAGATTCAATTATATATGAAAATTAAGGTGAAATGAGAATGTTCCGAGTTGGTAAATGGGTAGGTATGTATAGGGCTAGGGAAACATTTGCGTAAAACTCGAATAAGTATGTAGTATAAATGCTGCTAAGTGGAGAACGAGAAAAGTTTTGGCTTATGTATGTAACTTACCAGAAAAAATATTCAGAAATTTTTATTTTACTCGTGCTGCTGTAAGGGTACCGTTTATGTTGCGTTTTTCAGGTACTTTTTGAGAACCTACACCGCGTTCCGAGGGAAATGCATTATTTTGGATACGTTGTTTAGGGCATCGTACTGAACATTTTTCACTATGTAACTAATGCTGAAAAATGAGAAAAAAAATCGATGCATCTGCTGATTGACGATTGCGAATATTTCGAGGCCGAAACTATTCTTTTTTCAACATTGGTCCCTTAGAGAAAATTGTTCAATACGATGCCCTAAACAATGTGTCCATTCTAATGTATTTCCCTTGGAATACGGTGTACGAGTATACCTAGTTATCTATCACGCATTCGATATTCAATACACTTGTGTGGTCATTGCATCTGTTAATTCAATATTCAACTTTTTGGTGAAATAGTAGCCTTTTATGATAACCACAAACCAAAAACTAGTTCATTATTATGTAAAAACCGCAAATTAACCCAATTTAACAGTTCATATTGTAATGTAAATCAACCCTATAATCCTGGCTGTTTAAATATTATGTTTAAATTAGATTCAGTCTGCGTTATTCCACTGTCAATTATAAACTCGCATCATTCTAGTTACAATAAATTGAGTTACCATGAAAATAGTTACTTATTTTATTATGTTTTTATTCTACTCGGTAAATAAAATCCCGTAAATCTTTGTCTTGTTTTATTTGCTAGAGATAAAGTAAATTACTAAAATAAAATAATGTTTCTGCTATCACTAGGTATAGGAAAACTTTTTTGATTAGGTAGGTAATTCACATTAGCTGGGTGTATCTGTGACAAATATAGCATTTCTTTTGACTCGTGACCTAGACCAATGTACACGGATTTTTTTTACTACATATTTGTAGTTATCATAGCTCGTTTATAAAACACCAACAATTAGACAAAAATTGTAAAGCGCAGTGTGTGGAACCATTTTAGTACATATAATAACCATATTCTAGTATATATATATCGAGACGGCAAGATAATCAGAAAGTGGGTTAGCAGCTAATATTTTATTTACAATTAATTGCACGCGAAGTTTTAAAAACTAAGGAATGCTGAAAGGTCATTTGAGCCATGCGCTACGCCCGATCGCCCAAACAACACTGATTCAAAATCCCTCTATTTCAAAAATGTCCTCCACACAAGGAACCACTTCAAGTGTCCACATGTCGGCTTCTCATGCCTCGACAGACGACGCGGCGCCAGCGCATACTATACTCAGTTAATGCTCTCTCCATAAAATGCAGCAAAAATGCATTTTACTTCATTTCTCAGTATTTAAATACTTCACGCTCCGACACGGCTATCCTGACTATCACACGTCCTCGTGTGATCTTAAATAGCCAATTTACAGTATCGTTCGGTTATCCTGACATTATAAGTCAACCAACTGCTAACCCAATAAATCATACTGACTGAATGATCAAACTTCAGAACAACACTACTAAGGTCTTTCAAATGCAAACTGGTCTGATCCATGATCCATGTAAACGGCAAGAAACTAAAGCAGCTCAATATCCACTTCAGCATTTACGTCAGCATTTGCTTCACAATCCTGTTAGGTACTTACTTACTTCTTAATCAGTGACTAATGTGTAAAAGATGTTACACAATCAAGTACCTGCACAAAATGTTGCAAAGTGTACGAGCCTGTTTTTTTTTTTTTTTATTCTAGCATCTGCTGATTGTAACTATATTGATTTGCTACTGCTGTAATCAAATCTAGTAAGTAGGTACTTAATACTTATCGTTATCACTCAAAATCGGATACATTTTGAACAATTTGTTTGTAAGTGAACAAAATATAGCTTGGTAAAAAAACAAATAGGCTCATTTGTGTTTATTTCGATAACAAATCACAGTTAACTTCAAAAATGAATCCAATACATTTCCACAGCTCTTACGGATTACAATGCACTATTATATTGCGCATCCAAACTTAACAGTTGAGCTCCATAAAAGACAAAGATGCTATAATCACTACAACTTTTGTCTTTTAAATACTGGTTTATTTTGTGACAAACTGACACATTCCAAAATAAAATACAGATTTCAATTCCTAAAAGTCAAGTTCCCATAAAACAAAATTGTAACTTCAATTCAAAACAATTATAACACTACAATAAAAGCAATAAAGTCTTATGTTGCATCTGGCCACCGTATTAACAGTCACAGAGATGAGCCCCACACATTTGGAGTCACTCCGCACCCTGCTGTCAATCACGGACACGGATCCCCGCCCGGATCCCAAGGCCGACACCACCACCTGTGGCACACCTCAAACGCGTCAACAAAGACGCCAGATCACACGGATCTCACAAAACGGCGGAACGTGAAGGCTACTGCAGCTAGCCCTTCACCAGGTCAGATCATAGTTCCCCGGGCTATATCTGACCCCAGAGACCACACTGTCTCCACGACGGCCCACGCCTTTCCTCCCCAAAAGTCAAAGTCAGAGTAAATAGGTAGTTATAACGTGCACAATCCGTACACAGGTCACACTCATAGTCTATCGTCAGGAGGAAAAAAACGCGCCCATCAAATCAGCCAGCAACAAAAGAAACTTTAACTGCAACTTATAAACTTCAGAGTCATTATTTAAATCTATGGGTACTTCACTTTTAGTCATTTTCAAAGTAGATTGACTTACATCATGAGCATTTCATAAGTTCAATTTCCTCAAAGGAATTAACAACTTAGTGTCGATAATCATAAATGGTCTTTGTTCTTTTCTACTTCGAGTGGGACACCGATTAGCCCAACAACCCCATGAACTCCGGTGCCAGTGTTCCCCAACTAGACCGGAAACAAATTCACAAAGCGACAAACTCTTATCAACTTTATGAGTTAACCCACCAGGAATCGAACCCGCAGGCAGTCGCACTACCACTTCGCAACACCGGCTGTAATAGACCTTAGGATTAAACTTGAGATTGAATTTAGTTTGGTATCTTTCCTCATTTCTTATTAGTAAAACATAATCTCCAATCTTAAAATTTACAACTCTAGCTTTCGTACGGTCGAACCGTTCCTTATCATAACGAGCATTTTTTCAATGTTTCTCAAAGCTTGGTCGCGAACGTCGGAAATATTTATGGGTTCTTCGTCAACAACACTTAAAAGCGAAAGTGGCCTTGTAACACGCCCAATCATAAGTTCTAAGGGACTCGCTTTTGTTACCCTATTAATTAACTGTAGAATTTATGGCCAAGACCAAACATATTTTGAAAACACTCATAACTCGTTCCACTTGTCCGTTCGCTCGACTTGAGCCTGTTGCAATCAAGTGCAGTGTTATACCGTGAGAATCACAAAAGTCCTTAAATTCTTTCCCAGTAAAACATCGGCCCTGATCCGCGATAACACGTACCTACTCGAGTGCCAAACAGGGAAACAGATGAATTTAGGAGCTTCAAAAAAAAATAACTATTTACAAAAACTGCAAGTTATACAATTGTTAACAAACTCACGAACAATATTTTGGTATTTAGTCATTGGAGTTCGTACAGTTTTCTCCAAGACGCAAAATCACTTCATACATGTGAGTTCCTGTATTACTTAGATTCAGCCGTATTGAAGTAGAAAACTGATAACACATTTGTCTTAAAAACCACCTCAGAACCAATTTAGGCTCACTGACAAACCATCACACGGATTAAAATTAAAACAGCAATAGTAAATTTTCCGCTTTCAGGAATTTATAACTGTTGTTTGGCAAGTCATCATAAAGCTGAAAAAGTCTTTCTTTTATCATTGAATTTTAAGCATCTCATCAACAAATTGCTCAATAAAAGTCATTCATGTGTCTCCTTTTTTTTGCAATTTAGCTTCCCATCCTAGCAGGGCACATAACAGCTATATGAAGATAGCTAGAATTACGTATTCCTGCTCAAGAAAGCAAATTGGTATTACTAAGGCATCTCACCAAAGTAATACTTCATAACACAAAACTGTACAATAAAAGTCATCATAAGTCGTTCGTGTATCTCTTCTATTTTGATATTTCTCCACGTAGAGACCTTTTTAACAGTAGCAACATGTAGGTACCTATAAATCGAGTCAAGAGAATCGAAAACCCAAAATAGGCCTCTTCTGAGAACTCTCTATTTTGCTCTTCTGCTCTACTGGTAACCAATTGTCAGAAAAGTAACAATCGCAACACGTTTTTGTTCAACTCCATTATAGGAATGTCAACATCAAATCCACACAGTCATAATCTTTACAAATCGAATACAAAAGTGATTCTCAAACTGTGAGTCAACTTGACCTGTTAATTTAATAGCATCGCCGCCGTGATTTTAAACCAGTAACCAACTGTTCGTCCTTTGAACATGATTAATGGAAGCCAAATAGGCATACTCAATAATAGGATTTCTGTGTTAAAACTCAAATACTGCTGGTTACAAAGTACACAAAATTTTAGTAAACCAACTCACCACACTAATGTCTACATTTTATTTCAAAAGAATAGCACAAAATGCAACTCTCTAACAGGTAATATTTCGTGTCCGTCCCAATAAAGGTTGAGAACCGCTATTTCCAAATCGAAGCATAACGTCTGACGCTTTGGGTCTCATAGAGGTACTTGAGGACCCTTTTTTTACGTTTCCGTTCATAGCAAACAAGTCTCTTAAATTGATAAAAGTGTTTGTTCTAAATATGACTGCGTTTTATCGTTTTTAAAAAAATAATTTAAAACACGTCAATACATTATATTACCGTAACAATTTAGGAACTACCTAATTTTGTCTATAGGATTAGATGTAGATAGGCATAATGCAATACCTAATTGCATTTTCTTGTTCACAAACGAAACTACGTAATTTGAACATCAAGACTAAGCCAGGAATTGAACCTGAAACTTGACAAATATGCAACACAAAACTCAATACGTATTGCAAATAAACCACAGTACTTTATGCACTAAACTGAGTGCAACAATACTATGATAACTTTCTTATAATTAACTGTTTCTGATATTTAAGACATTTAACGCTTATTGACACACAAAATAATTATTTGCTCATGTCTTTAAAATCTCACATGTTAATCAAGATGATAATTTTGCCAAGCGATTTTTCATCTAACAATAACGTTAATTGAAACCCAAATAAAATTATTTCATCAGTCTCTACTCCATCTCAGGTTCACATTTTATGAACAAACTAAGAAGCGAAAAAGTTCACATACATGTGTCAAAATAATAAATTATAACTTCTGACACATAGTAACTTGATATTGTCATTAGTCGCAAAAGATGATTACTAATGCGGGATAAATAAATCATCATCTTCCTGCACTCGTCCCAATCACCCAAGGTCTCGGCGCAACATGTCCCGCCTAAACACAAAATCATGCTGCAAAAGTATTCGACCCAATTCCACGACCGGACGCCCGCGTGACGTCAACCTCAACCTCTTTGAAGGCAAATAAATATTCCAACCAATAATATCAATTGAAAAATAAAAACAAATAATAGTATGGAAAGAACTGGCCTGAATCATCTGTGGTCCAACAGCACACTCTGCAATCAGGATCTTCGCCCAGCACAGCTATTTTCACCACAACAGTCAATATTGTACCTAAAGTCCACAAGTCTTTCGCGATAGCACTGCGTAAACACAGGTATTTTATCCCACTTCTGATATCGAGACGGCAAGATAATCAGAAAGTGGGTTAGCAGCTAATATTTTATTTACAATTAATTGCACGCGAAGTTTTAAAAACTAAGGAATGCTGAAAGGTCATTTGAGCCATGCGCTACGCCCGATCGCCCAAACAACACTGATTCAAAATCCCTCTATTTCAAAAATGTCCTCCACACAAGGAACCACTTCAAGTGTCCACATGTCGGCTTCTCATGCCTCGACAGACGACGCGGCGCCAGCGCATACTATACTCAGTTAATGCTCTCTCCATAAAATGCAGCAAAAATGCATTTTACTTCATTTCTCAGTATTTAAATACTTCACGCTCCGACATATATTAGAGCTCGTATTTGTTATGTATATTTGTTAGAGCTCTTGCTAAAAGCTACAGGGCCTTACAACAAAAAAGTTACGCATTAAGCATACAAAAAAATCAATACACGTGCTCAACGTGTCTAACTATTTTTGGTAAAGCCCATATGGTTTATATGTTGATAGTTCTAAAGTAAAAAGTTACCCGAACTTTCACTTTGTAGAACTGCAACTTCTTCGAAAAATCCACAAGATTAACTCAATTTACCTGAAACAAACAGAAAACGAATTAGTAACTTTGAAGATTTGAAAACTTCATGCAACGATTTTTTTTTAAAACAGTCCATTTCATAGGTAGTAGGTACATATCACACTGGCAAGAAACACAAGTAACGTTTGATCGTACGTCATTTTTAGGTTATTTTTGCGCAGCGCTATCCCCACATGTATGCTGGGAAAAAGACTGTCAGACAGGATTAAAATTAAAACAATACAAAATCGTACCAAAAAAAAAATGTCACCCTAACTATCAGGAAGCTTAAGTGGAATTGGGCAGGACATACTGTAAGAGGGAAGGAGAAATGGTCAAAAGCTGTAATGCAATGGTTCACAGGACACAACAAAAGAAACCGAGGAAGACCAGTCAGAAGATGGGTCGATGACATCAAGGCAGTGGCTGGTGGTGCATGGACAAGAGTGGCAAAAGATAGAGAGAAATGGAAAGAGTTGGAGTAGGCCTTTGCCAATAAAGGGCACACAGACAATATGTGACTAGTATTAAGATAAGAAATTAAAGTGCATGAATGAAGTGATTATTATGAATTTATTGAGTTAATTTTGTATATGTATTTAATTTAATTTGATTTATTTATATAGTTTGTTTAAAATGCTATGAAATGAAATAAAATACTAAGTCAATTTGTTAATGAAATTTATTTATAAGTAGAATTTGTCTGAATAAAGGATTAAATTATTATCCCCATATGTTACGAAAATGCGATTTTGCACCTTATTTTCATTCAATGCGGTTTATGTCTATCAGTTTGACAGACAGACGCATCCGCTAGCGCCGCACATCGCACAACAATATTTCAACACAATGACATGAATCTGTTAAACTATTTGACATAAACCAAATTCGTGTTATCTTAACGCACGCGTTAGGCAATGCAAAAATAACGCACAGTCGGACGTTATAACCTGATTCATAGAAATGGCAACATTATTGTTGACATCTTGCTCAAATGTCATGTAATGTGAAAAACACGCAAACAATAATGTTGCCATTTCGGGTCCCTTTCTTCTATGAACCAGTGGCCTATGCAACGAAGCTACAGGCTACAATTCTACAGGTGAAATTCGATGTACATTGCGTAGCCGTTCTGATCCCATAAGTAAACCGGCTACGCAATGTACATCGAATTTCGCCTGTAGAATTGTAGCTTGTAGTTTCGTAAAATCGGTTACTGGTAGTACGTGTGTTTCTCGCCTCAAGATCTTCAAGATTTCGAGTACGTTTGCGGAATGTCAGTGTAGACAACTGGAGAGGTGTCCAAGTTCTACTGTTATGGAAGCAATTCTCAAGTTTTCGCCGCGGGCGGGTTCAACCGCGCTCAAACTGACAAACTTGTGATTGAAGGGTCTAGAACGTTCTACACCATTGCAACTTGCTCGGACAGGAAATATTAAATCTGTGGTCTTAGAAATAAATTATTAGTTGTTATTGTAAGTGCCACATAACGAGTGTCAACACAAAACACACTGAATTGTACATTTTTAGAATGTACGCATACAAACTTTGATAACGGTGCATTATCAAAGTTTGTATGCGCGAGTTATTATATTAAATGCAAAATTAAGGAATCTTGTTCTTGTATTGATAAAAAAATAGGTAAAGAGTACTGATCCAAAAGTTTTTAACGTCCGACTATGTGTTTTTTCTTCCAACACCCATTTTCGCTAAAACGCCCGCGACGCGTCAATAGCACACTGTGAGACACAGAATACATAGTATACAAAAGGGTGACTCGACCCTATGTAGGGTTTTCTCGATCGGCATTTGTTACATAGCCAGGTTTGCAACTGTCAAAAATCTTAAATGATAAGAATATCAAAACAGCATATTAATCTGATACAAGAACGTCATAATGGTTAGCTAAGCCAATTTTAATCCAAGAAATATGACGTTCGTGGCAACTGGCAATTTATCTTCTTAGTTACCTTGAGTTCCCCTAAGATTCCCGTTAAAGTCGGTAATCGTCAAAATTGTCGCTAGTACTGAGTGAGCCATTTACCGGGAGTAACAGAAAGGGTATAAAAAGCCGATAGGAGGTCAAGGTACTCATGAAACTGAACAACTTTCACCATGGAACATGGGCCGAAATATGAAAAAAAAAATTGGGCCTCCCATAGTAAATCAATCAGCTGATCGTAGATTTTGTATGGGATGTTCAATTTTTTTTTCATATTTCGACCCATGTTCCATGGGGAATGTTGTTCAGTTTCATGAGTACCTTGACCTCCTTTCGGCTTGTTATACCCTTTCTGTTACCCCCGGTATAAAGGCACCCCGCGCACCGTTTCCCTAATTTGTGATTGAGTTACGATGCATACTATTTCGTACTCCCTGCATTTTGGACGTGTGAAAAGTTGCCAGTAATTTCGTAGTTGCAAACGAGAAACGAAGCAGTAGGTATTCGTCTCACGTTACAAAACATGTACGATAATTACTGGTTATTAATTAAATTTTCTGCTGGAGGAACAATGAATGGTCGTTTATTTAGCTCCCTTGCCATTACCCTGGAACATAGAGTACCGAGTAACTATGCTACAATTTACAATAAAGCAAGCGGTTGATGAACTTTGACATCAGGGTTCATTGGGTCGTTGGACGGCCCGGTGTCCAATTCGAAAAAAAAAGAGTGATGCAAACTAGCAGTTAGATGGTTTTCATTTGCATCCACGTTTCAGTAGTATATTTGACAGCGATTTTTTGACAAAATGTGGTTGTATGTTATGATATAGACTCGATTGTAACTTGTAGGTTGTCAAAAACTGCAAAATCATGCGGCACGTCTGCGATCCTTCATAAATTTGTTAGAATGTACGGCCTCGAACGAAGACATGTCAACCAACAAAAATTTACCTTAATGGCATTCACACTATTTTGACAGTTGTCAAATATGGCCTATTTAAACGGCCGTACTGTAGTGACAACATACAACAGCGGACACCCGTTGCTCGGAGCGACCACGTCCGTGTGTGTGCTATGTTAATTCCTGCCGTGGCTACTTTGCATAATTGCACCTAATCACCTGTGAACTTTCTACACCGGGGAACTCGGGAATACGCTCAGAGGACCCGCATTTAGTTAATGGCTACACAGTAGTGTTGATGAGGAACCTGTTATGAGGAAGAGGAAGTGGAAAAGGAAGCGACAAGCTCAAAGGTGGAGGATGCGGATGAGGATTAGGATTTTTTTACTGAAGAGGTTGCGGATGAGGAAGAGGAAGAGGAAGTTGTTGAGGGAGAATGAAAACGTCAAATAGAGAGAGAGAGAAAGATTTATTCAGTTCAGATTTTGTGCAGTACTTGTACAGTATTTATAAAGACAAAACTCCTCGAAATGTATGAGGAAGCGGAAGAGGAAGAGGAATTTTAAACTCTAATTTTTTAATAAGCGTTGGCGGATGAGGAACCCCAATAATTGCAGAACTTCCGCGTTATGAGGATGCGAAAGAGGAATCCTCATCAACACGCTAAAGAGTCACAACTTTCAAACCTATAAGTACGATAGACGTTCAGGCTTTTGAAATAAAGTACTTAATCGTAGAATGAAATATCAATGAGGTAGAAAACTGAAGAGCGAATGGCACCACTCCTGAGTGTGCTTTATTTCTGTGATTGGTCGAAAATGTGTCAATGTCAAAGTTGAGTTCCGTTTTATTGGCTGTCGTTACGTCATTTAGGTATGATTGCGTTTGTTGCCATCTGTAAACTTGCCGGAACCGAAATATTCGCGACTTATCATATCATTAAGTTATTACAAAACAACCATTCAGGCCTGCCTTAAAATAAACACTAACTTTACTAGAAAACAATGACAAAAACAGAATTCTGTGATGCTTTTTTCGGAGTAGTGTAGAGTAATTTCCGGCTATTGCACTCAACGAGCCAAACTGCCCCGCTGTCCCCGAAAGGCCATCGACAATGAAAAATGCAAGTGCAGTGGAGTGCACCCTACTAGAAGATAGTGGCTCACTCGACCAGTCGTGTGTGGAAATCGGATAATGGTTATGAAGTGTTTTAGAAAAACTGTACGTTTCAGACCACAGTTTGATGTTGAAGAAAATAAGAAAGAAATACGAGAAAAATTAGTGAGCTAAGGGGCTAGCTCCACAGAACAGATGCGCTACGCGACGCGCAACTTGACATCTATCTGACAAGCGATTGTCAGCCGTTATCGATAGGTCGCGTGTCTCAAGTGTGTAGGTTAGCAACTGTTTCATACATTTTATTGGAATCAGTATGAAGCATCACGATCTCGCGCGTCTCTATCTCCAACGATCACTTGTTTGACAAATGCCATATTACGTTTCACTTCTACTCTGTGGGGCTTGCGCTTAAATGATCATATTAGTTTGACAGCAGTACTACAGTATATGGAGTCGCTTTGTATAGGTAGGTAATCATAATTAACTCGGTCACTGATTGAATACCAAACCGTCGCCGTATTTACTACCTACTACTAGTAGGTATAGCCCGGGTGGTCCGAATAACATGAGACTTTCGGCGCGAAACGCAAGATGACATCTGTCAGACAAGTGATTGCCGACAATTATCGATGAGATGCGCATCTCACGTGTGTAGACGGTGTCTATTTCAAACGGTTCGATGTTTTTCTCACGTGGTCACACACGTCTCATGTAGATGGGTCCAAAGGCAAACTTTCAAGATTATTTTACAGGCGAAGAGAAAGACAATTTAACAATTTTCCTACAATTTATTAAAGTACTCACAGGTGTTTTAATATCAGCAGTTAAAGCTTTTGATGGTTTTAAAATGGCAGTGATGCCAGTGGAAAACCGTGGAATTATTCGTGCGGTAAACTGAGATAATGACGTAGATTTACTGCTATTGAAACCATTACTGTAATTCCGTGGTAATACGCAGGTTACAGGATCGTGATCAATGTTTTACCGGCGATGAAATTGCAATGGATGAAATGATGATTTACTATAAAAATTAAAAACTACAGCAGTATGAAAAACCTTAACCCGAGCAAAGTTCAATTTGCCGAGACGATCAGTTAGCTAGCTATTGTAGCAAGCCCTAAAATATAAGGTCCTATTCAATTCACTGCAAATATTTTCAGGGTATATTCTAAAGTGAAACTAAACAACATTTCTTAGTAACATTTTTCCGAGATATGAAAAAATATTTTGGACCTCCCATACAAAAATGTCCAAAACATGTGTTAGTTTGCAGGGAGGTCCAATTTTTTAAATCATATTTCGGATAAATATTACTAAGAAGGGTTGATCAGTTTCACAAGTAGAACACACCCTGAAAATATTTGCAGTGAATTTAATAGGACCTTATATTTTTTACAGCCTAGTCCAGTCCGTAGCAAGCATATTCCGAGAACAATCTATTTGGCTTCTATTTGAAAATTGACCATTATTCTGTGCACGTCAAACCCCGATGGCAATATGCATTTCAAGCGGCAGATGGGATCCGGCCGAGTAGCGAAATTGGCTTTTTACTTCTACCTATTGCGAAAGACTTTTCATCAATTCTAAAAGGTAACCTTTAAAGGGTAGAGAAGTAACAAACGACCGACTTTCTGGACCAAAAGAATAATAAAAATTGGACAACCCATACAAAAAACACAGCTGACTGAAAAAATTTCAATGCGAAGTAATGATGGGAAGTAATTTATTTTTTGTTTTCACCTATGTTCAATTGGGAACGTTGTTCAGTTTGACTTGTTCAGATAAGCGTCTTTGTAAAAGCCAGCCGTTTGGTACCACCACCAGAAGGTTTACTCGCTCGACCCTATTTAGGATTATCGCGAATGTAACTTGTTACATAGCCATGGTTGCTACTGTCAAAAATCTCAAAGTATAAGAATATCAAAATATGATACGAGAACGTAATAAATATGTTTCAGAGCCAATTTTAATTCAAGAAATATGACGTTCATGGCAACCATCTTCTTTGTTACCATAAGTTCCACCGAGATTCCAGTTAGGTCAAAATCGTCGCTACTAATGAGTTTGCCATCTATAAAGGCGCCCCGTGCGCAGTTTCCCTAATTTGTGATAGACCGTGTATTTTAAAATCGTCCTAGCAATAAGAAGAAGGTAAGTGTTATCATATTGAGTAAAGTAACTTGCAGATATCAAAACCAGCTTAAAACTTTTCTATCTAGAACTTCCCTGGCTATGTGCCTAGTCAATCAAGGGGGTATAAAAGTTTATGAGCAGTTGTCAGCGGCTGGAGAGACAGAGCTGGCACTAGGACATGTGCCAAGTATGTTATATTGCAGCAGGGATGCGACAGTAACAAAAAATTGATTTTCTAACAATTGAGTAGGTTTTTCTTTTCTATTCGAGAAAAATGTGAATGACTAAAAAACAACTAAAAAATCTGAATGTAACTTATTTTTTTCTCAAACAATTACCAAGGGAGGTAAATAAGCAAATACAAATACAAAAGCATTTATTCAATGTCGGATAAAAAAAAATATCACTTGTTGATAAGCAAATACAAATACAAAAGCATTTATTCAATGTTGGATACAAAAAATATCACTTGTTGATACTAAAATAATGATAAGTCACTTTCACTCACCGACAGTTGATTACTAAAATAATGATAAGTCTTTGTAAAAAGAAGAAAATTGAATGACACAATTTTCTTTTTCTTATAACAATTTTGCGGTCCTAGTATAGACGCGGCTCGGGCGGGATAAAAAAATAAAACATACCGCCGAAACCAATTACTATAGTCAAGAAGACCAGATTTTGCGGTCCTAGTATAGACGCGGCTCGGGCGGGATAAAAAAATAAAACATACCGCCGAAACCAATTACTATAGTCAAGAAGACCACAAGACGCAGTTGCGGGTTGCGGTCGTATGGCGCTCCCTTTCCCACTTGCTGGTAAACTCAAGTGACGGCAGCGACGACTGTAGCGATCATGGTCTTCTCAAACATAGTGGCATAAACTAAGGTGTCGAATATTTAATTAGCGTAACGCAAGACCCAAAATCATTCCTATGGTGCGAAATTGAAAATACATGGCGAAAAAGAAGTTTTTTACCTGTAAAATATGTTTTTTTTTTTATAATTACAATGGTACCTATAATCAATTATTAATAACAAGATTATGTATATCAAAATAAAAGACCGGTTATTTTTAACATCTCTAATATTGCAGCGACTCGCAAGAACTGCAGGCGTGACGCCAATTTTTCTTTAATAAAAATCATAAGAGTTTTTTAAATGCAAATGTAGGACGTGGCGTCTACGTTGACGGAATTATGTGTTCCGGGTGGGCGGCCTTCTAGAAAATATGTTAAGAGGTACATGTTTCCTTGTGAAACTTAATTTGACGGCCGCCGACGACGACGCAGAAGGTTCCGGGTTTGATTCTTGGTGAGTCCCTCACAATGTTGATATTTATCAGTTCCCATATCACTTCTGTTCCCAGTCTTTTACATTGCAGATCGAACCTCGTGATTGTCCGAAAAGAAGATGGTTCCATGCTTCGGAAGGCACGTTATGCCATCGGCCTCGGTTGCTGTCTATGATTAGGAATCCTAAGTAAGCCGCGGTCGTTATACAACCATGTCAAAGGCCTGTTTCTTGTAGTAGGCGGTTGAACTACTCAGACACTAAAGTTTATCGGGTCGTTGGACGATTCGGTGTCCCACTCGAAAAAAGAAGTACATGTTTCCACGTGGAACTTAATTTGTCAAAAGAAAATGGTCCTTCAGATTAATCCGAAAATGTTCGTGATATTTATGCCTCTTTGTAAAATTGTATACTCAATAATTACTCGGGAGATCGTTCACTTTGCTGGAAAACTGTTTAAATTCTCCGAAAAATGGAAAATTGTTTAGAAGCTCAGTATTTCCTTTATCTTTGTCTGCGGTCCTCACACTCTTGACGTCCGTTGCTCCACATTTTTAGTGAATCCGAAAAGCATGCGTCTGACAGAAGAAAATACGGAATTCCCGTACTAAAAACGGATGTAGACGTAAGAGCAACGCATAAGCTTGAGTTGTGTGACAGACGCATATACAGAGTGTAAAAAAAAATTAATGCAAATATTTAAAGGGGTGAACCAGTCCGTGAAACTGAACAACTTTCCCCAAGCAACATAGGTCGAAATATAAAAAAAAATTTGGTCCCCCCCATACAAAATGTACCAGCCGACCAAGTCAATTGGGAGGCCCAAATTTTTTCTTCATATTTCGACCTATGTTCCTTGGGGAAAGTTGTTCAGTTTCATGAGCTGATTCACCCCTTAAAATATTTGCAGTTGATTTTTTACACCTTATATATGTATCTCTGTTTCATTTATTTCGTTTCAGTTATATGCAATTATATGCAAACTAGCTGGTGCCCGCGAACTTCGTTTCGCCAAGAGAAGTTTTTGAGCCGACAGAAGCGGCACATCATGCTAAACAAATTTTTCAATACAGACATTTTCGTATCGCCACACACAGGGCGCGTATGCTTGACGTGCACGTCATCACGCGCGTAAAGATGACGTTGTATTGTATGGGATTGTATGAGAGGCCTGCCTATGTATGCGTGCACGTAATCACGCGAGTAGCACGGTGTGCGGTGCCTCATACAATCCCAGACGATACAACGTCATCTCTATGCGCGTGATAACGTGCACGTCACGCATACGGGTGTGTGGTGTGTGGCGCCCTTTAATATTTTGCCGAGTTCATGGTGTTCCGTCACGTAGGTAGACAGAGAGTACCTCCAGTGCTGATAAAGGTTCTCACTAATCATAAAATATGATCAGAACGTTTATCTTCCACCATACCAAACATCTAAAAACATCGCTTATTTTTTGAGTGATTCATGCACAATTTTTACACATAATGGTACGTTTTCATTTTCGATGTTTGTCTCATGGTTATTATTTTATGCGTGATTTGTACGATTAGGGCATGCAAAGATAATGGTGATGACGATGATGATGGAATAACCTGGAGAAACCCCAGACTACCGCCGATGTGAGTTTGTTACTTGACTTTGAAGGGGAAAGCCCACTTCGATCCGTCCTGTTTCAAAGTCTGAGCGCCTGAGTTAGGTACATCTTGATGATATAAGTAGTTGGCTACAGTACAAACACCGGTGTTCTTTTATTATTTTTATGTGAAGGAGCAAATCCGAGTTGACCCATGTCGAAGGATGCTTGTTTCTTTCTATTTCTTCTACTTACTTATTTCACTTCTGTTTTTGTTTTCTTATTAAATAGTTGTGTAGGTAATAGGTATGTATACTTTTTATTTATTTAGGTCCTACTACCACCTACCAAAAGTGATAGGCCTGCAGGAGCGGCCCATCAAGCTGTACATATTTTTTTTGTAGCTGTTTCTAAGACACGCTATCGAAATGTTCTTTTGAAAACTATTGCAGGGGTACTTGACACCGACCTGTAACAGTTTTAATCAATCGATCGACATCTTTGATGTGAAGATAGATCGTGTTGCTTGACACAAATTTAGAATGTTGGGTTTTTTTTTTTATTTTTTGGCGTAGGTACATGTGAAAGGAGGATAAAAAAAACCATCTGCTATATTAAGTAGGGTATCGTTAAATAGATGTTTAAAAATCAAGGCGAGGTTTTTTTAAAAAAAAAACACAAAAGTGATTCTGCCTCGAAGTATTTGCTTTTATGGGGAGTTTTCTCTTCCTAGAACTAAATATTTGAAAAAAAAAATAGTTCTTAGTCTGAAGTTACCATAAAAACTATATCGGATACTGTATCCACGCAAGTTTTAAGCAAAATAAAAGATTTTTAATTTGTGGTTCGTAAGCATACTTACTACTGCAAACAAACCAGCAACGAAATTAGGTAACTTCGTAACGCTGATATTTAACATTGACTATAAACCCTATTTGTGGGCGTGTTTGACACGCTCTTGGCTGGTTTTTTATTTTGCTTTACTATTATGTTGGTACGTGTTCGAATCTCAACTCCAATATGGGAGTAAAAAAAACTGCAAATATATTGTAAGGGGTGAACCAGTTCAAGAAACTTTTAGTAGATATCATAAAGGCGCAACACTTCTACGGCGAGGGCGCTTTTTTGAATTCAGAGCGAAGTAAGGGATTCTAGAGTAGATTCCCCGAAGCCAAAATATATTTTGCGCCCGAGTAATTCACTCTACTTTTCATCACCCTCTATGAGAAAATAAAAGGCGCCTCATATTTTATTGCAATGTTATACTTTCACTGTCACTTGAACTACTTTTTCAAAAAGTTAAATAAAATTCTAACATACTACGTGTAATTTTTGGTGAAAATTACGGACTGTAATTCGCGCGTATCTTTTTTTTAGTTCTATTGGGGACGCGCGACTATGGGCCGTCGTCCCATACAGCCTTTATTCGAACAATACTTGCGTTCTAGCTGACTAAACATCAAGATGTTCTAAATTCAAAGTAGTTTTATTCACATTTGCTGAGTTCTTTATTTAAAAAGTGCAAATAAAAGAACTTTGCGGCGCGTTCTTTTCGAATAGATAGGATGAAAACAATATTCCCCAAGAAACATAGGTAGTTCAAAATACGGGGTGTTAGGGACGGTGTAACGAAAACTTAGCAGGCGTGCTCAGTTCATCAATCTGAACAACTTTCACTATGGAGCCAATGGTGGAAAACGAAAAAAAAATCTGACCTCCCATACAAAATTTACGATCAGCTGACTGACTTTGTATGGGAGGTTAAAAATTTTTTTTCGTTTCCCACCATTGGCTCCATAGTAAAAGTTGTTCAGTTTGATGGTCTGATCATGCCAGCAAAGTTTTCGTCACACTGTCCCTAACACCCTGTATAAGGAGTAAAAAAAATTACTGCAATTATTTTAAGGAGTGAACCAGTCCATGAAACTGAACAACTTTCCCCAGGGAACATAGGTCGAAATATGAAAAAAGAATTTGGACCTCCTATACAAAATGTTCTGGCCGGCCGGTTCAGTTTGAATGGGAGGGCCAAATTTTTATTCGTATTTCGACCTATGTTTCTTAGGAAGAGTTGTTCAGTTTCATGGACTGGTTTAGTCGTAAAATACGTGCAGTTATTTTTTTACCTACTGTAGGAAAAAATAACTGGACCTCCCATACAAAATGCTCCAGCCGTCTCGATAGCCGACCAAGTTAAATTTGTAGGGAAGGGAAGGATTTTTTTTTTTCATTATTCGACCTATGTTCCTTGGGGAAAGTTGTTCAGTTTCATGGACTTGTTCACCCCTTGGAATAGTTTGAGTAGTTTTTTTTACATCTTTTAGTAACTTATTCCTCTACCGCACGCAACGCACGCAATATCGATTTACGTGCAAATTTATTTTAAGTATAGTGGCAACCCCCCCTTTTAGGGGTCGAATTTTTTTAGCCTATAACCTGGTCGGTAATTTTCCCGACATTTTGGTATAATTTGCATCAAAATCGGTTCAGTCGTTTTTGCGTGATGCTTTCACATACAAACAGATAAACAAATAAACAAATAAACAGATAAACAGAAAAAAAATCTAAAAATTGCTGAAACGTGTTCTGTTATCAATTTTAAGTAACACCAAACAGTTTTTTTTCGAAAATCTTCTATGTACAGACTTTCGACCCTCTACAACTTTATTATATGTATAGATAACAATATACTTATCTCTTTTGCACCAATGGACGTCAGGCGTGGGATTCGCCTACCAGTCTCAATCTGAAATATGGGATATCAAAATCTGAATTATGTCGAAGATATGAAGCAAACATCCTCCACGATAGTTGGAAGAATCCAATCGTATTTGTTCAGAAAAGAATGTGCAAATACGATTTGAAACAAGCAGATACCAGACAAAAATTCAATACGGTAGGCTATTCAATTCCATTCCATCCACAATCCTTTGGAAATTGTTCCGGTAGAAATGTTGCCAGACGTCTTTTTGTCATAAAGGCTTTTTATTCTTTCTAAACAATGACTAATATTTTATAACTCTCTTTTGTTTTAGTAGGCGCGTACCTGTAAATTAGAGTATAAGTGGCGTATAATAGATTTGCCTTGCTTTGGTAACTAATCTTTAGGATGCCGATCTAAAGCCCAGTTGATAAACTCAAAAAGAAAAAGTAGGTACTTAATACGTTTTCAGTTTCACCGTTCTGGCAACATTGTCCTTAAACGAAAAGGGTTTCTGTCAGAGGCATTCCTCACATTTCGGACCTTCCGCCACCTGAAGATATTAACAAAGAGGTAAAAATAAAAATAGACAATCTGGCAACATTATCCATATACGAAAAGGTGTGACTGTCAGAGGCATTCCGCACATTCTGGACGTGGATTCAGTTGTGAATGCCACCTGAGAATATTGAGGAACAGCTAAACACAGAAGTTCTGGCAACACTCTCCATTTACGAAAAGGGGTTACTGTCAGAGGCATTCCCCACATTTCGGACCTTTCGCCACCTGAAGGTATTAAGAAACAGATAAAAACAGACAATCTGGCAACATTATCCATTTACGAAAAGGTGTTACTGTCAGAGGCATTCCGCACATCTTGGACTTTGATTCGCTTTGCGAACGCCAACTGAGAACATTGAGGGACAGCTAAACGTAGTAGTTCTGGCAACACTGTCCATATACGAAAAGGTGTTACTGTCAGAGGCATTCCGCACAATTCGGACCTTCCGCCACCTGAAGGTATTAAGAAACAGGTAAAAACAGACAATCTGGCAACATTATCCATATACGAAAAGGTGTTACTGTCAGAGGCATTCCGCACATCTTGGACTTTGATTCAGTTTGCGAACGCCACCTGAGAATATTGAGGGACAGCTAAACACAGAAGTTCTGTTAACACTGTCCATATACGAAAAGGTGTTACTGTCAGAGGCATTCCGCACATTTCGGACCTTCCGCCACCTGAAGATATTAAGAAACAGCTAAAAATAGACAATCTGGCAACATTATCCATATACGAAAAAGTGTGTCAGAGGCATTTGGCACATCTCTTGGACTTTGATTCGGTTCGCGAACGTCACTTCATTGATTCATTCTTTCATTTGTTTCTTGATAAATTATTTACATGGTAAATGTAATAACACTAATACATATTCAATACATTGTGTACATCAAACAATCATTATTATTTTCTAGAGAATATTGAGGGATAGTTACACACAGAAGTTCTGGCAACACTGTACATATACGAAAAGGTGTTACTGAGGCATTTCGCACATCTTGGACATGGATTCAGTTTGTGGATTCCACCTGAGGTATTGAATTGAGGGACAGGTAAACATTTTACACACAAACAAATTGGAGGGCAGTTAAACGAGGTACGCTTTAAATTGAAAGGTTTTCCCTGACTAAACTAGAACGTATTAGATAGTAATAATACGATTACCAAAAGGGTTAAATAGTTGAAGCGTGGTTGAGTTGTAAAAGTTGAGATAGGTATTAGGCAATTTTAAATTGACTTTTAAATACATTAGCCGTTCATGTGGGGGCATCCTACCTAATACTACTGGAGCGTTTTAACAAGATTCATTGCACTCTCTACCTAATTAGAAATGGACATCGAAATCGATTAGGTACATAATTTTCTTAATTCTGTTAAAACTAATATTCAATATACAGTTTTATGAGTTAACAAAGTTTGCACTTAGGATAGCTGTACATGAGATAGCTCTATTTACAGGAAAGCTACTCAAACAACAATATTACTGAACCTACTTAAAATATTTTTCGATGAAATTTTTAACCCTTACAAACATAAATCCATCCAAATTAAATCCCGCATTTCCACAGTTATCAAAGTCACAACATTTTGCGAATACTTTCCATATTCACATAAACTTGAGTTGTACTATTTGCTTATCTATGCACTAAACGTAGGTAAAATCGAGAAAAGTTAAAGAGACCGCCGTATAGAACTAGTTTTATTTGACTTAGCGATCCCGAGGACGGCCAACCGTTGTCATATTAAACCGAACACTCACAGGGGTGTCCAAAATTAAATATTAGCTACTTCTTTAGTCTTAGCCACAAAAAATCTGCAGCCATAGGTATTTTATAAGTTATTTTTTGTTTTCACTATCTTGTTCTATACATGTGAGACATCCGAGTCAACGAACGACCTGATAAAAAGTAAGTAAGACGGAAAAACACATTTCTATCTTTAAGAAAAAAGTTACAACTGTAACATAGATGGCAACCCTACCTGAATATATTACTGAATTTCTAAAACTCAGCGTCAACGTCTCTTTTGCCAAGTAACGAAGTTATCTGACCAAGTTCGAGATATCTAATTTATCTATATGTGGAAGTTGAAAAACGTAGTCGTTGACGTTGAATAAAAGCCAATATTTTATTTCATTCTTGTTTGATGGATATGTTACCGGCCAAACCCGATTTTAGGATAAACTAGTTTTTCCTAGGCCAAAGTAGTTTATCCTGCATGCGGTTGGATAAACCGGTATAGACTAGGCTAAACCGGTCCGTCCGATGGCCGATAGGAGAAACTAGTTAATCCTAGGCTGAACTAGTTGAGCCTAAAATTAATAAGTACACTTCAGGATAAACTGGTTTAGCTTAGTTAAAAATGATTTAGGCTACAGTGACGTAGCTCTAGAGGGTAAAGGGTAACGTCGGACATCCTGGAGACATCGGACACCCTGGAGACACGAACACCCTAGAGGATGGGGTGTAGCATTGGACACCCTGAAGGCTCGGACGCCCTGGAAGGACGCCCTACAGTGAGGCACTACGTACACCCTGGAGGCATCAAACATCTGTATGGCTCGAACACCCTGGAGGCTGTAGCGTCGGACACCCTAAAAGCTCGGACGCCCACAGACCAACGACACCTGTGATGTGACAGCTCGTGAGAGCTATCGGCGACAGCGACGTTGCAAGTGCTCGCATCAGGGCCTACAAGATGTCTGAGCCTTCAGGGTGTCCGACGCTACTCCGCACCCTCCAGGGCAATCGAGCTTCACAGGTGCTTGATGCCTCCAGGGTGTGCGATTATACCCTTTACGCTCTATCTAGAGCTATATCAATGTAGGGCGTCTCTCCAGAGCGTCCGAGCCTTAAGGATGTCCGATGCTACACTCCACCCTCTAGGGTGTCCGATGTCTCCAGGATGTCCGACGTTACCCTCTACCCTTTAGAGCTCTGTCACTGTAGCCTTAATCATTTTTAACTAAGCCAAACCAGTTTATCCTGAAACGTATTTATTAATTTTAGGCTAATCTAGTTCAGCCTAGGATTAACTAGTTTCTCCTATCAGCCATCGGACGGACCGGTTTAGCCTAGTCTATACCGGTTTATCCAATCGCATGTAGGATAAACTACTTTGTCCTAGGAAAAACTAGTTAATCCTAAAATCGGGTTTGGCCGGTAACAGATACAAGTTTAAAAAACCTACTATTTTTCTTTTTATTGAATAATTTTTAGGTTCCATCGCCAAACTGATGTTTTCACTTTGTGAATTTGTTTAGCTTGTCGCCTAAAATTGCAATACTCATAAACTCAAAATGCCTTAGTCGTTTCTTTATGAAACCCAGAGGAATGATATGGGGTGATGCTATTCTAAGCTGGCACCACACGGCAATTAATGTGACTGGTCAGTATGTTCAACGAAGAGAGATATTTTGAAAATAAATAGTATGTCGTCGGATACAGTTGAAAGTTAGATGAGAAAGAAGTCAAAGTTTTGAAGATTTTCAAGAACTCTGTCAGCCGCGACCGGAGTAAGTTTTATGCAATATTTTCTTTCATTTCATAGTTTTGTTAGTTCAACTCAGTTCGAATTTAAAAATATTTGCATTGGTATGAGATGGGGTTTAAAATATGCTATTCTCTCATAAAATGCAGAAAATTTATGGAAAGAAATATAATAAAAGTTATGTTACTGGTTAATGTCCCCTCACCTAACCGTAGTGACGGTTAAGACATGCAAGTAAATGTATGATCAAACATCCTAACTAAGATGTACCTAAGTTAGCTTAAACGTAGTTAGATAAGCAGTTCGTAGTTCTGGTGCTAAACGCTTTGAAAGGACAGAACTGGAATTCAGAGTCAATTACCAACAACGAACCCCACATGCGACGTAGCATTGTCTACGAAAGCTACGAAATTGCTACAGTTGTAGACATTTACCTACGAGATTCAACGTAATCTATCTATAATATTATCTAAACTAATCTAATACCTTTGAAGGAGCAAGAATGGTATATTGTATAAGGATCTCGGAAAGGGCTCTACCAAAAAGTTCGTAGGTATCCAGTGGTTTTTGAAGAGGAAATATCGATCTGTATAGGTTTCATTTTCCAAAAATCTTGGAAGATTTTCTAAACTAACAACGCCATCTGTTTAAAAACCGAAGAATGTAGGTCAACCAGGTACTTTATTATCTAAATAAAAAACGCAATCTGTCCCTTGTGATCCACATAATTAGGTGCCATTTAAATTTGAATTTTCATAATGAAGAATTTATTCCTTTATCACGGGAAAGTGGCTAATGTTGCCAGAGAATTTGGACGGAAATAAGATAGTATTTGTTTCAAGCAAGCTAAGCCATCTCGCTGGTGTTTCATATTTCCGTGCTGCAAAAGCTTTTAACCACAGTTATCTTGGTATTAACAGCTGATTTACTAAGCGGTTGTCTGCTAGCTCGAGGCCATGGCGCATTGTAGGAATCCTGCATAATATTCTTTGATCATATTTTATCCATCTTATACCGGGAGTAACGGAAAGGGTATAACAAGCCGAAAGGAGGTCAAGGTACTCATGAAACTGAACAACTTTCCGCATGGAACATGAGTCGAAATATGAAAAAAAAGTTTGGACCTCCCATAGTAAATCAATTACATGGTGGTGTAGTGGCTAGCACGTCTGACCCGGCTTGTCAGAAGACGTGGATTCAAATCCCGCCGGGGGCGTGAATTTTTTCCACTTGTTTCGTTTGTATTAACAATAATATCAATATCTAGTGTTTGATTAAAACACCAAGTATTTGAAATTACTATCTTGTGGAAATTTCTACAAGATAGTAAAACATTCACAAATCGGAAAAAGCTCCCATCTCTCGTCAACTTGTACATACGTAATGTTGTCAGTTGAGTGACTGTATAGTTCTACTAAATAGTCATAGATGGTGCTAAAGCTACTCGAAAGTAGTCAAGTAATAAAATATATATATGAACGAAGCAAGGGGTTCACAATTTCGCCACCTCGGGTAGAAGCCAACGTGGTGTAGTGGCTAGCACGTCTGACACCGGCTTGTCAAAAGACGTGGGTTCAAATCCCGCCGGGGGCGTGAATTTTTTCCACTTGTTTCGTTTGTATTAACAATAATAGTAAATCAATTAGCTGATCGGCGATTTTGTATGCGCGGTCAGGCCTGGCGCACTCCGCTGCGTAGGTATAGATTTACAAGTACGTGCGGCGACACCCGCGGGGAGGTTAATCAGTGGGTTGCCGCACGCCGCTCGTTACGCACGCGCCTCCACGTTGCCGCTCTTAATTCTTTCTTTGTACTAAATTTACGCAAATTACGCGAAAATTAGAATAAGAAAATACTGCATTGCTTATAATTTGCTTGAATAATTCTAGTGATAAAAGCCTCAAGTTCCACAAGTTACCGCGTGACATCGAAAGGTAAGAAAATAGGTACCTACATAGATTCTAGCTATGTAATAAAATTATTATTTATTATCTAGGTACCTACTTGCTGGTGTTACCTACGTGTTGGTGATGAACCAAAGGTTTCCAAAGCCGGCGCGAAGGAAATTGTACTTTAATATCGCGCGTAAAGATTTATATTTGTTGAATCGCTGTGGCGGAGTGCGTCTTCTGTACCTGTACTATTATGTATTCTGTGGCGAGGTCCAAATTTTATTTTCATATTTCGGCTCATGTTCAATAGGGAAAGTTGTTCAGTTTCATGAATACCTTGACCTCCTTTCGGTTTGTTAAACGCTTTCAGTTACTCCCCATTTTTATAATTTATTAGTTATTTTTTAATTTGATTGTGTTTTAATTGTTTACTTTGACATTTTTAGGGTTTCGTAGTCTACTAGAAACCCTTATCATTTCGGTAAGTCTGTCTGTCTGTCTGTTTTTCTGTCTGTATGCCGCGCCCTCATAACTTCGTCAGTTTTGGAGCTATCGACATCAAAGGTGATAATCATTTGCCCATACAAGGTTAGGCCCATCGAATTGTCCTCGAAAATCGAAATGGCTAGTGATTAAACTCGTAGTAATGTATTTCTTACACTATCTAGATCATGATGGCATACTTAGTTTTTAATTATCTAACGGTAAACTGATGAAACGACGCAAAATAATTCTTAACCTAAAATGGCATAACCTAACTAAGTATTTTGATAAGAGTTATAAGGTGAAAGTATTTATACCCGCACACCCACAACGCACTCGCCGAATTTTGGATTCTTTGTATGAAAATCTGTGGAACCTCGAAAATATTGCCGAGCCGCACGTGCCTAACCGAACGGATTCCCCAGCCAGTGCTAATCATAGACTATAATGCTGATGACGTCATCAGCGCACGCAGACAGTGTAACCATTTAAAAAGATTTATTTTTTATCAATGCTGCCAGACTGTCCCATTAACATTACCTCCCAGTAAAGTCTGCTGTTCACCGTCCGTGTTCCAGTTTTTCTTTTCGAAAGTTTCGAAGATTTTGGAGTCTATGTCACTCTTAAAGAATAACCAAATGACATTTTCATATTTTGCTTATTTGACATTTGCCACTTTAATTTTAAGCTTTTTTGACATTTTAATATTTGAGATTCCGTCCTTTTAAATTCAATTGACATTCTGTTACCTTTACATTTGGACATTGGGACAAAATGTTTTCTGCTTCTTCTTTGCATTTTATTACGTTTACATTCTAGCAATTTTACATTTTTCTACTTTGACGTATTGGCATTTTGCGTTTCTGCACATTCTACTTCCTTGAACAATAATATTTTTTAAAAGTTGAAACAGCGGGACCTGTAATATGTTCAAAAGTTTTGTTCCACCGTAGAACAAAGAACGTAGAAAATATTCCGACCTGTTCTATTGTAGAAGTGATCAGTTGGACATATGGGAACAAAGCGAAGCTGCGTGGTGCACAGCGAAAGTTCTGCAGTTAAGAAAGTTGGCTGCTTGAACGTGCCTCTGGCGTAAAATGACAGCAATTATTAGTTGAAATAAATTTCCGAAAAATACACACATACGGCAAAATTACCCATTACATTGGGAGGAAAGTACTCTCTTGGCAACACCAATTCTATTCGATGCGGCTGTGCTTGCGGTTAGGTGTGCGAGGTCATCCGCATTATTCAGCGCGTACGGCGAGTACGTTGCGGGTGTGCGGGTATACTTCCTTTTGCCAAATGACAATTTGATGACAATAGGAAAAGAGGAAATGCAGAAGTAAGCAGAAGTTTTATTCTCTATGAGAGTTTCAAAGAGTATGTAATATTTGCAGGGTAGATGGGGTAAAATGGTACCTACCCCTGATCAGAAGTTTAAATACATTGCAAAAGAAGTTTCCTAATACGAATTCGTATCACCCTATGCAGTTCCTGTGGCATGGTATGTTATATTTTTGCCGTTGTTATGCCAGTGGCAGCTTGCCTATTATTATTATTTATTTAATAAAGTCTGCAAGTATATAAATCATTAATCTATAAATATTGTTGCTGTAGTCGCTTTTGTTGCTTGTCTTACGTACGCACCCGGCTATAACATAACATAACATAACGTAACATAACGTAACGTAACGTGACGTGGCGTGACGTAACATAACATAACATAACATGACATGACATGACATGACATGACATGACATGACATGACATGACATGACATGACATGACATGACATGACACAACATAACATAACATAACATAACATAACATAACATAACATAACATAACATAACATAACATAACATAACATAACATAACATAACATAACATAACATAACATAACATAACATAACATAACATAACATAACATAACATAACATAACATAACATAACATAACATAACATAACATAACATAACATAACATAACATAACATAACAGCCACAACAGTCCACTGCTGGACATGGGCCTTCCCCTATCGGGGGGTATTGCCATACTCACCACGCTTGGCAGGCGGATTGGCGAGCGCAGTGCATGATGGTGCATTAACAGGGAACGCTGCTGCCCATTACCTGGATGAGTATCCCTTAGTCGCTTTTTACGACACCCACGGGTAGAATTGGGGTGATGCTATTCTAAGCCGGCATCACTCGGCATACACAGGAGATTGTCTGCGCTGTAGTTGTTTTTAAGCATCTTGGGTTCTAAAAACTGCTCCATTTTACCCTTATTTCCTCTTAGTTGCTCTTAGTACCTACTTTATGTTTGTGTCACAGATGTCAGCAGAATCAAGGAACCAGAATTTTGACCGGAATAAAACACAAAATATACTTTTTAACATAAATTGTGATTCCCGTTTCGTCTGAAGATGATTAATATACGATTTTGATCCAAAAAACGTATCATCTTTTTTACATTTCATAGGTTCTTAGCCGTTACCGAGAGGGGGGCCTAGATTTGATTATGTCCTTTGGTGTGAAAATAGATTGTGTTGACACCCAAACTTAGAAATGTTGAGAAAAAAATATTTTATTATTTTTAATACATGTGTGGGGGGCAATAAAAAAATTTTCTCCTGTAATATTGAGTAGGGTACCGTTGAATAGGTCTTTTAAAACTAAGGGGAGGTTTTTTTGAAACAAAGTCTTTAAAATGTTTCTGTCTCGAGACATTTGCTTTTAAAAGCGGCGTTTTTGTGCCATAATTTGTTCCAGCTGTAACTTCTAAAGTATGCATGCAAAAAATTTGAAAAAAATATGGAATATAGTTCTTAATATAAAGTTACAATGAAAACTATAACAAATACTGTATCATTTAAAATTAAGGAAATATTAAAGCTTTTCTATTTGCAGTTGGTCACCATACAGCTGTAAACAAACCAGCAACAAAATTTTACACTTTGACTACGAAACCCTATTTGTGAGCGTGTCTGACACGCTCTTGGCCGTTTTTTATTTTATTACTGTGCTTATTTTCTATACAATGCTTATTGTGATGAAATAAATAAATTAAATTAATTGAAATTTAATATACTTACTTAGTACTAAAGTAAGATTGTACAGATATTTCATAAGATATTTATCTAAATGATATAATAAAATTTTAAGTAGGTAGTTAGAATACAAAATTTTGGTGTAAAATAAAATGAAATTAATAGGTGTAAATTGAGGTAAGTGTAGGTACTTACTCCATATTACTCGCCATTTAAATATATTTAGGTTCTCTTATCAAATTGCACTAACAGATATTCAAGTTGAAAATATTTTACCTACTGCAGTGTTCATAAGCTCTGAGCTTCTCGTAAAGCAAGAATGCCACACAGTATGCAACCAAAACGACCCGTTTATTTAAGCTCTACTCGGCTGCTACGGTGTAAAATGTTGTAAGATATTAAGATAATTTTATTTTCATATATCAGAGTAAAAGTTTTGTCCCATAAAGACATGGAATAGAGGCGTAAGCTCATAGAACATAGCGCAGGTTTAGAAAGATTGAAAAAACCCTAGCATAAAACGGTGCTTTACCTGTACACATTTACAGCCCCCAATTAAGGCTAGATCCTGTATTTGTAATAAATAGGTAACTAGGAAGCCAATTCTGTACTCCGGTAGTTTTTGTACGTCTTTGGCTAGGTAGTTATCAAATAATAATTGTTATATTTGTATCACATAACCATAAAATGTGTAGCTATGAGTACCAATTAATACGAACCTATTTCTTTATTTCTAATCTACTTATGATTGTTTTGATTTCTGTGCTCTCAACAAAGTTTCAATACCTACACACAACTATCGAAGCGACTTAATAATACAGCAATATCATATCGATATTATTAAACCGTCACACGACTACATATTCGAGTAACAGAATACAGAACAATGTTCAAGAGATTGTTTATTGAATATAGTGCTTTGAGAGGAGATGTTTTATTATGTTTGTTGTGTTCTTGTTTGATCTTTAGACATATTGAAACAAATGCTGAGAAGCATGAGTGTATTGTCTGAGTTCGCTGAATATCTAGATTCTAGGTATGTCGGTCAAGAAACTAGAACATTGTAGTATTGGTGAATGTAAACCTATAATTGGTTCTCAAAACTATATAAGTTTTAAACTGTAAAGTGATCCTGAATATTTAGCTTTTGGTTATACATAAATAAAATAACATTGATTTCTTACAAAATCCTCTCTCCACAAACGACTTATAATATTACTTTTTAAGCATTGTCGATTAAATTTATACTGGATCACAACACACGATACTATGTTAAAATAGCTTTAATATTTATCTAAACATTATCGCAATAGACCCGGTTTATTACTTAAAATGTGTAAAATCGTTTTTATTAAAGTAATTTTGTTAAATGATTATATTCATAAGTTTTTCACGTTCTTTACTAGTTATTTTACTGACTAGAATAAAAAAAAAACATAGGAAAATCCCTGGCGTGTGGGTAGAGATGGGATTCTACCCGGGTAAATACCCAAATTTGGGTATATACCCATTCTTACCCGTTTTTTCCTACCCGAATTAGTTTTTACCCGGGTAAATACCCGTATATAAGTTTCATATTTATTACAGCCTTTAAGGTATGTGTTTTGCAAAAGAATTCGTACTAGGTTACTAGAACACTTATTATGTACCCGTGCAATGTAAAGAAGAATTGTTTTACGTATTTTACGATTAAGTTTGAAAGATATCGTCATTCGTTTATTGATTTTATACCGGTATTGTCCTGCATTACTTAGACCATGTTCATTTTTTGTCCCGCGATACACGATTCTCTCGTTCTTTTCCTCGTGTGTAAAAGGGACTTCCGATAATTCCCCGGCCAAAGTCTTCTCAGTGTGAATGCGCGGTCAAAGTGCTCAGCTCAGATCATGAAACTGAACGATTTTCACATGGTGGGTCGTAAGTATTTGTACGTTGGTTCGTTTGTGTTTGTTGGGCGGGTCGTACATGTTTTTTGGGTCGTAAGGGTTTGTTGGGTGGGTCGTTAGGATTTGTTGAGTTGTAAAGGTTTGTAGGCTCGTCAGGGTTTCTTGAGTGGGTCGTGAGTGTTTGTTGGCTCGTAAGGATATGCTGGGTGGGTCGTTAGTGTATAGTGTGTCTTAAAGGTTTGTTGGGTCGTAAGGGTTTGTAGAGTCGTAAGGATTTCTTGAGTAGGTCGTAAGTGTTTGTTGACTTGTAAGGGTATGCTGGATGAGTCGTTAGTGTTTGGTGGGTCTTAAGGGTTTGTTGGGTGGGTCGTTAGTATTTGTTGGATCGTAAACCCTTACGATCGATGTAGTTCGGGTTGTGCTTGTTTTTGAGACGTAAGGCTGTTTGGTGGCTCGTTTATATTTGTTGGTACGTTAGGGTTTGTTAGGCGGTTCGTTAGTGTGTTTGCTAGGGTCGGAAGGGTTTTTTGGGTTTTAAGGGTTTGCTGGATGGGTCGTTAGTGTTTTCTAAGTCGTAAGGGTTTGTTGGGTCTTAAGAGTTTGTTGGGTCGTAAGGGTTTATTGGGTTGTAAGGGTTTGTTTGCTGGGTCGTAAGGGTTAATTGGGTCGTAAGAGTTTGTTAGGCCGTGGGTTTGTTCGATCGTAAGGGTTTTTTGGATGGGTCGTTAGTGTTTGTTGGGTCGGTAGGGTCTGTAAGTTGTGCCGTTGGTGTTTGTTTGATGTTAAGGGTTTATTAAGATTTCGTTAGTGTTTTCTGGGTAGTATGGGTTGTTTGGGTGAGTTATTAGGGTTAATTGGGTCGTTAGGGTTGGTTGGGCGGTTCGTTAGTGTTTGCTGGGTTGTTAGTGTTTGTTGGGTCATTAGGATTTGTTGTGTGGGTCTTTAGTGTTTTCTGGGTCGTAAGGGTTTATTGTACCGTAAGGATTTGTTGGATTGATTGTTAGTGTTTGACCAACCGACCCAATCGTTAGGGTTTGTAGGTAGGCTCTTTGGTGTATGTTGGTTCGGTAGGGTTTGTTGTGTAGGTCGTTAGTGTTTGCTGGGTCGAAAGAGTTTGTTGGGTCGCCAGGGTTTGTTAATATGCCGTTAGTGTTTACTGGGAAGTAAGGGTTACTTGTGTGAGTTGTTAAGGTTAGTTGGATCATACGTAACAGGTTACTGGATGGGTCGGTAGTGTTTTCAAGGTCGTTAGGGATTATTGTCAAATTGTTATAAAAGAGAAAAAATGCATTAGAAATTATCTCTTTTTTAAGTTTGAATTAGAATATGACTTTCTTAAAGAGAATCTTGTAAATTACTACTGAGAAATAAACTTTTGAATTTTGAATTGGGTGTGGTTTTAATTTTTAGTGTTTGTTGGAACCAACCTACAAAAACTTATAATAAATATCACTGAACGAGGTGCCATCTAGCCCCAAACTAAGCGAAGCTAGCACTATGGGAACAAAATCACTAATATTAATACTGATATACTATTTTGTAAATAAATACATATTTATACATATACAGAAAACACCCAGAGTCAACACAAATACTTAAAAATCCTTAACAAATATTTGTGTCCGGGTGAATCAAACCCACTACCTGGGCTTGGCGGGCAAGGGTACTATCCAGTACGTACGCTATCTGGATTTTGGATCATAGTCGTCGTAATGACCCAACAAATCCCAAAGAACCAACAAACACTAACGACTTACCTAATAAACCTTTACGAGCCAGCAAACCGTAGCGACCAACCTAGCAAACCCTAACGATCCACCAAACAAGCCTTTATGACACAAGAAACACCAACGAATCGACCTACAATCCCTCACGATGCAACAAACACTAACGACCCAAGACCCAACCTAAAAACCCTTAAGACCCAGCAAACCTCAAAGACCCAATTTGCAAACCTTTATAACCCAACATACACTAACAATACACCCAACAAACCTCAATGACCCAATTTGCTAAACTCTATGACCCAACATACATTAACGACCCACCCAACAAATCCTTACGACCCAGCAAACCCTAATGACTCACCCAACAAACCATTACGACCCAACCTACAAACCCTTACGACTCAACAAGCACTAAAGACCCACATAAAAAACCATAAAGACAACAAACACTAAGCTAGAACAACTAACTGGAGACAAGAGCGGGGCTTGACTGATGCGAAACTGTCCGCTACTGCGACGGGCGCGAGCTTACGAAACGTCGCGGGTGCTCTTATGTGCTCTTATGTGGCGTACGAGAAGTTAAACCACCACACATGAAGTCATAGTATGCGCGTATGCATCCACGCCTGACAACTTATAGGTCATTTTCCTAGATTTATTCTAGTGAAATGACAAATTTGTTCGTTTCTTTTGCAGAATGATGACGATTGATCAATGCGTATTCGTTATCTGTTTATGTGGTTTCGTTTTCGCGGTTTTCCTGTGACATATAGATTCTAAATGTATAGGTAGGTTTACATTACTTCATATTTTAAAGAAAAAATTGAAATAGAACGCCTTATAACAAAATTTTATAATTTTATAGTTTTTACCCATGCTTTTGGGTAAATACCCGGTAAAAACGGGTAAAAAAGGTAAATACCCAATTTACCCGTTTTTTCCCACCCGGGTATTTACCCACCGCCCATCTCTACGTGTGGGTGCCGGCTTAGTTTACCGCGTGTTGCCGACTTAGATTCCCGTGGAGAGTTGACGTGGATTGTAATTTTAGATGACAGGATGATAATGACTTTCCTGACCTGTTACAATGGTGATACACAATCTTCTGAATGACTCTCAAAAATTTGACAGATGTGGTGTAAATGCCTGTTTTACACCCGTTTACGATAAACGTGTGATAGTTTTATGTGTGTAGGAAAACCTAGTATATTTTACTTTATATCACAGCTATTAGCCGAGGGTTGCCCCTTAGAGTCGCAACAAAAAAAAACTATGCTTAACAATAACGAGCTAAAGTTCAAGCAAATTCAGATCTATTCTAAAGTCAAATAACTCTCATGAGACTTGTTAAGAGTGTTTTTAACTGCACAAACTAAAGCAACCGCAGAAACTACAGCTTTTAATGCTGTAAGCACAATGATCCTGAAGCCTCGTTAAAAGTTTATTTGTGCAAGTTTATTGTGAGGCTGTGCAACAAAGGCTTAAATACTCTCCGTAGTGTAATTTCAACAAAGAAAATTATAAGAAAACATACAATAAAAATGGATACGAAAAATGCTAATGAAATTGAATACGGGTAAGGCCAAACTCTTCTGCGTATAGTTCAGTCGTGGTTTTTTTTACTATGACGACTTGTGCGGAAAATGGACGTCATATCGAAACGGACAGGACAGCGACGTATAATGTGATGTAAGCCGGTATCCACCTATTACTAATTATATCTAGGTATAACAGGGAGCATTGTTTCTGCCAAAAAACTGCCATGCAGTTTGGCGGACTTTTGTTATTTATTTTAATAATCAAATAAAGGCTTTGAATTTTGAATTTGAATTTTTCACTTCAATTTTGTCAACACCTTTATATCAAATGTTTTACCTTATTTTTAGAAAATCCGAAACCTTCCCACACGGCGCCCAGCCTCTGCGAGGGGAGGCATTATAGTAGGTATATTTGTCTCTGTAATAGCCCAAAACAAAAAACCATCGTAAAATTTCCAACTAGATTCATTCACTGACCCTATTAATCTCATTTCACTATTTAAAAAAAACTTATAAACCTAACTTTTTTCTGAAGTGCAATAAAAATAGCCGAGCAACTTTGGCACAACGATTTATCAAGTAAAATAAACTCGCCAGCCAGGATGCAAACATTTTTCTCAACTAGTCGGAAAAGCTAGACAGGCTGAATAAATAGGAAACGGGAATGAGGGCGTCGCGAGGTGGTAAATAAAGTCATTACTCATCTTGCAACACGGGAATTGCAGAGAAGTGAATGAATGAATGACTTTTTATTGCGGATTTAGAGTCTGCGCCAAGAAAAAGGACCCGGAAATGCAGCCAGCCCAGGACATATTGCGTGACAGTCAACTATGTCGGTCAAGAAACTAGAACATTGTAGTATTGGTGAATGTAAACCTATAATTGGTTCTCAAAACTATATAAGTTTTAAACTGTAAAGTGATCCTGAATATTTAGCTTTTGGTTATACATAAATAAAATAACATTGATTTCTTACAAAATCCTCTCTCCACAAACGACTTATAATATTACTTTTTAAGCATTGTCGATTAAATTTATACTGGATCACAACACACGATACTATGTTAAAATAGCTTTAATATTTATCTAAACATTATCGCAATAGACCCGGTTTATTACTTAAAATGTGTAAAATCGTTTTTATTAAAGTAATTTTGTTAAATGATTATATTCATAAGTTTTTCACGTTCTTTACTAGTTATTTTACTGACTAGAATAAAAAAAAAACATAGGAAAATCCCTGGCGTGTGGGTAGAGATGGGATTCTACCCGGGTAAATACCCAAATTTGGGTATATACCCATTCTTACCCGTTTTTTCCTACCCGAATTAGTTTTTACCGGGTAAATACCGTATATAAGTTTCATATTTATTACAGCCTTTAAGGTATGTGTTTTGCAAAAGAATTCGTACTAGGTTACTAGAACACTTATTATGTACCCGTGCAATGTAAAGAAGAATTGTTTTACGTATTTTACGATTAAGTTTGAAAGATATCGTCATTCGTTTATTGATTTTATACCGGTATTGTCCTGCATTACTTAGACCATGTTCATTTTTTGTCCCGCGATACACGATTCTCTCGTTCTTTTCCTCGTGTGTAAAGGGACTTCCGATAATTCCCGGCCAAAGTCTTCTCAGTGTGAATGCGCGGTCAAAGTGCTCAGCTCAGATCATGAAACTGAACGATTTTCACATGGTGGGTCGTAAGTATTTGTACGTTGGTTCGTTTGTGTTTGTTGGGCGGGTCGTACATGTTTTTTGGGTCGTAAGGGTTTGTTGGGTGGGTCGTTAGGATTTGTTGAGTTGTAAAGGTTTGTAGGCTCGTCAGGGTTTCTTGAGTGGGTCGTGAGTGTTTGTTGGCTCGTAAGGATATGCTGGGTGGGTCGTTAGTGTATAGTGTGTCTTAAAGGTTTGTTGGGTCGTAAGGGTTTGTAGAGTCGTAAGGATTTCTTGAGTAGGTCGTAAGTGTTTGTTGACTTGTAAGGGTATGCTGGATGAGTCGTTAGTGTTTGGTGGGTCTTAAGGGTTTGTTGGGTGGGTCGTTAGTATTTGTTGGATCGTAAACCCTTACGATCGATGTAGTTCGGGTTGTGCTTGTTTTTGAGACGTAAGGCTGTTTGGTGGCTCGTTTATATTTGTTGGTACGTTAGGGTTTGTTAGGCGGTTCGTTAGTGTGTTTGCTAGGGTCGGAAGGGTTTTTTGGGTTTTAAGGGTTTGCTGGATGGGTCGTTAGTGTTTTCTAAGTCGTAAGGGTTTGTTGGGTCTTAAGAGTTTGTTGGGTCGTAAGGGTTTATTGGGTTGTAAGGGTTTGTTTGCTGGGTCGTAAGGGTTAATTGGGTCGTAAGAGTTTGTTAGGCCGTGGGTTTGTTCGATCGTAAGGGTTTTTTGGATGGGTCGTTAGTGTTTGTTGGGTCGGTAGGGTCTGTAAGTTGTGCCGTTGGTGTTTGTTTGATGTTAAGGGTTTATTAAGATTTCGTTAGTGTTTTCTGGGTAGTATGGGTTGTTTGGGTGAGTTATTAGGGTTAATTGGGTCGTTAGGGTTGGTTGGGCGGTTCGTTAGTGTTTGCTGGGTTGTTAGTGTTTGTTGGGTCATTAGGATTTGTTGTGTGGGTCTTTAGTGTTTTCTGGGTCGTAAGGGTTTATTGTACCGTAAGGATTTGTTGGATTGATTGTTAGTGTTTGACCAACCGACCCAATCGTTAGGGTTTGTAGGTAGGCTCTTTGGTGTATGTTGGTTCGGTAGGGTTTGTTGTGTAGGTCGTTAGTGTTTGCTGGGTCGAAAGAGTTTGTTGGGTCGCCAGGGTTTGTTAATATGCCGTTAGTGTTTACTGGGAAGTAAGGGTTACTTGTGTGAGTTGTTAAGGTTAGTTGGATCATACGTAACAGGTTACTGGATGGGTCGGTAGTGTTTTCAAGGTCGTTAGGGATTATTGTCAAATTGTTATAAAAAAGAGAAAAAAAATGCATTAGAAATTATCTCTTTTTTAAGTTTGAATTAGAATATGACTTTCTTAAAGAGAATCTTGTAAATTACTACTGAGAAATAAACTTTTGAATTTTGAATTGGGTGTGGTTTTAATTTTTAGTGTTTGTTGGAACCAACCTACAAAAACTTATAATAAATATCACTGAACGAGGTGCCATCTAGCCCCAAACTAAGCGAAGCTAGCACTATGGGAACAAAATCACTAATATTAATACTGATATACTATTTTGTAAATAAATACATATTTATACATATACAGAAAACACCCAGAGTCAACACAAATACTTAAAAAAATCCTTAACAAATATTTGTGTCCGGGTGAATCAAACCCACTACCTGGGCTTGGCGGGCAAGGGTACTATCCAGTACGTACGCTATCTGGATTTTGGATCATAGTCGTCGTAATGACCCAACAAATCCCAAAGAACCAACAAACACTAACGACTTACCTAATAAACCTTTACGAGCCAGCAAACCGTAGCGACCAACCTAGCAAACCCTAACGATCCACCAAACAAGCCTTTATGACACAAGAAACACCAACGAATCGACCTACAATCCCTCACGATGCAACAAACACTAACGACCCAAGACCCAACCTAAAAACCCTTAAGACCCAGCAAACCTCAAAGACCCAATTTGCAAACCTTTATAACCCAACATACACTAACAATACACCCAACAAACCTCAATGACCCAATTTGCTAAACTCTATGACCCAACATACATTAACGACCCACCCAACAAATCCTTACGACCCAGCAAACCCTAATGACTCACCCAACAAACCATTACGACCCAACCTACAAACCCTTACGACTCAACAAGCACTAAAGACCCACATAAAAAAACCATAAAGACAACAAACACTAAGCTAGAACAACTAACTGGAGACAAGAGCGGGGCTTGACTGATGCGAAACTGTCCGCTACTGCGACGGGCGCGAGCTTACGAAACGTCGCGGGTGCTCTTATGTGCTCTTATGTGGCGTACGAGAAGTTAAACCACCACACATGAAGTCATAGTATGCGCGTATGCATCCACGCCTGACAACTTATAGGTCATTTTCCTAGATTTATTCTAGTGAAATGACAAATTTGTTCGTTTCTTTTGCAGAATGATGACGATTGATCAATGCGTATTCGTTATCTGTTTATGTGGTTTCGTTTTCGCGGTTTTCCTGTGACATATAGATTCTAAATGTATAGGTAGGTTTACATTACTTCATATTTTAAAGAAAAAATTGAAATAGAACGCCTTATAACAAAATTTTATAATTTTATAGTTTTTACCCATGCTTTTGGGTAAATACCCGGTAAAAACGGGTAAAAAAGGTAAATACCCAATTTACCCGTTTTTTCCCACCCGGGTATTTACCCACCGCCCATCTCTACGTGTGGGTGCCGGCTTAGTTTACCGCGTGTTGCCGACTTAGATTCCCGTGGAGAGTTGACGTGGATTGTAATTTTAGATGACAGGATGATAATGACTTTCCTGACCTGTTACAATGGTGATACACAATCTTCTGAATGACTCTCAAAAATTTGACAGATGTGGTGTAAATGCCTGTTTTTACACCCGTTTACGATAAACGTGTGATAGTTTTATGTGTGTAGGAAAAAACCTAGTATATTTTACTTTATATCACAGCTATTAGCCGAGGGTTGCCCCTTAGAGTCGCAACAAAAAAAAACTATGCTTAACAATAACGAGCTAAAGTTCAAGCAAATTCAGATCTATTCTAAAGTCAAATAACTCTCATGAGACTTGTTAAGAGTGTTTTTAACTGCACAAACTAAAGCAACCGCAGAAACTACAGCTTTTAATGCTGTAAGCACAATGATCCTGAAGCCTCGTTAAAAGTTTATTTGTGCAAGTTTATTGTGAGGCTGTGCAACAAAGGCTTAAATACTCTCCGTAGTGTAATTTCAACAAAGAAAATTATAAGAAAACATACAATAAAAATGGATACGAAAAATGCTAATGAAATTGAATACGGGTAAGGCCAAACTCTTCTGCGTATAGTTCAGTCGTGGTTTTTTTTACTATGACGACTTGTGCGGAAAATGGACGTCATATCGAAACGGACAGGACAGCGACGTATAATGTGATGTAAGCCGGTATCCACCTATTACTAATTATATCTAGGTATAACAGGGAGCATTGTTTCTGCCAAAAAACTGCCATGCAGTTTGGCGGACTTTTGTTATTTATTTTAATAATCAAATAAAGGCTTTGAATTTTGAATTTGAATTTTTCACTTCAATTTTGTCAACACCTTTATATCAAATGTTTTACCTTATTTTTAGAAAATCCGAAACCTTCCCACACGGCGCCCAGCCTCTGCGAGGGGAGGCATTATAGTAGGTATATTTGTCTCTGTAATAGCCCAAAACAAAAAACCATCGTAAAATTTCCAACTAGATTCATTCACTGACCCTATTAATCTCATTTCACTATTTAAAAAAAACTTATAAACCTAACTTTTTTCTGAAGTGCAATAAAAATAGCCGAGCAACTTTGGCACAACGATTTATCAAGTAAAATAAACTCGCCAGCCAGGATGCAAACATTTTTCTCAACTAGTCGGAAAAGCTAGACAGGCTGAATAAATAGGAAACGGGAATGAGGGCGTCGCGAGGTGGTAAATAAAGTCATTACTCATCTTGCAACACGGGAATTGCAGAGAAGTGAATGAATGAATGACTTTTTATTGCGGATTTAGAGTCTGCGCCAAGAAAAAGGACCCGGAAATGCAGCCAGCCCAGGACATATTGCGTGACAGTCAACTTAAGAATATTTATCATCACGAGAAATAGTGAACAGTTCTTTGGGAAAAAATACACGTGGTACTTTTCGTGGCGTTTCACATGATTGGACAAGCAGACTTCTTTGGATATTACAAATGTCCTTTAGTTTTTTTTCCAAAGGTAATGGAAAACCAGGGACCGTGAATGTCAAACAGTTGTAGGAACATTCACTAGGCACCAAAAATGTTAAACCTCGTCACTACTTCGAATTGTTTACTTAACTTTCTATAACCAAAAGGAGATAAACGACAAAGGCTATTAAAATTTATTTCATCTTTATCAAATCAAATCATATAATATATTTAAAGATATATAAAAGATAGATATTATCAAATCTTTTACCAATGTAATTACGTTTCGAATTATGAAACGTGGAAACAAAAAGCTTTCTTCTCGCTCAAATTAACACCCAACGAAAGGGATTAGCAAAAACTACATCGGGATCTAGAGTTCTAAAACAGGAGGGTGGGGGAACCCCTTTTTGTTCCGAACCAAACCTTAAAGTTTGCGGCCAAATCAAACAAAAACAATTTGTTTGTACTGTACCTAAAACAAGGAAAATAATGGTAAATACGGGTTCGATCGGGCTCAATAGACGAACGATATGTAATATTAACATAAATAGTAAAAGGGTGCGCCCACTTGACGCATCTTAGGCTTTTCAGCCTTAACAAATTAAAGTATCGTAAAAATTTTGCCCTACCCGAACGCTTTCTTTTAAAAAAAAATACGGAATACAAACAAAAAGTCAATAAACATATTTCTTACGATAAACTCTTATTATTCTTATAACGGAAAAAATATAATGTTCATGACAACTTTCAGGTTCTATCAGTTTCTTGTAGGCTAACCTAGAATTATACTTAACGTGCCGGATTCCAATTTTTTAAGCTAAAACGCTCCTAATGTCAGCAAAAGAGGTACATACATATACTTACCTAAGTACCTACGTCACATGACGGCAAATATATAACCACGCCACGATGTATCGAAGATGCACTGTACCTACTGTAAGAAATTACACTAAAGAATTTTGTACTGAAGGAAACACGGTAAAGGCACCCCTAAATTGGAAATCATTATCCCAATACGACTTGAACCCCACCTGACCCTACATGAATATTGAACCTCAACACTACACCCGAATTGATTTGATAGCATTACCTCGATCCCTCGCTCGATCTCAAGCTCAAAATTCCAGAAATAATTTAATTATGTCTCGACTCCGTATCTATGGCGAAATTTAATATCAAAGAAGAAACAGGTGCAGAGGTACAAAAATTTGAATAACGAAATTGTATTACTTACTGTTGCTCCTTCGTAAAAGTTTGTACAAGATAAAAGATTAAGAGAAGAAAATTTTCATATTTTAAGGTTAACATTTGATATGAAAGTCATATTTATTTGACATTTCCATTTATATTAGGAGTAAGTGTCGAATATCACATGAAAGCATAGAACATCTTTGACGTCATACCTTTTTTAAACAGTTTGAAATTCCAAAGGTCCATTCGTATTTTATACCTATTCTTGTATTTTGGGCTGACGTGTTTTCAATTATAATTTTATATTTTTAGTTAATTTGGTTCTTCAAATAATATTTTGATAGTAACTTAATCGGTAAAGAAACATCAACGTAAACAGCAAATGGAAAATTCGAATTGATACCATGACGTAGTGCGACATTGCTTTACCTATATTATACTTTGATATTGGAATACTTAGAAGTCAGTGCAGATTTGCCACCTTAAATGAAAGATAAGACTATACCTGTATATTATACACATTAACACTACCTATCAGGACAATTTTTACTCCCTGTGATAATTATTTTAGCACCATTCAGTACTAGTTCTAATTTCGCAGCACTTTACCTGTAACAAAACGTTTTATAAAAACTGTACTAGAAACTGGATCTTAACAATCTTATTCCCGTGTGCACTGCTCGAACCGAGTCTGGAATACCCTAGCTACCTAAAGCTGGATAAAACTCCCAAGCCTTGTTTAGACATGCATTATGCAAGTCTGAGATTTCCCAACAACCTTCTATTCTGTTAATGCTGATGGAGTCTCTCGAGTGCCTTGTTCATGTTATTGTTCTTTCTTATCGAGTGGGACACCAAGATTTCGAACGTTCCGATATTAACTGGTTTCAGAAGTTTTTCTATCACCTGCTACTATTAGCAGGCCGTATGACATGGTTTTGTAACGACCGCCGTCTAATTAGACAGCAACCAGAACCGAGGGCTTAACACGCCCTCCGAAGCATAGAACTAAATTTCTTTGGGACATAACTTTGTGACTGACCCACTGAGAATTGAACCCGGAACCTTTTGCGAAGCAGGCAATCGAACTACCACTGCACCGCAAAGGCCGTCATTATGTTATTTATTGTTGACTAGCTAAAACCCGCGGCTTCGCCCGCGTAATCATAAGAAATAACATAGATACCTAAGTATATTGCGCTTTATGATTTGTTGCACTTAAACACAAACATCTTGCCCATTTCCTTTCTCTTTTTGAGATAAACAGAAAAAAACGCCTAAACACGTTATGTATAATCTAAAAGACGGCTGATGTGGCGCAGTGGGACCTCTCCCTCCCGCTATCCCACCTGCTCTTCCTCTCTCTAAACCTCTCGCTCTCCCTCTCATTCTCCCTCCCGCTCTCTCACCTGCTCTCCCTCTCTCTGACCCTCTTGCTCTCCTTCTTATTCTCCCTCACGCTCTCCCACTTGCTCTCCCTCTCTCTGACCCTCTCATTCTCCCTACCGCTCTCCCACCTGCTCTCCCTCTCTCTGACCCTCTCATTCTCCCTCCCGCTCTCCCACCTGCTCTCCCTCTCTCTGACCCTCTTGCTCTCCTTCTCATTTTTCCTCCCGCTCTCCCACCTGCTCTCCCTCTCCCTGACCCTCTCATTCTCCCTCCCGCTCTCACTCCTGCTCTCCCACATGCTCTCCCTCTCTCTAACCCTCTTGCTCTCTCTCTCATTCTACCTCCCGCTCTCGCTTCCGCACACTCCCTCTCGCTGTCCCTCTCGATCTCCCTCTTGCTCTCCTCTCATTTTCCCTCCCGCACTCCCTCTTGCTCTCCCACCTGCTCTCCCTCTCGCTCTCCCTCTCACTCTCCCTCCCGCTTACCCTCTCGCTCTCCCACTTGCTCTCCCTCTCGCTCTACCTCTTATTCTCCCTCCCGCTCTCCCTCCCGCTATCACTCTCGCTCTACCTCTTATTCTCCCACCCGCTCTCCCTATTCGTACTCCTCTCGCTCTCCCTTTCGCTCACCCTCCCGCTGTCCCTCTTGATCTCCCTCTTGCTCTCCTCTCATTCTCCCTCCCGCTCTCCCACCTGCTCTCCCTCTCGCTCTCCCTCTCATTGTCCCTTCCGCTCTCCCTCTCGCTGTCCCTCTTGCTCTCCCTCCCGCTCTCCCTCTCGCTGTCCCTCTTGCTCTCCCTCCCGCTCTCCCTCTTGTTCTCCCTCTCGCTGTCCCTCTCGATCTCCCTCTCGCTCTCCCATCTGCTCTCCATCTCACTCTCCCTCCCGCTCTCCCTCTCGCTCGCCCATCTGCTCTCCCTCTCACTCTCCCTCCCACTCTCCCTCTCGCTCTCCCATCTGCTCTTCCTCTCACTCTCCCTCGCCCTCTCCCTCTCGCTCTCCCACCTGCTCTCCCTCTCATTCTCCCACACGCTCTCCCTCTTCCTCTCCCTCCCGCTTTCCCTGTTGCTCTCCCTCTCCATCTCTCTGTCTCTCTCCCTCTACCTCTCCCTCTCCTTCAAGGAATACACATGCCAAATTTCACGTTTCAAGGGTTTGGTTATGTATGACCGTGATGACGACAATGCGTAACTTTAAAATTAAATCTTTGAATTAGTAAAATCCTACTTTAATGGATATCTACGTTGCTTAAGGAATACACACACATGCCAAATTTCACGCTTCGCGGTTTGTTTTTTGCGACAATGCGTGATTTTCATCCCCTATGTCAACCCATCGGTGGATGAATTTTAAAAACTCCAAAATAATATCAACTGTTTATTAAAAATAAGGGTGCCAAATTTCAAAACTGTCGCTTCAAAGGTGCGGCCTGCGCGTAAATATAATACTTTCATCCCCTTTCTTACCCCCTCAGGGGTTAAAAATTGGAAAATGCTAAAACACGTCTTTCATTACTTTTATAGTTCTTCCTAAATACGAAATTTGAGGCAAATATATCAAGGGAATAAAAAAATCATACAAACTTTCACCCCCTGTTTTACCCCCATAGGGGTTGAATTTCAAAAAATCCTTTTTAGTAGATGCTTACATTGCTTAAGGAATACACATGCCAAAATTCACGCTTCTAGCTCCAAGGATTTGGTTTTTACGACCATGCGTAATTTTCATCCCCTATGTCAACCCATCGGGGGATGAATTTTGAATAATCAAAATAATATCAACGGTTTATTAAAAATAAGGGTGCCAAATTTCAATACTGTAGCTTCAAAGGAGCGGCCTGCGCGTAAATATAATACTTTCATCCCCTTTCTTACCCCCTCAGGGGTTTAAAATTGGAAAAAGCTGAAACACGTTATTCATTATTTTTCAAGTTCTTCCTTAAAACAAAATTTGAAGCAGTTATATCAAAGGAATAAAAAGTTTCATACAAACATTCATCCCCCGTTTTACCCCTTTAGGGGATGAATTACGAAAAATCCTTTCTTAGTGGATGCTAACGTTGCCTAATGAATACACATGCCAAATTTCACGCTTCTAGCTCCAAGGGTTTGGTTTTTACGACAATGCGTAATTTTCATCCCCTATGTCAACCCATCGGGGGATGAATTTTGAATACTTCTCAAAATAATATCAACTGTTTGTTAAAAATAAGGTGCCAAATTTCAAAACTGTAGCTTCAAAGGAGCGGCCTGCGTGTAAATATAATACTTTCATCCCCTTTCTTACCCCCTCAGGGGTTTAAAATTGGAAAATGCTGAAACACGTGATTCATTATTTTTGAAGTTCTTTCTAAATACGAAATTTGAAGCAGTTATATCGAAGGAATAAAAAGTTTCACACAAACTTTCATCCCCCGTTTTACCCCCTTAGGGGTTGAATTTCAAAAAATCCTTCCTTAGCGGATGCCTACATTGTAGTGGCTATCTTCATGCCAAATTACAGCCGGATTGGTCCAGTAGTTTAGGCTGTGCGTTGATGACAGTCAGTCTTCTTGAGTTTTATATATTAAGATTTTTGTATTTGTTCATTGAGGACAATAATTTCTTTTTGATTGATTTGTGCAATCATTTGTTGTTGACTGCCAAACTAGCCGAGTAAACTAATAAATATTCCTATTTATTTAACTGTCATAAGTGACTATAAAATAGTAAGTAATAAAGAAGTTTATTCATTTTCCATTTCATCCATGCAGGTAAATACAAAAATATTTTCTTAGCAAATAGGAATACAGATACACGAAACTTGTATACAGTATCATAAAATTTATATTCAGTCACCAATCTAAAACTTTCAAGGAAAAACAAGAATGCAATCACAAAAAGTACCTATAAATGATATGACTTGGCTGACAAGTTTTACGAAACGAAAATACGACGACGACGCATTCAATTTAGTCATGTCATGTTTGTGTGTGTAAACTGACACGAGAATAACAGACGAAAATATTGTCTATGTTGGAAACAAGAAAGGTATATAT
This sequence comes from Phthorimaea operculella, assembly GCA_024500475.1. Classification (NCBI taxonomy): domain Eukaryota; kingdom Metazoa; phylum Arthropoda; class Insecta; order Lepidoptera; family Gelechiidae; genus Phthorimaea; species Phthorimaea operculella. Next base: position 1,166,974 of record JANFCV010000112.1, read on the forward strand.
CTCTTTAATGTGCTGTGTGGTGCCGGCTTATAACGTCACCCGGCAGTGAAAACCACGTAAAGGCAAATACCACAATTTTACAGGAGGCAGTAAAAACTGTCTGGTGAAAAAAAATGTATGAAGAGTAGATCCAAGTTTAAAATAGTATCACCTCATGCCCCATATCTTTCCCGTGAGTGTCGTAAGAAGCGACAAAAGGATTTGAGAGTAGATATTGCAATTTTAGGCGACAGGCTGACAATCTGTCACTATGGTGATACAGTCTTCTGAATGACTTTCAAACTTTTGTGAGACGTGGTGTAGATGGCAGTTTCTACAGCCGCCCTACTTCGCAAGGGACATAGGCGTGATATATGTATGTATTTGGTATCAGATTAATTAATACCTACTTTGAACTTACAGAAATAATAACAGTATTAAAGCTCGTTGAATATCTATTTACTTTTGAAATGAAATCAATTTGGTCGAACTCAATATACATGCAGAACATGTAAAATTAAACATATTTCACGCTTTCCCGTTGCTTGAAATAAAATACGCGAGCGTTTACAGCTGGTGGGGTTAATAATATTTGCTCGCAACGGTATTACTCATGTCAAAATATTTGTCTTCAACATCAGCATCCATTACATAATAAATTGTCCTTGCTAAAAAAATACAAGTTATGGGAAATGTTACATTTGAAGAGTGAAATTAGAACAAGAGATCGAAAGTGTATATTTACGTACACCCACGAATGTATAACGCCTTTATCCGTTGCGAATTAGGCACAGCGTAAGCGCTATTGCCACGACTAACATTAATTTTGAAGGCCTATTCCAGAAAAGTCGTTTTTCATTACGGTGATATCCCAAAAAGAACCTGCATACTCTTTGGCACTAACTCCACAGGTGAGACGTAAAGAGACGCCGTCTCGATTACGGACGACGATCACTTGTCTGAAAAATATCATCTTATGTCTCGCGTCGCACGTCTCATAATGTGAAAACAGCTCCTTTATCATCTGACTGACTCATCACTTTCACTCATTATCACTCATCCTTTATCATTCAGTTTCTTCGGACAACGACGTCGGGAAGTTTATGCGGCTACAACGATGAGCTTTGTCCTCAAAAGCTATTACGCTTGCTTTGATGTCAGCCGGCCGCAGGCACCGGGAGACAATCTCGGACTCTCACTACGGAGTGTACCCGTCACTAAATGACTTTATTTACTCAGTTTATAGTGTTCGCATTGTAGAACTGAGAACTGAACAATTTGTGTGTATATCTTGTACTATACAAATTCTTCAATGTGATATAAATTATTGTATGTCTAGTTGTAGTAGTCAAATGTTAGTTCAATTTATCCAGGGTCTGATTGATTAACTGATACCACCTAAATATGGACAATGTGGCTTATTTATATAAGCTGATTGTCAGTTTATCTAATACTTGTTTTCTCACCGTTAATATTTATTATTCAAAGATTTCTGGACTTTCCCGTAATACAGTTGCAGATACTTGTCTATATGTCGCAGTACGATGACAGAATTAGGTTTTTAAGCCGTCGGTCCCGATTGCTTTCTATGATCACTTAGACGGTGGTCGTTACACAACCATGTCAGAGGCCTGCTACTTGCAGTAGGCGGTTATAAAACTTTGATGCCAGGGTCCAGCGGGTCGTTGGGCGACTTGGTGTACCACTCGAAGACAAAGAAGTTCCCTCAAAATGCAAAAAAAGCCATAATACTAAGCAAATCTACGATTTCGGCCAAAATCCTAGGTTTTTGGTCAAATTCCTAGGTGTTTGGCCAAAAACCTGGATCAGCTTAGGACGATGGCCGATGGAAGTCTACGATTTTGCCATATGCCGGCAGAAACCTGATTCTGCCATCGTACTGCGACATATATATGTGTATGAGACAATAAAAAGTCATTGCAAACAATTTCTATGTTACTGAACTTTTTTATTGAGCAACAGCTATTGAATTCCGCGAGAAAACTACAACGAAGATCCTAGATCCAACCAAGTGCATCTGAAAGGGAATAGCACCATAATATTTGCATTTTGATTTCAATAGCGATACGGTCGATAAAATTGATGGCCATGCAGTGGGTAACTAAAGACATATTGATAACGTGTAAACTGAAAATATGTGCATTCATAATGGCATATTATTTTTATAAACTATAATAACTGCCCCCCGATATAAAAGGCCAGCATTTTTTCAAATCCTTATCAATAGAGGAAATACAAAATCTTTAACAATGTAAAGTTCTAGTTAGGCTTCTAGGCGTTTTACTTTTTCTGTGAGACACCACAACATCTAGTTTATTAATTGATTGTTTTTCAAAGGAAATGTAAACGATTTTGTTTCATTTTTCATCTATTTATAGCCCATAGTTCGTAAGGCAAAATATTTCCCCCTTTTACTCGATAGCGCGTAACTTTATATTTTACGACGAGGCGAGTTCGAACAATTTAACCTTTAAATTCTTATATTTCTCAGGAAAATGTTGGACCAAGCCTATCTCAGACGCTAGAAAGCTAGGAGCCGCATGAATTTTTATCAAACGCGACGTTTCCGTGAGAGCATCAACAATGTCCTGGGATTTACAAACATTTAGGTCACGAAAGGACTAGAATAAAGTAATAGGGTAGAAAACACATGAAATATAAGGCGAAAATCACACGTGACATCTGTTGCTGCGTTTTTCTATCGTACCCGTAACGCATACTTTAAGAAAATAAGAATTTAATCCTTTTATTTCCTCCCATACATATGGCATCGAATGCAATACGCTGGGGTATGTTTGCATATGTCCAACCATTTGAAAGACGGATCCGTCTACGCAGCGTAATGGTACCCTTATTTTCCAAGCGTCGCGACAACGACGCCGTCAAATTTTGACGGCGTCGTTGCCGCTGCGGTCTTGTAGAAAAACCCGACCGCATCCCATACAAACCCTGAGCTTCTCAGCGCGCTGTCAACGTGACGGCGACGCGGCGGCGTCGTTGACGCTGACGCTCGGTCTTTCTGGTTCCCCATACAAACCCATACAAACCAGTCATTTGACAGCGACAACGACGCGCGTCGTTGTCGCGGTCGCTTGGTTTTTAAGCCTACCATAACGCAACAGAAATCAAACGTGATACTGATATGATAACCGCCTAACATGAACGGACCCTGCGGATATCCACACATATCATACACAAAAATACTGAATGGATAAAAAATAATGTACGATAGCCATGGTTTGTTCATCACCAAAGCTGAAATCAAATAATTGCTACTAAAGAATAACTTCACGATAGACCTCCTGGAACTTTCAACTTACAAAGGGGACATTTTCTATAGGGAGCTCAGCTGTATCGAGACTAACACAATTTTTCTCAACAGATGCAGATACAAACTGTAACAAAAGAATCCTTCTTTGAAGATTTAAGGTGAGCTCGACATATAAAACTAAATTCAGATTCTTCCCAAAACAATAAAACGTTTCTCGATTTTATTTCTTAGGATGTCGAAAATAGCTTTAGGTAATGACTTCTAAGAAATTCAAAATAAAGCGGATTATTAGAGCGAGAACTTTATCTGGCTGGGCCCAATATCCGACTAAATTAAATTGTCAGTAAATATTTTCACAAGGTTTTTTCTTACAGCGTGCCTACAATTGGTTTTAAAATAAATCGAATAATATTTCTTTTTTTCACCGGGCTCGTACATCCAGCGGTTATCATTCACCAATGAAACAGTTTTATGAGACGCCAGTCACTGAGTGCGCTCCAAACGTGTTACCTGAATTCATAAAGAGTTGAGTCGTTTGCATCACTAATGCCACTTGCTCTCACGATTGCAACACGAGTCAAAAGCGCTCAAAGCACAGAGATCTCCAGAATGGATGAGCTGAAAAAAAGTTCCATTGAAGTCGTATCTGTCGTCTCGTTAAACTTAGAGATTCAGAAAGTCTCTCGAACATTTTTTCGGAGTATTTTGTAATTTGTATGTGTTATACGACTTGCAATGAAACCGAAAGTTTTGATGCCAGGACAGACGCCGAGGACGAAGTTAATAAGTAAAATCTTTTGTGAACTCTAGGACTAAGGTGAAAAATATTGTACCTACTAATTTTCAAGATATTTTCCTATCTCATGTTCAATCCTGCTTAAGCAAGAACAGATGACGGTGTCGAAGTAAATAATGTCTTAGCTTCGTGAGAAGATATGGTAGAGCTGCTAGGAATTGCCACTCACTCAAGGCGGATGCAAGACTCAAGGCGGGTGACTTTCTACGAGTCTTACTACCTCTTTTATCTATTGTTGAGTAATATGAAGGTTGTTTTTTGGTTGATTTAACAGAGCGGCTTTTGGCGGATGTAAAACAAAACGTTGAACACCCGGGCTCATAACTATGAAAGATAATCGCCCCGCGCCGTACCTACTTTTAAAACGTAAGCAGTTAATGCTCCCTAGATATATACGACAATTGTATGAAAAGTAATAGAGGTTCAATAGTGTTGTCACTGGCGTTTTGCTACTGATGGACAGAGAGGTTGTGTTCTGAATACTGCTTACTGCTCTAACTTTTTAGGCGCGATTTATAGCTTGCTTAAATATACTCTAAGGATTTACCTAAATGATAAATGCTCAACATGGAAACAAACACGTTATTTTAATAATCTTATGAAAAGGCACTTACGTATCTTATTTACGAGCTTTGTATCCCCAAAAGGGAAGGATAAGATAACATTAAATCAAGAAAGGTGACCGTGGTAAACGTTGGTCTCGACTGGACGTTGTTGGGCCAAAGAAAATGACTTCTATTAGTTACCCGATACATTTTTCTCGTGTGGCAGTGACAGGGGTCGGCTGGACCTTCGTCAAGCTGTGTTTTTTTTGTGGTGCAATTTAGGAACTACGCTTTTGTTATAATAATGACAGACATGTATTTACGTAATAATTGGAAATTGAATAAAATACGTGCCATGAAATAAGTCATAAATATATCAATCAGAGCATTTGGTTGGGGCCTTTTTAAACTGCTTAAAAGCGGAACTCGTTACTTGTGATTGCGAATTTGTTTCCGGAATACTGTAGCTAGGATCTTTAAAGGCGAAAGTAACTGAAACCTTACTAAGCAAGCATGTTTCAAAATATTTGTCAAGATACCTACTTCAAAGATAATTGTAGAATCGAAATGAATGGTGATTACGAGTACGTACCGTGGTGAGAACGGAGGGGTCAGGTAACACTGCAGGAGATTGCAATTCTAACATTCTGGAATATCTACGTAAAAAAATATATTCAGCAAACATTTTCTTAGACCACCATTGGGTCAAGCGGAACGGTAATGTGTATAAGAATATACGTCTATCTTCCCTTTTCAATTAAACTTCAGGAAGAAGCTTAGCGTGGCCAATAGATAAATATAGGTAGGATAGGTTTCCCCTCTCTTATTTCCCTTTGTGATATCGGAGAATTGAAAATGGAGATATTTTCTTTGATTCCGCATATTCACTCCATAATGAAATTAAGTACCTACGTATTTTAAGGTTTGGGCTGAACTAGCATGTTACTCAAATTTTACAGCAAAAAAAAAAACAACAAACAGCATTTTCAAATTCATTTTTAAAGAGAGCTTGTTAACGATAAAAACCATGTTTTCCCAATGCACGCTAAGCCACTGTGGACTTATCCGCAAAATAAAAGATCGCATCGTAGCGATACTGATAAGTGTTAGCGGCTAAGAAAATTGCTATCCCTCCTAGTCCACTCAGGGTGTTTCGGTGCTTTTGACCTCGGCTGCATATCTGTCGACTATGGTCATGGTGGTGGTGATACCACCTACAATTGCATTCTTAGAGAGACGTCGGTCAGGCGGCCGGTCATAAAACATTGACAAATACCTTTTCTATATGAAATTGTGATCTAAAAAACTGAGTTGGGGCAGGCAGATGATAGAACCGATACTCATTTTCTACAGCTCTCATAATTATTTATAGAATGAAGTCGGTGGGCTTAAAAACAATACCCTATTGAATTTTAGCTTCTGTTCCATAAATCTAAAGAGGTTTTTATTCTATCGTCCCATTTAGTCCGCTGCGCGCGATAGAGACCGAAATGGACAATTTGTGATCGCATAAAATTTTACAACTGCGTCCGTCGACACTTTTACAAGAATATTCTATCGCCCCGGGAAAACGGGCTTTGTAAAACGAAAATTAATTTGTAAATAATTATCTATCTACTACGATAAAGTATTATGATTGGGGTTGTCTTAAATTTTGATTAAAGAATTGAGTCTTTGTGCATTTAGTTTAGCGAGCGCTAATCACCTGCCCATTGAAAGAATTGAGTCATCCTAGTTATTCGTATTCGTACAGTCACTAAGAAAAACCAGAATAAGTGAGTTTGATATGTTGATAATAGTAGGTACTTATGGTCCCCATTAAATGTACGAAAATAACTCAGAGTTTTACTTATTGTCTTATAGAGCATTTTTAACTATTGTCATAGATATATGACGACATCTTTGTTAATACCTAGGTAATTTGGTTTTGTGTGTTTGTTGTTATTTTGTTTTATTTGACTTTGACATGCAGTGCAACTAAATTGAAAAGTAAATAGGTATCTCAAGGTATCTCATTATAAAATACAAAACCTGATCAAAAAATGTCTATACCTTGTATTTAGATATCATGTTTAACGGTTCAGCTCTAAAATTAAAGACGATTCGCTGAACACAATAGCTGTTTGTTAGGAACATTCGCGCGGATAATTGGCAATACGAGTATTTCATTTGGCCTCCATTTTGGCCGTTTTGCCCATTTGCTGTTCCGTTACGCTAATGCCCGGTGTAATACCACGCGGAAGTTAGGCAGGGATCACAGGTAACTTCCGTTTGCTGCGCATTTTTAACGTAGCGATAAGGCATGCGTCTGTCAGATGAAATGAATTTTCGAATTCCCTTGGCATCTTTTTTTTTTAACACTTATGTACAACATTCCTATCTCTTTTGCACAAACGGTCGTCAAGTGTTAGACCCTTTTTTAGAGGAGTATTTCATTTGGCCGCCATTTTGGCCGTTTCGGCTATTTGCTGTTCCGTTAGATCGCTAATGCCCGGTGTAATACTACGCGGAAGTTAGGCGGGGATCACAGGTAACTTCCGTTTCCTGAGCATTTTTAACGTAGCGATAAGGCATGCGTCTGTCAGATGAAATGAATTTTCGAATTCCCTTGGCATCTTTTTTTTTTAACACTTATGTACAACATTCCTATCTCTTTTGCACAAACGGTCGTCAAGTGTTAGACCCTTTTTTAGAGGAGTATTTCATTTGGCCGCCATTTTGGCCGTTTCGGCTATTTGCTGTTCCGTTAGATCGCTAATGCCCGGTGTAATACTACGCGGAAGTTAGGCGGGGATCACAGGTAACTTCCGTTTCCTGAGCATTTTTAACGTAGCGCTAACGCATGCGTCTGTCGAATATGCAGGAAACGAATGCCCGATATTGAAAACCGACGTTGGCACCTATCATAACCAGTATAAGTGGATAGTGTGGCTAATAGGTAGTACTTAAATTACAAATTATCCCCAATCATACTCTAGCTCTGGCCTCGGATGTAGCAAGCAATTATAGATACGAAAATAACGCAAAGTACCTACCTAATTATATTTTTTGGATTTCCTACATACCTAATTCAACATTTTGTTCTGGAAGGATATTTCATCGTAGCAGCATTTGTTATTATTGTAACAGATATATGACGATATTTTTGTTAATGTAATGGTTCCTATATTATTGTGTTTTACTGAGAGTTTTACTATCGACTTTGACAAGTGCTATGTTTATTTTAATGTAATAACGAAATCACTAAATTAAAAAGTAAATAAGTAGCTCATTATAAAAAACAAAAAAAGAACAGATCTAAATCATGTATTTGGATATCATGTCATGTATAATGGTTCAGTTCTAAAATTAAAGACAATTCGCTGAACACAATAGCTGTTTGTTAGGAACATTCGCGCGGGAAATTGGCAATACGAGTATTTCATTTGGCCTCCATTTTGGCCGTTTTGCCCATTTGCTGTTCCGTTACGCTAATGCCCGGTGTAATACCACGCGGAAGTTTGCCCAGGCTGGTATCACACCTGACGCCTGCTGCGCATGCTACTAATGCATGCGTCTGTCAAATTGTCGGCACTATTTTGTTCTTACGACTTTGACGAATGAAAATAGTGATAAGGTGGCTTGTATTTACACAAAACACATGGTTAAAGCCATGAGGTAACGGCTCAGAATACTGCCACCCCTAGTCTACTCAGGGTGTTTAGTTTTTTTGCCTCGGCTAAATATCTGTCGACTGTGGCCAACCACATGGTGGCGGTGTTACCACCTACAATAGCATTACCAAGGGAAGGAGAGGCGGCCGGTCATAAAACAGCCAAATCCTTTTGCTACATGATTTTGTGTTCTAAAAATTCATGTTGCGCCGACCCCAACTAAATCTTGCAGAAAGAACTTGGTTAAAACCGTTAAATAATGATGTACAGTTTTGTCAACAACAGTAACTTAAATTATTAGGTAGTTGCCAAGCTTATTTATGACAAGTGTTCAGTATAATTTATATAAAATTCTATGCCCTAATCATAATAAATAAACTTTATTTTTAGGTAAGTATTTGTTTACTGGCAATAAGCTTATATCCAAAACTAACGGCTATTGTAACGCATATTGTCGGAAACAGACTGTTTCAGTACTGCTTATTTGCATGGTTTATTACGCTAGCTTATTTCAAAATTACCTAATGCCACTAATACTAAACAGTCGCCATGCCACCACCAGCATTGAAAATTATTCAAATCACGCATCTACTCGTATCAGCAAATTATGCTTTGAATTTTGGTAGTGTTAATATTATGTGGTGTTGTAAATGCCTGGATTGTAATCTAGTGTTATTCGTCGTGTATATGTCGTACGTGATAACGTCATAAAATAATAATAATGAAAATCGTATATAGCCTTTTACAAATTTAGCTTACAACTACGAGATATCATGCTACAGTACAAAAAAAGACAAAAGGATATGACTCAGCTTGTGCTGACGAGAACGTAACCTATTCCGCCAGCGCTGTTTTTCAGCATATCTACCTAGGATATAAAAAAAAAAATCATCTCCGATTGTTTTTTTGTGGATAACGTAAGCCTTGTGATGCCGGTTTAATAGCATCACCCTAATCATCACGCCATCACCTCGTGGGTGTCCTAAAAAGGGATGATCATCTAGTGAAAGGCAGCAGCGTTTCCTATAAATGCAACATCTTGGACTCCACTCGTAAATCGTATCTGCCTGCTAAGAGTGGTGTGTATGGCAATATGGGGGCTGTTAAAGGGGAGGCCCATGTCCAGCAGAGGACTGTTGTGGTTGTGAAGGATAAATGTGTCGTAAGAGGTGATTAAGAGAGTGGAGTATTTAATGGGCTATGGGCGAAAACCGGATTGACAAACTGTGTTTAGATAGAAAAACTATTATTCGTGTTCAAGTCTAGTTTAAAAAATTAAATTAAAAATTAAAAACATTTATTTACCATAAAGATTCACAAAAGCAGTTATTACTAATGAACTCCGCACTAGGCTAGGCCTGTCTCGCGGCAGTCCACACGACTGTTACCAAAATCAGGTATTACAAAGTTTTATTAAATTTAGTTATACAATTTTAATGAAAATCTTATCTAGTATACTAAAGAAATAAAAAAAAAGGAATAACAAAATTCCTAAAAAGGTTTTATAAATTCTAATTTATATAAAATATATACTATGTAAGGTAAGGTATTACATGACACATTAAATAGAAAGAGAATTATCTCCTTTAGGACCAAAATGTTGAATTCCCAAAATGATGAATTCTCAAAATGTTGAATTCCTAAAATGTTGAAAAAATTCAACATTTTGCGAATTCCCAAAATGTTGAATTCCCAAAATGTTGAATTCTCATAATGTTGAATAAAAAAAATTCCAAGTCCCAAGTGGTCCTGATACTGTTTCCACTATAGGCTATTATCTAGTTTTACGGCAAAATAAGGCTAATATATCAAACAATTAAAGCTGAAATACTAACAATTCAATAGTACGTAACTAATGTCGTATTGTTTAATTGCTGTTGTTTAACATTATTCAAAATTATAACTGGAAAGTTTGCTCGTTTTACAGTTCGGGCGTAACAAGAGTTGTTCGTATGGTTAAGGCGAGTAGCACACGTAACGTTCATTTGCGCGTGATTTTTGTGCAGCGCATCCGTATGTATCGAAAGATGCGGTTTTCCAAATTAATTTCATACAAATTCGTTTTATATCAAATGGTTTGATTGACGCATTCGCTTTTGCTCATCGCACAACGCCGCGTCAACAGATGCGTCTGTCAAACCATTTGACATGAATTGTATTTGTATGGCAATAAGATCTAAATTCGTATTGTCCTAACGCATGCGTTACGCAGCGCAAAATGATCGCCCAAATGGACGTTGCGTATGTTTACTACGATAATGACTCACAAAACAATACATTACTGGAGAACAGTATTATTCTAGCGAAGGAAAAAATATCTAAAAACATTTTCAAACTAATATCAGTGCTTGTATCGGGTCATAAGACTTTCGAAACTTTCCAAAGTTCAAGAAAAGCAGCTGCGAACAAAATGCTGGTAATAAACAGACCGGTTTAGTGGGTAATTCAAAGTTTGGTCGTGTGGGAATACCAGGGGTGTGACTTAAGTAACAAAATCCGACTTTTTATAAAATCGATTACTTCTAGTTGGGAAAAAAATCGATTAAAATAGATAAATCCAAAAGAAGCACTGACTTTTAAAATTTATTTATTTATTTATTATTGGAATAATCGAAAATTTTGTCACATCCCTAGGAAGTACTTCGCGTCTAGGAGGAACTGGCTTTGTTGAAAATGTTTTTGAGATACCTCGTTTTACACCCAGTATTTACCTTCAAACTCAATAATTAGACTTGTCAGTGAAGAGATTTCCACCAAATTTTTCATTTGTATACCTACCGTAGAATATCATATTCTAACAGCGCTGATGGTAGAGTTGCACCTCATTACGTTTGAGCTGAAATCCTTCCTCAAGTATAAATTGAAAAATTCATTAGCACACAGCTTCCTCAAGTAATTTATAATCAGCATGAAAATGTTATTTGTTATAAATCTTTTTAAACGTAATTTGCTCATGATGGTGCTTGAAATATCCACTCAGAGGAATGGTAATAAAATAGTCTGCTTGAGGAGTTTACAACTGATGCACATGTGAACCTGTTTTACGAGAGTGCACTGCAGAAGTGAGTGCGAAATATAAAAAGACGGTAAAAGCTTTGGTCTTATTAAATTTGTGGAATGGAAAAACGTCATTTAATGCAGTTAATGTAGCATCAATGTCTCTTTAATTATTGTTTTGAAGTTTTTGTGAAGATTTAGACAACACTTATGTTTGAGTATTCTAGTATGTTCTGCAAGTAATGGCACTGACTTTGCACTGAATCTACAACTATTCTGATATTGTTCACGAAAAATGCACAAGTTTCGCGCTAAATATTGGTAAGTAAAACAAACGTAGATCTTGCTCAACATTTCTATTTGCTTTCAAAAAGAATTTGGTTGCCTGTAATATTTTTTCAGTAAGCTCCTGCGAATTATTTTCTCAAGAACGAGATCGATAATATGGAGAGTACTAGGTTTTTAGACACTTACTTTGACATATGTGATTTATTAACTTACGAAAACCACTTAGTTCTAGGTGGCCAATCAAAATTTTATGGTGCATAAAATATCTCTCAAAAACGACTATCCCGAAACTTTAAAAAGCACGTTTGCGCTATCAGTAGCAGGGATTTCATTTCAGCATAAATTTTTAGTCACGAACTCACTATTTTTCGAGGGAATGAAAAATAGGATGTCAAACGAAATGGCGTTTAAAAAGCTCGACTGCATAAAATGCTGAAATCTATGATGTTGCGGTTAGTCTGTCTCTCATATTTCATACAGCTAATGAAAAGTTCGAAAATCAGAATATTAAAAGGTGTGTATATACCTACGTATAGTTTAATCACAGATTCTTTGGTATTGTTTGAATATGACATCAAAGATTATCTGCGTAAGCTGTTCTTAAAGATGAAAATAGGAAAATGTCAGTTTAATTTCGTGACACATGACCACACTTACAATATCTAGGTAGATAAAGATCCATTCCGAGTTCCGAACCTATCCGAACTAGGATGTAAAATATACATTTTTACTGCCTTTATATATTTTTCCAGTTTTATACTACTACTATACGTTGCTGGTAAAATATCACATTATTATCGTGAGAGCTAATCAGAATTCCCATCACGTTCCCAGAACCGCGCATTCTAGGTAAAAAAGACCGCGGGAAAATTCTAATGGAATGCATAATTTTGTATTGGGAAAGTTTTCCTACAGCGTCTCGCTATGGTTTTTTAAACTTGGAAGATGCTTTCGTAAATGGAACAGGCACCTAAAAAAAAAGAAAAAAGTTGCTTGAAAAAAGGAACCTCTTTGCTGCTTGGCTTTGCTGCGTGGTAGAAGAGCATCACGCTATTTCTACCCAAGGGAGTCGTAAAAAGCGAATAAGGGATGAATTAAGGAAATGGGCTGCAATGTTTGCTGTAAAAACTTTGCAAAGAGCAATGACATTTTTATTTTATTTGTTTGCAAAAAGATCCGTAACTCAATCAAATCAAAAATGTGTAGGTATTAAAACTACAGAACCGATTCCAAAAACTACTTATTTCTGAAAGGTTTTATGTACCTATTTTTTATGAATTGTGAGTTTTGTTTAGCACCTATCTATCTATGCGTTTTATTTTTATTACGTTTTCCTGCTGTGGTCATTTTACTCTTTTCCGGAATCTATTCAGGATTGTCCTTTACCGGAAAATTGCCGGTCCCATTCCCCAATTATACCCGTGGCGGGTCGGTAATGTTACTATTTCAGTACATTGCCTCTACAGAGCCCCATTCGGCATACATTGCTCATGATAGCCTAGTGTAGCGTTGAACGCCCTCCGATCAGATGGACGGATGACTTATCAACCTCTCTCTCTTCGTGTGGGACACCAAGTCGTTCAACGACTCGATGAACCCTGGTGTCAGAGTTGTTCAACCGCCTACTGCAAGTAGCAGGCCTCTAACATGGTTGTGTAACGACAGCCATCATAGACAGCAACCGGGACCGACGGCTTAACGTGCCCATCCAAAGAGAAAGTTGTTCCTTATCACCAGACTATCCCGAATTATCACTATCGGTTACTAGTAAACTTTCACCCAACATACCTAAAGTGGCTTGTAGCGATAGGATACCGTAAGTGTGCGATGGTCTCTCATGGCGTATCCTGAGGAAAGCATGGTTATGTCCAGGAGTGGACTGCTACAGGCTGATGTGTTGTGACACAATAAACTGAGTTTAGCCAGAAATGTATCCCGAATCGGGCCCTGTTAGCAGAGCAGTGTAATATCTCCATAATAGACGAAGGGATTGCACGCTGTTACGCTGTTTTTTGCGGAATGACCTTTTTATATTTACGCGGCTAAACAACAGAGGGTTTGCTGAGTTTGCAGTATGATGGCTGAGTGTAAGTAATAGACCTAATGGACCGCCATCAAGAGGCGGAAATTGGAATAATTTGGACCCACAAAATGGAAAAAGTATTTTCTGCAGCTTAAAATCAATGCTCAAGGCCGCCGAATACGGGCAGACGTAAAATATCTTGGCTCAGAGAGTGGAGCGGATTAAGTAGAGGCGATATTTCGGGGTGTTAATTTAAATGCGTGCCATAGCTTCAGGGTAGTTTAAGTATCGATTAAGGATGCCGTAAAAGTAGTGAAATAATTCCAGTCAATAAAAATTATTTTTTCCGGATTAAGTCAGAACTTTTTTATTTGAATAAAATATTTTTGACACTGTTGATGTTTTAAAAGTGCCTGTACAAGTACATTCGTCTAAACAACTTTGAGATTGAACGAATTTCGGCTGACCTATAGGCATTTGAATCAAATATCAGCCAAAAAATAAATTCGGCTGTGATTTTTTTCAATATTTTTTACGGCATCCTTTATCGATGCTAAACCTACCCTGAAGCTATGGCACGCATTTAAATTAACACCCTGTAGATAGACAAACAGAAAATTATTTTGAAGACCTCCAATTTTATAATTAGGTACAGTCGGGGTCAATAGAGCATGAATAAGACCGCCATAAATAGTTCAAAATATCACTTATACTACATTACTTCAGTAAAGTATATCTTTTGGTGTCTATGCTGCTAGTTATTAAACTCTATCTATAAAAGTAAAACACACTCATGTATGCCTAGGAAATAAAAATATATTTTCATAAGTATGCTCTTGACCCCAACTGTACAACGCACGGAACCCTTAATTTAAAATTCCTTAACGAATAAAAACAAAAAAACTGTGAGCGAGCTGCCCAAGCGGCCGTTTTACCACAAACAGCAGAAAAAGTTCACAACATACATTTTCATCCCGCGAGGTACAGTCGGCGACAGAACTGTTAGAGCACCAATTACAGTAATGAACCACATTATTAACTTTTCCTCCGCGCTAACTCAGAGGGCGACATATGTCGTTGTCGTAATGAAAGTTCGTCGCCATTTTTTGTTTACGTCGTTGCTGAGAAAATTGGGTTGAAATGCTGAAAATATATTTCTACGTATTTTTCTCTCAAATGGACAATTATTTATGAACAAACGTATTTTGCAGATACTACAATTACAAATACGTATTATCAAAGAAGTATTGAAAAAATTAATATGCAGCATGTTTTTTTCGACCGAAGAATAACATCATAGAAATTCAAAATACCCTCGATAAAAGATCGGGAATAAATACATTTCTATCTGCGTTAATGGCGTAACTATCCGTTTTCACAACCAGGTTCAAAATTACAAAAAAAAAGACCATTTTCGTTTCTTTCTTTGCGTATTTCAAAATTAACAAAAAAAATGTTTTGAAACTTACCTGTAACCACTTGACTCTCGTGATGTTCTCCTCGGTGACTGTAAGCGCCCTCCTTTCACCAAGCTTGTACGTCTCATCGTAGTACATGTACTCCGTAAACGTGAGCCCACTAGTGGTGTACTGCTGCGTGAAATATATCGATATGGTCCCGTTATCGATGTCGTGCTCGATGATCCATCGACACTTGATCGGGACGGGGAACGGGTTCGGGAAGTTGGGGGTCTGGATGACCCCCACGGGGCCCTTGAGGCGGCCCCCGCAGGTCTGGGGGCCCTGGTGCTCTCGGTCTTGCTGGGAGTACACGTCGACGGCTATGGTTGTGATGAGAGTGAAGCTGAGGATTTGCTGCATTGTTAACCTGAAACAATAAAAAAAACGGTTATTTATAAAGCAAAGTTTAAAAAAATATTTTTTTTGAAAATCAGCCTTTGTAATGTTTACACTTGTGTAGCCACTAGTACAGTCAAGTGCAGAGTTACCGGACCCCCCGGGCTACAAACATTTAAACAGAAAAATACGTTTTGAAATGAACCTTAAAGCAAAGCATTACGCCTATGCAATATACCTGAGCAATTCATGCTTCACCCTACCACACGACTAACTCGCAAGCACGATTTTGAGTCCTTTGCATTTTATCTTGAAGTTGCTTTAGTCAAATTTCATTAACAAGAAATAAAATAATAAATAGTCAACTTACGAATACAACCCCCGCTGGGATTTGAACCTCCAATCTTTTAGATTGTAAGCATTGGTAGTCGGGCATCTTAACCGCTGCTTGGCTATTCAGCTGATGGTTAAAGGCGCGAAATTAGAAGTCACCTGTCGTGCAACTAGTGATGTCATTGTGACGTATGAGACCCGTGTAGACGTTTTGATGTTTTCTAGCAGATGAATAAAATAAGAAGGTAGTTTGAATACTAAATCGTAGAAATGTATTCAACTTTATTTAATTACTCAGTTCAATAGTGTGCGTTATGATATTTCCGTTGCTTTTTACCTAGTTACTGGTCAAATCAAATCATGATGCATAGTGTTTTCTTAAAAGCAAAAATAATTGTTCTGTGGGAACAGAAAAAAGGAAGTTTCACTACGACTTTACAGAGAAACACGGTTCGCAGATGGATTAGGAGACATGAGGAAACTGGTGATGTGAATTGTGAAAATCGAGGGCCGCGCCAAAGCTTACACCAACGAAAATCTACGTCACCGTGAAATTGTTAGCCTTCACAGCGAGGATTGATTTAAAACTACTCGTTCAACATCAAGTTTATACGATATATCTCTGTATACTGTGCGAAGACATTTACACGCTGCTGGCATACACAACTATTAACCAGCTAGGATAAGATTTGCTACAGGTAAATATTATTTCTGGTGCTGAACTAATACAAATACATTATACCTACATACTTACTTATATAGGTATAGTGTATGTTCTATTGTTTTTTTTCTAACTGTTGATAAACGATCTTCATTAAATTAAGTAATGTATTTATGTTACAGAGTATTGCAACTTTGATTGGGAAGGGCAAATATTATTATGCACTGACGAAAAGTGCTTCAATTCAAAGGACGATGTGGAATAATGTGGATGAAATATCCTATGTAGACGACGAGGTGAATGCTATAATCCAGAAAATATACTCAGCACTAGCAGCAGAATATCGCTAGGTTAATTAAATACCCTTAGGACATATGTATTTATAAGTGATCTGTGGTTAAATATAGATTCTTTGTGCTGGTCATTATGAGAGACGTAAATTGTTATTTTACTCAAATATAACATGTTTGATCTCTTGTAGTGACTAAACGATAATTTTAAAATCCTGAACTATCTATATTGTTGTTTAAATTATAGTCAGTTAACTTAATTGTTAAGTATTTTATTCATGTTTGTATGAAATGTTCATTACACAGATTACTGTAAAATTTGCCTAGGTGATACAAACATATTTTGTGTGAATTATGAAGATTCAAATAAAGTAACATTTAAAGTATAATAGATGGTCTTATCAATTTTTAAACTTCTTAATTTTGTCTACAAACAAAACTTCTTTTAAACAAAAAAGAAAATAATAGACAGATATATAAATAAACAGCACTTTTAATAGAAAAAAAAGATGAACACATCATAGATCCGAACCAGCGATTCTCCGTTTTTGACTGCAGTTGCTTAACCCCTTAGCCATCTAGCCATTGACTCAGGAGACGAATTTAGCTATAACTATTATGTCTACTGTTCGTTTATGCGACTCGCACTCGCCAACTACTATGAGATCATTATTGTGTAATAAAACTTGATTGAAAACTAGTTTATGTCAGTGACGTCGCGTCGGCGTGAATCTTTTAGTCGGCTAAGCTCGGGTAGGTTCGGACCATTTCGGACTGTGTTATTTTTGTTTTACTTACTCTTGACTGACTTGACAGATGTTATGGATGCGTAAGGGATATGAGGGCGCGTGAACCTTGTTTTTTCTATGCTTTCATTGCTGTGTGGGCGTATGTCAATGGAAAAAATTTAGCAGGCGTGCGGACAATGTATAGATAAGTAAAGTATGTCGCCGATTGCGCTGTAGGGTAGTAGGGTGGGGTCACATTATTCTGACTTCAACCGTACCTACCTATCACTAAAGACGTTAATAGTTTCAGTTTTAGAGAATATTATCCCACCTAAAACATAAATGTGAAAGGCTGCCAAGTTCGATAATATTGGAATGCTTCGCCTATAAAAGAAGTGAGATCTAAATAAAATACCAAGTTCCATACACAGACCTCAGTTAAAAATAGTTACAGGAATGCACACTTGATTTTTCGCAGTTTGGAAATAAGAATCTACTTTCCAAACTGCGGAAAATCAAGTGTGCATTCCTGTAACTATTTTGGGTGTTTTGGGTGGGATTTCATTTATTTTTGGAAGGTTTATTTTCTTTTTTCTTATGATTAAGTTAGGTAAGGAAATATCTCATTTATACTTTACTTTGACTAAATACAAACCTTAATTAATACGCGCGTACGCTCAAAAGGTGGGCCGGTAAAGGGGTGCACAATTTGCAAGCGAGCACTCCTTTTCCACAGTGCGTGGCTGGCCGCGAAGCCGTTAACATGACCAAGTGCGCGCTAAAAAACTGCAAAAATGACAGTACAATGCACAAAAAACAAGACGGTGTGTCGTATTATAAGTAAATATTTACATTAGTCGTCTTATTGTGGTATAATTATTGCAATTTATGGGGTAATACTCATAAAAGTAATAATTTTAATCATAAATAATCTAAAACAACTACTTCGCAGCTGTCTTTCTCTTACACGACAATTTATCGGTGCGTGTGAAAAGGACGGAGTTATACTCTAAAAGTAGGCTCCGATTTAATATACATTGCTGCTGCACTGGTTTTACTTAAAGTGAACTACTCAATATAAGCAGCAGTGTAATAAGTCTAGTTAAAGGTTAGCCTAATTGCTGCTTATATTAGAAAAGTATTTGCGAATGGTCGTAAGTTCGGAGCGTAGACACTAGAATTTCGACCGTAATAGTGGACAAATAAGGCTGAGTTCAATAAATTATGGTGAGGTTCGTTGTGATATTTTGAATCGGGCGGACGCAATGAATCTATATATCGCTATGTATGAATGTATAGTTGAGTGGGTGACAAAATCTTAGCGTAATTTTGTATGAGGCGCTAAATCTAGGGTTGTTGTAGATCAATGTATAAAACGTAAAATGTGTGGTTCAGAAATAACTAAGCAGTAAATAACTATCAAAATTATTAAAAACCGGCCAAGAGCGTGGCAGACACGCCCACATATAGGGTTTCGTAGTCAACGTTTAAATATCAGGTTTTTCAGCATTACAAACTTAATTTTGTTGCTGGTTTGTTAGCAGCAGTATGATGACCAACCGCAAATAGAAAAACTCAATTTTTTCTGAAACCTTTAAGGGTACGATATCCGTTATAGTTTTCATTGTAATTTCAGATTGTAAGCTATATTCCATATTTATTTCAAATTTTTTGCGTTTATACTTTAGAAGTTACAGCTGGAACAAATTATGGGTCAAAAACGCCCTTTTTAAAAGCAAATATCTCGTGACAGAAACATTTTAGTGACTTTGTTTCAAAGAAACTTCATCTTAGTTTTAAAAGACCTATTCAACGATACCCTACTCAATATAACAGAAGAAAAAAATATTTTTTGCCCCCTTTTCACTTGTATGGGAGGGGGTCCAAAAAACATTTAAAATATTTTTTTCTTAACATTTCTATATTTAAGTCAACACGATCTATCTTCTCACCAAATTTCATGTCGATAGCTCTAAAACTGACGAAGATATGAGGGCGCGGCATACAGACAGACAGACAGACAGACAGACAGACAGACAGACAGACAGACAGACAGACAGACATGACGAAACTATAAGGGTTTCTAGTAGACTACGAAACCCTAAAAACGAAACTCGACAGCGGTAATTTCAAAGGTAGCTATTATACCTACCTAGGTTCGAGTTACGGTACCTACACTGAATTAAACCAAGTAAGTACATACTTACAGTTCGTGCGTGAGTTATCTGTAGGTACCTATGTACCTACCTGCTACTCTGCCGTGTGATGCCGGCCTAGAATAGCATCACTCCATATTTGCCTGTGAGTGTCGTAAGCAGCGACTTGAAAGTAACATGTGTGTTGCAATTTTTGGCGACAGGCTGACAACCTGTCACTATAGTGATACACGACAATAACTCAAATGGCCCTCAATATTGATAAAGCTGGCGATAACGACCGTATTTTTACGGCCGTTGAAGCTCTGCTTACCCCGCAAGGGTTTAAGGCGTGATTTATGTATGTACGTAAATCACGCCTTAAACCCTTGGTACCTACTACCTGTAGGTACCAATCATATCTACCTAAGTGTACATGCAACCATCGGCAGTCGCGGCATGTGCCGTCGGCTGTCGGCTGTTGGCCGGTGCCTTCGGAATCGCATCTGCTGCAACTGCCGCAGCATGTGCTGCAACTGCCGATAGCTGCGGCCCCTGCAGTATGTGCTGTCGGCTGTCGGCTGGTTTGTTCGGAATAGCGGCTTAAAGTTGACACGCACGATGGTAACGGATTATTAGCTAACATAAAACGAAATTTTATGTTTTCCTTGTAGGTTTACTGTAAAAAAAGACAATTAAGTCTGAGTAATAACATAATTGGATTTAAGAATAAAGGCACGACTGGCGAAGAGTAGAGACGACTTTGCGATGGTGGTTGCCGACGCCCATTAGTGTATGACACTAAGATAAGAGCAGAAGATTTAAGAATATCCTGCATGCTAGAGAAATGTCGCGATAGTAAAATATAAACACTTGAATGACTATGTTCTATGTTCATACAATTTAATTCTGCTGATCAATATTTTTTTAGATTTTTTATATTTAGTTAGACGAAGCGCATAGTTCTCATACAAAAATGTTCCAAGTCCTTTAAAGAACAATATCTTAACTATGACTGACGTAGCTTGTCATGTGGCCTGACATGCGCTGTAACAATTATGCCAAAATAAGAAAAATTTAAATGTGATGTACCCTCGCCCTCGATAACAGATTTGTCGATATCGATAATATCGATTGGTGAGGACTGTTCTTCCTCTGAAGAAGAGTATGCTTTTCGGGAGTTATTATGTACGTATGGGTTGCATAAGTAAATACATTCGTTAGATTTGTCTCAGCAGCGCATATGACATTGATTATATGGGGTGAAATTTTACTAGTGACCGATAGAGAAAATTCAGGACCGGCTGGTGATAAGGAACAACTTTCCCCAAGGAACATAGGTCGAAATACGAAAAATATTTTGGACCCCTCATACAAAATTGCCGATCAGCTTATTTCAGTAACTCTTTTTTCGTATCTCGACCTTTGTTCCTTGGAGAAAGTTGTTCCTTATCACCAGTTAGTTCTGAGTTTTCGCTATCGGTCACTAGTAAAATTTCACCGTAAACATATAACTATTTCTTAAGGCGAGGATCCACGCCAAAAAATACGATTTCAAGATTAGGTTAAGGGGGTGAGATGCGGGGCGGGAGGTCAGCGGGAGGCTGGTTTCACCGCGAGGACCGTCCGAATTTTTGAATAAAAATGGGTTTGTTGAATTAAAATTAGTTAATCTGCTAAAACCTTACTGTATTAGCGCTCGGGAATTAAATGAGGAATCTTTTGCTATAAAGAACGTAAGGAAAATAGTTAGTTAATGTTACATAAATATTGAATAAAAGTTTTTTTTATTTTTGCTGATTTTGTGATTTTTTTTTATTCCAAAAACATTATGCAAGCCAAGAAAAAAATAGTATTTGCTCCAGAGCATTTCTTACGTCGTACATTTTATGAGGTCACAGTTACCACAGTAAAGAAGGTAACTTAGACGGCGGTCGTTATCGTTACACAACCATGTCAGAGGCCTGCTACTTGCAGTAGGCAGTTGAAAAACTCTGACACCAGGGTCCATCGGGTCGTTGGGCGACTTGGTGTACCCCTCGAAGAAGAAGAAGTTCCCCCGAAATGCAAAAAAAGCCATAAAACTAAACAAATCTAGAATTTCGGCCAAAATCCTAAGTTTTTGGCCAAAATCCTAGGTTTTTGGCAAAAAATGGATCAGCTTAGGACGATGGCCGAAGGAAGTCTACGATCTTGCCATATGCCGGCCTTTGGCCAAAAACCTAATTCTGCCATCGTACTGCGAAATATCGATAAATTAAAGGCAACCCTATCGTTCCATTTTCAAAATGAAAACATGGATTCCTTTTAAACACTTTTATGTAAAATGTTGCCGGGCAAGAGCATACAGTCAATTCGCAATCTTTGGGTCATTTATTGAAGAAATGACATCATGATCAGCCTATGCGGGAGGCCAAGTTACGGTGGTCGCGATACTTAGATACTACGCGTCCAACGTAGCTTGGCCTTCCGCTTAGGCTAGTCATGCATGACACATAACATGACTATCATTTTGAATGGAGTATACTCTGTAAAAAAGATATACATATAAATCATAAACAGAGTCAAGCATCTCAATTTATACGCCCTATTACACTATTACATGTGTCTGCATAGCTATTATCTGAACCCTAGTTGAACTATAGCAGAAAAGTGAAACCTTCATAACAACCGGGTGGTGAAGAGGAGATGAGAAATTAATACAAGTTGTTTTTTTTGCCACTTGCATAGTGATAATGATAAATTTTAGTCTACACACAAAATTTCAGCTTCTTATTACTTTAGAAAGTATCCTAACAATTTGATGATCCTCAGTGTCTCAGTGCGTTAGTGGTGAGTTACAAAATCTGCGTAAGACATAAAAAGTATTAGATTTATAAAATGTATGCATTGTACAATGTGATAAAAAAGGTGAACCCCATTTTTATATAAAATTGCAAGAAATGCACTTAAGATAATTATGTTAATTAATAATATTGGATACGGGATACTTACAAAAATGGCAGGGCCTATACTATATTTTGCCTGTCAGTATCGCTAGAATGTTATAAAATTCTCGATAATCCGCTAAATTCAGATATATGTTGTCGACTCAAAAACAATAATTTTTTATGTGTGATTATTTAGAAAACAGAAAACAGGGGGTAACCGTTACCCCTGAACGAAATTATTAATATAGATGCGCATGCATATTTTTTGCAACCGATGTGCAGCCCCACAATATTACCCCATAACTTAACCACGCGAAGGCATAAGCGTAATAGGCCGAGAGGGCACATTCAATGTTAGTGTTGGATTTTAGTACACTTAGGGCGTAAATAAATTAGGATAGTTTTGATTTCCAGCAAACGTAGGTATCAATGGTAACACCCAACAACGTGCACGAATGTACCTCTTCGATTTTTAATCTTGCCGTGGTGGCTTCCAAGCTAATAGGTTGTCTCTGATAGTGCCGAAACTGTATTATCTTAGTTTTATCGCTGTTAATTTCCAAATTGTTGTCCTGTAGTCATTGTCATTTTTGTGACATTGGAATAGAAGGGAAATATCATCAGCAAACTGTGATAAAATAATTGCCTAAACTGTAGGTACTAAAGTAGGTATGTTGTTAGATGTTGTAGACTGTTGTCAATGGTGATGAGATGACTGATGATATACCTGATGTTTATTTAATTGAAATTATTGTAATACCTACATAGATAACTTAATTTTACTATGTTTTAGTAATGATTATATTAAGTGACATTGATGTTTATGTGATAATTTAATTTAATTATTGTATCTAATATTTCACTATGTTCTAGCATAGTTTGATTTGTTTATTATTAATGTTATTGACATTTGACTTGTAATATTAATTATCAATCAAGTTATAGCCGTGATGGCCACAAATAATAGATGATAGATATTACTTGGATGATCTTTATTCAAAGATATGGACCCTTGGGTGGGTCCATTAATGTATCACAAAATATACAAAATAGACAAAATGTTCACTTTCACTGTGATAATAAAGCTTTTGAACTTGAACTGTTTTTGAACTTGAAAATACGCACGAGAGTTAAAATTAGCAAGAATAGGTGTTGACTTTACCGTCAGTTAGAGAGGAGTGCCTCAAAAAAGCCAAGAACGGTGACGTTTCGGTGCCGTGTTCCAAATTTAAGTTATAAAATGATTCGAAAAAGGGAGATGTGAGGGTGGCTTAGAGAGGATGTCCATGCAGAGTTTGCACTCTGCTACAAAGTTATTCTATTCTATTCTATTCAAAGAGGGTGCAGTGACAGTCAACTACTTTAGGCAGGCCGCTAATGTATACTAGAAATAAGGGACATTCTAGCACACTTCCTACAGCGTAATCTTTATTTCTAATGTAGTTCATTGCCTCTTGAATATAAGTGTAGACAGCCAGAGTTGTGGTGCATTTTTTCCGAAAGCCGTACTGATCATTATCCAATAATTTATATATTTCTAGGAAATCGTTGATTCGATTTGCCATTGCCCGTTCGAATATTTTTGATACTGATGGTAAAATCGCAATTGACCTGTATTGACTAATATTATTTGCAGCAGCGCCGCCTTTTTTGAGGATAGTTTTAATTACAGCTATTTTTAACGCGTCGGGAGAAATGCCTGATTCAAATGACTGGTCGATTAGAAAGGTTAGCGGAGGTGTGAGTACGTTTGCACATTTCTTTATCAGCATAGGTGGAATATCATCCACACCATTGCAATACTTGTTTGGCAATTTTTTTATTATATTTGATACTTCCCGCTCAGAAACCGATCGCAAGTAAGTATAGGGAGTTGATAGCTGGCGAGCAGGCCGCTATCCCTGCCACAACTCAGCGTAGCATCTGTTGTCGGAGTCGGTGACTCACCCACAGTCGAGAAGTACTCATTAAAGCAGTTAGCAACGAGGATTTGATAAAGGATTTGTTATTATAATTTAGTTTTATGTTCTTTATGTCGTTTTTTTATAGTTTTTCTGTTTATGATTGACCACATAGTCTTTGTTTTATTTTCAAAATGTGACATTATTTTGTCATAATTTAATGAAGATGATAGTCTAATACTTTTGATGATAGTCTCGTACTCATACTCTCATGCTTTTGCCCTCGCGATATCTATTTCATATTTTTGCATGGCTTGTCTTGGCCGGAGCGCGACCGTGCCCCCAGATAATACTTGCCCGTCTTAGTGGCCAGTGTCAGTAGCAACAACCAAAGAATATATAATACCCGCGTCAGCTTTGTCGCCGTGACGCTAACGTGACGCACGCCGTGACGCTGACGTGATGCACGCCGTGCCATAGCACGGTGTACACCGTGGCACGGCACGGTGCCCGCCGTCGCCGTGACTATCCACGGCGCCGGCGCCGTGGCGCTTATGTAATACCTACCGCTACTCAGATCGCCGTCAATCTGAATAGCGGTAGCAATTTCTTTGTGTCATTCCAGATTTGAACTGTTTTTAACCTACCGCTATTCAGATCCTTGTGAGATATGAATTAGGATATTAACGAGTTTATTAACAGTTATGATCGAAAATAAGACACACATAGAGTTACCACGAATACAGAGCGTTTGTGACGATGTTGAAGACTTTTCCCATTAATGGCAGGTACTGAATGTTAATTTAAGCACTCGCGATTACTTTTACACAATCTAAGTATTAAACCTTGACTATCGCTCAATTGCCATGATGCCGGCTTAGATTGCCATGTGATGCCAGATAAGAATAGCATCACCCTATTTCTTTCCTGTGGGTTTCGTAAGAAGTAAGAAGCGACTAAGGGACTCGAGGGTTTCATGTATATTGCAATTTTAGGTGACAGGCTGACAACCTGTCACTATAGTTATACACGAAAATAGCTAAAACTAACCTCGACTATTTGTCAGACGTGGTGATATAACGACGGTATTGTCAAGGCCGTTGACGATCTGCCTACCCCACAAGGTATAAAGGCGTAATTTATGTATGTATGGCGCTCTAATATTTAGATAGGGACATTATAATAGCCGTGTGATGCGATAATAGAATAGAATTTAACAGCCTTTTTCTAAGTCTAAGTTATAGCTTGACGCTTGGTCTCAGCTTGGTAACACCATTATCTTACCCTATCTGAGCTTGACTGAAGATAGGTAGTGTAGGTATTATCTGCAGCACAATGATTAACGTGTACCTTGACTACCAATACTTGACAGCCGATGTGGCACAGTGGTTAGTATGAAAGATTGCCTGCCACGCAGAAGATTCCGGGTTCAATTTCCGGTGGGAGCACTCAGAAAGTCGATATTTATCACTTTGTGAATTTGTTCCAAGTCTGGTTAGGACATTGCAGGCTGAACCACCTGATTGTCCGAAAAGCAATTATGGTTCCTTGCTTCGGGTGGGCACGTTAAGCCGTCGGTCCCGGTTGCAGTCTATGATGGCGGTCGTTACACAACCATGTCAGAGGCCTGCTACTTGCAGTAGGCGGTTGAAAAATCTGATACCAGGGTTCATCGGAACGTTGAACGACTCGGTGTCCCACACGAAGAGAGAGACCACCAATGGGAAAACTTTAATACCTGTATGAAAAAGCCGTATTAGATTATTCTATAAATTACCAGACTATTAAAGAACGAAGTACTGGTGATAGTAGTTAGGTAGTATCAGTAACATAGCAACATAAAAACTAGTAAAAAGTGATCCCTTATAGGTTGATCTTCTGCTGATGGTACGCTACCAAACAAAAAAATCACATGCACAAAGTAAAAATATATTTGAACACGACTTCATCGTAGTTCTAGTATGCTGGAAAAACTATGAATCTACGGGTGCTATCCAAGAGATTTTATACGATCTTTCATCTTTGAATCAAACTTCTTCGTCCTATTTGTCATTGTATAGATACACGATTATGTTTTATGTACTTAATTGACACCTAAAGACTTTGAACAAGATATACTCGTACTTGAAATTAAAAGTAATTTTGAAAATCGAATTTTCTTTGTCCTAGCGATGTGACATGGCAAATTCAAAATGGCGTCAAATTTCTGAATTCAGGTAGGTTTTCCGATGACATATTTCGCGTTTGGCTGCCGAATAAGCTACCTTATTTCAAATGTATGGAGGCTCTGAGTAGTGGTAGCTTTTCCATAAGCGCGGCGCCGTGCCGTAGGTCTGGGGACGCAGCCTTAGACAGTTACCTTATCATTTATCTAATACCAATACGTGTAATCTTACATGAGCTTTTTCTTTCGGGACGTCGAAGCGACGAAAGGCCCAATATGAATTGATGTATTGACGAATTATTTGATCGGTGGCAAAGTTATCTTTACCTCTGTCTAAACTTTAGACAGTCGTCGTCCCAGAAGAATTAGATTTTTGTGCACCGTCTAGAATGCTGTTTAGTCATCGATTTGCTGAAATTTACGAAATTCTCTTCGATATCGTGGTCCAGCGGTCAGATAACTAGATTGACCCTTCCTTACGGTAGTAGGTTAGCTTTGACGGGATTCATTATCAGTCGAAGGATATATTTACAGCTGATAAGACCGAAGGATTGTCCAAGGCCCCTCTCTATTTCAATTGAAAAGAAAATATAGATTGCCCCCTCCATCATGCAGAGTTTGCCTAATATTAACTTTTAGTGCTTAAGCTGATCGATCCAAGCAAAGAGATAACATTGTAATAGGTAGGCATCTAGAGCGCGCCATCTACTTATTTTTTTCAGGTACCTATGTTGCCCTGGACCTCATGAACTAAACGAAATTTCACCTTGTAGGTAGGTTCTTTTGTATATTGTTTATCTGGTAATATTTTTCACAAGATTTTCCTTAATATTTATTAGTAAATTAGTAAAGGTTATTAAGACAATGAGCTCTAAAATGGTCTACGATTTCAGAATAGAACTTATTTCAAATGATGAGTGTAAAATGTACACGGCGGTCAAAAACATGGATAAAATAACCACAGATAATTGTTACCACTTCTATCTAGTTAGTTCTAGTTTTAGTAAAACAGTTTTCCTGTGATTTCGAGGTAATGTTGTTATTTCGATTTAAGTTGGTTCTCAGGCAGGGCCTGTAACTTTCCTTGCTGGGCTATTTAAGAGCAGCGCTAACGCATGCATTAGTCAGATGCATATTTTCTAATTTACCATACCTACTAAAAACCTACGTTAAAATAACGCAACAAAGAAAACTGCGTTGAAACTAAACTGCGCCTATGAAGTCGAGTCAACGCTTTGTCACCAATAAATACATCCTTTGATTAGCGTTACCGCCTTAGAGTAAATAAGCAAGCTATAGAGATCACCTAAACAACTGTGAACGGGTAACACAACTGTGAACACAAACTCTCTGTCCATAAAGTAGCAAAAGATCTATTAAACCTCTTTTACGTTTCATACATTTGGTTATCTATGAACAGAACTACTGCTAACGCTTGACAGTACGACACGGGGCGATACGAACACTCTTAAGCTTGCTTATTTGTATACCGGGAGTCAATGTATCTACTCATGAAACTGAACCACTTTCCCCATCTCTCTCTCTCTTCGTGTGGGACACCGAGTCGTTCAACGACCCGATGAACCTTGATATCAGAGTTTTTCAACCGCCTACTGCAATTAGCAGGCCTCTGACATGGTTGTGTAACGACCGCCATAATAGACAGCAGCCGGGACCGACGGTTTAACGTGCCCATCCGAAGCACGGAACCATCTTGCTTTTTTGACAATCAGGTGCCGAGATCAGGTGGTTCAGTCTGCAATGTCTTAACCAGACTGGGAACAAATTCACAAAGTGATAAATATCAACTTTGTGAATGACCTCTCCGGGAATTGAATCTGGAACCTTCTGCGTGGCAGGCAGAGATACTAACCACTGCGCCACATCGGCTGTCGCATCGTTCGGCTTCCCCATGAATCATGTTTTTTCACATTTCGGTCGATATTTTATAAGGAAAGTTGTTCAGTTTCATGAGTAGGTACCGCTTTCTCCTACCCATCTCCTTTCAGCTCGTTATACCCTTTAATGTTACTCCTTGTAAACAGTCAAGCACACGTTATGCGGGATGGATGAAATGGCGACAGGTTACTGGCACAGTGTATGACCGCCGAATGCCCCTCAAATTGAAAGGCAAGATGATGGTGGTGAGACTTGTTGTCATGTATGGATCAGAGTGTTGTCCAACTAAGGTGATGGATGAAAAACGACTGCATGTAGCTGAGAGATGTTGCGATTGATGTGTGGTACTGTGTGGACCCCAAATAAATTGAAAGGCAGGCAGACGATGATAATGTTACTCCCTGTACACTACTTTTGTTACTAAGGCGGAAACACTAATCAATGGATCTAAGGTTTCCGCCTATTACCTGTTAGTGATTTAACACATTGATGGGCACCAATCACCCGATCAACACTATTGTATTGCCACATCTGTTTAATAGCTAATTAATTTCTAATCTAAGTTGATTAATTAATTCCATCAAAACTGGGAGAAGCTTGCTGAGAATAGGGATGTATGGAGAAAGCGTGTGTTTGACGGGCGTAAAGCTCACGACGATGCCTGGTTCGCTGGTCTCGCAAACAAAAGGCAAAAACGACATCTAAACATGCATGTGCCAGTCTCTAATTCCACCTTCGTTTGTAGAGCGTGCGGAAAGTCATGCCGCTCCCGTATCGGCTTGTACAGCCATGAAAAATCTTGCCTCAGACACTGAATAAATCGTCTGTCACAGACGTATGAGGCCAATGATGATGATGAATCTTGTGAATAAGTAATTAACCACACAACAACCTGCCTATATGAGCTCAATCTATAAAGACTGGTTCATAATACCTGTACACCTAAGACCATTAAGGCGCTTTACACACGTAACGGTCGTTTCGGCGTTATTTTTGCGGTGCGTAACGCATGCGTTGGGACAATACGAATTGCGACTTTATTCTCATACAAATACGTTTTATGGCAAATTGTTTAACAAATGCTTCCGTCAACGCAGCGTTATGCGATATTTTTGCTCTGAAGGATGCGTCTGTCAAACCGTTTCACATACACCGTATTTACATGAAAATAAGGTGGAAAATCGTACTTTTCAAACGCAACGGATAGCGCTGCGCAAAAGTAACGCACTAACGGACGTTGCGTGTGTTTCTCGCCTAAAGAAAGCTTCTGGAAGCGACTGAATGGCGATAGGTACCTAACGGGACATCGTGCCTTGTGGCGTACATGGGGGAGGCCTATGTCCAGATTTGGGCTAATAGGCTGCAATGCCAAGAGTCTCTATATCGTTAGTTGCCTAAAATATTCATGATTCATATTGGTATTGGAGCACGTCAGTCTAAGTTTTAGATGAAAAATGTTGTGAATTTGTAAACTTTGGTTATTAGTTTTGGGGTAAAGGGTGAGTGTTACACTGTAATATTAGACTTGGTATTTTAATAACTTATCAAAACTTCATTCCTTAGATTTCTTCTTCCTTTCCTATGAAAATTAAATAACAAAATGAGTCAACGAAAAGATTGGTTCAACACGAAATCGAACAATACAACACAATTCTTTTTTTTTTGTATAAAAACGTAACAAACCTTTTTGTTTTTTGTAGGTCCTACGTAAACTTTTGCGTCAAACAACTCAAGTCTTTTGTGACTCGCATTTTCTCTCAGTTTCATATTATCCGGACATGAAAGATTCATACGACGCGCTCAAACAGTCACTAAACATTTCAGAGAACTTTGTTTGATATTTTATGCTTCGTTTATCTCTTATGTTCAGGGACGTATATTTGTCACTAGTTATTTTATCTTTTTCTAAGAATACCTACGTCTAGGCTTCTAATGTGCACCTTAGAGAGACTTATGGCGCGTGGGAAACCTTCAGATGTGTAGGTAAATCGTATGGATAATGAGAGTATAGTATTATTTGGTATGGATTTTATAAAATCAAGTGAAGATGTTTGACATGAAGAAGGAGTAGACAAAATCGAAGTCGCGGTTCATGTCATTTCCCAACAGACACTTCAAAACATTTTCATTGTAGAATCCGTTGGTAGAATCTAGTAAACAAATATTTGTTTTAAATGGACTTCCCGTACCTAGTAGATACGTTACTTTTTTATGGCAATAAAACGTGAAACTTTTTCTGAAAGACTGAAACCGAGGGTAGAGAATAAAGAGGTTCTCAAACTTTAAGTCATTATCATTATCATGGGGGCTCGAACGCCATTAGAAAGTGCACGCTTTCGTCCATCACATTGCCAAACTTGAATTGCCATTTAAGTTTTGCCTTTCAAATTAGGTCAATCCGAGTTCTGAATTTAATTTTCGTTCAAGGCTCCAATTTGGACCTTCGAGTCTTAGATGTCGTAGTGGTCGGCACAGCATCAGCATCAGCAGATGAAAAGTAGTGTCGTGGTTTCGACGGCACTTTGGAGTTTAGTTACATTAACAACCACAACAGCCCACTAATGGACATAGGTACTTATTGGGCTCTTATTCAGTACCTAGGTACCTATATCATTCAAAGTTTAATACACAACACATATGTATTGGCATCTGAGTAAACAAACATTGCTTTGAAGTCAATCTGTTCAGTTCTGATCTACATTTCAGTTACCTACGATACAGGATTTGAATAGACATTGAATTGATATGGAGAAGCCTTTCAAAGGAATAGGAACCAAGTGATTGTGATCACTCTCCAAAATCTAGTCTGCATCACCGTAATAGATAAACCCATCTTCTTAATTAAAAGAATACCTACTAATAAATACTTAAACACAGCTAAAGCTACTCTCTCTACTCCTAACTTGCCAAAAATACTAAAAATCTGTAATGCTAACGTGTCAAATTGCATTTACACTACCTACGTTTTGGTAGCTGTCACCTTAATTTGACTGATTTTCGACAATGCAATGTGATCAGTTTCCAACACGCTGCTGTAAAAATGGACCTTCGTCCTTCAGTAATGTATAATTTTTTTTTGTAATAAATTAAATTAAGTTGCAAAATGGTTGAACCAGATTTACAAACCGTTGTTTTTAACATTATGACAGTAATATTCACCATTTTACATTGAAACATCGCGTTAACATGAGCGTAACGTGCCCATTAGGCTTCTCTTTATCACCCCTCTGAGAGCACATATTTAGATATTTACCCTGACGTGCACATATTCGGATACTTTACCTTTACGTGTACGTGGTTCACACACGCTCCACGTGATTTTATAAACGAAAGAAAGAAAAAAAAGAAAATGTCTGCCAAGTTGTAAATAACTTCTATTAAATAATGCTTTGAGACGAGCATCAAGAGACTGAAATTTGGTAAAGGTCGATCGGTGCGTCGATTGCTCAGTGGCAGAGCACCCCACGTGTACCGAGTTCGATCCCGAGTCCACGTTTGTCACTGTTTTTTTTTTTTATATATTAATTTGTAGCAATAAACTATGTTTTTCCCGTAGTTTGCCACAATCCATATTTTAGTGGATTGGAGTTCACAGGTATTCATTAGGTGGCTGTTACAAGCCGCAATATTATCCAATATGTTGAAAAACGAGTTAACGATATCCCAAACAAAAAAATAATATTATTGCATGCCTTGCCTGCCGCTTCAAATTGCCACAGTTACTGGTTGTCATTTATGTAGCGGTTGTCAATACCGTCTACCGTCCGGTGCGTGTGATTTGCCAGATCCAACGCTTTGACGAAAGAAGTTTACGAAATCTCAAACAAAAACTAGATTTTATCTCACGCATCACTGCATCAAATTGCCGCTGACACAGATTGTCATTATTTGTGCGATGGCTGTCACCAACCGCAATCTCGCCAGGTTCGTGTGCGATTGCCCTTTCTTCTACGTGTATTACGTACAGGAAATGGAGTGGTTGTTGACGTTATGTGGCGTATGATAAATAAGATTGGGTGGGCTTTACTTGAAGTGAGAGTGTGAGAATATCAACAAACGACACCAAACTAGCAAAAACTTACTTCGAATGGTAGGAAATTTGCTGGTATCTTAGGATTTTCAACAAAAATTTTGCCTCCTTGTGTTCGACACGATAGATTGAGTCGGTGTACATGTCAATGCAGCAATAAAAAACTAAGCTGGGATCAGCACAAGGTAGAAGAAAATGTGGACCTCTAACTGTCATTACATTATTCATAGTCTGAAGTACACATTTAAAATAAACAGAATTATACAAAATTTAGCCGCATTTTTTAACGGTGTCTTTGGATAGTACAGGATCATAACTACGATTAAAAAAAATTGAAATGTAAGACAGTTTTATAGCTAAGTACCGAAGTGGAAGATATCTGCGCGAAACAAAAATGGATTCAGAATCCCGCAATAATTCAATTTCACAAACCAATAAATAAAACGCGCTTTGTGTATTTACTTCGCTTCATTTGCTAAAAGCCTGAAATTTGGATTCCTTGCGGTAGCTTTAGATCTTTTTTTTTTAAAAGTCATCTTTATCAAACTTAACACGCGCGTGTTCATGACTAATCTGAAATATGCGCCTCCTTGTCAACCTCGACGTGGTACTGGCTTGCGTACTGTACTTATGTGCCTGCTATTTATAAGTACTTCCTCGATTCTGGTATAGTATATAAATTGCTAAATTAAAGAGACCAACCTACTATCAAAACCAAAACCCTTTTAGATCTCCCGTTTTTGCGATTTGGTTTTCAACCTATATTCCTTGGGAAACTTGGCATCCAACGCTACGCTTGCCACAGCGTGGCTTTCACTTGAGGACCCATTTACTCCACCGCACAGTAGTTCATCATTGCCATTTCTAAGTGATCAGTATGTATAATTATATGAGCAAGATATGTGCAACAATAACAGTACTTGTAAAACCATACAACTATGGTCCTAGCTTGCAACTATGGTCCAAACAAACCTGCATTTAAAAAACATAATTATTTCTCATGTGTGGTGACAGTTAGTCAGTGTTAACCATACGTTAGGGGTCCTATAAAGACCCATACAGGAGGAGTTAAATGAAAAAAGAAACAAACAAGTTTGTTCGGACCACAGTTGCAAGCTAGGACCATAGCTGTATGGTTTTACGGTACCTAGTACTAATAGTAGGTAAGTAGGTACATATTTCAACAAACAACCCTTGTAACGAAGATGGTGTAATAATTTACACTGTTGTTCATGTAAACCTTTACTAACACAGAACCGCTTTTAGAAAGCTCGCACGTCCCTTGAGATGTGTGGCTTACCGAGATACCCTAAGTACATCCCTGCATGGATAAACTTAAGTTTAATTTTGAGATGACGTGGGAGGGTAAATTTGTTTGTTTGGGTAATATTGGTGGATAGTAGCACTTAGTAGGTAAGTATTAAATTTTGACTTATTAGATTTGCTTGCATTTAGGATATTAATATTCTTATGCTTTAATGCATGTACCTTGCACCTAATACCATCGTGTGTGATGATGAATGATGTGATGTGAATACCTAGATTTTATTTTATTTATTTAGTAAAACCAACAGCTAATAATAAACAATTACTAAAAACTAATACAATTCATACAATATGAAGCAGAATTAACCCATTCATTAGCCAAGAATACTTACACAAAAAACAATACTTGGTCACAATAGTCTAGTAAATCTCATGCTTACAATGTCCGGATTACACACAAACAAAGTTACGGCGAGCTCCAAATTTGTCTTTCCAAAACTTCAAGCGCACGTTTGCCAAAACGCGGTTTATGATTACGACGAAGGATTTCCATAAAGTTTTAAAGTATGAATAAAATGAGTTGACAGTCCAAGTTCCGGATTTCAAAAAACGGAATCTAAAAATTTGGTATCTAGTATTAAACTGTTTAATACAAAAACTCACAAATGTTATGAGCGTGCATAGTCATTTTAATAGGAAATATAATATCTCTTCTGAAGTAGTCTATTTGGCTCGTAAGTAACCCAAAACAGTAAATTTTTTAAGTTTTCTTTGGCTTTGGGCCATATCTTTCAGTATATTTCTTGAACCTGAGCTTCAAAACAGTGCCGTGCAGTGATTGGCCGGTCGACATATCAGTATGTGATGCTACTCTAAACCGGCACCACACGACAAATTACAGCACGCACGCGAGTTCATTACCATCCTAAAGTATGCGCATCCTTATCGCACGTGCCAGTATCTTGGCGTGTGCGACAAAGAGGTGCACACTTCAAGATGGTAACGAACTCGCGTGCGTACTGTAGATATGGGAGGTTCGATTCCGCTCATATTTTTTACATGCTGAATATTGCCGTCGTGAATTTCCCGCCCCGCTGAAGGCGCTCCATTGTTCCTTGCTCTGTGCGCGTTCCACCTGATTTACTCCATTCACAAAGCTGTTCTTTGTACGAGAACCACCTGGCATCTAAAACGTGGGAATTTTATTGGAAACAAAGGAACTTAAGGAGGTTTAAATTGAAAACTTTTGTTAATTTAATTAGGAAAGTTTCGTACAGTAGAGTCATTTGGAAAAATAGAATAGATATTTGAAATGCAGAGCCACGAATGGCTCTAGAATTTGATGACTTGCCTTGATTTCTCCAAGATCAAATGACTAATCTTACCTGATGGTACAAAGTGGTGAAGCGGATATCTTTGGACAGAAGTGTCTTCAACGTTTAAAGACAAATATTTTACAACTTACAAGCTTGCAAGTTACCGAATACGAAATCTGGGAGATAGATTGAGCTAAAACTCAGTAGAAGTATCGAACTGTTTGAGTTTTAAAGTGAATTGTTAAGGAAGATTGCACTGAACATAGTTCGCGAAACGCTCGGGCGAAACGTGACATAGGTACCTTACTAATATCTATTAAGAAGTTCAACAGGGTGGCTGGGAGGGAATATAGGTATGCGGTTCCTTGCCTTTGGCAGGCAGGTACTAGTTTCTACCAGAAGTTTGGAAAGTCAAATAGGTACCTACCTCAATATTGTGCAGAGATATGTAGCATAAAAAATATAGGTATACTGATTGTAATAATACCTATAAAAGTTGTACTCGTAGGTTGCTTTGTTTTTAATTTCATCAATATCCGATATCCACATCATGCCGTACTGGTCTATGTATTAACCTACAACCATCACCAACCCCTTCATCAACCATCTTCAGGCGTTCTAAATAGTCTACTTCTACACATGGGCTGTGCTGTCAGGGATGTTTTCCTTTTCCATAGGCATCACGAGCAGGCGGGTTTTCGAACGTATTGCGATGTGTCGTATTTTACAGGGATTGCTGCTGCCCATTCCTTGCTGACTCGCACAAGTAGAAATGGAGTGAAGCTATTCCAACTGTGCCATCACCACACATTCAGGTCATTTCACTAGGTAGGGAACTATACTTGGCGCAATCTGGTGCTGCCTTCTGTGCGGTTAAGTAATCAAGCTAGTACAAGTAGTTGCTGTGCTGACCTCTGCTCTACTTAATCAGCAGTCCACCATTTCATTAGTCATTATTCTATTCTACTCGATGACAGTTCTGCCTAGCTAGATCATTGAATCTAAGTAATGGTAATCTTTTGGTAATTCATAGTTAAACTAACTCAGAAAAGGTAGGTCAAAAGTAAGTTGTTCGTTTCCATTTTTCGTATCTTTGTCATGTTGCCGCCTCTGAACTATAGCCCCGAGGGAAAGATAGCGTGATCTTGTACCACACTCTTCGAGATATACCTATAAATTGGATCAAATTTTCACTTCGCCCTTTTCACCAGAGAAGGATACGTTTCTTTTGATAAAATGGTGACGTAAGTTCATCTGCAGGATTGGATTTGGATTTCATACTTTTGCTTTATAAAATCGCCTAGAAGGCGGGAACAAAAGATATGTTATTGCACTTCAAAAAAACCAAATGTCAAGTGTTTTTGAACTTCAAATATATTTTACAATACGGAGTGCGCCAGGCCTGGTTTTAGTAATCATGACCTTGTTATTTTCTTACTAATCACATATGGACATTGACTGAAATAAATGTTTTGAATTGAATTGAATTGAATCCATTGTTTAGGCACTGGTTTTATTAAGAATGATTTGCATAAATAGTCACGGATGACTGAAGCGGTAGAACTGAGAAAGTAGGTATTTTTATAGGCTTCAATTCCGTGAGACATTTTCTGAGCATTCATCATATAGTTGTTGGAAAGAAAATAGAAAAAAAGACCTAGACGATCCTTTATTTCGCGCAAGAAAAGACTAGCGTCGTTTTGTTTCGAGTTGAAAGGTCAAATCATTAGCAAAAAACAGGCATAGAAATGCTCCACCGACAAAAGCACGGCTCTTCCAATGTCGCTCTTAAAATTGGCATACGGTGGCGAACAAAGTACCTATTGTATTCACAGAGAACGCTGTTGACCATCCATGGATAGATCACTTCGCCTGTATTGATATCATTGGGTAGAAATGAGATGTTGCTATTTTAAGCCCGATGATTCTGAAAGAAATAGCTAAGAAAGGCATTTGCTAGAATAGACGTAAGTTAATGACATGTTCTGGTGCTATGTATTTTTATGTTAGTAAGCGAAACGTAAAATTAGAGAAACTAAAAAATAAACGGAGCCGTATCTAATATACGTTAAAAGGGTTATAGTAGGTATTTAAATATATTATTTTTTACGCCATGTTTATGTTTAGCATGAGTATATAAACGTTTTTAAAACAGCCTTCTGAGTCTGTATCGTCGTGACTTTGAAATCAATATGAAGTTCGTTTTTGGTAAGAAAGAGTGTGTGCCTTTAATCCAACGCCCTACCTATATACTTGCTAATACTCTTTTGCAAAGCAACGACTAGAAAGGCTGTCAAATCATCAATAACTTTTTTATAACCGGTTTCACGTCGAAAATGAGAGGATATCATTATATCCGGTGTCTTTCTTGGCAACGGAGAACCGCAGGACTGGCAACTTTTTACGTCCTAAAAATAGGTTTTTCCGTCTAGAGAAGCAATGTTGCTCCAGCCTTGTCCCGCTGCTATAAACTGGTCGAAGTTTAGATATTTTAGATAGTAAGTAAAGTAAGATACATTCCCAAGTCGCAAGTCACTTGCTAAATAAAATTTGGGAAATTTAGTTTTGGGTAGGTATCTTGATATTTGTGAATTGTAGGTATGACACAGTCAAAGAGGATATAAATAAAACTAGCGTTTTAGATATAGTTGTTTTGGCGCTTCGCGTCTCAGCAAATTATTTTAAGTCTCGTACTTTTTTGGTTAGCTGATTTCCATATTTTTTTCAGTATTCACTCTGTTCATGCTTCTGGGTGCAATGCTCGGAGGAGTGGCAGCTCAGATGAAGGCTCCACCATTTATCGGGGATGACTGCACCTGCCACTTCGCCCCTAAGGAAACCGTGTGCGGAACCAATGGCAAAACATACCCGAGCTTTTGCGAGTAAGTATAGCCAAAATTTACTAAAACATACAACAAAGACCACTTTTCTGATCATCTCTGGGGATAACGTCCGCTCTGCGCTATTTTAGCGATTCACAAACTTACCTCATAAAGCTGATTCGAACGAAACCGAACGGACGTATACTATAACAAGAGATAGGTATTGTATCGGCGGTAAATATGTATGTTTGTGTATATACAAGGTGTAAAAATAATCAACTGAAAATATTTAAAGGGGTGAACCAGCCCATGAAACTGAACAACTTTCCCCAAGAAACAAAGGTCAAAATATGAAAAAAAATTGGTGCTTCCATACAAAATGTACCAGCCAACCAAGTCAATTTATAAGGGAGGATTAATTTTTTTTTCATATTTCGACCTATGTATCTTGGGGAAAGTTGTTCAGTTTCATGGGCTGGTTCACCCCTTTAAATATTTGATTTTTTTACACTCTGTATAACGATCGATTTCCCGAAAACGCTAAGCTCAAACCGTTACACAAAGATTATTTTATTTTCAGGCTGCAATGTGAACGAACCGGCTGGAAACATGATGGCGCATGTCCTTGAAGAACATATTCCCGACCCAACAACCCATCAACAGCTTCAAATTTTAAAGAGGTACTTTGTTTTTCTGAAATAAATACTAATACATTTTAATTTTTATTTTATTTTACTTTTCCAAGACATCAGATCGTCCCCTACGCGACGAAGGGGCGAACTTCATACAAATGGGTCAAAAATGAGTTGAGTATACAGAAATGCTTCATTTCTCAAGCTCTACATCGTCACAAAAATTTGTAGCTCTAACGTCAAAGATAAAAAAATTAGGCCCTCGGCGTATGTGCATTTTTGCCCTAATGGGGTTTTGCAAACAGGCGATGAGTCAGCTCGCCTTTTCGTTGCGACACGTTTCTGCAAGTCGCGCGGCCCTACTGTCCTACCGCCCTTTTGTGGCGCCCCGTCGCCATGTATACTTTTCTAGTTCGCCGGTGACTGCGCGCGAGTGTCTATTGTTTTTATTCGATAATTAACGGAAAGAGTCCAAAATTAATTCCTGTGATGAAATGTAAGAATTGTACCAGGTGGTCCACTTACTCCTCGCACTCTTTGTAAGTTCCAAGCGTAGAAACGCGCCAGCTAGACTCAACTACAAATCTTAGAGAAGTGGGCCAGCGAACCATGCCTCCAAGACGAGAAACTGGAGGTGAGGAGGTGGAAGACCCGTTGATGTGTTGACTAAAACACTCTAGGTTAAAACACTGTAGGTTAGAGATCACTAAGGGTGACTAGAGCGTTCGCGCTCTCAAGTCAGATCACCAGGATACGTTCGTCCACTTGGGACAAATGATCACAAATTTGCCTTTTGCTGAATTGAGGGCATTCAGAACTTGTAGCATGAGGAAGGGGGGAGGAAACACCCATAAAAGGCTGAACGACCACTTCCAGCTGAAGGCATCGTAGAACACTGCCTTCTGATCCCTTAGCTCTCTGGTTACATAGCAGGGAACCACGTTTGCCGACTGAGATGCAAACAGGTCTATGACCGGTCGGCCCCATTTGCGGAATACTACCTGGCAAGCTTTCGGCAGAAAATGCCACTCTGGCAGGCGCATGAATCGCTGTCGCTAGAATAGTTTCGTTTTTGAAGAGGCGAGCAAAATCTTGTCAAACGAAACTTACCGCCAAAGGTTCCTTTACATTGGATGGGATGAGAGGTTCTTCTGTGAGGGCGACCAGGGTCCTTGAACGTGAACGCCGTCTATGTACGCTCCCCAGCCCAGGTTCGACGCATCGGTCACGATGAAGTGCGATACTGGGTTTGGCCAAATGTCGCTCACTTTCTGAAGGTCTTCTTCCACCAATGCAGATCCACCAGAACCGATTTCGTTAATGGAATTGACACACAGTTTCTTACTAAATTCTGTATCAAGGACAATAGGTTACAATGATTGAATCTCCCGAATAGGACCACGAAACTTGAAAAGTTTAGCCGACCCACCAGCTGCTGCAGACTCAGAGGAGTCCAAATCACGGTCTGATCCATTTGGTGCAGACAGAGCTCAAGGGAATAGTTTCTTTTCGGGTTAAGACTTTTGGTTGAGTCGAATATCCCACTGAAGTGGTTGTGAAGTTTTTGTGGACGATTACTCCATGTTCAATACCCAGCCTAGGTGCTGAAGCAGGTTGACAGCTCGCTGAATTTGCTTTTGAAGCTCTTCTTCTTTTCGTGTGGGACACCGAATCGTTCAACGACCCGATGAACCCTGGTGTCAGAGTTTTTCAACCGCCTACTGCAAGTAGCAGGCCTCTGACATGGTTGTGTAACGACCGCCATCATAGACAGCAACCGGGACCGACGGCTTAACGTGCCCATCCGAAGCACAGAACCATCTTACTTGCGGACAATCAGGTGGTTCAGCCTGCAATGTCCAAACCAGACTGGGAACAAATTCACAAAGTGATAAATATCTACTTTGTGAGTGACCCCACCGGGAATTGAACCCGGAACCTTTGCGTGGCAGGCAGGCATACTAACCACTGCGCCACATCGGTTGCGGGTTTTAAAGCTTATGCGGGCAATGACTTACCAAAAGGAAATCGTCCAAGTACACCAGAAGCCTGTTACCTTCCAGGCGTAACTGATGGGCCACCCAGTTTGAAAGGGAGGCGAAGACCCTTGGAGCCGAGGCTAGACCGAAAGGGAGGCATGGCATCTGCCAGTAATGCAGTTGACCCTGATGTACTGCCCCAAAGCGAAGAAAGCGGCGGTGGGATTCCACCGCTGAAACGTGGAGGTAAGCTTGGTGAAGATCCACCTTGCACATCCAGTCTCGAGTTTGTAGAAAGCTGGGCACCTTGTGCATATACGAAAGAGGCGAAAGTTCTCCTTCACCAAGTAACGGTTCAGGCTCTTCAGGTTTTGAACTGGGCGGAACGACCCGTTTTGCTACTCCACCAGAAACAGATGGGACTCGAGGCCTACCTGGTCTGGAGCTGGTTCGATGATGCTCTGATCATTCATTCTGTCGATTTCCCGCAACATCTCCGACGACGAGTCTACCGGAAATTGCGGCAATCGACTGTTCTTCCTGAGAGGTGGTGTAGTAATGAAAGAAATTCGGTAACCTTAAATTATGCTCATGATGTGAGTGCGGGCTTGCCGAGATCGCCTAGCATGAGCGAACTGACGAAGTCGGCCAGCCTTGAAGTCAGTGGTGCTTGCTGGAGCGGTCATCATCCCGAGGTCGATGCTGCTGCGGGCGGGAGCGACTCGCGTCAGGACGTCTTGCGGGTGGTTGAGCAGCTCGAGCTGGCAGAACGGCGGCCACGACGCTTCTTGGTCGGGTAGCACCAGAGATGGATGGGGTGCGAAAATTACAAACTCCAACGTGGTACGTGATGGAGACTTTCGATGCTTATGCAGCGGTCTGTAGAAAATCTTGCTTCCTCCTCCCAGCTTAGCTATGGCGTTGGAGAAGGCATGCTTTTCAAACAAGTGTCCACAGCTTGGTGGAATGCGATTCAGCATCTCACGGTGGTACTTGTCCCGAAGGGCTTTCAGGACCGCATCTCGCCGCTATTCTATGATACTGGCGCGTCTTCTACATACAACCTGCAACAGGTATCTGGCTGGAGACATTGGCAAACTAACTGCCGCTTGCAAAAATTTCCGTTAGTTTTTTATGAAGCGAGGCAGGTACTAAAATGTAGGTAAAAGCAGGACTCGCCAAGAACTTCTTTTGAGTATCTGCGTAGCGTATACCTGCCCGCCCAGTCTAGGTCATCAAAGTGCTGCAGTGCAGCTTTTTAACAGATTCTACTCTAGACGGATCAGATTTTTTGGTCGACTCGGAAATAGTAGTAGCGAGCTGATCTAGATCGAGCTAGTTTTGCAGAATTGGAGCAAAAAAAATTGGACAGATCAACGATATGATTGAGGTTAAGTTTTTGTGAACTACCCTCGACCGAAATTCTACGCTCAGCGTGCGAAATATTTGAATCGCGTTCAGAACATGGAAAAAAGATCATCCGAAGCCTCCTCTGTAGCGTCTAAATCCAGATACTCCTCTTCTGCCTGCTGGGGCGGAACTACTCGAACCACTTTACGCTCTGCAATCGCCGGCGGCAGAGGTTCGATGATCGCCTCGACCCGCATCTTCTTGAGCATGCCTCGTCGCTGGAGTCCTCGCTGCCGCTAGAAGTTTCGTAGGATCGCCTAGGCACGTTTCCACGAAGAAAGAAAACGCCAACTGAAATTATGCAACCGTCCCTACCCTCTATTAAAGAAGAGGGATGGCGCCACAGTCGACTGACATTTGGCGTCAAATAGTCGGTTTGCCATATGTATGACATTAACACGAAGGAAAATAGAGACGCCTATCTCACTTGTTTGTTTCCTAGACCTCAGACAGGTTCAGACTTTCCGACTACATAATAACTAACTAAACTAAGCGACCCAAAGAAGAGACCTCCGAAACGAGCTCTCTCCTCTCCACTGATCCCTGTCATGCGCAATCTCCTGCCAGTTGCTGACTCGAAGATTGCGCAGGCCAGCCTCTATCATATCTCCAGCGGTACCTAGGGCGCCACACAGGACGGCGACCTGTGGGAAAACCCACGTACGCTCTTTTTGCTCCACGATCTTCCCCCATCCTTTCTACATGGCCGAACCAACAGAGTCGGTAAGCCTTGGTCTCCCCGATTATGTTGGGCTGGGGCACTAGCTCTTCGATTTCAGAATTGTTCCGTAGTCGCAACCTGCCATCATTCCGTCTAGTTGAGCCCAGGATCTTTCGCAGGACTTTTCGCTCAGCGACTAGGAGATTTTTCTCTTCTTATAGTGTAAGTTTCCAAGCTTAACAGCCGTACATTAAGATGGGCCGTATAATAGTTTTGTAGATACGGTTTTTGGAACCTTTACTGATATGCTTGGACAGTAAAACCTTGAAAGAACTGCGCTACACCGCAATTTGTTTTGTATACCGATATCAATTTTGTCTTCGCGGCTGTTGGTGTCAGTCACAGTGCACCCCAGGTATTTGAATTCATGCACACCAAGGGTACGTAGCATCTCCGACATGCAGGTGTTACGCGTGTGTTGTTATATCGTCTCATGTGGAGATACTCCGTTTTATCGTGACTGATCCTGAGCCCTATCTTCTTGGCTTCTTTTCTAAATTTGCATGACTTCCCCGACCTAGCTCTGTTTCGCCTAACAGAGCTAGGTCGTCAGCGTACCCTACCACCTTATACTTTCCATTCAACTCTACGCCTAAGTCCAGTTGCAGGACCTTTCTCAAGGCATACTCTATCTAGCACGACATTGAAAAGCATAGGTGACCAAGTGAAAACCAAGAGTTTTAAGTGTGAATTTAAAAAACAATGTTCGTAGCCATTTTGTTGGGCAAAATTTTAAGTTTTGTATTTTTTAGCAGACTTTTTTATTAAAAATAAATAAAACTATCTTTATTTAAGGGTTATTTTCCTTTAAAACCTCATTTTTAAGAACTTTATAGTCTGTGTACTAAAGGCGTATCTAAAAGAAAACAGATTTTTATTACAAATTTACAAAAAAAATTGACGCCACAAAAAGGGCGAACAAATTTTAAATGCATTTTTTGTGCATAAAGAAAGCTCCAAAAAATATATAAAAATATTTAAATTTTGTATAAATTAATGTACAATACCATGGTACCATTTTTTTCCCCGCTGATGAATCATTTAAAATTTTATGGCAGAAAAATTGAAGCAATCGGGGAATCCAAACAGTTTTTTGGCTCTCCTGCACAATTTTCCAAAATCAGATACGCCCCTTCGTCGCGTAGGGGACGAGATGTAATAGTAGGCATGATCGTCTTAATGAGACTTCCCGCGCGTGTTACAGCTTGGCCCCGCCTTGGTAACTAATCTTAAGGCTATTCCTAAGCAACTCCCAGTTTTTATATTTTAGGAAAGTTTATTATACATGCATCACGTTTTTATCCTTCGCGGGTTAAGCACGACGATAAAAGCCAGAAAAAGCACATCCTGACATTTGAAGGCTGTTACTGAAAAATGTTGCCTTAAATATGATTTCGTCGCACACTTCAGTACGGAGCGACCGTCCGTATCCCTCAGGCCAGCACCGGCCTAATCAAATTGTCGGTCGGAGCGTTGGCAATCAGGACGCTTCAAAGATAACTCGAGAGCGAGTCACTTTTAGAAAAAATTGGGAAAAAGACACACTAATAGAGGATTTGGATTTTGAGTAAGTATCCATTGAATCTCAATGGTCAAAAAGTATGACAATACCGCCGAGTTAAGGGCAGGCCCATGACCAGAGGACTGTAGTGGAAAAAAATAAGAGTATCAGGGCCTAGGTGGTACTAAGAGTTTTCCTAACTGACAAGACGTAAGGTACCGGAGGAGGAGTATCGTAGACGTCTTGGTTTAGTATGTAGACTTCTGTCTGGTTTAGTATGTTGATGCCATTTATATGAAATGTGCCTAAAATACATAGAAATGGCATCAACTGGCCTTTGGGCGAAGACTACATATCGATGCTAAATTATAATATTATTGCATCGCATATCAATGCAGTACGGAGCGACCGTCCGTATCCCTCAGGCCAGCACCGGCCTAATCAAATTGTCGGTCGGAGCATTGGCAATCAGTACGCTTCAAAGATAACTCGCGAGCGGGTCACTTTAAAAAAAAAATAGGAAAAAGACACACTAATAGTGGATTTGGATTTTGAGTAAGTATCCATTGAATCTCAATGGTCAAAAAGTATGACAATACCCCCGAGTTAAGGGCAGGCCCATGACCAGAGGACTGTTGTGGGAAAAAATAAGAGTATCAGCGCCTAGGTGGTACTAAGAGTTTTCCTAACTGACAAGACGTCACAAAACGTAAGGTGCC
This sequence comes from Phthorimaea operculella, assembly GCA_024500475.1. Lineage (NCBI taxonomy): Eukaryota > Metazoa > Arthropoda > Insecta > Lepidoptera > Gelechiidae > Phthorimaea > Phthorimaea operculella. Next base: position 1,211,780 of record JANFCV010000112.1, read on the forward strand.
GGAGGAGGAGTATCGTAGTCGTCTTGGTTTAATATGTACGTTGATGCCATTTCTGTGAAATGTGCCTAAAATAAATAGAAATGGCATCAACTGGCCTTGGGCGAAGACTACATATCCATACTAAAATATAATATTATGGCGTCGCATATCACTTCCATAGAGAACGACCGTCCGTATCCCTCAGGCCAGCACCGGCCTAATCGGAGCGCTGGCAATCAGGGCGCTTCAAAGAAAACTCGAAAGCAAGTCACATTAGGAAAATATAGAAATGAAGGACACACCTTCTAAGACAGTTTGGACGACGAATTCATATTTACCTAATGTTAATATTTCTAGGACAGTTAGGACGACGCGATATTTACCTAATGCTATTTATTTGACACACTTTTTCCGAGTATCTTTTATTAAGATAACTATTATAAAAACTTACGAAGAGAACCATTGTGTGTAGCTCTATAATGCTACAAAGTGTACCTTAGTCAGCTCGCGCTAAGATTCACAACAATGCTCGCATCTCAAAGCGTTGGTAAGACGCGAACATGAACATCTTTGTACTGAATGAGAGCGCTTTGACTTGGTACTGCAATTAGAATAACATTTCAGAACACACAGACAGTGGACTGAGGAAGTTAAAAGAACGACAAAATATTAAGGAGACCTGTGCACCTATTAATGTTTATCACGACTAACCTTGTTATTTTAAGTCAAGGCTTACAGAGTCTTGACGTTTCGATGCAAAACGAACATCATCTTCGGGAGGGAACTTCCCGGCGGGCGGTGCTATCGTGCGCGAGCGACCTGTCGGACTCCCAAAGATGATGCTTGTATTGCATCGAAACGTTGAGACTCTATAAGCCTCGACTTAAAATAACATAATAATAGGTTCGTCGTGATTAACATTAAATATGAGTTATCCTTGTTCGTTTAATAACCTGTGCACCTGCTAATTTCCATAGTAAGCATTACTGTTAATCGTTACTTTGCGGAAAACCATCTTGATGAAAGTGATAGAAATATGTTTAACTTCTTACGAACTCATAATGGCAAGCCATTTTGGCAGTGCAGAAGACTCCTGGGGAAAACCTGGGGCCTAACGCCGAAAATAACTCAATGGCTTTACAGAGCTGTTATCAGGCCAATAATCACATATGGTGCAGTCGTTTGGTGGCCCAGAACCGAACTCATTACCACCAAGAAAAAACTGCAGTCATTCCAGCGTCTGGCGTGCTCGGCCGTCACTGGATGCATGCGAACGACGCCATCTGAAGCCTTGGAAATTCTGCTTGGCCTGCCGCCACTGGATCTCTTCATTCAGCAAGAAGCCAGTATGGCTGCTGTCAGGCTTAAGCACGCAGGCTTATGGCACTATCGTAGGGGCAAACATACCATAATATGGAACAGAGCGCTGAGTAACGTACCACTTATTGAGGCGCCCTGTGATAGGATCCCTAAAACACTAGTGTTTGATAAGCTGTATCAAATACGGCTATCTGAGACCGAGCGAGACCAATCAGGAGTCAACGAGGTCCGTATATATACAGACGGCTCTAAAACCAAAACCGGTACGGGTGCTGGGGTGTTCTCCCTGGATCTCAACATCAAATTATCACAACCGCTAGGGGAACATAGTTCTATTTTCCAATGTGAATGTGTAGCTATCACCCTAGCTGCCAACGCAGTCATGCAAAGGAAAATGGAAAACCATGGTATAAGAATACTTTCCGACAGCATGGCTGTACTCATGGCCTTGGAAAGCAACACTATGTCTTCCAGCCTAATTTATGAATGTCACCTTGCATTGCAAACCATAGCCACGAATAACAAGGTCACTTTGCAATGGATCAAGGGACACAGCGGATCTCTGGGCAACGATGCGGCTGATGAACTCGCTAGGAGAGGTTCGGAGGTGGAATTGGCTGGTCCTACACCTTACCTACCCATCCCCTTCAATCAAATAAGAACCTGGATACGTCATCAAACCCAGACCCATCACAATGCCCGCTGGGCATCAATCACCACCTGTAGACAGTCAAAAGAAGCGGTCCCTGCACTATCACCGCGACTCACCAAAAGACTCCTCAGCCTTCAACGATCAGACCTGCGCATAATGGTTGGCATGCTCACAGGGCACTGCCAACTAAATAAGCATCTTTTCACCATCAACGCAACAGACAGCCCATTGTGCAGGGGCTGTCTGAACGCGGAAGAAACGGCCTCTCACGTAATCCTGGCATTCGAGGGAGTAGCAATCCACCGGGCAGAAATCCTCGATAATCCGGGGTCGCTTCAAGAAGCCTGTGAACGTCCCAGGAGACTTCTGAGCTTCTGGAAGGAGCTGGGTTGGCTAACATAGTCAACCGTCCCACCTACAGATGTAAATCAACCGGTTTAAAACGTTTAAAACCAAATTTCGCGGTTTAAAACCTGAAATCAACCGTTTTCAACCGTTTAAAACTCGCCTACAAAAAAAAAAGTTCTGTGTTTTACATACACATACATACATACACAAATCACGCCTTTATCCCTTGCGGGGTAGGCAGAGCGTAAACAGCCGTAGGTACCTACAATACAGCCGCTTTCGCCACGTCTGACTAATATTTCAGGGCCGTTGTAGAAAAATCGTGTTATACTAGGTATAGTGACAGGTTGTCAGCCGTGTCGCCTAAAATTGTAATACACATTAAGCCTTTGAGTCCTTTAGTAGCCTCCTACGACACCCGCGGGTAAGAGATGAGGTGATGCTATTCGATACGAGAAACCGTTAGTCTACGTAGGCATGGTACTATTATCTATCATACCTACCTGTATATACTGATTAGTTACCTACATACATTTAAACTCAAAAAGAAAACATCTTCGTAGATTAAGTACGTATTTCGTATTTTACACTGACTTGCTCATCATAGGTTACCTACGCTCGGGCCTCGGAGCGACAAACTAGGTAATAAACCCGCAAAATCACATCATTAATCCATTTCAGTGATCCTTACCTTTGTAATATTACGAAAATGTATTAAAATCAATAAAACATTGTTATCAACCATCCGCCGTTTTAAACCGAAAAAAACGGTTGTTTATGATTTAAAACGGTTTTTTTCGTTTAAAACGATTTGGTTGAATTGGTTTTAAACCGGGCTTACATCTATAGTCCCACCCAAAGCATAAAGGACCACCTTTGAGTCTAAATGCGAAAAAGGGAGCCCACAATACAATACAATACAATGGCAAGCCATGCTGCTGAGTGAACCACACGTACGACCGCAACTTGTTGCAAATGTACAAGCGAAGCACTTCATCAACACTACAACCACCGTATTACACTCTACGTGTATTTCGCTATCAAGAGATCTTCGACAGTCGAAGTTATTGATAAGTAATACCTGCTCGCAGCATCTCAGCTCGTAGGGCCACTTCATACATTCAATGCACATTAATGCATAATCTCTAAACCTGTCCGGAACATTTACTTATCGGTTTTGAAACAGGAATTACAACTGTATCGTCAATGAAAAAAGTTGATCCCACTTTAAATATAAAATTTTGTGGTGGTTATATAATTATCCGACTGGCTCAGAATAAGTTTTTTTGTTTCGAGAGTATTATGAATGTAGGTGGACAAGAAGGGCTGAGCGGATTTTGACAATTAATGATTTATCGTATAAGTATTCGACAACTTTTGTGATCAACTGTACTAAGTACGCAGGTACAGGTAAGATAGGTCTGGGTACTTCCCAGGAAAGTAAATAGAGACGTTTTCCTGTCTCAATTTTATATAAATACTCGAGGAGTTTGTTTCTAACTCAGTACTGATTTTGAAGCCAAGATGAAGTTTGTTTTTGGTGAGTAGAGCTTTTCTTCTTCAATTCTATATTAAGTCATAATATTCCGTACAAATAGAGCAGGATAATAATCCTAGTTCAATTTAAAGACATACCATAGAATAGACTCAAGTCACTTTCATGGATAAAATAATAAACAAGCCATAATTTTTGACTTGTTTTCTTATTATTAATCTTTTTCTTTTGTTTTTGAGTGGTACGCCAAGTCGTCCAACGACGTGAAACTAACACTAGGTATACTGGTATTCTGTATACTAAATATTTGCCTCATTTGAGCTAATAAAATTATAGGTAACATTAACTTTTTATCCAGGTATATTTTTAACTCGTTTTTGTAATTCTAGTATTGAGCCTGCTTCTGATCTTGGGTTCGATGCTCGGGTTGGCGAGCGCACAGCGTGGCTGCTTCTGCACGGCCAACTTTTCGCCAGTCTGCGGCACCGACGGACGGACATACAGCAATGAATGCCAGTACGTATAGTATAGCCGAGTGATACTAGCTTAGAATAGCATCACCCCAATTCTACCTGTGGGTGTCGTGAAAAGCGACTAAAGGTTAATAATCCAGGGAATGGGCAGCAGCGTTGCTTGTGATTAAAACATCTTGCACTGCGGTCGCCAATCTACCTGCCATGTGTGGTGAGTATGACAATACCCCCCGAGCAGGGAAGCCCATGTCCAGCAGTAAAAAGATAAAGATACAGTGGCTGTAAAGATATATTATACCGAAGTTTTGTTTAGAAAGTGCCAATACAAGATTATTTATTCTGTGATACAAGTACTTTCGTTAAATCACTCTGTGTTTAAACGTTTTGGCTGAGATATGGCATTTGAATAAAATTTCGGATGAGTAGAAGAAATTAAGTGCCACGATGTTTACAATAATGCTTACGGCATGCTTTATCGATTCTAAACCTACCCTGAAACTAAATTAACACCGTGTATAATATTGACAGAAATTATCCTCTTAATTTTATTATTTTTTTACTACATGCTACCTACTAGGAAAAACTTCGAAGGCACGGAAAATCCGTGTTACACTATGAGGAAAAATTTGTTTTTGACATAAACATAACATAAGCATGGCATGATTACTTAAAAGGTTGTAGAATTTTAAATTTTTGTCAAACAAATAGACAAAATAAATATGACAACAATATTTCATACAACGTTCTGTTTTCAAAATGTATGCAGATAACCTATCCCCAAGGCACCCCCAAGCCTTCCCTCAGCTTTGTAAAGGGTGGACTATTTAAGTATGTTTGTCTCCCTAAGAGCCTAAAAAAAGTTCTGTCATAAAATTGATGGTCCGGATTTTCCAGCTAGAATCATTCATTGGCCGGTCTGCGTAATTTCTGATGCAGAGGCCGTCCAAACTGTCCATTGCTACTCAACGTAGTTGAGAGAGGCTATACCCGCTGCATTCGCCGGGTTATGACAGTTGCATAGTGATCCCTTTCTCACTTGGTGGTAAGCTCAAGTAAGACAGAGAGCGCACTACAACTGTCAAACTGCGGTTAATGCAGCGAGTGGCTGTCTCAACATCATGTTAAAATGCATACTCACTACCTATGACTAACTAACTAACTCCGCTGGCTCAGCGACCCGAAATGGATCTTGGCCTCCGAAACGAACTGTCGCTATTGATCCCTATGACTAAGTAAAAGTAAAAATTGTAACGAATAATTTTATTTTCAGAATGCGGTGCGCTGGTGCCAGGTTGAAGCATAACGGAAGATGTTAGACAAAGTACCTATTCTTAGCACCTCCCTCGAAAGAAAATCAACCCATACATGGAATCAAGTCATATCGGTTTTACTTAGTACCTTTATTAAAATCTAGTTTTTTTGGTCATTCAATTAGGTAGGCTGATGTTTTGGCGATAACTAAACATTACAACGTCGACATCATCTTCCTGCCCTTATACCAAATCAATTGGGGTCGCCGCAACATGTTTTGTTAGAACACAATATCATATAGCAACAGGATTTGGCTATGTTTATGCTCGGCCGCCTCTCTGACGTCAACTCTCTTTGGAAATGCTATTGTAGATGGTATCACCGCTACCATCCGGTTGACCATAGTCGACAGATATTTAGCCGAGGTCAAAAGCTCTACGTCGCCTTTACGAAACACCCTGAGTGAACTATTGGAGGCAGTATTCTTAGCCGCTACCACAAATACCTAAGAATAAGAAACATAGATATACGTAGTAAGTCGTTATTATTTTTCGCTTAATTTATTACTTCCTTAATTAAAACAATTCCCTAATAAAACCACCGCTTGTTAGCAACCTGTCAAATGTTTAATTAATTTTACTCATTAATTACGTACTCTGACACCGAGTAAATGAAAAATTTACTCACTGGTTCTGAAAATCCATGAAACATTAATACATACCTAGTATAAAATAAAGTCGCTTTTTGTGTTGGTCTGTCATAGACACCGCTAGCTAATTCTAAATCACGCAACGGATTTTAATGCGTTTGTTTTTTAAATAGAGTGATTCAAGAGAAGGAATTCAATGTATAAGATATACCGGGAAAACATCTTATTCCCGCGGGAAAAGTAGGATCGCTAAAATTTATATAGGTAGATCGTCTTAATGCAGTTGCAGCTTAGCTAGATTTGTAAATAAAATCAAACATTTTATCTCTTCATATTAGGTAGGTACATACAACGATTAGATAAGATAACATTTTATTATTTCCTTGCATCTGATACACGCATGCGTTAGCGCTGCGTTAATAATGCGCAGCAACGGACGTCAAGTTGGGGAGTCGCCTGGGAAGTCCGGATTGCAATTCCAGTTCGCAGTTGTGTAGGTATGGTGTAGGTAAGAAACCGGATAGCTGGTACATACATACATACCTAGGTATATGTAGGTATATTTTGATGTGCGGTCAATGCACAATTTCTAAACCTGTCCAGTACAGTACCTATACAATATCTTAACATTTGCATAACAACTGTACCATCAAAGATAAAAGTAGCTCCTGTTTATACTAATGTTATCTTTTTAAATTATCTTTTAATTTTTATGATATCAAATTATAAGTACTGAAATAGTCGATGTTATCCATGATTTCTTTAAAGTAGTCTAATTTTTATTTTTGATCCTCTGTACCTACCTAAAGAGTAGAAACACACGTAACGTCCTTTGACGTGTTATTTTAGCGTTGCCTAACGATAATACGAATTTCGACAGTAATCCCATACAAGTACGGAGTTTGATACAAACCGTATTTGTACCTATAAGAATAAAGTCGAAATTCATATTGCCCTGACGCATGCATTAGGCAGCGCAAAAATAACGCACAAACAGACGTTAAGAGTGTCTCTTGCCTAAGTACGCAGGTAATACAGGTGTATGGCTGGTGCCATGGTACTTTCCATGCAAAATTATTCTGTAAACAGGGACGTTTTCCTGTTTAGATTCTATATAAGGTCCTATTAAATTCAATGCAAATATTTTAGGGGCAGGTCAAATAAAATATAAGCATGTACTAGCCAAATTTTTAGAGAAATCTACACGCTAGTTTTCGAGAAAATTTCAAATAACTAAAAAAATACAAAACGAAAAAAGTGCACCCTGTTTGTCCTAGAAATTCACACTTCGATGAATTTAAATTACGCGCCAAAAAAGAAGTGCTGTGATTGGTTGGTTGTTAGTGTGCGTGCCGCATAAGTGAATCCTGTCTACTTGGCGGAACGTCAGTTGGGTCAGGCAAAGGGTGTTCACATAATTAATTAAAAAGTTTGTTTGAAAATGAAAAAAAAAATCTAGCGTGTAGATTTTTTTAAAATGCCGTAGATGTTTTTCTTATACATATTTACGCATGCCCTTAAAATATTTGCAGTGAATTTAATAGGACCTTATATAAATACCGGCAGAGTTAGTTTCTAACGCAGTAGTGACTTTGAAGCCAAGATGAAGTGTGTTTTTGGTGAGTAGAGCTTTTTCTTTTAGCTTTTTCTGTATTTTACAATTTTATAATACATTTATACCTTATCTTATTAAGCCATCTGGATCCCACTGCTGGGCAAAGGCCTCTCTCCCTTTCTTCTACTGATCTCGATCCTGTAGAATCACCACATGCCAATTTTTTAAAAATCCGTCCTGTTCGTCTCGCCATCTGCGTCTGGGTCGCCCGCGACGACGTCTGTCGGTTCTTGGCTTCCAGTTGGTGGTAGTATGAGCCCATAACTCGTTTGGCATGCAGCAGACATGACCAGCACAACCCCATATGAGCTTTGCGGCTGCATAAGCTCTCTCTTTTCGTGTGGGACACCGAGTCGTTCAACGACCCGATGCATAAGCTACATCGGCTATTTGAGTTTTGGAACGCAGTGTAGTGTTTCTGACTCGGTCTATGAGCTATAAACCTAGTATACTGCGCTCCATTGCTCGCTGGCAAACTTTGAGACGGGACTTCTGAGCTTTTGTCAAAGACCATGTCATTTATACCTACACTGAGAAAAATCGTGGCCTAATAAGTTACCAACTTGCTTATTAGGAAAAAATATATTTGAGTCATATAAGAAAATTTTAAGAGCAACAATTGATAGTTCTATATTACAAATAAGCTTAAATGTTAGAACGTCTTATTAATATATTATATTAATTCTAATAAGCTTACTTCGTTAACTTCAGAAAGTAGCCTATTTTAATGATAACTTATTAATATGTATCAAGTTGCTTAAATGTTAGTAAAAATTATAATTATTTGATCTAAACCTGACTTTTATGCATATTATTAGCAACATTTTTGTTTAAATAATCAGACAGTCATTATTAGTAAAAAGTTTTTTAGTTTATTCGATTACTGTACTTCATTTAAACGAACGCGCCCTTTAGTGATTGAGATGATCGATTTGACAGTTCAAACAATTTGTTGTGTGCACGCACTAAGCGCATCAGATCATGTTAAAATACGTTTTAGTTTGTTTTCGGCCGGCACCCAGCGTTTACGTTATTTTGTGTGCGAGTGAAAAGTGATTCTCGTATTCATATTGTGTTGTGATTCAAAAGTGCATAATATAATAATATACGTACTGCAGTTCGCCTTCCAAATGGATGAGTTATTGGAGCTTCTACGAGCCTGGGGACTCCCAGAGCTAGCACCATTTTCATAAGTAAGTACTCAGTACCTACCTAGCTGCCTATAATTACAAAGCCTTTAAGGACCTATTCAAGAGTAGGAGTCCCGGAATACGGCATCCCTCCGCCATCCCGGAATGCCGTACGGCAGCCCCCCTAGGTGCACTCCAACTCTGACCCAAGCCTGTCTCCAGAGTAAGGGTGCGTCTCCACTAAAGTGGAGCTGAGCTGAGCTAAGCTGAGCGGGGCATAAATTTACAAATCATCATGTTCCAGTAACGTGGGCCGCAGATATCAGGTTTCATGATTGCTCAGTTCATGCCCCGCTCAGCTCAGCTTCAGTAGAGACGCACCTTTACTCTGGTGACAGGCTTGGGTCGGCAAGTAAGGTAGATTGCGGCAAGGTGAGGTAGCATGGAGTAAGATGATGCAAGGTGGGTAGGGTGAGGTAAGGTAGGGCTGAGTGGGGTAGCGTGACTAAGGGAGTAGAGTGGGGCAAAGAAGGATGGAGCAATGTTTTGCAGGTTTGATATGGTAGGGTGGGCAAGGCAGGGTAGAGTGGGGCAAGTAAGGATAGGGTGGGGCAGTGTATGTAGGGTGGGGTAAGGTGGGGCTGGTTGCGGCAGCGTGAGCCAGGAAGAAGTAGAGTGGGGACCTATAGGGTAAGATGGATTAGAGTGGGAGTTTTGATAGAGTGGGCACGCTGAGTGTGTCGGGGCAACTAAGGTAGGGTGGGGCTAGGTTTGGCAGGGTGGGGTAAGGTAGTGCAAGGTCGAACAAGGTGGGAAAGGGTGGGGTAAGGTGTGATAAATGACACATAGTACGCACCTACTTATTAAACTTCTATGAATGTTGTATTGCAGGAACCCATGCTTATTGACGACTTTCTCCAGTCAAATGGAAGCGGAGCGTCAAGTGGAAGTGGAATGTCAAGCGGTACCTGCGTTCACAAAAACCAGCGAACGTCACCAATCTCTTCTTTAATAAGTGATGTCGAAAATAACGTAAGCACATCTACATGTTTTTTTATCTAATTATGCATTGCAAACCAAAGTATGAAGCTGCTTTTAATGATGGAGATCTACTGTGAAGGTTTTTAAGTAATGTGATTTTGCAACAATTTTTTTTGTGTTACAGGATCTTTTTGAAATACTGCAAAACAATGTAGAAACAACGGGTTTATTGCGATATAAAAGCAAATCTTTAGAAATTGAAAACGAAAGAAACCCTTTGGCTGCAACAATTTCTTCAAAATTGATTGGAACGTTTAGTAAAAAAAAGGCGATGAAAGACGATGGTTTCTTGGCACAAATCATTGATTTGGCAAAAGGTTGGTATAACAAACATTCAGACATACTTATTTTATTTCTTTGACCATCGATTGTACCCAAAATAAGCTCCGGAACTATTTACAATTTATACAAGTCACAATAGGTTTAGTTAAGAAAAAAAAAACCAACAATAAACCTACACAAATGAGACTACATATTACGATTTATAACACTCATTTTTAATTCGAACTATACTTATACTAAAAGCATTTTGCAGAATTCTTCTTATTTAGTGTACCTACTAATTTAATTTGTAATTTTAGATACAAACGAAGAAAACAGGAACGAAGGAAGTTGCCTGAGCTTATTAGTCCCAGTATGGTGGCATTGCCCGGCCAGTCAACCTCCAAAGTCCAAGAAACGCAAGGACAAAAGGTGGAAGCCTACAAAAGCAGAATGCAGGGAAGCATTCATCCATATTGTACACGATGATGAGTAGGTATATATACACCATATCCCCGGTGAGTTTGGGGCAAGGTTGAGCAGGTGGGGCAAGATGTGGCATGGTAAGATTTTGCCCCACCCTCTGCCAGAACATGCCCCATCCCGCCCGATCTGGCTCACCCTCTGGGACAAGGTGTAACAGTATAGGGCAAGTTCTGGCAGAGAGTGGAGCAAAATCTAACCATGCCACACCTTACCCGCCCTGTCCCGTCTTGCCCCATCCTCACCGGGGACACACCGAAGTAGGTATGTTTAAAATCAAGTTGTAAGATGAAACGTGACTAGTGTATGTAATTTTCTATGGTACCAATGTTTCATAAATATGAGTATAATCACTCTGCAAAATTTGCGCACTGGTTAACATTGTATATTTTGTTACTTTATTTTATAAGTAAACATGTTTAAAAAGACCTAAATTGTTTGGTGGTTGTTGAAGACGAGAAAATGAACATCTCGCACTAGCCAAAAACTGGTATTTGAATTAAATACTATTCAGCCTTACTTAGGTATATTATAAATGAAAGAAAGTTATAAATGTAGCAGCAACGCATTGCAATACGTTTTGTGATATATGTATATGATTACTGTGTGATATGATTGGATAGAACTGAATCCACCTAAGAATTAGACATACTATAAGTATTGATCTGTACTGAGCATTGACTGATTGTTTTATTTTTCCCAAATTTTGATTCATACTAAAATAATAAACAATGCTTACAATGAATAAATTTATGTGTTTTTTTAGTAAAAAAAAGTTCCTACTGTAGACATTCGGACGATTTTGCAAGGGACACTGCGCGCGCTTTTCATAATAATCGTGATCGCGAAAAGTGCGCGCAGTGTCCCTCGCAAAAACGTCCGTATAGTCTGCGGCGGCCCTAATTCTCATATGGTATTTCTGGCAACCCTGTAAACTTTTACCCAATAAACAGGTACATAATTGAATATAATATGATTTTGGTAGTTTCAAATAAGAACACTTGATTACACTAAAACAGATTTAATTTATTTTAAATATTTGGAATAATAACACTGAAAACACTACACATTAAACTCAAACACTATACTTGTTAGATCAAAACAAATATAATAATTAAGATCGATCATGTATCTGTCAGGTTTAACAATGTTTTACGTTCAATTCTTATTGCAAAACTAATTAAATATATCACATTACTTGTTTAAACTATACATAACTTAGTAGAAGTTAATGAAGTACAATATTACAAGCGATTACGCATTATTTAGCTGTAATAAAGCTAAACATGAGATTAAACTAATAACTTGTTATCCTATACAATTTTTAATTGTACAGTCAATTTAGTATTTACTAGGTCCAATTAAGTTAAACATTTGATACCTGCCACAAACCTAATAAGATCTAACAAGTCACTCGCTTACACCGTACATTACTTCACATATGCAATTAAGTTACCAAATAAAAGTCATCACACAAATTGTTTAATATTATCAAGTCTTAACAACATGCATAAAGGGTAGTTGATAACATTCACAACCAGGCATGGTAAAGCCTACAATTTACTTATTTTAATGTAGTACTTTACTAGGACAGTTTTCGTAAATAAGAAGGCTTGATTGCTGGAATCAAAAAACTTCTTTTGCTCGTATATAAACATTTTACTTGTTCGCTGCAAGCATTTTCTTAATGAATTCAAACGTTTTTTTTTCTCAGTGTAGTAAATTATTTTTCATGCAGGAAACAAATATAGGTATTTGGTTAATTAAAAGTCACTATCTGTGAATGCAGCGAGTGCTTTAATGGAGTAAAAGCTACTGATATTCTTTTAAATATTGTCTTTGAAAGGAGCTGCAATAAGTTCATCTGAATTGAATAGGTTAACCTTTATTTTGAACTTGTGTTTATTATTCTAGTATTGAGCCTGCTTCTGATCTTGGGATCGATGCTCGGGTTGGCGAGTGCACAGCGTGTACAGTGCTTATGCAACTTCAAAAGCGACCCAGTCTGCGGCACCGACGGACGGACATACGGCAACGAATGCCAGTACGTATTCTTTTACACTTTATTAAAATAGCCAGTACCTTAATATACTATCTTTCCGAGGCTATCAATACCAGGCTATGTCTACTTATCCCGAAACTACGAGTATTACAAAAAAGTTAGGCGCACGTTTAGGCAGTGTTTAAATTAATTTTCCTTCCGGTTTGTCGTTGCCATGTCTCACTTTTTCTAATAATATGGTTGTTTACTTCATTTAACTTTATACTATTAATTTAAGTAAGTATTTTAGGACAGTATTTATGTTGTTTATTTGTATTTTAGTAAGTATGTTAGGACAAACATGACTGACTTTCAAGCCAAAATGAGGTTCTCTGCTAGGAGAGGGCCTCAACTGGCACCTACACGTCATAGGCTGGAGAAGACCGCAAAGTCATTGTCTGTTATGGGGCCAAGGATATTCAATAAATTGCCAATAGAAATAAAAGACGCAAAAACTTATCCGATATTTATAAATAAACTTAAAAACCTCCTTGTCCAAAAGGCTTACTATAGTGTCAAGGACTTCATGGACGATTTAACTATCTGATTAACCATTTAATTATATTACCTATCTTACGATAAGTAGGTACCGTTTACATACCTACTTATAAATCTAATAAAAATAATGTTATACTTTTTATGACTATTGTATAAACTTGCTTATATTTATCAAATATAAATGAAGTGTATATAATTGTAATATTTGACAATGTAATAATCTTACTATTTAATAAATGAATGAATGAAATTTGTCTGATTAAAGTACTGTTTTAAATCGAAATATTTGACGCAAGTCAAAATGTTTAATAAATGGTCCTTCCACAGGTATTTGTATGACAGAAACATTTTTCAAAATATTTCGATTGTAGGTATAATATGCTTTCTAAATTACAGCAATTTCTACATCTAAAATTAACAAAAAATTACTGTTATTTAAAAATCACCGATCCGTCCAATGTATAGGTACCTACCTATATTTCAATTAAGCAGACGAAATAATTATGCATGATTGACTATGACTACTACGAAAGAATATCTTTGATGTATGTTTTTTATTCGTTGTCACATTAAAAGTACAATTAATTATTTTAATTCATACAATCAAAGTACTCTTTTTTTCTTACATATACCTGAGCCATAAAGTTAGGTATATTAAATAATTTAAAAGCTTTTACGTAAAATATCTTTTATGACTTAAATACAAAAATTACCATTAATACGCAAATAAATAAGAAAACTGTAAAAATCTAATTACCTATTTTATTTTCAGCTTGCGTTGTGAAGGTGCGACGTTGAAGCATAAAGGAACATGTTAAATAACGCATTCATCATCTGCCTGCCCTTATCCTAAGTCAGTTGGGGTTCAGTAAGAACACAAAATCATGTAGTGTATGTAATCATGAAATGGATTTGGAAATGTTTTGTGACCAGCCGCCTGCCTGACGTCAACCCATTTTGGAAATGCTATTGTTTGTTACCACCGCCACCATGCGGTTGATATTCAGCCGAGGCCAAAACTCTACTTCGTCTTATACGGAACACCCTGAGTGGACAAGGGGTGGCAGTACTCTTAACCTCTTTAACGTTTTGTTAGAACTTAAATATTATAACGAAGAATAAGAAAGTTGTATTACAATAAATCAGTTTATAGAAACAATTATTTAAGTTGTGTAAGTATTTTAAGACTTACTACAAATTATTTTAAGACCTCATTAAACTGTTTCGCCATAGTGAAATCTTTATTATTTCTCCCTAAATTATTACTTCCAATTTCTTTATGAAAACCTCCACTTGTCAGCAACCTGTCAGAGGTTTAATTAATTTCACTCATTAATTTATGTACTCTGACACCAGGTGAATGAAAAGTTGTTTTACAGATATTGAAAACACCTACCTAAAACAAATTTTTATACAGCTTTATAAATCCTTCATTAATTATTTTGTAATTAATTCAGGTAAATAAAACTATTCTGAGGATCTAAATTAAATGTAGTAAAAAGAAAAAAATAATTTTATTCGCACCTACTGTCTGAAAGATTTTATTTAATACTTATTGCAGAATGACTAACTTCTTACATGACTTGAAATACCTCATCAATTGGTTGATCAGTAGTTTGAAACAAACAAAATATTTTTAATCCTAACTAAATTATCACACTGGGTATATATTTTAAGAACAACACGGCCAACTAGCAATCATATCAAATTAAACTAGAAAAAACTTGCATTCGCAACTGTCTCTATTACACTTATCACGGTAGATGCCGTATAGCTTTACGTAGAGATTATGCTTGCGTACCGAAGTTTCCAAGATCAGTACCTACCTAAAGCACTTCGTTTCAATATCGATGGATTGGATACAGGTTAAGGTCAAAGTTGTATCCCTGCCTTTGATCCCTGTGGCCACTATCCCTTCCATCAGTTTGTAAAGGTAAACTCCTTGAGAGAATTGCTATAACTTTGTCTTATCGCTTAGAATAGGGCTTTGAGGTCGGGTCACTAAAGTCTTGAGGTCTCGGGTACTATACAGGGTTGAGGGGTCAGCTATCCGAATACCGAAATGGTGCATTTAGACGTTGAAACTGTACAACATTCCATAAGAACTTTTTCAAGAAACGAAAAAAAAACCGGCCAAGAGCGTGTCATACACGCCCACAAATAGGGTTTCGTAGTCAAAGTTTAAATATAAGGTTTTTCAGCATTACAAACTTAATTTTGTTGCTGGTTTGTTAGCAGCAGTATGATGACCAACCGCAAATAGAAAAACTCAATTTTTTCTGAAACCTTTAATGGTACAGTATCCGTTATAGTTTTCATTGTAACTTCAGATTATAAGCTATATTCCAAATTTTTAGCATTTATACTTTAGAAGTTACAGCTGGAACAAATTATGGGTCAAAAACGCCCTTTTTAAAAGCAAATATCTCGTGACAGAAACATTTTAGTGACTTTGTTTCAAAGAAACCTCACCTTAGTTTTAAAAGACCTATTCAACGATACCCTACTCAATATTACAGAAGAAAAAAAAAATTTTTGCCCCCCTTTCACTTGTATGGGAGGGGGTCCAAAAAATATTTAATATAATTTTTTCTTAACATTTTTATATTTGGGACAACACGATCTATCTTCTCACCAAATTTCATGTCGATAGCTCTAAAACTGACGAAGATATGAGGGCGCGGCATACAGACAGACAGACAGACAGACAGACAGACAGACAGACAGACAGACAGACAGACAGACATGACGAAACTATAAGGGTTTCTAGTAGACTACGAAACCCTAAAAAATCGACGTCCCGTACAAAGTCAGGATCAGCTGACGACTACAAGTCAAACTTTTTATTAAGTACGTTTTTGACTTTTTATGGAAAGTTGTGCAGATTCATTCACTAAGAATAAGTACCCTGAGATCAAACTACATTGGTTATTCGTGGTAATTATTGTAACTCAAATAGATGTATTATGTATTTACCCTCGCAAACTTTTTCATTCCCTCATAAATAAGATCTCCAAAAGTTAGGGGAAGAAACAGGAGGATGGATCAAAAACAAATCAAACAGTTGTTAGGGTCAGGTAGGCTACAGTGACTCGGATTTCTTCAATCAATAAAATTTTATAGAAAACTTTGAAGTATCAAACTGAAATTCATATCTAGGATGCATTGATTATTACTCTTTCGTTTTGAATTATCATTTTTTGCAATAACACGACACTTAGGTCACCAGACATTTTTTTCTAGAAAAAAAAATGTGAGTCACTGTGTACTAGTATCTGTCTACACTGACTCAACCCCTGTGGTACACAGTGACTCTAACAGTTTATATGGACTTGGCAACCCTGTCGTGCAAGTATAATATTTATTGAAACTATGCATTTTTAACAATTATATTTGGCAAAGTATTCTTTTCATATCATTACTATTGCCATAAGAAATATTTTACAATTGTTTGTCAATGTTTCTAAAATAGAGAGATGAGCCAGTACTAAATGTTAGAGTCACTGTGTACCACTTAAATTTGAGCCAGTGCAGACGCCGACACCAGTTTGAAATAATTAGCCTACAAATATTAGCAGACTACTCTAAGAGCTAGCAAATCTAGCTTATTACTTAGTATATGAACACCACTTTCGATCATAATAATTACATTTCCCTAAATCTTTCAATCTGAACCGTAAAAAATATATGTGGGGTATCTTTAAAAGCATTTTTAGAGGTGCAAAACCAATCGCACATTTTTTTCAGAATCATACCGCACTGGAGTGGACGGATGATTGGTTTGGATGTGTTTGGTTGTCAAGAGCTACCCTTATGTTAAGAATACAGATAGATATAGCTAGCCTATTACGAGATATAAGCGTGAGTCAATGTACCCGCCTGAGTCACCGATCCCTACCTGACCCTACCTTGATTCCAAACTTCTTGGTTAATGCGTCTTTGGTCTAGTAGCCTGGTGTGCTTGGTATCAAAGGATTCAGTCGTCAAGGCTCGATGGGTTTGATTCTCAAGGAGCTGAAGGATGACTCTTCAGAACAATATTATCAACTGACTGCCCTTAACCTAATTTATTTGCGGTCGGCGTAACATGTATTTGTCTTCCTGTCATCTCTATCAGCTGTCAAATCCTCACTTAAGTACGCCTTTATTTTTCTACAGAGCAATATTCCTATTACAACCGAAACGAAAACCGTAGTGTTTGATAGTAAGGGGAGTTACGTAAGGGCACGAGGAGGAACACAACCCACGCAAGTACATCGAAGATCAAACTTCAAAGTTATCTAATGGCTTGAATATAGGTGTGTATGTACAATAACAGTGTCGAATAAATCAAAGGATAATAGTTAGGTAATCATTTTTATTTTCTGCATCGAAATATTTCAATAAAACCAAACAGCGTTGTTCCTTGCAACAAAGTTTCTACAGCAGATTTGCATAGTTTCCAGACTCTTCCATCACAAATAACTTTTATGGAAACAAACTCAGGAATTTGGGAATTTTTATTTTTGTTTTAGAGTTATTTGCTTACATAAAGCAAAAATAGGAAGCGTAAGAGAGCTGCCTAGGTTTTCCCTTGAAAATAAAGACTAGCTAAGTAAAAGTAGGCGAGCGTCATTTATTCTATTCTCTACCTAAGGGCGTTCTTCTACCGCCGCCGTCACCGTCACGTCACCGAGAACGAGATTATTTCGGGATTTTCGGGTCGAGTTTTATGTGAACTAATGTGAAGTGACAGCGACATGACGCGACGGATGTGCGGTGGGCACTCGGCTAAGTAAATGTATGTACCGCTACTTCAGCGCCGTCATCTCGTTCTCGGTGACGACGTGACGGTGACGGCGGCGGTGGACAAACGCCCTAAGCTGCCGTGTCCATGACAAAATTATGTTTTTAATGTGCCTATATCTACCAAGTATTTCTTGCACGCCGGGAAATGGCTCTCTTTACTGGCATTGTCAGAAACACTTCAGCTGCCTTTGTTTATCTTGGCTCAAAGCGACTTGGAGTTTCGTACTCGATGAAATCGGATTATGCCGTCTTGCCTTCCGTTGGATCACGTTTTGAAGAAAGCAGAATTTATAAGCTGTCGCAGCTGTTTTGGCGGACAGGATTGGCATTAAAAGAAGCTCCAAGCAGCTTAAAATGTACTGCAAACTTACATAATTTGTTCTTAGCATTCAATTAAAAGTAGGTAATCACCAAATATTAATCAACATCATCTTTTCGTCTACAATATTCTTACCTGCAGTAAAAGCAGAATAAGTATTTTTTGCAGAAAGAAAAAAAGGGAATTATGAAACGTAATTTTCCCTGAGATGGTAATCTTAGAAGTAATCCGGCAAATGCAGCGCTGCGTCTCAAAATTACCATTTCAAAGCCGCTGTATAAAGTCAAAGCAAAAATCTGAGTGAAAAAAAACCGTGACGTCACAATTGCTGTGACGTCAGAAGGTGCCTTTGAAATGCGGCGCTAAAGCTCTCAAGCGACTCGTTCACTACAATTACTTCCACAAAGCAGTTGTGAGAAGCCTTAATATACTTATTTACTTTACTGGCAAAAGTGATAAAATTTATGAATAGTTACAAGGTTTTTAGACTTTAGTTCAACTTATTTTATATTTTGTAAGTTGAGATTTTTGTAATATAGGGAGAAGATTAATGCATAAAGCAGTTCAACTTGTACCATAATATTCATCTCTTTCATAATACGTAAACTTATAAAAATCGTTGCACAAAGCTAACAACTTGTTGCTATAGTGATACACGATTTTACAATAGTCTCAAATATTTTTCATACCTACGTAGCGATAGCGACCGTATATTTACGGCCGCTTAGTCACTGCCTACCCTTCATTAGGCATGATATGTGTGTATATCCTTGTGTCAACCGAGTAGGTTTACTTATGTAAAAACTATTAATCCTAGCACAGAATAGGTACAAGTACCTACTGAAGTATTTCTAGTTCTCTTTGTTTGACCAGATGCTGAACTCTGCCTGAAAATTATTCCAGCGAGTGGAACCAAGTAGGCTATTGGTCGCAGCCGCTCTGTCGCCGAGATACGGCGTGTCCCCAGACCTACGGCACGGCGCCGGCGCCGTGGATAGTCACGGCGACGGCGGGCACCGTGCCGTGCCACGGTGTACACCGTGCTATGGCACGGCGTGCATCACGTCGGCGTCATGGCGTGCGTCACGTTAGCGTCACGGCGACAAAGCTGACGCGGGTATTATATATTCTTTGGTTGTTGCTACTGACACTGGCCACTAAGACGGGCAAGTATTATCTGGGGCACGGTCACGCTCCGGCCAAGACAAGCCATGCAAAAATATGAAATAGATATCGCGAGGGCAAAAGCATGAGAGTATGAGTACGAGACTATCATCAAAAGTATTAGACTATCATCTAAATTAAATTATAACAAAATAATGTCACATTCTGAAAATAAAACAAAGACTATGTGGTCAATTATAAACAGAAAAACTATAAAAAAACGACATAAAGAACATAAAACTAAATTATAATAACAAATCCATTGTATGTCCCAAAACTGTTGCTAACTGCTTTAATGAGTACTTCTCGACTGTGGGTGAGTCACCGACTCCGACAACAGATGCTACGCTGAGTTGTGGCAGGGATAGCGGCCTGCTCGCCAGCTATCAACTCCCTATACTTACTTGCGATTGGTTTCTGAGCGGGAAGTATCGAATATAATAAAAAAAATTGCCAAACAAGTATTGCAATGGTGTGGATGATATTCCACCTATGCTGAAAAAGAAATGTGCAAACGTACTAACACCTCCGCTAACCTTTCTAATCGACCAGTCATTTGAATCAGGCATTTCTCCCGACGCGTTAAAAATATCTGTAATTAAAACTATCCTCAAAAATGGCGGCGCTGCAAATAATATTAGTCAATACAGGTCAATTGCGATTTTACCATCAGTGTCAAAAATATTCGAACGGGCAATGGCAAATCGAATCAACGATTTCCTAGAAATATATAAATTATTGGATAATGATCAGTACGGCTTTAGGAAAAAATGCACCACAACTCTGGCTGTCTACACTTATACTCAAGAGGCAATGAACTACATTAGAAATAAAGATTACGCTGTAGGAAGTGTGCTAGAATGTACCTTATTTCTAGTATACATTAACGGCTGGCCTAAAGTAGTTGACTGTCACTGCACCCTCTTTGCTGATGATATTTCCCTTCTATTCCAATGTCACAAAAATGACAATGACTACAGGACAAGAATTTGGAAATTAACAGCGATAAAACTAAGATAATACAGTTTCGGCACTATCAGAGACAACCTATTTGAACCTATTAGCTTGGAAGCCACCACGGCAAGATTAAAAATCGAAGAGGTACATTCGTGCACGTTGTTGGGTGTTACCATTGATACCTACGTTTGCTGGAAATCAAAACTATCCCAATTTATTTACGCCCTAAGTGTACTAAAATCCAAAACTAACATTGAATGTGCCCTCTCGGCCTATTACGCTTATGCCTTCGCGTGGTAAAGTTATGGGGTAATATTGTGGGGCTGCACATCGGTTGCAAAAAATATGCATGCGCATCTATATTAATAATTTCGTGCAGGGGTAACGGTTACCCCCTGTTTTCTGTTTTCTAAATAATCACACATAAAAAATTGTTGTTTTTGAGTCGACAACATATATCTGAATTTAGCGGATTATCGAGAATTTTATAAAATTCTAGCGATACTGACAGGCAAAATATAGTTTAGGCCCTGCCATTTTTGTAAGTATCCTGTATCCAATATTATTAATTAATATAATTATCATAAGTGCATTTCTTGCAATTTTATATAAAAATGGGGTTCACCTTTTTTATCACCGTGTACAATGCATACATTTTAAAAATCTAATACTTTTTATGCCTTACGCAGATTTTGTTACTCACCACTGACTCACTGAGACACTGAGGATCATCAAATTGTTAGGATACTTTCTAAAGTAATAACACGTTCCCGGACACTAAGTCACACCACTTTGACACTACTTTTTTGTATGAAAAGCTATCGCAGTTCTGTCACATATGTTGCAATACGCGTAATTAAATTGTGACACTAACTGCTAAAGCCTTCGACTGTTACCGCAGTTCTGTCGTATGCAATAGTGAGTAGACACTTAAGTGCGGCAGAACGGCTATAGCAGCGAATGTTAATGCAGTTCTGTCACCTGCTACAGTCAGATGTTGCTATAAATCGTGACAGAACTGTTCTGACAGCTGACCTGATTACTACCACCAGGATTTTGGACAGATATGCGTCTCCGAATATTGATGTGCGGATCATGGGTAAGCATTCATGTTTAAACTTATATCTTGTTTTGATCAGACAAGTCTTGTTGCTGATGAGGAGATTCCTTTAGACAAGGCTTTAGGTGGTTCCAATAAATCATTGATTTGGCAGGATCTTGCGAAGATACGCATCGCACAATATCGATCTGAGGATCGTGGATCAACGTTGATGTTTCTATATCCCTCTTGGTTTCATTATAAAGTTTTTTTTTATCAGAGTAATTATGAAATTTGTTATGTTATAAAGCTGTAGGGTGGATTTACAAGTACGTAGAAGTTAGCAAATTTTCCGAGGTAAAAAGCTACGTATTTATAATCTACAAGTTTATATCCAAGCTGGCATGCAGCATGCAGCAGAATTTAAATAAGTAACAAGAACACATACTCAAACCCTTAAAATATTACTCGGTTAGTACAAGTGGGATGCTCAGTGGATGCTCAGCAAATTTCTGTTATAGAGGTAGTAAGGAGATATTTTACAGAGTGAATAAGTAATAATCAGCGTTAGTTTAGCTTTCTAATAGTCAAAGAATTATTGAAATTGATTTGTATTTACGGGAATTATCGATAACATACATACCTACAAACAAACCACAAAATTGATTATTTTCTTACTGTGATCTATACCGATTTGTATAAAAATTGAATTGAGGATAGAGTATTTGAGTTTACACTTCAAATCTAATGTTTTTACGTCATTATAAAGCTAAAAACAGGCTACTGGCATCGATTAGAAATCCTTAATATTTGGCGCGAAACGGTCACATGGACACGTCTGCTAAAAATGACACACGCCGGCCGACTGAAGAAAATTTCATACATCCGGGAATGGTATAGCCGCTCTGTCATTTTTTGGGGGGGAGGGGGGAGACAGGTAACACGAAACTTTGAACAGATGTAAAAACTGCTCTAATTGACACTGACAATATTGGAAAAAGTTGCGCAGTGACACTAAAAAATGCTCTCTTTATTTTTGTATGAATCAAGCGCATGTCTGGGCAGCTCTGGCTTAAAACTGACCATCAATTTGGTAGGCTATAACAGTTCTGTCACTAGACCAAGTGCAAAAGCGAATGCTATGACCGTTCTGTCCGGGAACGTGTTAAGAAGCTGAAATTTTGTGTGTAGACTAAAATTTATCATTATCACTATGCGAGTGGCAAAAAAACAACTTGTATTAATTTCTCATCTCCTCTTCACCACCCGGTTGTTATGAAGGCTTCACTTTTATGCTAGAGTTCAACTAGGGTTCAGATAATAGGTATGCAGACACAATGTAATAGTGTAATAGGGCGTATAAATTGAGATGCTTGACTCTGTTTATGATTTATATATCTTTTTTACAGAGTATACTCCATTCAAAATGATAGTCATGTTATGTGTCATGACTAGCCTAAGCGGAAGGCCAAGTTACGTTGGACGCGTAGTATCTAAGTATCGCGACCACCGTAACTTGGCCTCCCGCATAGGCTGATCATGATGTCATTTCTTCAATAAATGACCCAAAGTTTGCGAATTGACTGTATGCTCTTGCCCGGCAACATTTTACATAAAAGTGTTTAAGAGGAATCCATGTTTTCATTTTGAAAATGGAACGATAGGGTTGCCTCTAATTTATCGATATGTCGCAGTACGATGGCAGAATTAGGTTTTTGGCCAAAGGCCGGCATATGGCAAGATCGTAGACTTCCTTCAGCCATCGTCCTAAGCTGATCCATTTTTTGCCAAATACCTAGGATTTTGGCCAAAAACTTAGGATTTTGGCCGAAATTCTAGATTTGTTTAGTATTATGGCTTTTTTTGCATTTCGGGGGAACTTCTTCTTCTTCGAGGGGTACACCAAGTCGCCCAACGACCCGATGGACCCTGGTGTCAGAGTTTTTCAACTGCCTACTGCAAGTAGCAGGCCTCTGACATGGTTGTGTAACGATAACGACCGCCGTCTAAGTTACCCTCTTTACTGTGGTAACTGTGACCTCAAAAAATGGACCTCTCATACAAAACGTAAGAAATGCTCTGGAGCAAATACATTTTTTTTTCTTGGCTTGCATAATGTTTTTAGAATAAAAAAAATCACAAAAACAGCAAAGGGGAGGCGTTTTTAGGGGGAGGTGGGGGAACCGTCTGGCGGCGGTTGTCCTTGGTCCCTTCAACGCGGGCGGTTTTTGAGTTTACCTCAGGGGGAGGGGAGTTGAGGGTGCGCTTCTTGCGCGAATAGTCGACGGTTTTGAACTGGTCCTCAGACTCAGTTTCATTGAGTTCGTCGACCTCAGATGGGGGGTCGATGACATCCATGGCCTCAGCAGAGTTGTTGAGGTCATGAGTGCCCTCAGTCCCCGCTTGAGGCGGCGGAGCGGGGGAGTCGCTTTGTGGCTCACTGGAGTGAGTCACAGGTTCCGAACTAGATGTCGGGTCGGTCGGGGGGGATGACTCAAGGCGAGTCGCAAGTTGAGAGAAAAATTTTCCCAGTACGGGGGAAGATTCGGTAAAGCGGGCGGAGAGGGCGGGGTCATTGAGGATGACCTGGACGATTTCTCGCAGGATATCGGTTGAAGTTAAAGCCATTGCCTAGGTAAAAACTACTGCCGTTTCGGAAACCGTTCCGTGGTAAAGAAACGGCAAGAAACCCACGGCAACCGGGCCTAGCTAAAGTAAATGGAATCGCGGCCCTCGGGCGGGGACAGCCCTCGGGTGAGACGTCGGTGATCCTCCCTGCCGGGTATAGGCAGAGAGGGTGAACTTAACTAATGTAGCCCTAAGAGTGTCTCCTCCACCAATCTTATTGGGTGGGAGGTTCCTAACAGGCCCGAGCAAAGAGGAAGTTGGGGCCGAAACCCTTCTCCCAGACAGACTCTGCTCGGACAGGGGAAAGGATGGTACCAGGGTCGGCTTGGGTTCACCCCCAGGGCCGGTGGTTCTGGTCCCCGTCCGATTTGAGCGTTGCCCTGAAGGGGCAAATCTGATGTATCGGGTCAACACCCCCTGCTCAGCTTCGTTAAGCCGGCACTCACTATGCGACGGTAGCGAGTGCCAGGTAGGCACCGTGGGTATCCACTGAGCAAGGACCGCGTAAACCGGCGGTTTTCGGAGAAAAGACGTACTTGACAAAGCACACGGAGTGCGCCTTGAAAAAGGCACAAACGGTGGCAGGAGACTGCGTGGGACTAGTGAGGCTAGCCCGACGCAGGTAACGGTGAGTGGTGACTCAACGGGGGGCGCGGCCACGGGAGTAGTCGAGCAGGTAGCCGGAGCGAAACGACCGTGCGGGACGGCTGCTGCGCTGCGACTGATTAACTAATTTTAATTCAACAAACCCATTTTTATTCAAAAATTCGGACGGTCCTCGCGGTGAAACCAGCCTCCCGCTGACCTCCCGCCCCGCATCTTACCCCCCCTTCCCCCCCTTAACCCTAAACTTGAAATCGTATTTTTTGGCGTGGATCCTCGCCTTAAGAAATAGTTATTATTATGTTTCCGGTGAAATTTTACTAGTGACCGATAGCGAAAACTCAGAACTAACTGGTGATAAGGAACAACTTTCCCCAAGGAACAAAGGGCGAGATACGAAAAAAAAAGGTTACTGAAATAAGCTGATCGGCAATTTTGTATGAGAGGTCCAAAAATTTTTTCGTATTTCGACCTATGTTCCTTAGGGAAAGTTGTTCCTTATCACCAGCCGGTTCTGAATTTTCGCTATCGGTCACTAGTAAAATTTCACCCCATATAATCAATGTCATATACGCTGCTGAGACAAATCTAACGAATGTATTTACTTATGCAACCCATACATACATAATAACTCCCGAAAAGCATACTTTTCTTCAGAGGAAGAACAGTCCTCACCAATCGATATTATCGATATCGACAAATCTGTTATCGAGGGCGAGGGTACACCACATTTAAATTTTTCTTATTTTGGCATAATTGTTACAGCGCATGTCAGGCCACATGACAAGCTACGTCAGTCATACTTAAGATATTGTTCTTTAAAGGACTTGGAACATTTTTGTATGAGAACTATGCTCTTCCTCTAACTAAATATAAAAAATCTAAAAAAATATTGATCAGCAGAATTAAATTATATGAACATAGAACATAGTCATTCAAGTGTTTATATTTTACTATCGCGACATTTCTCTAGCATGCAGGATATTCTTAAATCTTCTGCTCTTATCTTAGTGTCATACACTAATGGGCGTCGGCAACCACCATCGCAAAGTCGTCTCTACTCTTCGCCAGTCGTGCCTTTATTCTTAAATCCAATTATGTTATTACTCAGACTCAATTGTCTTTTTTTACAGTAAACCTACAAGGAAAACATAAAATTTCGTTTTATGTTAGCTAATAATCCGTTACCATCGTGCGTGTCAACTTTAAGCCGCTATTCCGAACAGACCAGCCGACACGGGTTTAAGGCGTGATTTACGTACATACATAAATCACGCCTTAAACCCTTGCGGGGTAAGCAGAGCTTCAACGGCCGTAAAAATACGGTCGTTATCGCCAGCTTTATCAATATTGAGGGCCATTTGAGTTATTGTCGTGTATCACTATAGTGACAGGTTGTCAGCCTGTCGCCAAAAATTGCAACACACATGTTACTTTCAAGTCGCTGCTTACAACACTCACAGGCAAATATGGAGTGATGCTATTCTAGGCCGGCATCACACGGCAGAGTAGCAGGTAGGTACATAGGTACCTACAGATAACTTACGCACGAACTGTAAGTATGTACTTACTTGGTTTAATTCAGTGTAGGTACCGTAACTCGAACCTAGGTAGGTATAATAGGTACCTTTGAAATTACCGTTGTCGGGTTTGGTTTTTAATAATTTTGATAGTTATTTACTGCTTAGTTATTTCTGAACCACACATTTTACGTTTTATAGCAAAAAAGCAAAATAGATACGTGCGAATCGCACGGCCGCTGCAGCAATACTGTTCTGCAGTCACGGCAGTTTTTCCGACAGACATCATCATCATTTCATCCACCACATTTTTTTATTTGACTTTATGTCGTTCCCTGTCGTGAAGTCATTCCTTTTATTTTCATCAGTCAGCTACCAGTACTAGCTATGAACATCCAACAGACGATTTATCTGCATCATAGACCTGAAGACAGTGTTTTGTCTTTTAATACTTCATTATTTTCTATTTAAATCTACTCACATGGAGGTTCATCATGCATAATAATAATATCATCTGTCAAACACTTTGCCTGCGGTTTCACTTGCGGGTTTTAGCTGCTTAATCTAATCACAAAGTTTGAAACAAAGTTACCCGTTTAGTTTTTTTTATATTGTAAGACATTGTTTTAGCTGGGAAGGGAAGGATGCGCAAGTGGATAAGTTTGCCTTTTAAGCAAATGGGTCTCCCTTAATTAAGTTTTCAATGGGCCAGTAGCTATTCCATGCATTTTCTATTCGCGCTTGGCGTTAAGCGTAAAATAGAACTAAAAGAGTGGTTTTGGATAGAAACTATGGGCCTTACCACAAAAAAGTTAGACCAGTGTTGAACGCATGTCTAGCGTTTTTTTTGTATGAAGTTTTATTTTAGACACGCGTTCAACACTGGTCTAACTTTTTTGTGGTAAGGCCCTATGTATCTAACTGTTCTAGTTCTATTTTACGCTTAACGCGCTTAGTTATAGAGTTTATAACCTACTATTTAAGCTACCGTGTAGATGTCAGTTTCTGGAATAATTGCTCTTATGTCTAGGTAAAAGCAGATTTCCTTGCTTGCACCACGTTTAATGGAGGAAGCTTGCTCAACAGACTGTAATTTTAAACTTATTTAAAAATAGTTACATATGTTTCATTCGTGGTCATAGTTACATATGTGGAAGGCTTTAGCATAATCAACAAGTGCTTAAATACAGCTGTTTGTAGTATTCTGTGCCGTAATATGAATACGTAGTAACAAAATTTGATTTTTCTAGGAATTACGCTACACATTAGAAAATGTCAGTATAGTAATAAATGAACTCCTTACTATGTTCTCTTTATTGACATACATCACAAACCTGTTGGTCAATATTTTACCATTTGTTAGCTTTGGGGCACATTTTGACCATCATCCTTTCCATCCATGAAAAGCAAGATATTTCGGGTGTTATTTAAGCAGTAAGCAAAAAAATGCTATTTGTAATGCTAAAAATTAACTTTGTTAAGCAGAAATTGCTAATCGTTAAGCAACTCTTGGACAGTAAATATTTCTGAACAACAATATATTTTATCAGACATGTGAACATAGGTAATAAGAAAACTTCAATGCGCGTATCATACGTATAAAAATTTTGTTATGCGATTACACAGCACGTAAATATATATTTTTTTTAAAATTTAAATAGCACCTTAGCCTCAAAAAATACACAATGGTAGTGTTTTTAATTGCTTACGGCAGTCTTTCTCTTCCGTCCAAATAAAACGAAAGTCAAAGTACTTGCTAAGCACAATATTATCCGTGTCAGAGGCCATGTCAATCATGTCGATGGGCATGCTCAACTATATTTATAGTCCAGCAAAAAAGAGTAGAAAAAAATGAGGGTGCCACTGAGTAAGAAATTTCAAAATTATATGGCAAAATTAACTATGAATGGCAACATTTTAGTATGGAAAAAATTTAGTTCCATTTTATTTAATTTCTACTCTTTTTT